>OY728120.1:629286387-630536387 GCA_963277665.1 Viscum album
AAAAATAATTTATAGTGATAAATTATATTATTGAGTGGTTTTAAAGTATAATTAGAGTATATTTTTACCGTTTTATCCAATGGTGTTCATTAGAATTAATTTCACTTTGAAATTGGACCTAAACAATTGTCAATCTTTTGATATATATTGTTTCTTAAAAACACGCTATTTGTTGTGACAGCGGGAATTAATTATAAAATTAATTAATGCAACATATATGTTTGGAATTTTTTAAAATAGAAATCATTTTTTAATTCGGAATATCAATTATATCTTAGGGCGAAATTTTGGCATTGTTTTGAAAAACTTCAATTTTTGATGAATAGTGAAACTACTAAGTGGTAGTTAAAAAACTGAATTTTTTTCATAAAATATAATTTTACCGCTTCTGTGAATGGAATTTCGAAAATCCGAGATACATGGTTAATATCAAGAAGTAAAATTTGATTCAATGATATGAAAATAATTTTTGGTGAATAGTAACTTTTTACTTTTATTTACCACGGTTAAAAGTAAATAGGGTAATTAAGGGTAAAAATGATATTAATATTACCCTAACACATGTACTAATTCTATTGGACAAGTATATATCGACCAAAAACAACCTTATCAATAAAATATTATCATTTAGGTCCACTTGGATTAGATTAGTACATTTATTATTATTTAATTCAAAGAAGAGTTAAAAGAGTTAAAATCAAGGTTTATTTACTAAAACATTTTTAATATAGGGTTATACATAAGATAAATTCGATTGTAAATATTCATTAGAAATATAATAAGATTTTATACATAATGATATTTTATTTATAATTTTTAGACATTAAATAATTTAATTTATTTATGACACAATGATGATGCAGTAATTACCATAATAGTGAAAAATTAGAATAATTGATATTATAAATACCCAAATAAATATAATTTGAGACTTTTTATGAATTAAACTAATTTTCTAGGATAATATGACATATTAGGATTGATTTAATTAACTTTATTCTAAGTAATCATTCTGTTATGAGTTTCACAAAAATTAACTATTGAATAGTGTCAAAATTGACATAAAAGAGTTTTTAAAACAAATATTATATTATTAATTAATATTAAATTTATTAAAATCTAATGTTCGGCCAAGAGACTTATATAATGATATTTGTATCTTTAATGGACCACTTGGGGGGTCTCTTGGATGTATATGGTAAGTTTATTAACCATATAATATAAAAATACAAAGAGACATTGTAAAAGTGAAACTAATTAACTAAGAGATAATACTTAAAGATAAGGTTAATATAATGACCCAAACCTGTCTAAATTCTATTGGTTGAGTGTTTTTCGACCCATACCTACCTTAACCTTTAAATAATCAACTTTGGAGCTATTATAAACCGAATATTAATTTACTATAAATTAATATTTCTAGCTTTTCCAAAGGTGCCCCTCACCCCTCTTATAAAAGGGCACTCCTCCTTCTCATTTCTTCACACCTTCAATTCCTTTTGTTTCCACCAACCCCTACCCAAATACTCTCTAAACTTCACTCACTACAACCTAGAGACCTTATTTTGATCAGAAAGGCATCCTAAAGATCCATTTTGATCAAATCAAAAGGAAGAACCCGAAGAAGAGGTAATGTTTTCACCACCCCTTTTCAAGTTCCTTTCTTCTTCCACTTCTTCTTTCTTTGTTATTACCATTATAAAATAATAACTCTAGTATCATATATATACTGTGATGTTATTATAAATATGGTACAACCATATTCAGTATTCTATCCACCCTTTGAATAACATTTCACCATACGTGCGTACGTACGTCTTACTGTCTCCACGTTGTGGTGTAATTGTTATTCAATATATTATTTTTTGGATGGGTATAATAATGATGTGTAACTCATGTAAATAATAAATATAACATGATAATGATTCTGTATATATGATATACCATCCAATTATATATTATTTTAATATCAAAAGAATGATATTGTCGCTCGTGCGTACGTACGGACTGCCGTCTCCACGAACGCGATGAGATTCATTCTCCATCATATCCATTCAAGTATAATTATCATTTTATGATTTAAAAATAGTATATAAGGACATGATATAATTCTGGATATTAATAATATAAATCCCATTAATAAGGAATATGGATCACATAACAAAGAATATAAAGTAAAATGAACCCGTTAACACCCGAAATGACGATAATTCTAAGATATTATTAACAAAACAATGTTAAAAGATCATATATGATATCATATTAATGTAAATGATTCTTTTATAATTCAATAACAATTATTTCACCATTATACAGGAGGTTAACCTACCGTCGACCAAGGAAAAAGTACAAAGTAAGGGGTTTCTTATCTCACTTTTAATTCCGTGAGAATTCCATTGTTCACCACTTATTTATTGAATGTGGTGTGTGTACTGCCCATGATTGTATTCATTGTGTAATATAACTTAATTTATGTATATTTACATCATCATGGTATGATACTTCTTTCATGGGTGTATGTTTGATAAGTTACCTAATCGATAATGGAATTTGAAATTTCAATTTCCATTTATTCGGATTTACGCAAACTTCATTGATTATTTTACTCCGAGATTATGTGTGGAATCACTATTCATTTGCTTATGTCATAATTTCCACTCCCCTTTTCTGTGGATATACTTTTGATACACATAATCACTCCATTGATAATTTCTCAAGTCATCGATATGAATTTGATAAGAGTTATTTTAACTCATTCTCCATTTGTTGAGTTAAACATCCAATTCATTGGTGTTGTTTTTACAAGATTATGTGTGAATGTACTTTGAATGTTTTACACTGAATATACAATCATATTTAGTGTATTTATATTTGTCACACATAACTATGTCGTTGATTTATCCTTAACCTATGACCTTTATGATAGTTTTCATCTCAATTTACATTCCATTGAGACTTCTTTGTTGATATACACCAAATCACTTTTATGTGGTGTATATTATGTACTTTGACATAGTATATCATGAATACCTTTATTCTCATGATATTAAAATATTTTGATTACCTCAATTATTTGTATTCAAGTGTCTCTCTTTTGTTTATAAACTCTAACTAAAATACCATTTTTAAATGTTTTAAAGACTTATTCTTCTAAATCTTGCTCATTAATGTCCATGTTTTAAAAATTGTTTTAAGGATTTATTTATATGGACATTAAAGTTTTAAAATTAAAACTCCTTTTAAAAGTTTCAAAGTGGTATGGGACACTTTGATTCAAAAATCTATTTTTAAATGGCTTCTTGACAAATAGTGTGACTTTTAAATGATTTCAAGAAAAAGGGGGATATTTCTCTCAAATAGTTTTGATGATTATTTTCATCTATGTCAATATCCTTCATTATTCTTGATTGAGGTTAATATGATACAATAAAATCTTCCATATTGTATCGAATGGGTTATGTTTGACTGTGGATGTACAATTTTTATACCATTCATGGTTTTTGGTTAAAGTATTGACATTTCGTATGCTAATTTTAATACAAATGTTTTTGTTATGTTTAAACTTGTTCATATGAGGAATGCATTGGACTTAGTAAGTGACGGGTGGAGCCCTCTATATCTCCTCGATGCATCGGTAGGTCTCATGAGAAAAACTAGTGTCTTGGCATAAGGCCTTGACAAAATCTTATTTGTAGTCTTGGCACGAGGCCTTGGCTATGTGGTTATGATAGTCTGGAATTATGCATTCCATCATTATGAAAGTGGTTATTGATATTGCATGTGATCATTCGACTAGTAGAATATCAATGTGAGTAAGTAAATGGCATTATTTTATTTTATCTTTGCTATTTTATGATGAAGTTCAAGTTTAAAAGGCTTTCGTTTTAGTTATAAACTGGCTTAAGTGTTTATTCTTATCTATGAAAGCTTATGCTATAATGTTATCCTTATTGAGCATCTGAGCTCACCCCTTTCAATGTTTTATTTTTCCCAGGATTATGAAGAAGTAATTTATGAATGACCTGTAGGGATAGTATGAGGGGATATGAAGACAAGATGTTGTTGTAGTTTTTTTTTTACCTTATGATGTAATGTAAGACTTGTGAATATATCTAGTGTTTCCAAGACTACTAAACTAATTGGTCTTTCTAGACTTGATCCTTTGTGATCATTCCAATGTTATGTAATAAGGCACCGACTCTGGGTATCTAGGGTCGGGGCGTTACACATGCCTAGGAAAACATTCACGTGGGATTTATTTCTATGAAAAATTGTTTTAAAATTCATGAACCCCCATCCTTCACCGTTATTAGACTCAGCTAGACTCTATAGGTTCTCCCTCATTTTATGATGCTCCTAGATGGATTCCAATTCCTTCTGAACTTTGTTTATTATGAATCAAGGATCAGATTGAAGAATATTTACCTCACCCTATAAAATATCTCATCCCAATTATTTTTATACCAATCTCCTATATTTCTCTCATATTTTGAAGGTATTTTTTCCTCTGACGGTGATGGGATTAGATCTAGGTTTTGATATATAATAATCCATTTGATATTATATAGGTTTTGGATCTAGATCTCATTATTTATTGGGTAATTGATCATTCTGCTTCAATTTGGGGATTTATGGTTTGGTGAATGATCATCATAGATCTTGAGGATGGTGGTCTATTATTCAATTCCCAAATCCTTGATTTCAATTACTTTTATGTAATTGTGATATTTCTATTTTACATTTTCCAATTTCTTCATGAATTAGATTAATTAATTTTATTAATTGATTAATTAATGGATTTATTAATTGATTGAGTATGGGGTTATAGAATAGGTAAATTAATGGGATTGTGTATTTTATTGAATAATATAATAATTAATTGATTGAACAATGGTAATTAAGGGATGATTTTATAAACCATCAAGGGTTAATGAATTATATGATTAAATGCTGACAAATTGTTTAATAGTGAATTTTTCATATTATTCCATGTGATTAAAGTGATGAACCATGATTATTTTAATAATTGAAATGGTATACCATAATGTAAAAAACTGATGAGATGGTTAATTATTATTGAACTTGCTAAATGTGATATATGTGGTATATGTGATTGATTGATAAATGGGATTTGGTGCATAGACTGATTCTTCAAAGTCCAATGGGGTGTTAGAAATGGCGTTCTTGAACCAAAACAATCCAATTTATAAAAGAGCATGGGATATGGACTGATTATTCAAAATAAAATATGTGATTGGTTAATAAATGGGGTGTGGGAAATGGAATGATTCTTTAAAATTCCATAGGGTACTATAAATGGTGTTCTAGACTAAAGATGTTGGTATTGGACTATGGTTACAAGTAGCCATTATATAAGTTGAAATTAAATGAATGACCAAATCCCATGATATAATGAATTGATATTTCACTATGTGTTTTGGTTCATACTCTGTCATAGGCTGAAACTGTTATTCATGGTTCAGGTGTCTTTATGATCTCAGGTGAATTTATGTGGTTAATTAAAGAATAATTAAATCTAATAATTGTTTACATTGTTGTACATTATTCTTTATACAACTGCATACACTATTATAGAATATATATTGTTTTAGTTTTCATTGATGGGTGCCTACTAAGTTTTACTAACACACTACTTAGGCTGCCTTATTAGTACCTGAATATACTTAATGTTTGGAGGATGGGATAAGGCCAAGATCCCTATGCTAGATAGTCAAGTCAGGATAGATCATGAATGTGGGCATCATCCATGATGTTGGGAAACACTTGAGGAGTTGTTTGTGAATCTTTATTTTTAGGTTTTATTTATAAAATTGACACATATTTTGAATATAATATATACTTATTTATTTTTGTATTTTGTATTAATGTTTTGTTCATAATGTGATACTTTTATTGTTCTGGTTATGGTTATTTTAATTTGGTTATTGTTTATTTATTTCTACTATTTTGATGCTTTGATAAAGAGGGTACAGTCTTACCATGTTGTTTATTTGACCCTCCCTATTATTCGATAACCTCTAGTATACAAGGAGGCACACCTTAGGTCATGTAAGTGACCGAATCACGGCACTAGTAGGTGGAACCTGGGTTGGGATGTTACAATTATAATAGAAACTTTTTTGTTGTGATATTCAAAGGAAAGTGGGTATATATTCACCAAGGTATAGATAATGATTCTTTACAATTTACTTATCTAAACATAAATCATTTGATTGATAATGGTGATTGTGATTTACATGATCTAAATATTTTGGCATTAAAATAATAAAATGGTATATTATATTGAAGATAGAATCGATAAAGGGTGGAGTATTTACATCCATGTAAAACTGAGAGACTTGTCTGATATGGGTGATGATGTTGAAGAATGGTTTGTTAATAGTGAAACCAATATATAGGAAGTGATTGGTCTATTTTTCCATTATGACATTGAAAATGTTAATCTCATTGGAGGGGTGAAGATAAGGACATCATTTTAAATGTGGATAACAATAATCAATTAAAATGAAACTATGGTATGTTCAATCTTCCTTTAATATGATAAATCATATTATGTTTACGGTTTCAAAAGGGTGATTGATTCATTAATATATTTTCAATCATAGAAATTTTTTTTACTTTAATTTTAAAATTATTGATCTTCAATATAGTACACAATAGTTATTCATTGAAAATCATGAAGTTAACATTGTCTTTTTATGCTATAGGGGAAAATTAATTTACATTGTGCTTTTAATGATTTAAAAATAATGATATAAAAGTAAAATAAAAATTATTAGATTAATTATTATATATATTTAAAAATGTTTAAATTTTGATAAGAATAAATCATCAGTTTTAATCATAAAATAAACTCTTTAAAAACACACAAATTATTAATGATTTTTTATGGTAATTTTAAATTTTATTATTGTCATATATTATTTTCAGATAATTTAACTAAATTAATTGATTTTTATTTTTTAAGAAAAAATAAAATTACTAGAAGGTATGAGAATCTTAGTTGGTCAATAAAATTAGATTAAAATATGACCAACATCACATATAATTATTGGAGGCATGTTCCAATCAACTATAATAATGAGATATTCAATAAAAACGTAAATGAAAGAAATATTTATAAAATATTAATTTATTTTATATTACTATAGTGTTTATTATTCTAATAACTTTTATCTTTATTGTTTATTGGGTGTTTTTATTTTTTTGAGGTGCATGAAACCATTTTGTGTTAGTGGATATTGGAGACCAAAGTTAAAGATCATGACTAAAACATGAGATCTTGGTATGAGTAGTTTTCTACAGTGGGGAATGCTTTGAATACATTATTTTTGGATATTGTATGGATTATTCCTATATTGATTTCATCTATGATAAAATTATCACCGTATGTAAAAACTTTCTTATTTATATTCTATTTGTATTATTGTTTAATATAATATAATTTTTATTTTTTAATTCTACAATTATATGAATCATTGTCTGGAATTAGTTCAGATGGAGAGATTATATCATCTTCTGGTAGCCATAGTTATGCATATGGAATAAATGAGGGCATTTACTTTATTTTTTGTTGTTATAGAAATTAATCCCACTATCTTATGAAATTTTTATTTAACAATAAGGTTTTTAATGCCCATTTGACTGATTTAATATTCTTTATTTTTATAGAATATTGAAATATAGTTTTGTAGTCTTTATAATCATAATGATATTTAATTTTTTTAATACTATTTTAGTAATTTTTCTTTTTGTATCTATGGTATAGTGGATTTATTTTCATGTGAAATATTTATATTTATGACATTATTAATGGAATTCTAAACCATATATTACTAAAAGGTGTTGTTTAAACCACTGATAGGTACTATAAAACTACTATTAAATATTCTAACAAAATAAAAACTATTGTAAAAGGTTTTAATGAAATTATTAATAGAAACTAAATATAGACAAATATTTGGAACCTATGAAACTATTTTTAGTGGTTTTTGATATAATAATAACTGCCACCGAATAAAGTCTCTAAAGTGGTTATAAAGAATAACCACACTTTAAAAACTACTACATTAAAATTACTAGAAATATAAAATATGGTTGTCTTTACTTTTTTATGGATCTTCATTAAAAATTTTATAGAATTATTATTGGGTGGTAGTTCATAACCACTATTAAATAAAACATATTCAGTGGTTCTTAACAACATTAGTAGAAAATATATACAAAATCATATATTATTTATATATATATATAGTGCCGGTTATAACCACCACTATAACCTCTGATAACACTTAATTCCATCACTTATAAAGGTAAAAAATATCTTCTATGAAACATATTTAGTTGTAGTTATAATAGATACTAAAACCTATCATGGTGGTTTCTTCAGTGCCAAATATTTTTCCATATTTAACAATGATTATGACCATCAGTAAATAATTTCATGATGGGTTTTTAAATTCTTAGAAAATTTAGTGGTGGTTTTATAGCACCTATAAAAAACATAAAATAAGGAATTTTAGTTATAATTGATTTCTTATTATTGGTTATTTAAACAACTGGAAATAAAAAAATGTACAATATTTCACATGAAAATCAAGACACTATATCTGAGATACATAAAACATAATTACTAAAACAATATGACAAAAATAAATTTCATTATCACCGTAATGAAATCTAAAACTATATTATAAGATTCTATATACATAAAAAATATTAAATCAGAAAAATGGGAATTAAAATAACCCATTAAAAAAATCTAAATTCTTAATATCAGGGGACACATAGGCATAAAAATAGATAATACATCAAAGATTAAGAACCATTACCTCCGTTTCACTCTTTCTACCTCAATATAATTTATTCACCTCATCCTGATGAATTCTATACTCTAATGGCTTTAATTATAGAATTTAAACATATAAATTTATTATATTAAAAATCAATAAATATATATATATATATACATGAATGGTTTTTACTAGATAATACTATTGTATCATGGATACAATTTACTTGGTAATACACCATGGCATGTCAGGAAATAAAGTAGTAAAAGAATACCCTACTGTATTAAACTACACCTCTCGAACACGTATTCATGAATCTTGCTCCTATAATTTGGTCTCCAATATCCACTGACACCCAACAGTTTCATCCACTTTAAAAAGTAAAATAACCTATAAATATGACATATATGATTTTTAAACAAAAATATTTGCAGTAATAAAATAAATTAATAAATAGATTTTAAATATTTATTTTAATTTACCATTATATGATTGTGTAATATCTTTTTATTCTAATTGATTAAAAAATTCCTTTGATCAAGATATGTGATGGGTCGGTAACTTCAAATGGTTGTGTAAAGAAACTATGATCTGCATACCCTTAATTTGTTGAAATTTTTACTAAAAAATAGACAACATTGAAAGAAATTAAAATATCTAAAAATGATAAATGAAAAAATGAAAATTTTAAGTTACAAACATAAAAATATTTAATCATTTGTTCATATTTAAAAAGTTTATTTTATGCTAAAAACTATTTATTTTTTGTCAAAATGTAAATATTAATATATAATTAATAATTAGAGAAGTTTTATTTTACCCCCATACAATTATTTTATATTCATTAAAGGCATAGAGGAAGTTTCTTTACCCTAAATCCATAAATAATAAATTTTGGATTCATGATTTTTTAAGAAAATTTATAGTGAACTATATTTAATATCAATATTTATGTAGTGAAAGTGAAAAAACATCCATGATTGAAACTATACTAAATAATTAATCACCCTTTTGTAAAATTAAACAAAATATTATTTAATAAGTTAAAAGGGGGTTAAATATATAATAATTTCATTCCTAATTGATTATCATCATCCACTCATAACATCATGTCCTCATTTTCAACCTCTCTTACAATAATGATTGTTTTTACATAATAATAGAAAAATAGATGAATGAATTCATGATGATAAGGTTCACTATCTACAAATAATTCTTTAATATCATTACCCATGTCATACAAGTATCTTAGTATCACATGGAGTATAAAACTTCACCATTCAATGGTTCTATCATCATCATAATATAATGACAAAAAATTAATTTTTTTTATTAATGCAACACTTTTAACGAAAAAGTGGGAAACCATGATACATGACTTTGATGACTTAAAACAAAAAACCTTGCCCCAGCGGTCCAAAATTCAAAAAACCAGATCAGACAACAAAGAAATGATCATCCCCAGCATAAACAACATAAATTTCAGTTTCCACCATTCCAATGCTCAAAGGCAATCTATCACGTAAAAAGACGGGCTGATACCGATGGCCACGACCATACACTCTCAAACATCCAAAACCAAATCGCATTAGTCTGGTGGAAACATGCAACTCTAAACCTCATATTGAGAACTCTCTGAAGATAATCTGAAATCAATAACCCTTGAATAGCAATCCATAGGCAAACAATATTCCCAACGTGGAGCAAAAACACCCAGGAAAAACACTAATTAGACCACCAATTCAATGAAATCAACACCAAATGAGAAAAAAACCAAAATCAGACAAACAAGGAAGTCGCAGGATGCCAGAAGCCATCAGATAGAGCCCCTCCCCATCTACGCCACACCGGGGCCAACATGAAGCCATGTTTGAAAGGAAACCAGCTCCACCATACCCATCACCCATCGATGCCAATCCAAAATCCGACGCAAAATGAGCACCTAAAACTCTCCGAGCAGTGATGAAGAAGCCAGATCCACTCTGTCAGATCCTCTGTAAGAACAAAAGAATTCATGCTTGACCCTCCGCCGAGGGAATGCTTCCGGAAAAGGAGAAGTATCACCTTAACCCTCACTAAGCCGATGGGGTCGAACAGAGCCTCGCTAGCCTTCACCATAGCCCACTGATGCCAAGCCGAGGACATTGTCTCCGACCCGCACTGCGCCACACCGAAGGAGGAGAGGGAAAAAAATCCAAAAAAAACCTAGAAAGGGAGAATAAGGAGACGCTACTGCTCAGAGGCATCAACATAATATACCATTTCAGCTTGTGAATCCAAAATATATGGATCATGTTCTTCACACTCACGAGTATAAATCAAATTATTTATGTTTACATAATTAAACTATTATTAATATTTATTTGTAATTCCCTGAATATCCATCAAAAATCATTTGAATAATATATCAAAAAAATTCCATTATAATTTAACTCAATAAGTTCAATCATCATTATATAATAACATAACTCTCTGAATTTAATAATGATGCAATTATTTTTTGTTTTCAAAACTTATTCATGATAAGAGGTATGAAAATTGAAACCATTAGTATTATAGGTATTGAATCTCTTAAACATCTTAAAAGGACCTCGAGATAAATATTTTAAATCCCTAGATAGTTTGTCAAGATTACCAATGTTCATGATCCATAAAAATTAATTCAATATATTATGATTTTTAAAAGATAATTATCATTATATTATAAATATGAAACCAGGTATGAACTTAAATGATGTGAAAAATAATCATTAATATCTTATTTCATAACTTGTATTATTTATTTATCATTTTGAGTTCAAATATAAAGTAGTATCTTTTTTGTGTATTCAATTCATCAATGATAGGTTATACGATGTCAATGTCTAATAGATTGAATATTTATTCTTGTATGAACTTCATAGGAGTTATTTAAAATGAATATACTTTTCCAAATATATGACCTAATGATGTAAATATTATTGATTTTATACATGAATGATTATAATTTAAGTAATCATCAGCATGTCTAACTCGAGTTAATCTGGTATAAATTCCAAAAAAGTAACTCAAAAATAATGTGTTACACTCTTTGGCTAAGTAATCCTTCATAAATAGGGGCTATTATATAATATTTTTTCATCACTTTGGACATAAAATGGCTATGGTACCTAATTAATCAACACATAATAAACCTATCTGTTATGAGTTGTAAAACTTTATTCAATTATGAGGAGTATTTAATAAGACAATACCCCCATTGTTGGATACATCCATTTATAGTGTATAGGTTCTATAAATTTAGCTTCCCTGAACAAATTCATTGTTAAATTATTCGTCACAATGAAAACTGATGTGGGAAATTTCAACTCCTGGTGGATCAGTGACCTTATAATTATTTCCTATAATTTTTCTAGCATGTTGGTGTTTTATGTTTTTTCATAAATTTATCTAAAGAACATAGAAACTCAATTAAGAATACTATTATTTAATTATGTACTAAGCTATAAAAGGTTAATGATAATATATTCTCTATAAAAATATGTGATCCATTACATTTTAGTCCATGTACCTTGGGATGTGTTAAGGAAAAAATCATGAAATTTTATAGGAATATCCATCAGGTAATTCAACATTTTTAATTATTTAAAGGAACACATATTTTTCATGAATTTTAATATAAAAATTACAATAGGAATTTTCCCATTCTCGCATTCCTATAGATTATGATTTATATTAATTTATTCTATGTCATTATATAAACTAATACGATACTTATTTTTTCCAAAAAATTAAGTATTTTAAAAATCACATTATCACACACATTATTCTCAATGTGCATAACATCAATATTATGAGATAACATATGCAGTTACCAATAAGTAAGATTAAAAAATATGATTTTTTCTTCAATTGATGTGTTCTAATTCCATATAATTTGGTATGAAATATTTTCCGACCATCAATAAACTCATATTCATTTACAAATTCTAAAACAATAGTTGATAACTATCCTAAACTTTTTGACCAAGAAAAAAAATTAGAGCAGGCCTCAAATAAGTTTTTCTAAAAAAAATCATGGATTGTTAAATTTAAATCTAGAGTTATATTCAATAATCAATAATGATACATAAAACCCCATTTTATTATATAATTAATTATTTTAGAGTTTAAATAAGTGTTACAAAATAGACATTCGAGACCATTTTGAGAATTCCAACAAGAAAAATTCCCATGTCCTAGAAATTCATTAATGGTCAAAAAGTGAGAAATATGAATTTTAAAAATTATTTTAGTTGTTGTATCATATATGTAAACACTATTATCCCATCACAATTTCAATTCTTATATAAGAGGATAAAGTTATGTATCAATGTCATTTCTAAGAATTTACTTTCCAAGAATAATAATTAAAATAATAAAATATGTTTATTGAATACACATTCATATAGGCATATTTTAAGGGACAAAAATAATTGCTCATATGAAATAATGTGTAATTAAAGTAAAGAGTGGTTCAAATCCATCTATAACTAATCTCAAATGCACATTACTATTTTTTTTAAATAAATTTGTATGTATAAAATAAAAATATTTCCTTTATTTTAAATCTTTTAGATAATGCATATACCTATAATTTTAGTTTTCCTTAGAATTCCATATCATCTTCTCTACAGTATTTAATGATTTGAATAATCTTTGTAATATAGTTTTCAGTGGAAAGTGACATAAAACCATCACATGAGTTTTATTTCTAGACTTATTTATAGTTATATGATCATTCAGTTCTATATAATTATATATTTATCTTCATATATAAGTATGAAATCCTTGAAACTTCTAACAATCTCAATCATCTCCCTAATATAACAAACAACCATTAGGGTATGCATGTATCATCACATAATTTAGACCTAACTTGTAAATTGATTTCTTTATCTCAAAAAATGAATTAGGTATCTTAAAGATAAGAAAATATTAATGGAACAACATGAATATGATAGTCATTAATTTATTTGTAATTTTGGAAGAACACGTGAAATTGTACAATTTTAATAGAAAGGAAAACTTTTAATATTTTTAAACACATCATAAAACTCTTGATTACCATATTCAACAAGTTTATAAAAAAAATTAGATTTATCACATAGTTTATCCCCTATAATTATATTTATAAAGTTAATAAAATAATATATTGACTTGTTATGATCTTCATCTTTTTCTGTTTTAATTTTCAAATAATCAATAATTATGTTCTAAATTTCACTTTCTACTACTACAATAGTATCTTGATGATTATGATGTTCAAAAAAGATTGAAAATTATACAATTTTTTATTTTCCAAACCAAATCTATCACACATTTCTAAGAGGAATTGGTTCAATATAAAATTTTCATAAACATCTTCTATTTTAAAAAATCTTATGAAATTATAAGCAGTACATGGATATTTAATTCATTAATGTAAATATTTAAATTCAATTGAAAAAACTAAAAATTTCTTCAAACCTTTATAATAATGAGGTATATTGTAGTGACCCAAGATTAACATACAGGGATATTACATTAATATTGATGAATAGTCATCACATAAAAAAAGTACATGCATGAGGAACATAATAGTTTAGTCTCTTTGGAAACTTGGAAAAAAATATTCTAACTTGGTGAAATATCTTCAATGTTTCCCACAAATAACTTCCCCTTTAGTAATTCTACTTAAAATTGTTCTTCATAAACTTTGGAAAGGAAACATAAAAATGTGTGATATCTGATGATCAGTCATAATAAAAAAAGGAGATATGTAAACATAAACATTATCATAGGGGTATAATTATGTGATCATAAAATTAGAATATCATACCCTACATATCAAATATCATAAAAAAGAATCATGGTATAAATAATGGAAGTTCATAAGAAAATAATCATAAGGATTTCAAGATTATAACATATGAAATAATAACATAGGAGTAAGACATATAGTTTTTGTCAAACACATAATCATAGAAAATCTTATTTCAAGGCTACCTACTAAGACTATCATAACATGTTAGGATTCAGATAATCACCCATGGACCTACTTCAGAATTGGGATAACAACCCATGTACCCTCTTATTATTGGGATGAGGATAGAACCAGTGTACCCTATTACTTTCAGGATTGGGGTATAACACATGTACCTACTTATTTTTTAGCTTGGGATACAACTAGTGTACCTTCTTGTTTTTAGACTTAGTCTATAACCAATATACCCTTTGATATAATATACCATTTATCATTACCCAATGAATTAGGGGGATATATAGGTACCACCCATCTAATGATGAAATCATACATATGTCTGCCAAAGTTTCATAAAATCATATCATAACCTAGGAAATGAAATTGGTATAATAAAAGTGTAATCATATAATAACCTGTGGAAAAGAGACAGGTTTCATAATCATTTTATCAAATCATAACCCATGAAAGAAATCATGTTTCTTGAAATAATAACACATAAAAGAGAAAAAGGTTTCATAAGCATCTTTTAATTTAAACATAATCCATTCAGAGAAATAATATGAATGGAACCTTTGTATCATTTCCTTGTAAATGCATGAGTAACACCAACAGATGTTATCTTAGATGAAAAATAATTTTTAAATATCAATGAAAAACATTTCTTGTAGAAAATATCCTTTCTTCCTTGAAATTTTATTTTTAAAACATAAAACCTTTTGAAAATAATTTTCTTGAAAATAAACATGAAAATTTATAAAGGAACGTTTCAAAGAATTTTGAAAACCTTTTTCTTTGAATTGTTTTTTGAAAACTCATAAAGAATGCTTGAAAACATTTTAAAACCATTTTATTTAAAAAAATTGAAAACATATAAATAATTATTTTAAAACAATAAAAAAATTTAAAATCTTTTTTCCTTGAAAATTAACTTAAACTTTAATCTTCGAAAACTTTTTTGAAATAATTTTTTTTAATTATGGGTATGTGTCTCAAAGAAGGAAAATTGATCCAAACTGCTTTGCCGATTTTGTAACTTTTGAAACATAAAACCCATGAAAGATAAATGATCATATGGATATGTAAATACCCACATATTCCAGTATATTAGTAATATAATATATTCATGGGAATTATATACACCACACAAAATAAACAAGTGGTGAATAATGCACAAACCTCACACAAATTAAAGTGAGACTAGAAATGCCCTTACTACTTGAGTAACTTTATAATCATGATACCCATGAGAGAATAACTTCATTTAAATATTCTAATATCATTAAATAAATAAAATTATTGATATAAAATGTCATATAGAATTATATAAACCACATAAAATAAGAGAGTGTTGAATATGTCATATATCTCATAGAAATAAAAATCGAGATTAAATTCCCCTACTTTATGTTCTCACAATCATTGTATACGTTATATTCTCCTATTTAATAAATATAAGTTTTTTATAAATATACCATAAAATAATATTCTGACATATAATACTATATATGATTAAATTATGACTTTATATTACCTATTTATTAATAATTTCATGTTAAAGTAATTTTTGGGTAATAACTGCTTTGTTTATCGTATGTGTTTTGACTTGTTATTCTTGATCATCATACTTAGATCATGATTTAATTATTTAAATAATTTAAAAAATTATTTATATATCATATATATTCATTATATAATTATTTATATTAATCTATAAAATATTGAAATATTAAGTGAAATACATCGTACATAGAGACGGTAGGCCGTATGTTTGCATGAACACTACTTCTGTTTTACTATCATATTTAAAGTAAGAAAGTTAAGGAAAAATATATGTGTGTGTGTATTTATATATAATATAATTAAAATGGCATTATTATATCATATATATCATATAATTTTACTAAACTCATCATTAATACATTCCAAGATAAGTGTGAATGAATCATATCTTTTTGGGGAGGCGGTAGTCCACACTTCCACAAATGAAGTTATCATAGTTACAAATGATGGAAAGCATATAGGTAAGTTTTATATAATAATTAAATAATTATAAATTCATTATATATATCATATATATCAAAAAAACATAGTTTCCATCATAATTCCTATCCTTGATAGGTGTTAATGGAAAAAACGAACAACATCGTTTCGTGATGGGGTAGTTCACCGTATATAAGAATGGTAAGTTCGTTACCCATTATATGGATGTATGTGTAAGTAAAATTATAAAAAATTGAATAAAAAAAATATAATCATGTTTATAAAAAAAATTATTTTATATAAGTATGGAATAAGAATATTTTATGGGGTGGAAAATGAAAATAAAACAAAGAAGCTTGAGGAAGGATGTTACGTCTTCTTTGGGTAACTCTGCTTGGTTAGAACAAAAGGGCTTCCTCAGATGGATTTATTCCATAAGTGAGGCATATAGGATGTATGGAAAGATTTTTGGAGCTTATTTTAAATGATTTTTGTTTATCCAAATGTATTTAGAGGTTTTAATAATGCGAAGGGGTGAGTGCATTTTTATAGTGGTGGAGGTGTATCATTCTTGTAAATTTTGGAAAAGAGAATTCCACCCATATTTTTTCAATGTAAATTGGATAAATAATGGACCCAATTTTATAAAAGGTATTATATGTTATAAATATGGACATAAAATATATTTTAGATAATTTTCTAGGTCATTTGGGACCTTAAGTTTAAGGATTAGTCCCTTGTTAAGCAAATCTTCCACCTAATCATTGTAATTAATTTTAATTACATTCACTAATAATTTTGGTCAAAAACTATTTTCACCTTATTATAAATTATAAATTATTCTTATTCCAAATATGGAATCTATTTTTCCAAATTATAAACACATTAGTGGTTGAAATTAATTTTAAAAAAGTCCCACAAATGGGATGACAATGTGGGTTTTTAAAGTAAAAAATGTTCAAAAATTTGATATGTTTTTAATTTAAAATTTAAATTGATCCCAATGACCTAAATTAGATTAATTGTGGTATAATTTATATAATTATACTTATAAACTAATTTTATATATAATTTAACCATATAAATAAATTAAGCGAAAAAAAAAGCTTTGAATTTAAATTAATTATTTTTCATTATTCATCAAAAAATTAAACAACACATAAAAAATACCAAAACTTTACCCTAACATAATTTTATTATTTATATTTAAAAAATTATGTTTATTTAATCATATTAAAATTATAAAAGTGTCGAAAATCAGATTTAAAATGGGTTCTCCATTAAAAGGCGGTAAAATTAACTATTAGAAGAGTACATTTTTTATTCATTAAACTGGATTTATTTTTATCTTATAAATATAGAAACAATTGGATGAGTATAAAAAATATTTAATGAATATATTATATATAAATTATATTTAAATCATTTATCAAAAGTGGTTTGTTAAATTTATTGAGAAAAAGATTGTTTTTATGCATAGAAAAATTGTTTTCTTAGAGAAGTAACTTCTTTATTTTCAAATAGTTATTACATTCACTTATAAAAATTTATAATGAAACGATTCATTTTATATAATTTTGTAAATAATATTTTCACATTTTAGTTAATATTATTCACATAATCTATTATAATGGCTAGGTGGTAGCTGTAATAATATTTTAATAATCATATTAAAAGTATATTGTAGTTTGGTAAAAACTCTTCCTTGTGTGTAATGAAATATATTGAAGGGACTTGTTATTTTAAATAATAGAATAAAAACATAGTGTTTTATGTACCAAAAGATAATATAAGTTTTATTTGTAGCTCATAGAATAAAAATTTAGTGATTTAGTATATATAAAAAACTATATTCAATATTTTTTGAAATGAAAAATATCAAAAAAACATTTTAATTTGAAAAAAATATTTCCCAAAATCTCTGGTTGTTAAATTCTACCCCCCCCCCATAAAATTAATTTATCCCTATAAATTATTCTAGGTTATAAAAAATTTAATAATTGAAAGTTCATTCATAGGAACCCACATTATAAAAATAAATAATAAAACTTCCTTTAAAAAAAGGAATGTTGGAATCAAAATGGTTACCCAAAGTAACATGTAACTATGTTTTCACATAGAATGACATTGGTGTGAAGTGAAAATATGTACTATGAAGGAAAGAGTAAACAATTATATTGATTGATTTAGGTCATCAATCACAAACAATTGATGGATCAATGGAAGGTTGAGGTCCTCAACATCATAAATCTATGATGATTCAAAAGGCCATCATTTCAACAAAAATTAAGGTATTAGGAAAAAAATTTATTTCTATATCATTTTCCTAAAGTTGAATAAATTTCATGAAAATATATATTTTCATGATTTCTGAACAACCACTCTCATTTTTGTTCCTTGATCAATTTCCATTTCATCTCTTATTTTAGGAAATGAAGGTGAAGTTTTCATTCCTCAAGAATTAAAATATCATTAGATCCATAAATATAATTATAGTTCATTCCATATATCATAAAAAAATGTTATCAGAATTTATCCAACATGAAAAAATATATAGAGAGAGAGATAATAATTTAATCTCAAAAACCTCATCCTATGTTTTATATAAACCATTCCATAAATAGTTAACCTTATAACCCTTCTAGAAGATAAAAGATCATCATTTTAGAAGGTCACTAAATTTATCAAAATCATATTAATATTGATAACCCATATAACATAATGTATATCTTATTTTTAACACACCAAACATGTGAATAAATTCATCATGTATTCATTTGAAACACGGTAATTACATGAATTACCATAAATCCTTACTAAAAACATGCATGGTTCCTTATTCCAAAGTTTACTAGATATATTCTGTAAATCCAAAAACGTTTTAAACTCCATACATGATAGTATATATACTTTTTAAACAAATCTATAATCAATTATAAGGTAAAACACACCTTACGATGTATTTATTCATATCAAACACATCTATATCCAAACATCATTATCTCAACTTCGAGAAGATATTAAGGGTTATATTCCCTTAGTCAAAATATCACATTTCCATGAAATCATTTCTCTACCTCACCATCACCATTCAACATATCCTTTCAAATCATTAATGAAAAAATTATACTGAAAATACTTATATATTACATTATTCTAATAACATAATTTTTGAATTCCAAAACATGAATACTTCATTCATCAAACTTTATTCTAAAAAAATTACTAATCTTCATCATCTTATTCTTTAATACCCCTTTCATATAATATTAAATATGAATCATTTATTAACATTTATCAAACTCATTTTAATCATTCATAAAGAATAATACAATTATAACAACACATACCCATCATATATCACTCATGGTATCTTCATTTTCATTAGAAACCCCATTAATTGAACTACTTTTCTGATTAACTTTTATATTTTTCCTCTTAGGAAATCAGTTTTCATAATTCCTATTCATTACACACATAAAACATCAAATTGTTTATAATAACTTAGGTATTAAAATATATCCATTAATTATGTTAACAACACTTTTCATTTTACCTTCATATTTACTTTATTTGGGTCTTTTTTCCATAGTCAAAACATCTTCCTGCTCCTCTAATGCATTCACTTGGGTGTTTGTTCCAATATTCTAGATATTTATGAAACTTAATCTTCTTTCCTTCATGGTCTCCATTACTTGAACTCTTAAAAAACGCATTCCTTATCTTATTTTTTGTTTCTGATAGTTATTTAAGGTACATGTTGTTAATAATTTTCCATGAAAAATGATTATCCATGATCACAACATCATTCACTATAGTGATCATACCATTTTACTTATCATAAGTAAATTGTCCATACAATTAAATATTAATTTAGTTCATTATAGTTTCCTCCATTTTCTAAAACTAGAAATCATAGTGTGAGAATCACTTATCAAATTAAAAACCACATAATCATGAAAAAAAATATTTATAGGATGTTTAAATCAAGACACATACTTCTTCAATATATGGAACCTTATACTTATCTTGTTTTCATCATTGTAATATTCTATTTAAATCCTTTATGATGGTTCATAAATACTTTTTAAATTTCCAAATCATATCCCTCTAGAGTGTCAAACTAGGTGTGCAGTAATGTCTGTTGTCGTATACCATGTTATGCTCAAGTTATGCCTAAAAAACCTTATCAGAGTTCTTACCCCTAGGTACATTTGTTCTAGAGCCTCATCCACTTATAGTATCTATACTGGGATGTATTACTAGGAAACCACTCACTTTATCCTTTACCAAAATTCCAAGATATTTTCCTATACATTTCCTCATCCTTAAACTTTTCTATAGATACATCCCTATACATATGCTTATAAATATTCCTAGGGATCTCACTATGGTTTTCACATCATAGTTTCCAAAGGTTGACTAAACCTTTTTTTGATACCAACTATAGCAACCCAATATTATCATACATGGATATTACATACATTTATATAAATATTTATCACATTAAAAAATTACATGCCTGAGGACCGTAATAGTTTAGTGTCTTTGGAAATATGGAACAAAATATTATAACTTAGTAAAAAATCTTCAATATTTCCCAAAAATATCATCTCCTTTCGTACTTCTACTTAAAACCTTTCTTCAAAACCTGGGAAAGGAAACATAAAAAAGGGGTGAGATCAGATTCTCAATAAGGTTAAACACGTGATATATATAAGCACAAACATGATCATAGGGGTATGATAACGTTATCACATCATTAGAAGATCATACCTTGCATATTAGAGATCATAAATAAGAATCATGGAATAAATATTGGAAGTTCATAAGACATGAATCATAAGGGGACCAAGAGAATAATCCATAAAATCATAACATATGAGTAAGACATATAATTTGTGTTTTACACATAATCATAGAAAATTTTATTTCAAATATACCTACTATAACCTTAATAACATATTAGGCTTGGTCAAATCACCCATGGACATGATTTGGGATTTAAATAACAACCCATATACCATCTTATTTTTTTTTTGGGCTACAACCCATGTACCCTTTTACTTTCTTACTTGGGCCAAAACCTGTGTACTTATCTATTTTTAGACATGGGATACAAATAGTGTGCCATATTATTTTGGGTAATGTGTTACAATTTGTGTAACCTTTGAGCTCATATAAATTCATTGGAAGCATATATAGCTCCCAAACATCTCATAATTAAATCATGCATACATGTTCCACAAGATTAGAAAAAATATTATCATAACACATGAAATTAAATTGGTATCAAAAACATTTAATCATATCATAGCCCATGTAAAAGAGACATGTTTCATAATCATTTTATCAAATCATAACCCATGAAAAGAAGATGGTTTATTAAAAATATAACCCATGAAAGATAAAAGTGTTTATCAAATATCATTCCATCAAAACATAAATCATTCAGAGAAAAAATATGAATATAACCTCTAATAATTTTCTTATAATGGAAATAGTAACACCAACGGATGTCATCTTAGAGTAACATAATTTTGAAATATCATTTAAAAACATTTCTTGGGGAAAATATCCTTTATAATTTAAAAAATAAAACAATTTGAAAATAAATTTCATGAATAAAACAATTAAAACATATAAATGAATATATGAAAACAATTTGAAAACCATTTTCATTAAAAACTTTTTGAAAACTTATAAATAAAACTTTAAACATTTTGACAACAATTTACTTCAAATAACTTTGAAAACTTATAAAGGGTTATTTGAAAAAAAACATCTTTAAAATATTTTTTCCCATGAAAGTGAGTTTAAAATATCATCTTTAAAAACGTTTCTAAAAACATTTTTGAAAACATGATTTTTTTTAATTCATGGAATGTGTCTTAAAAAAGGAAAAATGAGACAAAACTACTTTACCGATTTGGTAAATTTTGAAACATAAACCCCATTAACTTGAAATCCTAAAATTAATATGTAAATATACATATATTTAAGTATTGTAGTCATATAATATATTTATGATAAGTATAAACACCATACATGTAAAGACCCGGAAATCCCATGGAAAATTTTTTCTTAAATACATGGAAATTTTACAAGTCCGCAGTTTCTGACGGTGCTTGATTCTGAGCCCCGGTGTTCCTGAAATCAATTTCAAAAGTTTTGTTTGGGTACGTTCAGTAAACATACGTGCGGGTTTTTCTATCTTTTGAACCGGTGCTCGGAATTGAAATTTGGGGACACCGAGGAACTCATAGCGCCAGTATTCGCTTAATTGGACCTTTACTGCGGTTGCGTTTTATCGAGAATGAAAGTTAGTTTTGGGGTTTCTAATTAAAATTACAATTTAAATAAAAATGTGTGTGTGACACATTTTTATTTGAAAGGTGGTTAAAGTCTCTAAGTGGAGTTTAGGGGTGGGGCCCACCACACCCTAACCTCCCTTGGGAGGATATAACTAGGGGTGGGGCCCACTAGTTTAAACTCCCCTTAAACCCCCATGTAACTCTCAATTAAATTGAAGAGGGTCTCTTAAACTCCCCTTAACCCCTTTAAACCCCTTAAACCCTTGGACTTCTCCTTATGGTGCCAACACATTGAATTAATGTTTTAATTAATTGATTTGTGTGTTTGAATTATTTTGAATTGATTATTCCAACATAATAATATGCGATATATTATTATGGTTGGGTTGGCATAATTTGGATTGGGTTGGGAGAATTAAGAGGAACTATTGAAGGAATAATACCCTCTTGACGAAGATCGCCATCTTCCACCGAAGAATGACGACGTGACTTCTTTCTTTCCAACCGGGGAAAGAAAAGGAAGACACCACCTATGAAGAACGTTGCCAACGACGACGTCACCTCCTTCTGACATCAATAGAATGACACCGCCATCCCATGACATTGTCAATGGTCAACGACAATTGAGGTTGGGTTTTAAATTTGAGGATTGAATTCCTTTATTTTAAGTTCTTCTTTTCCCTTGGATAAAAACAACAACCGCGGATCGACTCCCCCCCCCCCCCCGAACATTTCGATCCACAAAACGGATGTTGATTTCGGGATGTGTTAGAGACTAAGTTGGGGTTTGTTTCTGGTTCAATTATATGCTGGATTACTCTTTGAGCCTCTAACAAAGAGGGCACGGGCTAACGAACAAGTCCGGACCATCCGCCAATTCGTTCTTGATGTGCGGTTTGATGGGAGATTGGTGAACGGAATGGAAACCTTAATTTGAGGTCGTCGCAGTAAAGAAAAGGACCCAAGGAGGCCATAGGCATAGACGGGAGGCAAAACGGACCACCAGAATGACTCTGGTGGCCTGAGGAAGAGCGTGGCGGTGTGGGTCGCCATTGCGGCGATGCACCTCACGCGCTGCCGGCGGAAGGCCGTCGCGGCACCGGCCACGGCGGTGGAGCGGAATCCATAATCATAGGTTCCGGGAAGGCCAGGTGGCACCAGCTGGTGCAGCCGTTACAGGACACCCCCCCCCCACCCCGCTCTGCACCTTGCGCGAACGCGCTCGGCCAACCGGCCCAGCCACGCAGGCCGGACCGCCTGTCACGCGGGTCGGGCCCCCTGCCGCGTGGGTCGGGCCCCCTGTCGCGTGGGTCGGGCCACCTTTCGTGTGGGTCGTGCCATGCCCTCGCATGGGCCAGGCCATTCCCTCGCTTGGGCCGGACCTGGATCTGGGTCGGGTCAACCCAGTTCGGTCTGACCCAAGGCGGGTTGGTCCGGGTCGGACTGGACCCAAACCCCCTTCTTCGGACCACTTTTGGTTTTTCACCCATAACTTTTGATAAGAACTTCCGCTCGATGCACTTTCAGTGGCTTGTGATTCCTTGGATTGAGACGGTCATTTCGGTATATCACACTTAAGGTTTTGGAAAATTTTGGGTATGGCTGGGTTGGTTCGAACCCGAAACCAACCGGGCCCTCAGAGCGGAAAAGCTTATAACTTAAGGACCGAACGTCCGATTGACATGTCTTCAACTACGTTGGATTAATTTTGATGAGACAGTACTTTTGGAATACTCCACACAGGATTCGAATGAGGTTGGAGTATGGCTGGGTTGGATTGTACCCAAAATCCAACTGGCCCCTTGGAACGGAAATGCCAATAACTCTCAGACCGGGTGTCCGATTGACGCATCGTCTATTGAGTTGGGTTCCTTATGATGAGATGTAACTACGGGATACATCAACTCAGGACTTCTTGATAGTTTATGTATCAACACTTGGCTCGAGGAGCGGACCCTCCCAGAATCGAGCGTGTTGTGTGCGGGAACCCTAGGGCTGGCTACGGCTGAGATGACAGAATCCTCCGTAGGTTCGATAGTGACGACTTTTGTACCAGGATCCTATGTGGTTTCGACAGTGATAACTACTATACTGGAATCCTACGTGGGTTCGATAGCAATGACTTCTATACCAGGATCTTACGTGGGTTCGACAGCGATAACTACTGTACCAGAATCCTACATGGGATCGACAGCAGTGACTTCTGTACCAGGGTCCTACGTGGGTTTGAAAGTGATAATTAATGTACTGGAATCCTACGTGGGTTCGACAATAACGAATTTTGTACCAGGATCCTACGTGAGTTCGACAGCGATGACTACTGTACCAGAATCCTACATGGGTTCGGCAGTGACGACTTCTATTCCAGGATCCTATGTGGGTTTGACAGCACTGATATTATTCTAGGATCCTACGTGGGTTCGACAGAGGAGATGATTCAGAGGCTAAATCTAATCATCTCTACCCCTCTTCGTGAGTTGTATACCTGTGTGAGCTGATTCATGTCTTTAAACCATTATCAACGTGGTGATTGTTTTTTTACTTCCTTTGTGGAATGTTTTGTGCTTGGTCTCGAGAGTTGGAGGCAGACTGTGATTGATAACTTAGGTATATGTATGAGCATATACCTAAGTAGATTTGGATGATAATTCATGATTGTATATTTCTTCTGTGGTTTATCCTTTGTGGATTTGGTGAGACCTTGAGGGTCTTGGGGTCCCTACTAAGTATTGTTATACTCACCCCGGCACAGGCTATTCCTGCACCTCGTTGTGTTGGATGCAGACGACGGACAGCGCTGACTGAGGCGGAGTGTACGAGAACTAGACGCTACCCAAAGGTAGACCTCATGACGAGTCGGTACCCGGAGGAGACGGACAGACGTGGAGCACTGAGGAGGCTATATGTACCTACCCTTCAGGTAGGATCTGTGGTGGACAATCTAGGAGCTGCTAGGCACCTTCCAGTTGTTTGTCTTTTTAGTTGAACTTGTTTGTCCTTTCCTTGTAATTTACTGTTGGGATTGTATTTCTGACCCTTTTACTTTCCAGTACATCTTTTGTATTCAGTTTTTACTTATAGTTTTCTTCCTCTTGTACTCTGGATGTGTATGTTTGTTTCTATAAAGGCAATTCCTTCCTAGTTTAGGGATTTACACAATTGGTGCCAGTCGCTAGCCCCTGGCCTATGGAAGACGGGCTTGGGGTTATTACGACACGGGCCCTGGGGGACGAGTCGTGACAAATTGGTACCATAGGAGTTGGTTCTACCGCATAACTTAGACGCTAATTCATTTAACGACAATAGTGTCAAGTTTTTTGGGTGTGGTTATCAGTTTAGGGAAACCGGTGTTGGTGCAGCGGTCGACGTATCCATACACTAGGACTCTGATTTCTGATTTCCGACTCAGTGCATGAAAACACGGATTGCGTGTGTGTTTCCTTTGAAAAGTTTTCTTTGTGATTACTTTGTGTCAGCTCACCAGGTATATTATTTTGACCATGGAACACCTATTCTTTATCAGGATGCCTCCACATAGACAGACGATTAGGGTTCCCGAGATATTACTTGATGATGGCCCACCGAGGGACGAGGCTCCGGTGCAGGGCCCTATTACTATGTTGGCACCTTTGGGTGGTGTACCAGCAGTACCACCACCCGTTGGGTAGCAGATTCCACCAGCCACATTGGAGGACGGTGCACGCCGGTTGAGTGCATTGCACGAGTTCTAGCAGTAGAGGCCTCCGAGGTTTCAAGGTGAGACAGATTCCCAGGCAGTAGAGGACTGGATAGAGGCAATTACTAGAGTTTTCCGCCTAGTTGAGACACTAGTAGAGCAGATGTTGATCTTCGATACTGTTATTTTTCAGTGGGTGACCATGAGGATGGTCCGCATAGTGATGAGGTTTCGGTACGTTGACTGTTTTCCGAGATGGTACCTTCGGGCAGTGTGCCAACTATATCACTACACGTTGGTCAGCAAACACTACCAGTGGTACCAGTAGAGGACACTTGTAGGCTTAGTGCCTTACATGTGTTTCAGCATCAGATACCCTTCATGTTTCGAGGAGAGCCCGACTCATAGGCGGCTGAGGATTGGCTTGAGGAGATGGCTAAGAGTTCTCTTCAGCTTCTACAGTTTCGGCAGGATGACATGTCGGTAGTTGAGTATTCATCAAGGTGTACCGACCATTCCTAGTACTTGATGAATATGATGCGATCAATGCTTCAGGGATCGGACTTCTGAGCGAGGTGTGTTTAAGAACAACTAAACCAAAACTTTTCCTCTATGCATTCCTACTCATGTTAGGATGATAGATAGAACCTTTGTGGTTGAATATTTTTTTGGATGATCGGATACAGCCATTTAATGTTAGCAGTTGGAGAGAAGGAAACTGGTTCCAGTCATAGAGACTTGGGTGTGCAAGAAGTTTCGGGAAGAGGATGTGACATGGACAGATAAATCTGTAGGGCAGTAGATGTGGAAGTAGAGCTAGGAGAGTAGCATGATGTGGTGTACATTTTGACATGATACAACCACCCACCTTTGTAGTCCCCGCCAGACTCAGGGAGCTGGAGGGAAGGGGAAGAGAGTAGCTGAATGCGGTCAAGGAGTGTGAACCAAGGGCTCTAGGAATGATTTGTGGTACGGTCTATGTCTACTACTAGCTATCGTATCAATAGACATAGGTACCAATCATTCCTTCCTTCCAAGAATCTTGTCCAAGACCTAGGGTTTATGGTTAAACCATTGACTTGGACCTCACGTCTAGAGTTACCTTTTGGAGGAGAATCAATAATCACACTAATGATAATGGTGTGATCTAACCCTTGAGGCAAGAGTCTTGGTTGGGACCTCATGGTGGAAGCGTCGAGGCCTTATGCCGTTAGTTTGGGTATGGACTGGGAAACCACAGTTCATACACAGATTAACTGTATTAGGAAAAAAGTTTGGGGTTTATCTACAATGTTGGGATGAGGTTTTCCTTAGTTGGCGAAAAAGGAAACCTAGGAAGCACAAGTTAAAGTCATGCATAGGATGGTACATCTGATAACTTTTGAGTCATCCAGCCTTACCCTCGTGGTAGTAGGAGTTTTTAGTTTTTAGTTCCAAACAGGAGTGACAGAACATGGGGACATCTTTTAAAAAGATGTTTCCAGGATTACCCCCCAAAGGGGGATGGATGTCTTCTTTGGATGGATACTAATAGAGGTTTTTTCCAGACTTCTCCAGAGTTGCAGCACCACTTTCAGCCTTGAAAAAGAAGGGGAAACCCTTCATGTGGTCGAAGAGATGCCAGCAGAGCTTTCAGGAGATAAGGCAGAGGCTGACTAGTGACCCTCTCTTAAGGATTCTAGAGGAGGGCGTAGGTTACATAGTTTACTACGATGCATCAGGGACCGGACATGGGTGTGTCCAGATGTAAGAGCGAGATGTGATCGCATATGGTTCTTGGCAGTTGAGACAACACAAGAAAAACTATTCTACCCATGACCTAGATTTAGCAGCAGTGGTCTTCGCCTTGAAGATGTGGCTGCACTATCTAATGGGAGAATGCTTTATGGTGTACTCAGATCACAAAAGTCTTAGGTATATATTCTCTCAGAAGGACCTTAACCTGAAACAGTGGCGATGGCTTGAGTTTCTCTAGGACTATGACTTCAAGATGGTCTATACTCCTGGGAAGTGGAACGTTGTTGTAGATGCGCTCAGCAGGAGGACTGGTATTCAGCTGCAAGGAGAGGCGACGGAGCAGCTGGCTACCTTACATATATCCTTCGTGGATAGGGATGGAGTAGCCTATCTACAGTATCTTATAGTCACTCCTCCACTTCTTCAGCGAGTCAGGGAGGCGCAGTGTGGGGACACTGACTGTGAGACACGATGTGCTCAGATATCCACAGGTCAGGCACCTCATGGATTTTCTGAAGGTGGGGAGCACGTCATCCTCTTTAGAGGATGTACCATGGTACCAGTAGCACTTCAAGAGGAAGTGTTGAGGGAGTTCCACACTTCTCCTCTTACGGTACATCTAGGGGTGGCGAAGATATACCAGGAACTTCGACAATAGCATTGGTGGCCAGGTATGAAGATGGTGGTAGCGGAGTTTGTCTCATGATGCCTCAGTTGTTAACAAGTGAAGAAGGAGTACCAGGTACCTACAGTCTTGGTTCAACCCTTAGAGGTCCCTGAGTGGAAGTGGGATGGGATATCCATGGACTTCATGAAGGTTCTTCCGTGTACATCCAGAAGTCATATGCTGACAGGAGACGGATGCCTCTAGGGTTCGAGGATGGCGACCACATCTTTCTACGGGTCTTGCCTCCATGAGGTCTATGGAGATTTGGCCGAGGAAGAAAGTATTCTCCATGTTTCATTGGACCTTTCCAGGTCCTTAGTAGGGTAGGTGAGGTGGTTTATTGCTTTTCCCTTCCCCCTCAGTTGCACTGGGTGCACGACGTCTTCTACGTATCTCAGCTGAGAAGATACGTTCATGATCCGTCCCACATCATCAACCACGAGGAGCTAGATATCGATGATAGGGAGACTTTCAGGGAGGTTCTAGTAGAGATTGAGTATCGACAGGAGTGGTCCTACGTGGATGGTATATTCCTCTGGTGCGCATTCACTGGCATCACGGGAACCTCCAGGAGCGCACATAAGAGCGGGAGGCTCAGATGCATGCTCAGTACCCCCATTTGATCCCCTGATGTGTGTTGTAGCTTACGGGGATGTAAATCCCTGAGGTGGGAATAATTTAAAGATTTAGAAATCCCGTGGAAAATTTTTTCTTATATACATTAGAATTTTACGAGTCCGTAGTTTCTGACGGCGCTTGATTCCGAGGCCCGGTGTGCTCAGAATCAATTTCTGAATTTTTGTTCGGGTACATTCAGTAAATGTACGTGCGGGCTTTTATATCTTTTGAACCGGTGCATAGAATTGAAATCTGAGGACACTAATGAACTCGCAAAGTCAGTATTTTCATAAGGATACATTTATTGTGGTTGCGTTTTATCGAGAATGAAAGTTAGTTTTGGGGTTTCTAATTAAAATTAAAAGTTAAATAAAAAATTGTGTGTAACACATTTTTATTTGAATGGTGGTTAAAGTCACTAAGTGGAGGTTAGGGGTGGGTCCTACCACACCCTAACCTCCCTTGGGAGGATATAACTAGGGGTGGTTCCCACTAGTTTAAATTTCCCTTAAACCCCCCATGTAACTCTCAATTAAATTGAAGAGGGTCTCTTAAAATCCCCTTAACCCCTTCAAACCCCTTAAACCCTTGGACATCTCCTTTATGGTTCCAACACATTGAATTAATGTTTTAATTAATTGATTTATGTGTTTGAATTATTTTGAATTGATTATGCCAACATAATAATATGCGATATATTATTATGGTTGGGTTGGAATAATTTGGCTTGGGTTGGGAGAGTTGGGAGGAACTATTGAAGGAATAATACCCTCTCGATGAAGAACGCCATCTTACACCAAAAAACGATGACGCAACTTCTTTCTTTCCAACTGGGGTAAGAAAAGGAAGACGCCACCCGCGAAGAACATCTCCAAAGACGATGTCACCTCCTTCAGACGTCAATGGAACGACATCGCCATCCCGCGACTTTGTCAACGGTCAATGACAATCGAGGAAGGGTTTTTAATTCGAGGATTGAATTACTTTATTTTAAGTTCTTCTTTTCCCTTGGATAAAAACAAGAATCGCGGATCGACCCCCCCCCCCCCCCCGGACATGTCGATCCACAGAATGGATGTTGATTGCGGGATGGGTTAGAGATTAAGTTGGGGTTTGTTTCTGTTTCATTTATATGCTGGATTACTGTTTGAGCCTCTAACGTGGAGCGCATGGGATAAAAAACAAGTTCGAACCCTCAGACAATTCGTTCTTGATGTGCGGTTTGATGGTCAATGGGTGAACAGAATGGAAACCCTGATTTGAGGCCGCCGTAGTGAAGAAAAAGACCCGAGGAGGTCGTAGGCGCAGACGGGAGGCAAAACGGACCACCGAAACGACTATGGTGGCCCGCGGAGGAGTGCGGTGGCGCCGGAAACCAGAGGCGGAAGTCGGCACCAGCCAGCTGCTGGGGGGAGGCGGCGCCCCTTGTACGCCACCAGCAGAAGGCTATCATGGTACCGGCCATGGAGGGGGAGTGGAACCCGCAACCGCGGGTTCTGGGAAGGCCAGGCAGCTCTAGCTGGCACCGCCATTACGAGACACTGGGGGGGCCACCCCCCAGCTCCACGGCTTGCATGAACGCGCACAGCCAGCTGGCCGAGCCGCGGCCTGTCGCGCGGGCCGGGCCCCCAGCCACACGGGTCGGGCCCCCTGCCGAGCGGGCCGGGGCCCCTGCCGTGCGGGTCGGGCCCCCGCCATCGGGTCGGTCTATTCCCACTGGGTTGGGCCACGCCCTACCGGGCCGGACCTAGATCTGGGTCGGATCGACCATGTTCGGGCTGACCGAGGGCGGGTTGGGTCGGGTCAGACCGGACCCAAACCACCCTCTTCGAACCACTTTTGGTTTTTCACCCATAACTTGAGCTAAGGACCTCTGATCGATGCACCGTCAGTTGCGTAGGATTCCTTGGATTGAGACGGTCGTTTCAGTATATCAAACTCAAGATTTTAGCGAAGTTTGTGTATGGTCGGGTTGGTTCGAACCTGAAACCAACCGGGCCCTCAGAGCAGAAACGCTTATAACTTAAGGATCGGACGTCCTATTGATGTACCATCAACAATGTTGGATTAATTTGGATGAGATGGTCCTTTTGGAATAATCCACACATAATTCAGATGAGGTTGGAGTATGGCCGGGTTGGATTGTACCAGAAATTCAACCGGCCCCTTGGAACGGAAATGCCAATAACTCTCAGATCGGGCGTCCGATTAACGCATCGTATGTCACGTTGGGTTCCTTATGATGAGATGAAACTACGGGATACATCAACTCTGGACTTCATGATAGTTGATGTATCGACACTTGGCTCGTGGAGCGGACCATCCCAGAATCGAGCGTGCAGTGTGCGGGAACCCTAGGGCAGGCTGCGACTGAGATGACGGAATCCTCCGTGGGTTCTATAGTGAAGAATTCTGTACCAGGATACTACGTGGTTTCGAAAGTGATAAATACAATACCGGAATCCTACGTGGGTTTGACAGCAGTGACTTCTGTACCAGGATCCTACGTGGGTTCGACAGTGATAACTACTGTACCGGAATCCTACGTGGGTTCGCAGTAGTGACTTTTGTACCAGGATCCTACGTGGGTTCGAAAGCGATAATTACTGTATCAGAATCCTACGTGTGTTCGACAGTGATGCCTTCTGTACCAGGATCCTATGTGGGTTCGATAGCGATGACTACTATACTGGAATCCAATGTGTGTTCGACAGTGACGACTTCTGTGCCAGGATACTACGTGGGTTCGAAAGCACTGATATTGTTCCAGGATCCAACGTGGGTTCGACAGTGGAGATGATTCAGAGGCTACATCTAATCATCTCTACCCCTCTTGGTGAGTTGTATACCTCTGTGAGTTGAGTCATGTATTTCAACCATTATCAACGTGGTGATTTATTTTTACTTCCTTTGTGGAATGGTTTGTGTTTGGGCTCGAGAGTTGGATCCAGACAATGATTGATAACTTAGGTATATGTATGGTCATATACATAAGTAGGGTTGGTTGATAATTTTTGATTGTATCTTTCTTCTTTGGTTTATCCTTTGTGGATTTTTTGAGACCTTGAGGGTCTCGGGGTCGCTACTGAGTATCTTTATACTCACCCCTGCACGAGCTATGCCTGCACCTCATTGTGTTGGATGCAGACGATGGATAGCGCTGACCGAGGCGGGGTGTACAAGGACTGGACGGTACCCAGAGGTGGACCTCACGATGTGTCGGTACCCGGAGGAGACGGAAGGACATGGATCACTGAGGAGGCTATTTGTACATACCCTTTAGGTAGGATCTGTGGTGGAAGATCCAGGAGCTACTAGGCACCTTCCAGCTATTTTTCTTTTTAGTTGTACCTGTTTGTCCTTTCCTTATACTTTACTGTTGGGCTTGTATTTCCTGCCCTTGTACTTTCCAACACTTCTTCTGTTTCAGTTTTTACGTAGATTTTGCTTCCGCTTGTACTCTGGATGTGTATGTTTGCAGTTATAAAGGAAATGTATTCCCACTTTATGGATTTACGCCTTTGGTGCTAGTCTCCAGCCCCTAGCCTATGGAAGGCGGGCTTGGGGTAGTTACGACATAGGCCCCGGGGGACAGGTCATGACAACACAAAATAAATGAGTGTTGAATAAGACATAAATCTCACATAAATAAAAGTGATACTATAAATCCCCTTACTACATGAGTAACTTTAGAAGTATGATCCCCATGAGATAATAACATCACTAAAATATTTAAATATAATTAAATATAGTAAATTAATGATATAAAATTTAACATTGTTATATATACACCATAAAAAATAGGTGAGTTCTGAATATGGATTGTATCTCATGGAAATAAAAAGTGAAATGAAATTCTCATACCTTAAGTCTCAAGTTTATTTATACACGTTCAAGAATCCTATATAATAAATATATTCTTATTATACATCTTCCATAAAACCATATTATTATATATAATACCATATATTATTCACTTATGACTTTATATAACCACTTTATTAACAGTTCCTTGTTAAAGTAATGTTTTAGGTAATAACCGTTTTGTTTATCATATGTGTTTTGACTTGTTATTCTTAATAAATTTACATATATAATGATTTAATTATTTGAATAATGTAAAAAAATTATATTTCCTATATATCAAGTATATAAATTTTTATAGTAATATATAAAATATATAAATATTAAATGAAATACACCATTCATAGAGATGGTAAGCTATAAGTTCGCATGAACAGTGCTTCTATGTTATTTCCATATTAAACGAAAGAAATTAAATGGTATATATATATATAATTAATTAAATTAGAATTATTATGTCATATATATCATATAATTTTACTAAAACCATCCTTAATGTATTCTTTATAAATTGTGAATGAATCACATCACTTTGAGGAGGCGGTAGTCCACACTTCCACAAACAAAGTTATCATAGTTACACAAAATGGAAAGTATGAAGTTTTGTTTTATATTATAATTACATAAGAATAAATAAATCCCAAATATCATATATATATAATTAAAATAGAGTGCACATCATATTTCCCAACCATGATAGTTGGTAAAGGAAAAAAAATTAACAACATCATTTCGTGAGGTGGTAGTTCACTGTAAACAAGAACAGTAAGATCATTACCCATTAGATGTATGTGTGTGTAAGTGTAGTTATTAAACATATAATAACAACATATAATCATATTTATGAAACATATTTTATTATATAATCATGTAATAAGAATATTTTAGGGGGGTAATAATGAAAATAAAACAAAGGAGCATGTGGAAGGATGTTACCTCTTCTTTGGATAACTTCTCTTGGTTTACACCAAATGGATTCCTTGGATGGATTTAGGACCAAAGAGGGGATTTTATAAAGGAGTTAGAGATTTTTGGATCTTATTTTATCATCTTATGGGTGATCCAAAGGGCTTTAGAGGTGTGAATAACATGGAGGGTTGAGCACCTGTTTATATTGGTGGAGGAGTCGCATTCTTGTAAATTATAGAAAAGGGAATTCCACACATGTTTTTTCCATGTCAGGTGGCTCCAATAATGGACCCAATTCTATAAAATGGAGGATAGGGTCTAAATATGGCTATAAAATGGCATTTGGAAAATTTTATAGATCATTTTGGACCATATGTTTAAGGGTTAATCCCCTGTTAAGCTAATTTTCCTCTTAATCGTGGTAATTAATTTTAATTACATTCACTTATAATTTTGGTCGAAAACTATGATCACATTATTATAAATTAAAAATTATTTTTATAAAAAATATCTAATCTATTTTTCCAAATTCCAATCATAGTTGTGGAAGAAATTAATTTAAAATTAATCCCACGGGAGGGATAACAATGCAGGTTTTCAAAGTAAAAAATGTTCAAAAGATTGTAATGTTTTTATATCTAATTTTAAAGTGAAATTGATCTCAATGAACTTAATTGGATTAAATTATTTATAATTGGTATAATTATACTTTAAAAACAATTATAAATATAATCTAACCTTATAAATAAATTTGATGAAAAATCATTTTGGAAATAAAATTCAGTATGTTTCATTATTCGTCAAAAAATGTAACATCATTGAAAAATATCAAAAATTAATCCTAAACTTATTTTTATGTTTTTATTTCAAAAATTAAGTCTATTTTTACATATAAAAATTATAAAAGTGTCAAAAAAATTTTAAATGGTATCTCTATTAATAGGAGTTAAAATTACCTTTTAGAAGAATATATATTTTAATTCAAAAAAATGGATTTATTATTTTCTTATACTTTTAAATTATATTGGATGACTATCAAAAAAAATTATTGAATATATTATTTATAAATTGTATTGAAAAAATTATTCAAAAGTGGTTTGTTTAATTTATTTATATAAAATTGTGATTGTACATAGAAAAAGAGTATTCTTAGAAAAGTAATTTATTTATTTTCCAATAGTTCATACATTAAATTCTACTAATTGATAACCAAAGGATTAATATTATATACATGTGTAAATAATATTTTCAAAACTTAATTAATCTTATTTTTATATTCTATTCTAATATTTAGGTGGTAGCTATAATAATATTTTAATAATCATATTATTAGTATATTGTAGTTCAGTATAAACTTAGCCTTACATGTAATGCAAACTATCAAAGGGTCTTGGTGTTTTGTGTAATACAAAAAAAACATAGAGTTGTGTGTACCAAAAAAATAACCTAACTATTGTATTCAGTAAAAGAAATCCATAAATAGTGCTTTAATATATAAAAAACTATATTTTGTGTTGCGTGAAATTAAAAATATCAAAAAGATTAAATTGATTCAAATACAATATTTCAAAAAATCTTGAGGTGTTACATATATGTTGAAAAATGTAATATAACTTTAATCCATTTATACACTATTAAAAATATATATAAAAAACAAAGCTTTTAGTGAAATAAAATTATGTTTAAAATATAACATATTATTAATATTACAACCTTATTAAAATAATAATAAAAATATAAAATTATAATATGTTGTAAAATATTATAAAAATTGATATTTAACATCTCTATGAAACTAGAAACATCTATGTGAGAATAAAAAAATAGATTGAATCATGGTATATTCAAACAAACATACCTAATAGTTTTGACACTTTTAAAAAATTCATACTCATCAGTAGAAAAAATGTGGAATATAGTTGACTTGGTTATTACATAAAATAAATTAATAAATTATGAATATATTTATATTTAAAAAATCTCATAGTATATACTCTATTTCAAAATTACAATGTATAACTTAAAATATTATATAAAAAATTAAAATTTGGTATTAAATTCATTTTTATAATTCTAAAACAGAAAAAAAAAACATAAAATTACTAAATAAATAATATAGGTATCCTATTGAGCTTTGTTTTATTTCCATAAATCTCACAATAAATATCAGTGAATGTTAAAAAATTTCCAAACCAAATGAATAGGTTATAATGTCTTAACACATCAATAAAAGCATGAAATTCATTATCATAAAATTAAAATAAAAAACAAATACGATGATTACTATAAATATAATAAATATAATTAAAACATAATTTCCAAGTTTAGGTATACATAACCAAAATTGTAAGATCAGACTGAAATAATGAATTGATAACAAATATATATATATATAGAAAATAGGAAACAACACCAAATAAAAAATCTCTATATTAGTGTTAGGTCAAGGGGAGGATAGGTTATCATTATGAGATAGGACTAGGATTGAGGGGAGGGGAAGATGATATAAGGGTTGGGATAAAGGGGAGTGGAAGGTAGAAATATCAAGGTAAGGGGGGATTCATCGAGGGAGGGGTGTGTTAGGATTTAAGGGTGTTAGGTGAGGATGTGTTCAACTAGATAATGAGGGGAGGGTTAATAAGGGAGATAAGGCTATGAATATACTAGTTTATTGATAGTGGCTTATAAAAAACACTAAAAAAATTATCTAGAAGTAGTTTATTACAAAATTGTTTCTAATTATTTATAAGCTACAGGTTTTATAATATACCACTAACAGGTCAAAAAATATTCATTTTTTAGTATTTCTCATCTATTCTATAAAACCAATACAAATAAAATACCTCAAATAACAAGTTACTGTTTTGGTTGTAATTTTATATAATACAAAAACATTACTCTCTCTTTGAGGGTTCATTCTCATATGGAATTAGAGAAGAATGGTATATAAAAATTATATCTTATCATAGCATCTATACTAAAGTTAAATATGTACCACAATATTTCATTCTATACTAATATTTAAGAGACGTAAAATACTAGAAATTTAATTTTCTTTCTTTGATATAGTTCAATAATAATGAGGAGGAGGAATTCATCCATGGGTGAGCAGTGAGGAAGCCCTAAATTTTTTTAACTTAGTGATCCATGGTGTGAAATAACAATAAATGACATATATCTATTTAAATATAAGTTACTATGGATTTTATTACACTAACACACATCTTTGTGTATTCTCTTTAGCTATAGGCCAGTTTTTTTTATGAAAATTAAAATAATTGTGTCTTATAATCTTTAATTTCTATATTTTCTATTGAATTTGGTGAGTGATGATAAGAGATGAATTGAGTATTCATAGTTCCATAAAATTAGGGAATAATATCTATGTGGGAGATGGATTTTAAGTAAACAAGTATAAATTCTATAGAACTATAATTTCACCCCCTCCACTCACATGGTTCCTTAGGACATTCATCAGGTCCCTTGTGTAATATTAGATAAAATCAAACATGTGTGTTTTGGAGTTTTTGTGTTGTGTTTGTTAGTGAAACATGTTCATAAATTTATATAAAGGTAAATTATAATATTTTAATTAAGATATGGTTTCTAAATGTGTTTGGATCTTCTATGTAATGGTCTTAAAATTTTGGAATCAAATGAGAAGTTTAGAGAAAAATTCAAGGAAAGTCAGGGAATACCATGTAAGAATTATGAAAGATTGTGAAAGAATTATTCAGATTAAAATAAAGAAAAAATTATGAAATCCCATTAAATAATTGAAAAATACTGCAAACAAATTTCACTATAAGAAATTTTATAGAAAATTAAAAAACAAAATTAAAAATAATATAGTGTTGTAGAAGAATTTACTGGAGGAAAATCCAAAGAAAAGTAATAAATATACTGAAATAACTGTGTGGATCCATAAATGGTTTATAAAGATTCTGTGAATTTTCAATTTTTTACACATATCAAAAAACCTTACAAGGAAGGTGAAACATATCATGATTCATAAAGGAAGAATCTTACACCAGCACATGAAATGTTTATATCGGTGGAATGGGTTTTTTGATTGGATGGAACTATATAAAACCATTCTTAACATACATGGATATTACACCATTTTAGATTAATATTCAGTATATTACAATAATACATGCCTGAGGACTATAATAGTTTAGTGCCTTTTGAAACTTGGGAAAAAATATTCTATCTGAGTGAAATATCTTCAACATATCCCATAAATATATCCACATTTAGTAAATCTACCTAAAACCTTTTTTCATGACCTCGAGAAAGGAAACATTATAGAGGGATGATCTCAAATTCTCAGTATGGGTAAATAAGGGAGATATGTAAGCATAGTTATGATCATAAGGGTATGATAACATGATCAATAATATATAAGATCATACACTACATATCAAAGATCATATACATGAATCATGGAATAAAGAAGGGTGTTTCATAAGACATGAATCAAAAGTAACTAAAGCACATAAGCCATGAAATCATAACATAGGAATAAAACATGGAATTATGTAAGACACATATGAATATAATATGATTTATATAATATCCAAGGAATCACTACCAAAACCATCTTGGTATTATGTGTTCACTCACCATACCATCTTGGTAGTCATGTTTTACTCTCATGGATGTCTTGGTAGCATGATTTTACTCCTCATACAATCTTGGTAGCCATGGTTCACTCCCATGGCCATCTTAGTTTTCAAGATTCATTCCTAAGAACATTATAATCTATCTCATGAGATATAAATATTCACCCAATGAATTAGACGGAGATATAGGACCCACACATCTCATAATTAAATCATACATACATGTGCCACAAGATCATAAATAATCACATTATATCCCATGAAATGAGATGGGTGTTATAAACATGTAATCATATCATAACCTATAGAAAAATATAGGTCTCATAATCATTTAATCAAAAGAATAACCCATAAAAGAGAAACAGATTTCATAGACATATAACCCATGAAAGAGAAACGAGATTCATAAAGACCATGACATTAAGCATGACCCATTTATAGAAATCATATGAACGGAACCTTTAAATCACTTCCTAAAAGTTCATGAGTAACATCAACAGATGTCATATTAGATGGAAAATAATTTTGAAATATATTTGAAAAAAACTTCTTGAAGGAAATATGCTTTCTTCTTTTAAAAAGTATTTTTAATACATAAAACCCTTTGAAAATAATTTTCTTATAAAATACCTTGAAAACATATAAAGAAGACTTGGAATCATTTTGAAAAGCTTTTTCCTTGAAAATTTGTAAAATAATCTTCAAAACATTTTAAAAACCTTTTTTATTAAAAACTCTTTGAAAACATATAAATAAATCTTGAAAAGTTTTTAAAATATTTTTTTTTGAAAACATATGGAAGGGGCTTGAAATGTTTTTGAAACCCATTTCTTTTAAAATACTTTGAAAACTTATAAATAAGGATTGATAGTATTCTAAAAACAATTATCCTTGAAAACATATAAAATAAGGTTGAAACATCTTGAAAATAATTTTCCATGAAAATCACTTTCAAACACAATTCTTAAAAATTAACCTTTTAAACACGCTAAGGAATCTTCAAATAAATGAAGGTGGGTAAATTTGTACATGCTGTATGATGTAAAAAGAACATTCCTTTTTCATGGTAAAATCGTTAGAAAATTCATTATTTAGAAAAAGAAAATAATATTCCTTTGAAGATATTGGTAAAAGTGAAAAAGGGTAAACATTTATTTTAAATATTATAGTGTAATAGTACAATATTCACAGAAATACTTTTTATAAAACATGGTTTTGAAGTAACATAGATTTCTTACCGTAGAGAGGGTTAAGTCGTGCTTTCTTAAAAACACTTTCTTAATTATATTATGTACCAAAGAGTGGAATAAATGGTTAAAATATATTAATAAATTATTAATAACTATAGGAGTATAAAATTTAGGAATGATCTTTAGATATTTATTATAAAATTTCATCAAAGGAATCATAAACATAAACAATCTTGAAAAGTGATGAGATTGTATCAATAAAATCTTTTTAATTGGTAACTTGGGATCACACTATCCATGTAAGAAAATGAAGTTAAATTAATCTTAAAATATAATGAAAATAATTAAATCCATAATATAACATGTAAAATGGAATTATATACACCTCAAAAGAAAATTTAGGTGCATAACAAAACCTAAGTCTCAAAGAAGGAAAATTGAGACAAAACTATTTCACCGATTTGGTAACTTTTGAAACTTAAACCCCATTAAAGAAAGATCATAAAATAGATATTTGAATACCCATAAATTTAATTATAAGATACATAGAATAAAATCATGTCCATTATATACACCACACAAAAGGAAATCGTGGTGAACATATCATGTATCTCACATAAATAAAAAGTGAGATGAAATCCCCTTACCTTGTGTCTTGACTCTCATCATACAAATTCAAAACTGCTTTATAATAAATATAATTTTATTATAAATCTATTAAAGACTCATATTATTACTTATAATACCATATAGGATTTCATTATGTCTTTATTTTACCTGCTTGTTAACAACTCTATCTTATGGTTTCACTTAGGGTAATATCTGCTTTGTTTTTCTCATGTGTCTCAATTTGTTATATCATTGGTCCTTATATTTATATAATTATTTCCATAATGTAAACCATGATTTAGATATAATTTATATTCAGTATATATTCATTATAATAATCCATGGGATATATAATTATGTAAAGGAATACACTGTTTATGGAGAGGGTAAGTCATACGTACGCATAAACGCTATTTCTATTTAATTGACGTGTTGAAAGAAAGAAATTAGAAGAAATATATTTATATATATTTGTATATATATCGTTATTAAATTATATTTATTATATCATATATATCATATATATTCATTAAATTAATCCTTACTACATTCCATGTAGTGTATGAATGAATCACATCGCTTTGAGGGGGTGGTAGTCCACATTTCCTCAAAAGAAATTATCGTATTAACACAAACTAGAAATTATAAAGATATATATTGTAAAATAATTAAATTATATTAAATAAAAAATAAATATAATATATAACATATATAAAAACATTTTACATCATAATTTCCACCATGAGAGGTGATAAATTAAAGATAAACAATCATTGTTTACTGAGGCGATAGTTCGCCATACACGTAAACAGTATGTACGTTACCCATTAGATGGAGGTGTGTGTAAGTGTAGGTTGAACCCTTAGCATAAAAAATCTTAGTATATTTAGGATACTGTTTTTTTACACCATAATGTAATAAATATAGTGGATTGGTGGATAAAGAAAATAAAAGAAAGTATTTTGAGAGAAGACGTAGCCTTTTAATCAGGTAACTCCTTTTGGTTTGTGCCAAAAGGATTCCTTTGATAGCTTTATACCAAACGGTATGCTTCTAGGATGAAGTGATGGATATTTATAATTTTATTTGTTATATATTTTCTTAACCTAGGTTTTTTGATAACTGTGAAGAAGAGGTAGAGGTGGTGGCCTTTTATAGAGAAGGGAAAGCACACACTTGGCATTTTTTAAAACAAGTTCAGTGTAAACATGTTTTACATTAAAAATTTTCATAAAAAACCAAAAAAAAACCTCAATAATTGAAGTTTAATGGACTAATAATGGACATTTAATAGGTTCTGAAGAATATTTGAGGTCCTTTTGGGTCTTAAATTTAATGTTTTTTCCCTAGTTAAGATTAATTTTACCTTAACCGATGAAATTAATTTTAATTACTTTCACTAATAATTTTGTTAAAAAACAAAGATGATATCATTAGACATTATAAGTTATTATTATTACAAATATGGATTATATTTTTAAAAATTAAAATCATTGGAGTGTCGTAAATTAATTTAAAATTAATCACGCTGACAAGACAACACTACGGGTTTTTAAAGTAAAAAAATGATCAAAAGTTTTCTAAGTTTTAATATCTAATTTCAAAGTGAAATTGGTTCTAATGAAATAAATTGTATTAATTGATAAAATATTATCTAATTAAAATTTTAAACCAATTTAAAATATAATTTATCCTTATAAATAAATTATATGAAAAATCAGTTTTGAATTAAAATCTAATATTTTTAACTATTCATTAAAAAATGAAACATTAAAGAAAAAATACTAAAAAATATACTAACCTAATTTTTATGTTTCTATTATATATATAAACTTTATTTTGACATATTAAAACTATAAAAGTTCCAAAAATTGTATTTAAAATAGTTTCTCCATTAAAAGGCATTAAAACTCCCTTTATAAAAAAAATAGATTTTTATGCATAAAATTAAGGTTTTTTCTTATATTATCTCTATAAAATATATTGGATGAATAAAAAAATATTTTATTGAATATATAACATATATATTAAATTAATATCAATCACTAATTATTATTAATTTAATTTATTAGGGTAAAATGGATTTGTAACCATATAAATACTAATATTTTACATTATATTCAATCGGTTTTGATATTAATTTCTAATTAATTAATAACTTATGAATTCATCATATATTTGTGTAAACCATATATTTTCATAAATTAGTTAATACTGTTCATAACCACTAATTTAACTACTGGGTTATACCTCATTATATTAAGTAATAATATTTTAATAATATATTATTTTTTTTGTAAAGCTTGGTCATGCGTGTTACGCAATCCATTGAGGAAAGAAATTTTTGTGTGAAACACAAGCTATCATTGGTGTTCTATGTAGGGAAATATAAAATTAATGTTCTGTGTAGTCTGTGATTTACATGGTGTTGTGTATAATGTAAGCCAAACATAGTGATTTAATATAAAATAAACTATTTTTAGTGTTATGCGAAATGAAAAATATAGCAAAGGATAAATTATTTTGAAAAAAAATAATTCAAAAAATCTCAGGGTGTTACATTCTACCCCCCTTAAAATGAATTTCTCCCTCAAAATTCATCTGGTTTATCAAATTTTTATTACTTGAAAGTTGGATTCATAGAAACCCACATCATAAAAATGGATATTAAAACTTCCCTTAAAGAGGGAAAGTTAGAACCATAACATTTTCAAAAAGTACCATATAATTGAGTTTCCACAAAGGATAATATATGGTTGGAGTGAAGATTGGATATGGAAGAAAAGAATAAATATTTATAGTGAGTGATTGAGGTCATAAATCATAAGCAATTTAATGGTCAAAGAAATGTTGAGGGCCTCAAATTAATAAATTTGTGATGATTTAAAAGGGCATCGATTCAAAAAAAACTAAAGTATTAGTATAAAATATTTTATTTTGATCATTTTCATAATGTTGAGTAATTATTTTATTGACCAATAATATAAGGAAATATACTTACTTGATATATTTCTATAAAAAATCATTCTTTAGTTGTGATTTTAACAATTTCTAATTCATCCATTACTTCATGTAATGGATGTCTATAAATTAACTTTCATACCTAAAGTTCTAAAATACACTTTTAGCATATCTTAAGGCCCATAAAATAATAAAAACTAAAGCTATTTATCTATTAATATTCTTAAAAATTGATATTATTAATACATTAATCTCTAAACAGAAAAAGTAACACTACTGTTTCATCATAAATAATTATTCATCATAAATAATTCTACACTAACTAGGACATCACTTAGGCCAGTGGTAGGTGTAAAACCCTTATCATCTTTCAGTCGAGGGTTCAAGATGCATGGACTTTCCAGAATTGATTGGTTGTCACCCGAAATACATGATGTCCTTTTCAAAAACTATACTAAATTAATTCCCAAAAATAAATAAGATGAACATCCTTGAAATAAGGTTAGTCACTAAGTAGCCTTTTAACCAAGGTTTCCAATAAAACCTCCATTCATAAATACTTCCTAAGAAGTTTAACTTAAACTTTTCATTAATGGTTAACCTTATAAACCTTTTCAAAGATGAAAATACAAAACTTTATAAAGAGAGTCACAAAATCAGATTAACATTGATCCCCCATATATCACAAATTTGCTCTTGGTTTTCACATTCCAAACATTTGAATACCCTAATGGTAAGTTCTCTTAGAACATGGTAACAACCTGAATTACCATAAAAAATTCTAGAAAATATTCATTCTTACTTATTACATAGATTACTAGATATATTCCATAAATCCAAGAAGTTGTAAACTTCTTCCATGATAGCATAAACTACTTGTCAAGAAGTCCTTAATTAGTTCCAACGTAATAAGTACCATCCAATTTACTTATTCATACCTCACATATCTTTATATAAGAAACATTATCATAACATAAGTAATATATTAAGGGTTATCTTTCCCTTAATTATATGTTTTACATGGACATCACCCTATCATTATATCACTTTCATATTTTATCAGAACCATTCAACATGTACTTGTAAATCCATAGTGAAAAACATATACTCAACAATCATTATATATTTATCATTTAATATAAAATACTTCTTGAATCCAAATAAATAATATTTTTTATTATTACACTTCATCCTTATGCCACTAATAAGGCCACCTCATCCTATTACACCATACCTCTTTCTGTTCACATTTCAATTGTAGTCTCTTCATCATCAGCATTTTAAATGTTACTCGTACATCCTTGTTGATACTCTTCAAGGGATTTCCTATTGGGAAATTTATTTTCATAATAACCATTTATTACACACTTAAAACACTTAACCTTATATGATTCCTTAGGGAGGAAAATTTTTTCAACCATTTCATTAACCGAACTCTTCATTTTTTCCCTTACAGTCCCTTGCTTTGTGTCTTTCTTTTCCATAGTAAAAACATATTCTTTTTCCAATAAGACATTAACCTAGGTGATTATTTCCACATTATTGAAACAAAGGAAACTGAATCTTATTTTCTCTATTTTCCCCATTACCCGAACTCTCATCTAACTCCTTCTTTCTCTTCCTTGGTGAGTCTGAGATTTGGTTAAGATACACATTGTTAATCATGTTTCCTGGAAACTAATTAAGAATGATCAAAATATATCTCACTTTAGGGATCATCCCACTTCACTGCTCATCATAAAATATCCCATCACATTCAATGTTAATCGAGTTCCTTCCAGTTCTCACCATTGACTAAAAAAATCATTGTGTTAGTATTACTTTTCATAGAAGAAAATCACAGTCCAAAAAATAATTACTTATAGAATGTCTAAATTGTGTCACCTTAATTAATATATGACACCTTAGGTTCATCCTAGGTTTTTAATATCCAAAATATATTTAGATACTTCATAATGGTTCTTCATGAGTTTTTGAATTCCCAAAGAATATCCCCCAGAAGTGTCAAACCAGGTGTGTAGCATGACCTGTTTTCATGTACCAGATTGCCCCGAGTCAGGCCTAAAACTTCCTATTAGAGTTATTACCCCTAGGTACATCTATTAAAAATCCATAACCACTTGTAATATACATATAGGTATATATTTCTAGTAAAACACTCACTCTATCCTTTACCAAATTTCAAGAAATTTTCCTAAATGTTAACTGATCCTTATTCATATCCTTAAAGGCATCCATAGATATATCCTTAGAAAAATACCTAGGGATCTCAAAAATATTTTCTCATCCTAGTTTTAAAAATTTTACTAAACATTTACTTTGATACCGACTATAGAGACCCGCACTTAACATGTATGTATATTACACCATTTTAGATGAATATTCAGTAAATTACAGTAATACATGCCTGAGGACCGTAATAGTTCAGTGTATTTCGAAACTTGGAAAGAAAATATTTTATCCTGGTTAAAGATCTTCAAAATATCTCATAAATATCTCTAATTTTAGTACTTCTAACTAAAACCATTATTCAAAACCTAGGGAAAGGAAACATACGAAAGTGGTGTGCTCAAATGCACAGTAAGGGTAAATAAGGAAGATATGTAAGCATAATTATGGTAATAAGGGTATGAGAACATGATCATCAAAATAGAAGATCAATACCTAAATATAATATGCATGAATAATTTTATAAATCACGGGAGTTCACAATATTTGAACCATAAGTTAATAAAGATCATAATCCATGAAAGTATAACATAGCAATAAAATATGGAATTATGGCAAACACATAGGATTATAATATTATTCCCATAGTAGTCAAGTAATTGCTAAAAAGACAATCTTGAAAGTATGGTTTCACTCATAAAACCATATTGGTAGACATGGTTAACTCCCATGACCATCTTAGTAGCATGAGTTCACTCCTCATACAATCTTGGTAGTCATGGTTCACTCTTATGGCCATATTAGTAGCCAATGTTCATTTATAAGACCATCATAGTCTATCTAATGAGATAAAAATATTTAACCAATTCATTAGAAGTATATATAGGTCCCACCTATCTCATAATTAAATCATACATACATGTTCCACAATATCATAAATAATCATATCATAACCCATGAAATGAGATGGTTGTTATAAACATATAATCATATCATAACCTGTAGAAAAGGATAGGTTTCATAATCATTTCATCAAAATCATAACCCATGAAAGAGAAAAGGATTTCATAAACATATAACCCATGAAATAGAAATGGGTTTCATAAAGACCATGAAATTAATTATAACACATTCATAGAAATAATATTAAGGGAACCTTTAGATCATTTTCTAGAAGGTCATGAATAACATCCAAGGATGTCATATTAGATGGAAACTAATTTTGAAATATCTTTTAAAATATTTTCTCGAGTAAAATATCCTTTATCATTTGAAAAATTCATTTTAATAAATAAAACAATTTGTAAATAATTTTCTTATAAAATACCTTGAAGACATATAAAGAATACTTGAAATAATTTTGAAAACTTTCTCCCTTAAAACCTATAAAATAGCATTCAAAACTTTTTAAAAACTTTTTTCTTTAAAAACAATTTGAAAACATAAAATGAAATATTGAAAAGAAAAATTAAAATATTTTTACCTGAAAAATTAATAAAGGAACTTGAAAATGTTTTGAAAATAATTTCTTTTAAAATACTTTGAATATTTATAAATAAGTCTTTAAATAATTTTGAAAATAATTTTCCTTGCAAACTTATAATATAAGGTTGAAAACATCTTGAAAATAATTTTCCTTGAAAATAACTTTTAGAAACATTTTCTTAAAAATTATCCTTTTCAAAATTAAAATTAATCTTCAAAGAAATGATGGTGGGTAAATCTGTACATGTCATATGATATAAAAATAACATTCTTTTTACACGGTAAAAGGGTTATAAAAATGCCTTGTTTAGAAATAAACAAGAGGATTCATTTGCAGAGATTGGTTAAAAAAATTGTAAACATTTTTTTTTAATTTTATAGGGAAATGGTATAATATTAATAGAAACCCTATTTAGAAAACATAGTTTTAAGAAAGATATATTTCTGACCGAAGAGAGGGTAAAGTCGGGTTTTCTTAAAAATACTTTCTTAACTATATTATGTACCAAAAAGTTGAATAAGTGTTACCAAAACATGAATAAATCATTAATAACCATAGGGGAATAAAATCCATGAATTTTATTGAGAGATGGATCACAATATTTCATTAAATGAATCATAAACACAAATAATCTTGAAAAGCGATGAGATTGTCTCTATAAACTCTTATAACATGGTAACTTGGGATCATACTCTCTATGTAAGAAAAGGAAATTACATGAGGTTTAAAATATTATGAAAATAAGTAAATTCATGATATAAAATGTAAAATGGAATTATATGAACATTGAAAGAAAATTTAGGTTTATAACAAAACATGAGTCTCAAAGAAGGCAAATTGAGGCAAAACTATTTCACAGATTTGGTAACTTTTGAAACTTAAACCCCATGAAAGAGATATCATTAAATGGATATTTGAATACCAATAAATTTAAGTATAATATAAAAAGTGTAAAATCATTTAATTACATACACCACACAAAAGGAAAGAGTGGTGAACATAACATGTATCTCACGGAAATAAAAAGTGATATGAAATCCCCTTATCTTGTGCCTTGAATCTCGTTGTACTCATTCAAACCTCATGTATAATAAATATAAATTTGTTATAAATATACTAAAGAACCATATTATTACTTATAATACCATATAGTTATTTATTCTGGATTTATATTACACTCTTGTTAACAATTCTATCTTAAGGTTTCTCTTAGGGTAATATCTGCTTTGTTTTTTGCATGTGTCTTAATTTGTTATATATCTATTCCTTATATTTATATAATAATTTCCAGAATTTGAAGCATGATTTAAATATAATTTATAATCAGTATATTTTTATTATAATAATCCATAGGATATAGAAGTAGGTAACATAATACACCATTCATGGAGACCGTAAGTCGTACGTACACATGAACATTATTTCCGTTTAATTGTTGTGTTGAAAGAAAGAAAGTAATAGACATATATGTATATATATGTATATATATGTGTGTATATATATATGTATGCATATATGTGCATATATATGTATATATATAACTATTACATTATATTTATTATATCATATATATTTACTAAATCCATCTTTAATATATTACATGTAGTGTATGAACGAATCAAATCTCTTTGAGGGGGTGGTTGTCCACACTTTCTCAAACAAAATTATCGTATTGACACAAAATGGAAAATATAAATATATATATATTGTAACATAATTATAGAATCTTAAAGACATAATAAATATAATATATAATATATTGAAACATATTTTCCATCATAATATCCACTATGAGATGTGGTTAAGGAAAAATGAACAATGGTCATTTAGTGAGGTGGTAGTTCACCGTACACATAAACAGTATGTTTGTTAGACATTAGATGGAGGTGTTTTTAAGTTTAGTTTGAAAATTTATCATGAAAAAATACTAGTACATTTATTATACTGGTTTTTTATATCATAATTTAATAAATATAGTGGAGGGTGGAGAAATAAAATAAAATAAAAGAGTTTAAGAGAAGATGTTACCACTTAATCGGGTAACTCCTTTTGGTTTGTGCCAAAAGGATTCCTTAGATAGATTTATTCCAAATGGGAGAATTATAGGAGTATTTTAGAGATTTTAGGAAGTTTATTGGTAAACTATTTTCCTAACCTAAGTGATTTGAGATGTTTTAAGAAGAGGGAGAGGTGGTGGCGTTTTATAGGGAAGGGAAAGGACACAATTGGCATTTTTTTTAAACAAGTTACGTTTACCAACATTTTTTCCAAAAACAATTAATAAAAAACCAAGAAAAATAAATATTATAATTTAAATGGACTAATAATGTACATAAAACAGGTGTTGTACCATTTTCTAGGTTGTTTTGGGTCTTAAATTTAAGGTTTAGTCCTTAGTTACGCTTAATTTTACCTTAACATATGTAATTAATTTTAATTACTTTCACTAATCATTTTGGTAAAAAAAATTACCTTATTAGATATTATAAATTATTTTAATTCCAAATTTTTATTCCATTTTTCAAAATTCTAATCACATTATTGGCCGAAATTAATTAAAAATTAATCCTGCTGACGGGATGATGCTATGGGTTTTTAATGTAAAAATAATCAAAAAGATTTCTAAGTTTTTATATCCAATTTTTATATGAAATTGGTTCCAATTACCTAAATTTTATTAATTGATAAAAATATTATATAATTAAAATTTTAAACCAATTTAAAATATAAGTTAACCTTATAAATATATGAGATGAAAAAAGCAGTTTTTGATTTAAAATCCAGTATTTTTAACTATTCATTAAAAAATGGAACCTTACAGAAAAATTCCAAACAATTATCCTAACCTAATTTTTATGTGTCTATTAAAAATATAAAGTTTTTTTTACATATTAAATATATAAATTTCTAAAAAAAATGATTTAAAATGGGTTTACTATTAAAAGGAGTTAAAACTACCTTTATAAAAAAATAGGTTTTATGCATAGAATTAGGTTTGTTCATATATTATATCTATCCAATACATTTGATGAATAAAAAAAATATTTTATTGAATATATAAAATATATATTATGTTAGTATCAATCAGTAATTGTAATTAATTTAATTTATTATTATAATACAACTTTGTGACCATAAAAATATTAACATTTTCCTCTATATTCAATTAGTTTTCATATTCATTTATAATTAATTGATAACCTATGAATTCATATTATATTTATGTAAACAATATATTTTAATAAATTAGTTTATATTTTTCATAACCACTAATTTAACTACTAGGTTATATCTTATTATATTAAATAATAATATTTTAATGATATATTATTTTTTGGTAAAACTCGGTCATGTGTGTTATGCAAGCCATTGAGGAAAGTTATTATTGCATGTAACGCAAGATAACCTTAGTGTTCTTCTTAGATAATGCAAAAAATATATGTTGTTTATAGTGCATGATTGACTTGGTGTTGCGTATAACACAATCCAAACATAGTGATTTATTATAAAATAAATTATTTGTAGTGTTATGTGAAATAAAAAATATCGCAAAGGTTAAATAATAATTCAAAAAATCTCGGGGTGTTATATTTCACCCATTGAAAATGAATTTTACCTTTTAAATTCATTGGGGTTATAAAAGTTTTAATAATTAAAAGTTTCATTCATATAAAACCACATCATAAAAATGGATACTAAAACTTCCCTTAAAAGGGAATGTTGGAAACATAACGATTACCCAAAGTAACATATAACTGGGCTTCCACATAGGAGAACATAGGTTGGGAGTAAAGATTGGACATGGAGTAAAATTGTAAATATTTATAGGGATTGATTGAGTTCATCAATCACAGACAAGTTAATGATAAAATAATAGTATAGGGCCTTAAATTCATAAATTTTTTATGATTTAAAAGGCCATTAGTTCAACAAAACTAAATTATTAGGACAACACATTTTATTTTGATCATTATCCTAATGTTGAGTAATTATTTTTTTGACATGGAATATAAGGAAATATACTTAATTGATATATTTATATAAAAAATAATTATTTAGTTGTGCTTTTATCAATTTCTAATTCATTCATTACATCATGTAATAGACATCCAAAAATTAACTTGGATGCCTAAAGTGATAAAATACACTTTTAGCATATCATAAGGCCCATAAGAAATGAAATGTATAACAATTTATCTATAACTATTATTAAAAATAAGTATGGTTATTACTTTAATCTCTAAATATAAAAATAAACATTGTTATTTCATCATTAATAAGTATTCATCAAAAATAATTATACTCTAACTAGGACATTTTGTTGGCCAATGGTAGGCATGAAACCCTTATCATCCTTCGTTAATAGGTTCAAGACCCATGACCTTTCCAGAATTAATTTTTTGTCATCCTACATACATTATTTCCCTTTCTAAAACCATACTAACTTAATTTCCAAAAATAAATAAGATGGGTATCCTTGAAATAGGGTTAATCACAAAGTATCCTTTTAACAAATGTTTCCAATATAGACTCAGTTCATAAATACTTCCTCTTAGGTTTTACGTAAAATTTTTATGAATTTTTAGCCTTATAACACTTCTCAAAGATGAAAATCCAATACTTTAGAAATATAGTTACAAAATATTCTTAACATTGATCACCCATATTTCAAAAATTAGCTCTTGGTTATCACATTCCAAACTTGTGAATACCCTCATGGTAAATTCTCTTAGAACATGGTAAAATTTTGAATTACCATAAATGATTCTAAAAAATATGCATGATTTATTATTCTATAGATCACTACATATATTCCATAAATATAAGAACTTTTAAACTTCATCGATTCTATCATAAACTACTTGTCAACAAGTCCTTAATTTGTTCCAAGGTAATAATTACCATCCAATTTACTTATTCATATCCCACATGTCTCTATTAAGAAAATTTTATCTTAAAATAATGAACATATTAAGGGTTATCTTTCCCTTAATTAAGTGTTTTCCATGGACATCACCTTACCATTATATCAATTTTCTATTCCATCAGAACCATTTGATATGTTTTTTTAAATATGTAGCAAAAAACATAAACTAAATAATCCTTATATATTTCACCTTTCATATAACATACTTCTGGAATCCAAATACATAAAATCTTTTATTATTCCACTTCATCCTTGTTCCATTATCAAGGATAACTCATCCTATTACATGATACCTCTTTCCTTTAATATTTCATTTGTACTCTCATCATCAGAAGCATTGTAACCATTACTCATACCACCTTGTTGATCCTATTAAGGATATTTTCTCTTAAGACATTGAGTTTCATAATGACCATTTATTTTAAACTTAAAACTCTTAAACATCGATGATTCCTTAGGGAGGTCAATATTTTCATCTATTTTATTAACCAAACTCTTTATATTTTCCATATAGTCACTTTTTTTGTATCCTTTTCTACAGTAAAAACATTTTCTTATTCCTCTAATACATTCACTTAGGTGATTCTTTCCACCTTCTTTACAAATAGGAAACTCAATCTTCTTTCCCATATGGTCTTAATTACCCAAAAACTCATTGAACTCTTTATTTATCTTCCTTGATGACTCCAAGAGTAGGTTATGGTACACATTGTTAATCGTGTTCCTTGAAAAGGGATTAGGCATGATCACAACATCTCTCACTCCAATGATTATCCCACTTGACTTATCATCAGAAAATCATCCATCACGTTCTACATTAATACATTTTCATCTAGTTCCAACCATTGAGTAAAACTATAAACATTGTTTGAGCATTAATTATCATATTATAAAACCACATATTCATGAAAAACATTACTTATAGGATGTCTAAATAATGAAACCTTCTTTAATCTATGACACCCTAGGTTCATCCTAGGTTTTTCATAGCCATATTATATTTAAATCCTTGATAATAGTTCATGAAGAGTTTGTTAATTCCCAAATCATATCCCCAGGGAGTGTCAAAATAGGTGTGATGAAAGGCCCATTGTCTTATACCAAATTACCCTAAGTCATAACCAAAATATCTTATCAGATTTTTTACCCATAGGTAAATATATGCTAGAGATTCATCCACTTGTAGTATCCAGACATGGATGTATTTCTAGGAAACCACTCACACTACCCATTACCAAAATTCTAGGACATTTTCTTAAACATTAACTCATCCTTATACTTATCCCTATAGACATCCCTAGATATATCCTTATAAATATACCTAGGTATATCACTATGGTTTTCTCATCCTAGATTCCCAAGGTTGACTAAACCTTTCCTTTAATACCAACTATAGCGACCCAAGCTTAACATAAGTGAATATTAAAACATTTTAGATGAATATTCAGTACATTAAAATAATACATTCTTAAGAACTGTAATAGTTTAGTGTCTTTGGAAAGATGGAAACCAAATATTATATCCTAGTGAAACATCATCAATATCTCCCATAAATAACTCCACCTTTAGTAATTCTACCTAAAACTTTTCTTCATAACCTGGGGAAATAAAACATAAGAAATGGGTGGGATTAAATGCTTAGTAAGGGTAAATAAGGGATATATGTAAGCATAATTATGAGAATAAGGGTATGAGACCATGATCATGAAAATAGAAGATCATACCATGTATATCAAAGATCTTATACATGAATCATGGCATAAAGCATGATAGTTCATAAGACATGAACCATAAGGAAATAAATAACATAATCAATTAAATTGTAATATTGGAATAAAACATGGAATTTTAGCAGACACATAAGTATATAATATTATTTCCATAGTATCCAAGCCATCTCTCCCAAGACCATCTTTGTAGTATGGTTTCACTCCCCCACACCATCTTGGTAGTCATGGTTCACTCCCATGGCCATCATAGTTGTCAAGGTTTAATACCAAGACCATCTTAGTCTATCTCATGAGATATAAATCTTTACTCAATGCATTGGAGGGCGATATAGGTCCCAAACATCTCATAATGAAATCATATATACATGTTCCATAAGATTATAAATAATCATATCAAAACTCATGAAATGAAATGGGTATTAAAAACTTGTTATCATATCATAACTTCTGGAAAAAGACTTGTTTCCTAATCATTTCATCAAAATCATAACTTGTGAAAGAGAAATATATTTCATAAACATATAACACTTGAAAGAGAAATAGGTTTCATAAATACCATGAAATTAAGGAAAACCCATTGATAGAAATAATATGAACTAAACCTTTAGATCATTTCCTAGAAGTTCATGAGTAACATCAACTGATATCATCTAAGATGGAAAATAATTTTCAAATATATTTGAAAACGTTTCTGGAAGAAAATATCCTTTATTATTTTAAAAAGTATTTTTAATACATAAAACCGTTTGAAAATAATTTTCTTATAAAATAACTTGAAAACTTATAAATAATACTTAAAATCATTTTGAAACCCTTTTTCCTTAAAAAATTATAAAATAATATTAAAAACTTTTTAAAAAACTTTTTCATTGAAAAAACTTTGAAAAAATATAAATAAATGCTGAAAATGTTTTTAAAACATTTTTTCTTGAAAACATATGTCAAGAGATTAATTTTTTTTAACTGTTCCTTTTAAATACTTTGATAACTTATAAATAAGGCTTGAAACCATTTTGAAAATAATTTCCTTTGAAAACTTATTAAATAAGGTTTAAAACATATTGAAAACAATTTTCCTTGAAAATTAATTTTAAAAATATTTTCTTAAAATTTACCCTTTTAAAAATGAAAAGGAAGCTTCAAAGAAATAATGGTGGGTAAATCCATACAAGTCATACGAGGTAAAAATAACATTCCTTTTGCTGAGAAAAAAAAGGTAACAGAAATGAATAGCTGGTAAAGTGATAGAAACTTCCTTTTAAGATATTGGTAAAAAAAGGTAAAAATGTATTTTAAATATTATAGTAGAATGGTACAATATTCTGGGAAACCCTTTTTAGAAAACATGGTTTTGAAGGAATGTAGATTTCTGACTGAAGAGAGGGTAAAGTTGGGCTTTATTAAAAACATTGTACTAACTAACTTATTTACCAAAGAGCAGAAAAAATAGTACCAATATATGAATAAATCATTAATAACCATATTAGAATAAAATTCATTAATTTTATTGAGATATGGATCATAAGTTTTCATCAAAGTAATCATAAATATAAATAATCTTGAAAAGCGATGAGATAGTCTCAATATACTCTTATAACTTGTTAACTTAGGAGCATACTTTACATATAAGAAAATGAAATTACATGAAGCTTAATATATGATTAAAATAATTAAATTCATGATATAACATGTAAAATTTAATTATATACACCATGAAATAAAATTTAGGTGCATAAAAAACATGAGTCTCAAAGAAGAAAAATTGTAACAATATTATTTAACTGATTTGGTAACTTTTGAAACTTAAACCCCGTAAAATAAAGATCATAAAATTGATATGTGAATATCCATGAATTTAATAATAATATAAATTTAATATAATAATGTATAGTACATACACCACACAAAAGGAATGAGTGGTGAACATAGCGTGTATCTCACATAAATAAAAAGTGAGACAAGATCCCCTTACCTTGTGTTTTGACTCCCATCATACTCATTCAAACCTCCTGTATAATAAATATAAATTTATTATACATCTATTAAAGAACCATATTAGTACTTATAATACCATATAAGGTTTTATTATGGATTTATATTACCCTCTAGTTAACAATTCTCTCTTAAGGTTTCACTTAGGATAATATTCTCTTTGTTTTTTGCATTTGTCTTAATTTGTTATAACTTTGGTCCTTATATTTATATCATGATTTATATAATGTAAACCATGATTTAATATAATTTACATTTATTATATTTTTATTATAATAATTCATATGATATATAATTATGTAACGTAATACATCGTTCATGGATATGGTAAGTCGTACGTACGCACGAGCGCTATTTCTGTTTAATTGTCGTGTTTAAAGAAAGAAAGTAAAAGTAATATATGTATATATATATATCATTATTATAAGAGATTTAATATATCATATATATTAACTAAATATTTCCTTAATACATTCCATGTAGTGTATAAACAAATCACATCGCTTTGAGGGGGCGGTAGTTCACACTTCCTCAAACGAAATTATCGTATTAACCACAAATGTAAAGTATAAATATATTTGTTTTAGAATAATTAAATAAGATTAAATATATAATAAATATAATATATTACATATATAAATTTATTTCCCATCACAATGTCCACCATGATAGGTGGTAAAGGAAAAATGAACAATCATCGTTTAGTGAGGTGGTAGTTTGTCGTACACATAAATAGTATGTTCATTGGTCATTATATAGAGGTGTGTGTAATTATAGGTTCAAACCTTACAATAATATAATTTTAGTGTATTTAGGGTAATTTTTTTATTCCAAAATGGAATAAATATAGTGTATGGGGTGGAGAAAGAAAATAAAAGGAGCTTGAGAGAAGACATTACATCTTAATCGGGTAACTCCTTTTGGTTTCTGCCAAAAGGATTAATTGGATAGATTTCTACCAAAGGGTATGATTCTAGGAGGAAGGGATGGATTTTTTTAAGTGTATCTATTAGATATTTTCTGAACCTAAGTGGTTTGAGAGGTGTGAATAAAAAGAAGAGGTGGTGGCCATTTATAAAGAAGGGAAAGGACACACTTGGCATTTCTGAAAACAAGTTAGGTGTACCCATGTTTGTACCTAAAAAGTCATAAAACACCAAAAAAAACTCAATAATGGAAGGTTAATTTACTAATAATTTACATAAAATGGGTTTTGGACTATTTTATAGGTTTTTTTGGGTCTTAAATTTTAGGTTTAGTCCTTTTTTGAGATTAATTTTCCCTTAACCGATGTAATTAATTTTTATTACATTCCCTAATAATTTTGGCCAAAAAAATAAGTTGACCCTATTAGACATTATAAATTATGATGATTCAAAATATTTATTTCATTTTCAAAAATTTCAATCAAATTAGGGGCAAAAATTAATTTAAAATTAATCCCACTAACAGGATGACACTATGGGTTTTTGCAGTAAAAAATGATCCAAATTTTGCTAAGATTATATATGTAATTTCAATGTGAAATTGGTTCCAATGATCTTAATTAGATTAATTTTGAAAAATATTATCTAATTAAACTTTTAAACCTATTTAAAATATAATTTAATCTTATAAATAAATTATACGAAAAATCGATATGGAATTAAAATCTAGTATTTTTAACTATTCATTAAAAATGGAACCTTATAAAAAAATACCAAAAAAATATCCTAACCTAATTTTTATGTTTCTATTAAAAATATAAATTATATATTGGCATATTAAATCTATAAAAGTTACAAAAATTGTATGTAAAATGGTTTCTCCATTAAAAGGCGTTAAAACTACATTTATAAAAAAAATTATGTTTTTATGCATAAAATTAAGATTGTTCTTATGTTATGTCTATAAAATATATTATATGAACACCAAAAATAATTTATTGAATATATAATATATGTATTAATTTAATATCACTCACTAATTATAATTAATTTAATTTATTAGGGTAAAATAGCTTTGTGACCCTAAAAATATTAATATTTTCCTTTATATTCACCCGAATGGCCCAAATGCCTTATTTTTATTAAAAACAACTAATTTAACTACTAGTTTATATCTTATTATATTAAATAATAATATTTTAATAATATATTATTATTTTTAAAACATGGTCATGCGTGTCATGCAAGCCATCGAGGAAATTCATTATTGCATGTAACGCAAACTAACCTCAATGTTCTATGTAGAGAAATATAAAATTTATGTTGTTTGTAGTGCATGATTAACTTTGTGTTGCATATAAATCAATCCAAAAAAAGTGATTTAATATAAAATTAACTACTTTTAGTGTTATATGAAATGAAAAATATCTCAAAGGTAAAATTAATTAGAAAAAAATAATTCACAAAATCTCAGGGGGTTATATGAACTATGAAATTTTGGAGCATGGTAGATATTTTTTATATAGAAGATTAATTGTTTGTGAATGGGTGGTGTAATTTTATGAATTCTATGAAAAGAAAATATTATGTGGTCTTTAAGAAAATATGAATACAAAGGGTCGTTTTTATATGAAACAATATTATCTAAACTTCCTTTGGATAATCTTCTGAGGAACACGTTTTTCAAGGTCTTTTACCTAAAAATAATCCCATATGCATATTATTTTTATGAGAAGGGGGAATTATGGGTATATTACAATGAATTAATCACTCTATTTTTACAATTTGGGGTGTTTTATAAAGAACATATGTATAATATATACTATTGTGTTAACCTTACATGGATATTATACTAATATGAAGAACATACATGGAAGGAAGACTAATAAAGTTATCTTATATAGAAAGAAGAATATCCTAAAGAATTAAATGGTAAATTTTACAAGGAGTGTATTTTCTTATGGGGATAAAATTTCAAGGGGAAATTCTTAAATAGAAAAAGGATAATTCATAAAATTAATGAATAAAAGTATTCATAGAATAACAACATTAGTGTGAAATATTTCTATACTAATTCATATTTTTTAAAGATTATTTTAGAGGAGAAATGAATTCACTTCAGTTGATATAGAAGTGTGTTCTCAATTAAAATAAGTTGTAAAAAAGATTTGATAGCGATTTATCTCTAAAATTATAAATAGTTGTTTGCTTTAGTGAGTTTTGGTACATTAGTAAATCACATATTGTATTGTCCTTGGAAAAGTATTTTTCTAGTAAAAAAACAAAAAAATTATGTGTCACTTGCATTATTTTATTTACATTATACATTTCTATGAGATAAAGAGAGAAGTGTGTTTCAACTTACATAAAAACAAGATTAAATAGAGACTTGTTTTAAATTTCTATACTCTGATCCCTCCTCTCAAGGTATTTTCCTTAGTTTTAGATAAACATTTTGTAGAAAATATAATGTTTAATATCAGTGGAGTACTTCTATTTAGATAATAATTAAATTATTGAATCCTAAAGGCATTCCAATATTGTTTGGAAATAATTTTTTATCTGTGGAAGATTCAAATAAAACTTTATTTTTTATCCTTTAATTGGTGTTTACATATTGTTAATTAATTCAACTACTATCAGTATGGATAGTGGATCTTTATCAGAGTGAGACTGTGAAGATTTGATGTTGATGCCAAGGAAATCAATTCATTAGGGGATATTTATCTAATAAAATCTATACAATGTTAATGTTATATAAATCTTCACATTAAATGTGGGAAACTATTCTTAACATCTATGAGTTTTAATCAAAGGTACATTAAGGAAATTTATAGGTCCTATGAAAATATTATGAGGTTTTTGGGAAGCACATAAATAAATAAGGTGATATAATCTTCTATTGGATGAACATGATCATGGAGGACCTGTTTGGACTTAGATAATCCCATAATGACATCATGATTTTCAAGTGTATTTTGAGAATATTTCCACTCTAATTCAACCCAAATGTTTTGGTGCTCGAGGATATGGATTCAAATGACCTTACATTGGATTCTATTAGTAGTACCCTCATTGTATGTGAAGTCAGGAACAATGATAATGATGTTGTGGAAAATAGAAATACCAAGAAATTTAATTCTGGTAAATGAAGTGTTTCCCAGTGGAATATGATACCAAATAAAAAGATTTTGATAAATTAATTGTATTCCTTTATTTAAATATTGAAAGTGGAAGTGGAAAATGAAAAGGAAAACATTAAATTTCATGATTTGAAAATGATATGTTAGTAACCTCATTGTAATGTGTCCTCATAAATTTAGAAATGATAATAAATATTATGTTCCCATGAGTAAATATATAAAAATATTTCAAATTCAATATGATTTTATAGTATATATTCTTCAAAATAATGAATGTGTTTTCAAAAGAATGTTATAAGTAGAAATAAATGGAACCATAGGAAATTAAGGTATGAAAATACATCAATGAATAAGTTCTTGAGCCTTTAATAGATAAACCATAGTTGAATAACATCATTGATTATGTTAATGTTGAGTTTTATGGAATAATTGGAATTAAAGTGGAGTGGGATATATATTTGATGAAATATATTTTTATAGGGATAAAAGTACTAAGTTTAATGTGGTGGTTCCTAATTCCAAATTCTATATAAAATATAAATAAGTGGATAAAAATTAGTTGAAGGATTAAATTTATAATATTGAATCAGAAAATCCAATAATCCCAAATAAATTTGATTAATAAAACACAAAATTTAAGATAATACTAAGATAATTGATATTTTTACTAGAACAACTATAGAATGTGTGAAAGTAAATGAAGTTATTGAAGGACAAATCATCAGTCTATCATAGAAAAATGATATTCATGAGAGAATATTTAATCATTATATGACATTAGGAAATTGAATAATATATGTTATATATAAGAAAAAGGATAATCATAATTATCTGGTAAGTTTTTTTTGGAATATTGACTTCAATGAGAAAAGAAACATAATAATGAAAAGGCTAACATGTGTTGGTCAAACTAAGATGATAATGGTGGGGGGAATTTATCTCTAAAAAATTAAACTAATTTGATAAAGTTAGATGATGAAATTATGTTATAATTTTTAAAAATATTTGATATACAAAAAAATAAACAATATACATTAAATGGATATTAAAAGGAAATAAAATTTGATAAAGGGGTTAAGAAATAACTCAAGATGAGTATGTACTTACCATCCCCTAAATATCTTGAGATGTTTTAGATTAAAGGCCTTGACATTTTTTGTATCTAAGGCACATGATAATAAATATAGAAACATTTTTTCAATGGTGAAATGAATAAACCAAATACAACATATTTTTTGAGAGGATAAAGTAAGAAGCCCAAGAACCATCACCTTAATGGTAGCGAGCACCCAAGATTAAAAGAATAAGATGAGGTGTTTTCATTAGTGGAAAAAAACATTAAAAATAACTCTATAATCTATTGAAAATATAATTAGAATAATAATGACAGAAATATTGAATAATATATGAGAGATAAATTAATTAAAATAAAGGATCATAATAGAATTCTCAAGAGAAGTCACAAGAGGAATGGATTCACGTCAAATTGAGGTTTCATTTGTATCTGATTTATTTTTTATTTAAATCTAATTTATTACTATTCATAATATGGTTTCTATTTAGTGACCCAAAAATTACCTTGTTCATTATAAAGAAGACCCATATTATATACATATTTTTATGAAAAGTCAAATTGGTGGGGCCTAATTAAAATAGTTAGATTCATTATGATCGTCGGCTAGCCATATGATCCCAATAGCTAGTTGTTGACTGGACACTAGTTTCTTTCTGTGGAATGGTATGTGTCAATCCTTCTTACAAGGAAAATGGCTACTCATTAATGGATCACTGAATTTTCCCTAAGCCTGGAAGAAGCGTGTACTTATTCCTTGCTCCATTGGTTGGTCGATGGTGTCATACTGACTGGATGGTTCCACAGTTATTAAGGGTCCTCAAAATATCCCATCATCCACCTTTTAAATCCACTGATCAATCAGTAAACTTAAAATTTTCCATTTTAATAAAAAATAAGAAAAATAATTCAAATGAAATAGTTAAAATGTATTTTTTTTTAACATTAAAACATGTAATATAGGTACCACATTCTCCCCCTTGTTTATTATTAAAAATAAATATAATAAATGGATAAGAAAAAGAGATAAAGGTATATAAAAAGTTTTAATAAAACATATTTCCAAAGTAATTTCTAATTTAATTTTATTATTTCGTAATTAAATTAAATAAATATACATTTTGAAGACATTTTCAACAATTAAAAAACATTAAAAAAATATTTCAATCTTCTATAATGATTTATAAGTATAATATGAATTAACCAAAGTATATCTCATGTGTGTGTCAAATGAGGTGTGTGGTAAACTATCACCATGCATACCCAAGGTTAATGTCAGATTAATACCCAAAAAACACTTTTTGAGGAAATTACACATACATGCATAAGAACCAAAACCACATCTACTTTTTTTTATCCATACGGGGATTACATTGTTAGGTAATTCAATCTCCAATTACATTACCATACTCTCCCATTTATATTACTATCATTCTCTCCCTTTAAAAATATAAAAAAATGTATGATACATTTCTCCCCCTTTATAATTATCAAAAAACAACTCATTAACATGCAAGTAATTTAAAACAAAATAAACAGACCCCCTTTAAAAAGATAAAAAAAATTCAAAAAGGGATATAAATCATATGATTTTAATTAAAATATTATGTAAAAGATAATCATAATTCAAACAATTTGAAATAAAATTATTTTTAAAAAATAAAGGAAAAGAAAAACCTCAAGCTTGACTAAGATTAATGTAATTCTTATAAGAAACCCATTCCTATATCCCCCTTAATAAAATTAAATTATTCCAGAGAATGTGGTTTCTTTAAAATATTGGCTAATTGAATTTTCACACTAATAATCTTTAACAAGATATCATCATTCTGAAAGTGGTCTCTCAAAAAGTGGCCCCTAATATCAATATTCTTAGTTCATGCGTGTTCAATGTCAAGACATGTCCTAGTGAGGCCCTTACTGTGAATCCCCAAGCTCACCTCCATTAGGCTAGGGGCTGGTGACTAGCACCGAGTAGGTATATCACTAACATGGGAGGCATTTCTTATGAACCTATATGCATGAACACATCTCCAAGCCCACAAAATGCTAAAATGTAAAAACTACTAAGAAAACAATGCATTCATACCACTATGTCTCAAACAACATAGTATGACATGAAAGTAAAGTAAATTGAAACTAGTCCAAATAAATTCCCACAAAAAAAAAGTCTATAACCACAAGTCCAACCTGCAAGAAAAGGTAATGGGACTACTATTTGTCACTATATGAAAAAACCTCAACCTTCCTGATCTCACAAATCTTCGTCTAATTCAGGTCTACCTAGGACTCTGTCAAATGGTCGCTTATCTTAATAAGACATGACATGTGTGGGTAAAGCCCGTGCAGGGATGAATATTAATATAATCAGTAGGACACCCCAAAACCACAAAGAAATACAAAAAGGAAGATACAGTCATCTATACACAGTATATGTCTATAAAACATATAAGAATATCCAGATATACTGAAACCAAGACATGTAGTCTAGAGGTAAGTCACAACTACCACATACCAGCATTTAAGATTTAGTCCGATGATTCCATGAAGCACTCATCAGGGAGGAAAAACTCCTGAGTCCAATAGCACTGATGACGTTCGTCTAAGAATTATTATTCATATGGAACTATTATGAGAGAAAGATATATACCAATAGATCTGAAGAGAGAGATACAATACAAGAGATGAGGATCAGAGCTAGGACCATGGGGTGATACCAACAACTCCATCTGGATTAACCCACTAAGTATAATATTGATGTCTAGTAGGATTTGTCATGTCAATTCCAAGGACTCTACCTAGGGCATGAAGATGAATAGAGAATCCTTCACTATAACGACCTGAGATTTTGAATAAATTTTGTTTCCTAACTTTGTGTGTTATTTTATTTTATACTCAACAAAACTATTTCATTTAATAAAATCAGTATAATTAAAATTATGTCATTGGATTTCGACTGTTATATGACCATTGGTCAATAAGACAGTTGGAAACTAAATTTTACAATTATTGTCTATAAATACAAGTGATCTTGATTAATTAATATAGAAAGAAGATTAGATGGACACATCTAGTAGTATCGGGCTGATCAAAGCCCATATAATGGAACTTGGGAAGGAGGTAGCACCTTTGGGCTTTGCTCTGGACCAAACCCAAGTCGAACTTCATCATATGAAGCTGGAACGGAATCGCCTTCGCGAGAAGTTCAAGCTGATAGAAATCATTAATCGAGAAATGTTGGCCGAAACACCCCAAGATTATATCACCCTAGCACACCTTACTCTTAGGTCCTATGCTGGTGTTATATGTGGTTATGTAAAGAGACCGTAACTGCCTTATGTAATCCTTTCATTTAAATAAAAATTCTGATTTCTTCTTATGGTGAAGTTTGTGAATTTTCAAATGTCCGGATAAATATTGTATGCATATTATTGATGAATTTTAGAAGGATATTTTTAAAAATATTTATGTAAACCTTAAATAATTAATAATGTGTAATGATTTTCAAAAAATGGTCTTCTACAGTTATGTTCAGTAAGAAATTTAGAGTCTAATAAGATCAACATCATTTTTGATGAATAGTAATTTATGAATAGTGATTTTACGTTTAGGATTAGTAATGTGACCAAATGGATTAGTAATCTCACTTAAAGAAAGTATTAATATAATTTAGGCACCTTGATTAAGTAATGTGATTCAATAAAATAGGTAAATAACTGTTTCAGGAATTATTAGTCAAGTATTAGTTTTTTTCGGGTGAATATTATTTTTTATTAAAAATTAAATTAAAAATAATTAGAAAATTATTTTCATAAAATGGATGTCATTTTTGAAATCAGAGCATCGATATTTGGTTAAGGTGAAATTTTGATATTTTTCTGAAAATGTTGAATTTTTGGTGAATAGTGAATTTTCAGTTTAGAGTTTCAAGTGTTTAATGACATCATTAAGGATGTAATAATTATTTAATAATTATTTTCAACTTATGAATAGTAATATAAGGTATGAGGTGTCCCAAGTGTCCAATACCATGGGAAAATACCATGGGCAAGCCCATGGTTTTTTCAATACCACCAATGAGGTGTCCCTTGGCCATTAATGCCTTGTCCACTCACTTCCCCTATAAATACCAAGTCATTCTCTCATCCTTTCAATTCCAAAATCCTCCTCAACGAATTTCTGGTCTCCTTACCTCCCAAGGAGTCCTCCCAAGGTGCCCTCAATCCTCTAAAGGTCCCAAACTTTATGATTTCAAAGTTACTCTTCAAGGTACAGGATCTTACCTCTCTCTTTCTTTTCAAGTACTCTTTTGTATGTCATTTCATTTAATCCCCATGTTCTTATGTTGAGTTATGTTATTTTATATTCATCTTACTTACCTTTTAATGTTAATAAGATGAGATATCCCCTCTTACTCCCATCATTTATTTTTATGAATGTTTAAGTGGCGTCGTTAGGCTGCCGAATTTTTGTAAGGGATTCTTCCACCCTTCTCATTTTTCAAGTTCTATTTTCATGTCATTTCATTCAAGTTACTTTTCATATGTTGGGGTATGATATTCAATATCAATTATACTGTACTATTTATGTTCATATGATGAGATACCCTATTTTATCTCATCAATTCATTTTTTGAAGTTTTATGTAACGCCGTTAGGCTGCCAAATTTTCAGAAGAGAAATTTTATTTTTTTTCTTCCTTTAAAGTTCTTTATTTCATATGGTATATCTTTAAAATTTCATTACCATGTTCTTAAATTATTTATATTCTGTCCCCCTACTTTTTTATGGATCATTTATGAGTGGGTGACCCATGTCTCCTCCCTTTTCAATGTTTTCTAAAACCCTATAACATAGATGTTATGCTGCATAATTTTCATCTCAAAATGTATTTATCTTTTTCTCAAATTATTTTATTTTATTAAGTGAATACTCAAAGATATTTATTCTACAAGTTTATTCACATATATATCAAAATGTTCTATTTTAATTCTGTGATTTACATTCATGAAACCTGCTTTCCTTTTCTGTGGGTTTAAAGTGACATAAAGATCATGTCTTTAAAGCAGTTTTTAAAACATTATGATTATGAAATGAAACCCATTTATTTTATTATATATGTGTTATTTATGAAATTTTTGATGATGATATATATGTATCACATGATAATAAAGACAAATTAAGGGTTCTCCCTGATGGATCTCCAATGCATTGGGTAATGATGTAATCTCTAGGGATTACAATTTTAACGATACCTTGGTGAATAACCATGGTAATTGTTTTTAAATGACACCTTGGGGATGGAACTTTGTGATATGTTCATGATTTTTTATGTTAAATTTTGTTGCCACATAATCAAGTTATGAATCATGTTCTTTTCATTATGATATTTCCCATGATCTCTTTCTCAATCCTTAAAGTCATTTATCATGACTTTATTGATGTATCTCAAGTTCACAAGTAAAATGTTTCTCTTGTTTCCCTTATTGGGCCTTCTTCTCACCCTTTCCTTTGATGTATGATGCTAGGTTATAAGATTTTTTAATGAACTTAGTATGAACAAAGAATAAACCTTTCATGTTTTTAAGAATAATTTTTTATGTCATCATGTATTAAGTTCCTGGTTTCCGAGACACTAAACCTTAAAGATCCTCGGTTTTGTAAAATTTAATGAAAAGTTATGTTATAAAAAGGCGGGATGCTATAGTTTGTATCAAAATATGGTTTAGTTATTTATAGAAATTAGGATATGAAAACTCAAGGAATAACCCTATAGAAAATTTTAAATATAGGAAATCTTCCTGGTAATTTTGTGAATATTGAGTAAGTGGTTTATCAAGCAAATACATCACTGTCAGGATACGAGCAGGTAGAGGTGGCTCTGGAATAGATGTACATAGGGGTAAAACCCAAAAACACCGCTTTGATCTAGACTCGAATGGGAACCGGTACATGAAAACGGGCCTTGCTGCACTCTTGGTTACGACACTCCTGGGGGATATGTTTGGTTAATCGCAAGCTTTTTATGAATCATTAAGAAGGAATTATAGAAAAATGTAATTGTCTAAGCATGAAGTTTTAAGACATAAAATCCTTTTAGTTAAAATATTCTTAAATGAAATAAGTTTCTCACGAACGATTTATTCTTTTAGAAAATGCCCCCATCGTCTAGGAATACATTGACATATTTCCTAAGGAGTTACCCGGACCTCCCTCAAAAATAGAGGTAGAGTTCTCCATTGAACTCATACTTGGATCTCATCTGATGCAAAAGACCCCCTATAGGATGAAAAATTTGGATCTAGAGGAATTAAAGAAACAAATCCAATATCTTTTGGATAATGGGTTTATCCAACCAAGTGTGTCTCCTTAGAGAGCACCAGTTCTATTTGTAAAGAAGAAGGATGGATCAATGCAGCTATGCATCGATTATAGATAACTGAAAGGGATCACAGTGAAGAACAAATACTCTCTTCCAAGAATTGATGACTTATTTGACCAACTTTGTGGGACTCAATTCTTCTCTAAGATTGATCTTCGTTCTGGTTATCATCAATTGAGGGTGAAGAATGATGATATTCCAAAAACTACCTTCTAATAAGAATATGGGCATTATGAGTTTGTTGTTATACCCTTCGGACAGACTAATACACCTTCTATTTTTATGGATCAAGAATAAGTTGATTTTGGAAACTTGTGTTTTATCAAATTCATATCCTTTGTATAGGAAAATGATTTGGTGATTAAATGATAAAGGTTATTTTGGACGATGTTTTCTCTTTTGGAGTATTATATGCCTAAGGAAAATAAAAATACTACAGTATTTTATTTGTGGAGGAATGGTTGAAATTTTTATTTTTTAAGAATCTATGTATTTATTGTGGACATATGGTGATTTGGGTTATTTTTGGAAAATGATTAACCTAGCATAGAGAATATTTGATTAGGTTAATTACACTTTAGTATGAGACTTTAAGAGTAGTTGATGTTATTTGGAGATAAATGTTAAGATTTATTGTGGAAGACTATGTGATTAAATCCTTCTGAGTTTTGGGTTTCAATCTTAGCTTGGATTAATTTGATTAAATTTAAGGAAGATTGTGTATTGAATGGTCTTTCTTGAACTTTGGGTACTATTTGTTGAATTTTGTAGATTAATAGTAGTTTTTTTATAAAGGATTGTCCTTTTTGGGGATTATATGATCTCGTACTAACCATTTTGGTTTTAGTTGATGTCTAAATACAAGGGAAATATATAGTTCTCCTTTTGTGGATTATGTGATTTTCTAGAAGATGATTCTTGTGCTTTTGATGTGACCAAGTCTTTTTGAATGCTCATCGTTTGGAGAAAAGATTAGTTTTGGTATAAACTTATTAAAGGATGAAACTCTACTTGAAGCTAAGTATATTTCCTTATGTTTTTATTCTATGTAGTAAAAGAATTCCTCAAAATTATGAAAAGGAACATAAAACAAAAACATTGTTGGTTTACTTTTTCTACTGGGTAATCAAAGACCATTTACACACATCATAAGTTTGTGATTTTCTTGTGGTTAACTTTCTCCTAATCATGTTTTCTATCACTCTCTATCAGAACATGACCCTTTTTTTTCTCTTCCATATCCATGTTTCCCTACATTGAATCCTAGTATGGGTTAACTTGGGTGACCTTTTTACTTCTTTTTCTTTATTTTAAAGTAATAGTTTTACTGACTCTTTTTCTGATGTGGGACTTTCAATGAAATTTCCGAGCCCGATTTTTTTTTAAATTGTGAGGACGCAATTTCTTAAGGGGGGAATAATATAACGAACCGATATTTTGAATAAATTTTGTTTCCTAACTTTGTGGGTTATTTTATTTTATATTCAACAAAACTATTTGATTTAATAAAATGAGTATAATTAAAAGGAGACTGTTGGGTTTCGACTGTTATATGACCATTGGTCAATAAGACCGTTGGAAACTAAATGTTACAATTATTGTATATAAATAAAAGTGATCTTGATTAATTAATATAGAAAGAAGATTTGATGGCCCCATCCAGTAGTCCGAGGCCGATTGAATCCCATCTGACGGAACTCGGGAAAGAGGTAGCACCTTTGGGCTTTGCTTTGGACCAAACCCAAGATGAACATCATCATGTGAAGCTGGAACAGAATCGCTTGCGAGAAGTTCAAGAAAATAGAAATCACTAATCGGGCAATGTTGGCCGAGCCGCCCAAACATTCTATCACCCTAGAACACCTTACTCTTAGGTCCTATGCTGGTGTTATAATGGGTTATGTAACAAGACCCTAACTTCCTTATATAATCCTTTCATTTAAATAAAAATTCTGATTTCTTCTTATGATGAAGTTTGTAAATTTTCAAATGTCCGGATAAATATAGTATGCATATTATTGATGAATTTTAGAAGGATATTTTTAAAAATATTTATGTAAACCTTAAATAATTAATAATGTGTAATGATTTTTAAAAACTAGTCTTCTACAGTTATGTTCAGTAAGAAATTTAGAGTCTAATAAGATCAACATAATTTTTGATGAATAGTAATTTATGAATAGTGATTTTACGCTTAGGATTAGTAATGTGACCAAATTTATTATTAATCTCACTTAAATAAAGTATTAATATAATTTTGTCACCTTGATTAAGTAATGTGATTCAATAAAATAGGTAAATAACTGTTCCAGAATTTATTAGTCAAGTATTAGCTTTTTTGGGTGAATAGTGTTTTTTAATTAAAAATTAAATTAAAAATATTTAAAAAATTATATTCATAAAATGGTGTTCATTTTTTAAATCATAGCATCAATATTTGGTTAAGGTGAAATTTTGCGATTTTTCTGAAAAAGTTGAATTTTCAGTGAATAGTGAATTTTCATTTTAGAGTTTCGGGTGTTTAATGACATCATTAAAGATTTAATAATTATGTAATAATTCTGATAGTCTTATGAATAGTAATATACAGTATGAGGTGTATCAAGTGTCCAATACCATGGAAAATACCATGGGCAAGCCCATGGTTTTTCCAATACCACCAATGAGGTGTCCCTTGGCCATTAATGCCTTGTCCCCTCACTTCCCCTATAAATACCAAGCCATTATCTCATCCTTTCGATTCCAAAATCCTTCTAAATGGAGTTCTGGTCTCCTTACCTCCCAAGGAGTCCTCCTAAGGTTCCCACAATCCATCCAAGGTCCCAAACGTCAAGATTTCGAAGTTACTCTTCAAGGTAAGGGATCATACCTCTCTCTTTCTTTTCAAGTACTCTTTTGTATGTCAGTTCATTTAAGCCCCATGTTCTTATGTTGGGGATGTTATTTTATATTAATATTACTTCCCTTTTACTGTTCATATTATGATAGATCCCCTCTTACTCTCATCATTTAGTTTAATTAATATTTAAGTGGCGCTGTTAGGCTGCCGAATTTTTGTAAGGGATTCTTCCACCCTTCTCATTTTTTAAGTTCTATTTTCATGTCATTTCTTTCAAGTTCCTTTTCTTATGTTGGGGTATGATATTTATTATCTATAATACTGTAATATTTATGTTCATATGATTATATGCCCTATTTGATATCATCAATTCATTTTTTGACATTTTATGTAACGTCGTTAGGCTGCCGAATTTTTCTAAGAGAAGTCTTATTTTTTTATTCCTTTCAAGTTATTCATTTCATATGGTATATCTTTAAAATTTCATTACCATGTTCTTAAATCCTTTATATTCTGTCCCACTACTGTTATATGGATCATTTATGAGTGGGTGACCCATTTCCCTTCTCTTTTCAATGTTTTCTAAAACTCTGTAACATAGCTGTTATGCTGCAGAATTTTCGTCTCAAAATGTATTTCTTTTTTTCTCAAATTATTTTATTTTATTAATTGAATACTCAAAGATATTTCTTCTATATGTCTATTCACATATATATCAAAATTTTCTATTTTAATTTTGGGATTTATATTCATTAAACTCACTTTCCTTTTCTGTGGTTTTAAAGTGACATAAAGATCATGTTTTTAAAGCAGTTTTTAAAACGTTATGATTATGAAATGAAACCCATTTCTTTTATTCTATATGGGTTATTTATGAAATGTTTGATGATGATAAATTTGGATCACATGATAATAAAGACAAATTAATGGTGTTCCCTGATAGCGCTTCAATGCATTGGGTAATGATGTAATCTCTAGGGATTACAATTTTAACGATACCTTGGTGAATAATCTTGGTAGTTTTTTTAAATGACACCTTGGGGATGGACCTTGGTGATATGCTCTTGATTGTCTAAGTTAAATTTTGTTTCCACATCATCAAGTTATGAATCATGTTCTTTTCATTATGATATGCCTCATGATCTCATTCTCAAGCCTTAAAGTTATTTATCATGACTTTATTGATGTATCTCAAGTTCACATGTAAAATGTTTCTCTTGTTTCCCTTACTGGGCCTTCTTCTCACCCTTTCCTTTGATGTATTATTCCAAGTTATGAGATGTTGTAATTAACTTAGGATGAACAAATAAGAATCCTTTCAAGTGTTTAAGAATAATTTTTTATGTCATCATGTATTAAGTTCTTGGTTTCCAAGACACTAAACCATAAAGATCCTCATTTTTTTAAAATGTAATGAAACGTTATGTTTTAAAAAGGCGGGATGCTATACGCACTAGGCCTCTTAGGGGATTCTGATGACTCTTTCTAATAATTCCTGCTGAAGGGATCATTCTCCTTTGAGTAGGAAATTATTCCCACCAACTTTTAGGTTAGAGATAAAGAGAATGAACCCTAACTAAACATGTCCAAGGTATGGTGGATAATAGATTCAATCCACTTATAAAGGTATAAATGGCATGTAGTATGGTCACACATTGTGTTCCTTGACTCCGGGTAATTTTCATGTACAACGTAATGTGACATTGCAATTGTCTTGTGTAGAAGATGGATAAACATCATGTTGAAGAATTCACACATTGTGTCCTTCCATTTGAGGTCTACCCAAGTACTTCGACCGTATTCTAGTCCACAGGGTCAACCTGTGTATCTCTTCCCATGTACCAATACACGAGGTAGTCTATGTACTTGGTCCAAGAAAAGTCATGTGGTGGGGTACACGCCGTGTAGGCAACTCATGTACTCCACCTCGTGTTCGTGTATCTCATGCGATACACTTTGTGTCTCAGGGAAGGGCTTATATGCCGTGTGACATTTAATTATCTCCCAAAACCCTAGTCGCCGCTCAGTGGGGCCACATGCATTGTAACCCCTGGTAACATGTAGTGTTCATCAAGATTTTACAGAATATATGGTTAATGTTTTGATCATCCCCTCCATTTCTTACCATTCTGGCTGCTCCTTTCTAGTAAACTCAGGATATAGCCTTGTTTCATCACCCTAAAAAAGAATCGAGGAGTTTTAGGCCTTCAATCAGCATAGAAAACAACTTTAAATCTATTTTACAAAAACCTCCTGATGAATTATTTCTCTATAATCACTTTTATTTGTCTGTTGTTGTCACTTCCATACCTCCTCTAGGTTGTCTTGGTTTTGGATCATCAATTTTGGATCATTTCTCTATAAAATGAAGTCACAATTATCCTTCATTAATAACCCCATGAAGAACGAATAACACGCGTAGAAAATGGGGGAGATAAATTTCACATGGAGAAAAAAAAGGAATGAACCTAAACTGTTGTTTATTATAGCCTCAATATATTCCCATAAGAATGATCAATAGTCAAAATAAATATAAAAATCAACCCCATAAATCCAAAAATGAAAACTCATCCCGCAAGAATGATTGAACCATGGATCAACATGTTCATTTGTTTGTCTGTGTTCATCATTAAATCTATGAACAGGGAAAGAAATCCCAAATAATGCATCCTACCATTGATTTGGATCACACGATAATGAATATCAGTTGCTACATCACCATCGTTGATGAGATCCATCAAGAACGGCGTTCGTTGATCGTCGATATGTGACTCTATCGTAGTTTGCTTGAGAGGTTTATTCAGGGTACCCTCCATAGGATCAAGGGAATTTCAAGGGTTATGAGACTAACCTTGGATCCTTAAATAAAGGATTAATTAAAATAATAATCATTTTTTTCATTGCTTCCTTGATGAAATGGTTAAAATAAAATAAATATTAAATTTATTTTATTCATTAAAAATATTTGAAACTACTTTTTACATTTGACCCTCACCGACCGATGTTAGGTCATGCCTAAGGTAAAGTTGTTGTTTCAAACATAATTATTCCCTCGGATTTCTAATTAGGAGACCCTTTTAGAAGTTATTACGATTTTTCAGGAAAAATGTGCACACGTGCTATTTAATATTTTAATATTATTCAAACATTTATTCTTGGAACACCGAGCCTTGGAATTGCACACCGTCTCAGTGCCTGGTCTAAAAATTAATCTATATAATATTTAAAAATAATACATGTAAAATCTCATACATTAAATTAAATGAGATTTATAGAAATACTAATGAAACTAGTATGATCCCACTTGATAGGAACATGATCATATGTAAGCCCAAAATCTAAGAGTGTGATTTTCAACCAAATAATCGTGGTGCAAAAAACTCTCAACATCAATATATTCTACTTTATCTATAAAAAGAGAAATAGATTTTTACTTATTAATACTCTAAGAGATTAAATATTTTATAAGTATGTTGCATGCCCCAATATTAATTTTTTTATCTAATTAGAATCCTTTGAACTCAAAATTTAAGAAACATCTAATTTAAAATAATGTAAATTTTGGATAAAATAAACTAATATTTTTAGAACATTTTAAAATTTTGGAAATTATTTTAAAATATTTTAAATGGTATTCTTTTAGATTTGATTGAAAATAATAAGATAGAAAACCACTAGGAACAATTTAGGGTTGGGTCATTATAAGATAATGAAGACTCACAATCATACCTTTATAAATCTTATAGCTAACTAGTATATCAACTTCATCCAATGTTAGCTTTCAAGAAATACTCATAGGTGTATTACTATTATTTACTAGAACCATTCCAAAATTAATTAAAGTAATATTTTTGTATTTTCTTTGGGTTATAATAATACCATCCATATTTTTAGAAATTTGAAAACCAATAAAAAATATTAACTCACTATTAAAACTCATTTAATTTTTTTCTAATTAAATAAAAAAACTAATTATAAAGATATTATTTTGTATAAGGAAAAAAAAGAATAAATATAAATTTGAATAATTAATATACCTCTTAAAATATATTTTAGAAACAAATTTGAGTCATCTTTTCCATTTTAAAATGATTTGTTAAAATAATTATACTTAATCATTTATACCAATACAAAAGTTCTTATTTCAAATAAAAAAGATAATTGGTTAACTTAATAATATGATTTGGAAATTTAAAATCCTTAAAACAAGGATTTTGTACATTAAAAACCATTTCAGAAATTAAAGTATTCTTAGAATCACTTTAAGAACCATTTAAAACTGTTTAAAAATTAAATGAGTGGAAAATTCCAATAAGATTATAATATAATCAGTTTATTTGATGGGTGAACAATTATCAACATAAATAATTAAATTATCTTGATTATATAATTTATTTATGAGTCTATCATTACTATGAGTGATGTTACCTTGCGCATATTACTTATTTTAAAAAACCCAGCTAATATCCTTAATGGGATGGTCATCAGTTCTTCTAATATGACTTCAAAAATTATTCCATTTAAATTAAATCAATTATTATTAATTTTCAAGTACAAATTTTTCATCATTAATTGAATAATCAATATTTAGGGTTTATTGGTTTCAAAAAAATGTATGATGTTAAACCTCATTTAAAACTATCTATATAGTAAGAGTACTATCTTAAAAATCCCTGTTAACATTTTCTAATGGATGGTATCTATACTTCACCCATGACTTTTGTAAAGGGATATATTTTTGTTCTTCTAAAAATAAATTTTTATTTGAAGTAGAGGTTTAGTCAAGGTCAATATTTCTAGTTCCACCACATATATTCAATTTGGGGGTGAGGTTTAAGAAAATTTTCATTAAATTTGATGTGAATTGATTCTTTAATGGTCATAGTCCTTTTATTTAGGATTTGGCATTCTTTAATTGAGTAAGAGTAACCATGAAAAATTTCTTCATCGAATTTGGGGTCGAAAGTTCCTATGTTTTATTTGGTGTTGTGAAGTTATAATTTATACCCAAACACCTTAAAATAGAAAATTTTATAAATTTTCCATTACAAATATCATGGGGGTCTTCATAAGGATGGGTCTTATGAGAAAATGTTCCAACATATGACATGCATTATTGAAAACCTCTTCCTAAAAATATTTGGGTAGTTTAAATTAATGTTATAAAGTTATTTCAATCACTTGTATACTTATATTCCAACATTTAAAAACCGCATTTTAATGTGGTGTTCTTAGAGTGGAAAAATAATGATTGAAACATTATGATGTAAAACATCCATAAAAACATTATTATCAAACCATTATCTTTAATAAATCCAAATGGGAATGATCATATATTCATTTTATTTTCCTACGTTCTTGGTAAAATATATAAAGTTTTTAAAAGCCTCATTTTTATGTGCCAAGAAATAAACCCATGAAAATATTTTATAATCATAGATGACTAAAGAGGCTTTATATTTACCCCCTTTTTTCAATATCATGTTCAGTAAAACATTTATAATTTTTACTTGAAAGATATTTCAAATAAATAACATAATCATTTTGAAAATAAAATGATAAAAATAAATTATTTCCTTTAGAATAAAAAAATTACAATTTTTTTTGAAAAACTAACTTAAAATAATTTTCCAATAATTTAATAATACATGGAGTATTTTTTTAAACCATAAAAAAAATAAAACATCTAATAGAAAGGTTGATTTTGAAAAAAAAACTAATAGTGACTATACTGATGATCTTACTCCTTAAGTTGCACAAAAAGTGAGATGGCCTCCATCAATATTTTCAAGATGATTGAACTTTGAGTAGTCACCACACATGTGTATTTAGAAACCGTTATCCAGGTAGAATATGGATCTGTGGAATTTTCTATTGATTCATTTTTTTGATAAATTAATCAAGAAACTAAATACATTAGAACTGAAATATTATCACACAAATGTTATCTAGAAGAGATTTTGGAACTCATGTTATTTTTTAATAAAATATTTTTAACAATGTATTTAAAGAGAGATAAAAAATTATGGGTCTTAAAAAATAATTATTTTTATAATTACATTCATAAATAAGATTCTTAGATTTTTTATAATAATTAAAAAAATTATTTTGAGATATCCTTTGTAAAAAGTAAGTATTTTTTGAGGTTATTTATTTATTTGAGAAACCAACACCAAAATAGTTTATTCTATGTCTTTGGGAATGTAATATATTATTTAAATTTTTTTCACCTTGAGAGAAATTTTCAAGATATTTTTTAATTTATTTAATTATGGATTCTTATTTTTTGACATTTCAATACTCTTTATATTTTAAATAAACTTCATTTTTATCTTTAAAAATTTGATCCCTTTCATTATCTGTAATTACATATACTACTTGATCATTTTCATTAACTATTTGATTATTGATCTTTTTATATTCGTTGAACTTAGGTGTAATATCCAAAAAATATGTCCTCATGTTTATCTAGACCATATTTTAGATAATCAAATTTTAAATTAATTAAATAAAAAGTGGATGATTAATAATTTACCTAATCACTTACATTTGTTTCATCCATGATACATTTTACCCCATAATCACTTAATTCAGTTGAGAAAATAAATCCATCAATATCAATATATATAGAAACACTGAATTCATTCATGATTTTTTTATTTTTTATTATATTATTTTTAAATATGGGGAACTCTATATTTTTTCCTCAAATTTTTTCAATCAAAGAAAGTTACATAATCATATTAATGTTCATAATTATTTTTGGTATGATTAAAAGATTATTTTTTATCTTTAATTTGTTCTTCCTCTTAGATATGTTCACAATATAATCATCATAATTAGAAGAATCATCTTTTATTTCCTTAATGGAAATAGACTAATTTTCTAAGAATTTAAAAAAATTAATATTTGTTTCATGGTAATCTCATAGTTCCTTAATGGTCCAATAATTTGTCCCACAAACATGTTTCTAATGTCCTCACCTTCTATGAACAAGAACTTTGAAATACCCAATGTATCGTATTCACAAGTGATTAAATAGATAGATTATCATTTAAATATTTTCATCTATTAAAATTGTTAATAAATTGAGAAAAAATATTGGTAATTGATTCATTATAATTTATTATAAATCATTCAAAATATTTATGATATATATCATTTATATTAACCTTAACTTTATTAGTTCCTTCACGAGTTACTTCAAGTAGTTTCAAAATTTCATGATCAGTTTATATGTTGAAATAATATTAAATTAAATATGACCCAAACCACAATGTAGATCATTCATGTCTTTTCCATCAATTTCAAAGGTCCTAATACCATTGACAGCCCATTTTCCAACTTATTATTTAAATGATGTGTAACCATGAGTGATAATTTATAAATAGTATAACCCATGTTTCTAAGAAAAGTAGACAATAATTTTTTTTAATAACTATAATATGATCCATAAAATAATGGATCTTGACCTATTTAGTGTCCTTATAGAGAAATTTTTTTGTTATAGGTAGAATCCATTTCTTAAAGATCATTCCTTAAAACAAATGAATATTTTTAAGAAAAAATTTGGAAAACATGGTCTCCTATTGATACCAAGTGTCTGTCCAAGTATAATGGCCATAGAAGGAATTTTATTTTAAAAAATCAAAGTAAATTAAAAAAATAAATGACGAAATTAATAGATATCATGAAATTATAATTAATATATTTAAAATAAACAAATTAAGTGTGGATGAAATTAAAATAAAGCACAATTTGATAAAGTCGTTTTGCAATAAATCAATTTCATTCCCTAAAAGCCTTATTTCAATTTCTTGATTGGTTTTAGATTAATACCCTTGACTATAGTTGGAGATAATATACATAAGAAGAGAAAGGACACTTTTTAACAGTGAAAGATAGAAAAAAAAATTATTTATTCTATGTACAGAAAATAAGAAACCCAAAAGCCCACACTTTAGTTGAAGTGAGAAGACTCTATAAGAGAAGAGGGGGATGTGGACTATTCAAGGAAAACCCCATTGAAAAACAATTTATAACCTATAAAATATATTGTAATAATAATAATGATTTAATTTTATGATAATAGATGAAACAATTTGTGTACAATAATGAATCAAAATAGTATTATCAAGAGTATAAACGAGTTGATTTTAATCGTATTCGATTAATGTTTGATTAATATTTTATTGTTGTTTGATACATACCTAATTAATGTTTGATTCAAATTTTATTGATGTATATACCTCTTTTTAGTCCTATTTATATCCCCCAAAAGTTCAATGGTCATTCTAGAGACATATCTTTTGAGAGAGATCATTAAATGTTGAGTAAAAGTGGTGTGGTACACATTAAACCGCTAATTTGATTAGACCCATAGATTGGCCAGATGATCCCACCAGCTAGCCATTGGGATCATTGTCTAGAAATTGAGTTTCCCTCGGGTAGAAATTGTGGCATGGACGATATTTTTCTTCTACCAGGACTATCTTATTCCTATTGAGGGATCATCGGATGGCCGATGAGCTTGATAGAAGTATGTTCTTTTATTCATCTCCACTAGTTGTATGGTGGTCTCCAACCAACTAGCCAATGATACTAATAGGTGAGGGTCCTACATATATATCTTATTAAGATAAATTTTATTCCTTCAATCGATCCATCAACTTCCTACCATCATGTACAAATATAATCACTAAAAACACTCAAAAAAATATTTAACAAAATATTTTTTGTTTGTGATCATTAAAATAAGTGAGTAAGGTACAATAACATGGGTCATGCTCAGAAACAAAAAATTGGTCATGATTAATGATAAACTAAAAGTTCCCACATGAAGGAAGAATATTGATTTATGTGTGAATCAAAATTAAAGCACTCAAAATACCTCAATTGTTATTGTGGTATCGACACTTGGTAGTGGATTTAATTCCCATATTATGGGGAATAAGGATTTTTTCACAGGCATCATGTATGAAAATGAAACTTTAATTTTATTTTGAAATAGTGAAGTCTTAATGATTATTACATCTAAGAAATTCAAAATTAAAGGAAAATACATCAAGAATATGAATGCATTTTTAGTGGAAGGAATTGGGAAAAACATGCTTATCATAAACTAATCTTGTGACTTAGTTTATGATAAAATATTTAATAAGAATTATGGTATCATCCAAAGAAGGTTTACTATATTTTTGAGTAAAGGGAATTATATGAAGGCGAATATCTATCAAACTAGTGGAAAATATGATATATTTTTCATATCCAATAATGATGAAAATAGATTTTGTAATAAAAAGGATTTTCCACGTGATCCAAAAATCAATGGAATATTTAAGGAAAAATGATGAAAACTATGATATTCTACAGCTCTCATACGAGCATACATATGTGTTTTTTGTTAAATGGGAAAGATCTTTTAGAAATGTTACAATATAAAATAGAATAAGTCTACAAGGTTTCAATAATTTGATAATTTTTATGTTTTTTATATGATATCACTAGAGGACACTAATAGAAATAGGTATTATGTTCTATTAATTGAAGATTACAAAAGGATGGAACAGTTGATAGTGATCACCCACAAGTATAAAGTATTCATTCGCATTACACATTCTTAGAAAAGAGTAGGGAAATTATTAGGGAAAAAATATAAATTCTAAATGTCACAACCCATCCCTGGGGGCCCGTTCCATGACTACCCCAAGTCAGACTTCCATAAGCCAAGGGCTAGTGACTAACACCAAAAAGGCATATCCCTGAAACCAGGAAGGAATTGCCTTTTAACCTGTAATCTCATACAAACCAAGCACATAGAAGGATACAAGTACAAGATAAACTATAAAGTAAACATGGTGTGTACTGTAAGTAAAGGGGCCATAATACAAGACCAGTTGGAAAGTACAAGTAAAACTGAAAAGAACAGCTCCTGTGAGCACCCGCGAAGGTCCCTACCTGAAGGGTTGGTATAGCTCTCGAACAGTCACCCTGCGGATCGTCTCGTTTAATTTCCACCTCTGATCATCCACCAGTCTGGTACTGTCGACCTCGATCAGCATTGTTCATCGTCTGCACAAGACACAGTAAGGTGCGGGCGTAGCCCCTGCATGGGTGAGTATAACGATACTAAGTAGGGACCCTGAGACCCCGTAGGTCTCCTAGAGTTCCACAAAGAAAAATACCACAAATAAAGACTTAAACTCTACTTAGGTATATACCCATACATATACCTAAGTTATCAAGACATACCCATCTCATTCATGAGGTAAGAATACCACAAAGGTAACACCACAAGGGTTGATATACCACACAGGTAAAACCACTGAGATAGAAGTACCACACAGGTAACCCCACGAAGGTATAATTACCACACCGGTACACCACGAAGATGCAAGTACCACACAATTACACCACACAAAAAAGTACTATAAAGGTAACACTGCAAGGGTTGAGATACCACACAGGTAAAACCACTGAGAAAGAAGTACCACATAGGTAACACCACGAAGTTATAATTACCACATAGGTACACTAAGAAGATTCAAGTACCACACAGGTACACCACACAAAAAAGTACCATAAATGTAAGGAATCAGCTCACAATCAGGTATTAGTGAAGTATAGAAGTACAGATGATTAGTGGAAAAGCTAGATCATCTTATTCTCTCAAGATGCACTATTGGTGACCATACGGAGTCTGACCCACACATGGTTGATAGATACTAACCCCTTTAATGACCCACAAGGGATCGTACCCGCCCGGAGTCGATAGGTATTGACCTCTGCTGACCCACATAGGATCTGACCCACACAGTATCGGTATGCGCTGACCCACATAGGATCGTTGAGCGCTAACCCACACAGGATTGATATGCACTGACCCACACAGGATCGCTGAGGGCTGACCCACATAGGATTTGACCCACACAGGATCGGTATGCGCTGACCCACATAGGATCACTGAGCACTGACCCATACAGGATCGATAGGTACTAACCCCTGCAAAGACCCACACAGGATCTGACCCGCCCAGATTTGATAGGTACTAACCTCTGATGACCCACACAGGATCTAACCCACACAGGATCGGTATGCGCTGACCCACACAGGATCACTAAGCGCTGACCCACACAGGATCTAACCCACACAGGATCGGTATGCGCTAACCCACGCAGGATCGTTGAGCATTTACCCACATAGGATCTGACCCACACAGGATCGGTATGCGCTGACCCACATAGGATCGTTGAGTGCTGACCCACATAGGATCGATAGGTATTAACCCCCACAATAACCCACATAGGATCTGACCTGCCCATAGTTGATTGGTAACTAACCTCTGTATGATCTGTCTCCAACCTTCACCTCACTATCAGCCACTGGATTCCTCGCACCTGGTGCACTCGGGTTCCGTAGAATCTATCCCTCGAGATATCGGTCATACCTCGACATCCATGAAGTCCCACGAATAAGTATCCCAAAGGTCTTCCATGTCATAAGGGACCCAACGCAACATACGGTGCGTCAATCGGAAGCTCGGTCTGTAAGTTATTAGTTTTTCTGCTCCGAGGACCCGGTTGGATTCGGGGTTCAATCCAACCCGACCATACTCCAACTTTATCCAAAACTCAAGTGTACTATACCAAAAGGACCGTCTCGATCCTAGGATTTTTTTTCATAGAATGTTCGTAAAACGGAAGCTCATTTCTCAAGATATGGACCCAAAGGCGTATCTGGGTCTAGAGGGGCTCGGGTCTAGTCCGACCTGGTCGGACTGACCCGGTTTCTGTCGACTCGGTTGGCCTGGGCCGTGGCGGGCCTGGCCTACTGGGCCATGGTCTGGCCCGGCCCACGAAGGGGGCGGCCTGCCCATCCCAGCACAGTGGCGCGGCCCGCTGGGGTGGGGTCCGCCCTTGCCGACGCCCAGGAGGGATGCACCTCCCAGGTCACCCGAACGGCCAAAGGTCCATTCGGTTTTTAGAAGCGGGACCCATCGGAGTGGGTCATGCTCGGTGTGTCACGGTCGGCTAGTTCACTAGCTGATCCTCCTCCTCCCAGCGGCACGACGGCCCCACTGTCCTCCACGGTCGGTTGGGTGTCGGCCTCCCTTTGACCTCCACCACGGCCAAGAAGACGCAGACTCCTACTCCACCGGTGGAGCGGACGCGTGCCGCCACTCCGCCACACGGCCGGCCAGATACTGGCAGCCACCCTACTCTGTCGCGGCCGATGGGTCGGGCCTCCAGCTCAACCGGTGGCGCGGACGTGTGTTGCCCCCTTTCCTTGTGGTTGGCAGGGTGTCGGATGCCTCCTTATTCCATGACATTGTGGCATTGTTCCAAGCCCCAAAAATATGACAACAGCATTTTCATGATCCTCGGGTCGAGGGCTCTACGTCCATATGTCACGGTCAACAAAACTTTGTGTTTCCAGCATCATTAATTATTTGGCGTTGATGAACGCACGAAGAACAAGCTAAGAACAAAAGATAAAGGGGTAAGGTATATGATTTGGATGATGGCCATGTTAGTTTTCCCATCATCGTAGAGAATCTAGAATATGAGAGATAAACAAAAGGAATAGATTTAATCATAATCCACTTTAAAACCCCTACCTTGACGTTCATTGGAGAAGTCGCGAGGAAGGAGATGAATTCGGTGAAGGGGACACCGGCGTTTGTCGCTCCCACAACACATCTCTGATCTATTCTCATGCACTATCCTCGTTCTTCATTGGGGGTTGTTCTTCGTTGGAAGATGATCCTCTCAAATCTCTCTCCAAGGCTCTCCTCTTTTGTCAACAATTTTTTCAACCACAAACAATGTAAGAAGAAAACATAATAAATTAGGTTTAACAATTTATTTAATGTTGGAACATTAATTAAATTGAATTTGTCACATTAACTAGGTAATTACAAGGTTTTCCCCCACATTAATTGGGAGTTTTTGTGGTCCCCACCACCAAGCATTCAAAATGGTGGTTTCAAATAAAATAAATAAAAAGTTATTTATTTTATTTTATTTTTCTCCCACAAAAATCAGAAAAAATAACTTCCACCCTCGACCCACTACAGTCGAGGTGAAGGTCTCCTTAAGAGAATAATAGGTGTTGCAAGTTCAACGGTGTCTTTGGATTTCAATTCCGAGCGCTGGTTCAAAAGTTACAAAATGTCGCTCACACATTTACTGAATGTACCTGAAATTTTTTTTGGAAAATTATTAACAGTCACCCTTTACCCGCAACCGTCGAGGTTATGCTCTACCTAAGTGAATAATGATACAACGAACTCAATGGTACTCTTGGATTTTCAATCCGAGTTACCGTTTAAAAGTTATGGATTTAACAATAAAATAATTTTCACTTAATTACTTTATTTATGGCCAAAAACTAACCTTTATTGCTGGCCCACGCCGGCCAATGTTAGTATCTTACTAAATAAATCATACCCTCACGATTTCATCAGTGATATCGTATTTTTAATCTGAGTTACTATTTTTTAGTTATAAGCATTTTTAAAATAAAATAACTTTATTTAATTATTTTATTTATGGTTATGTCATTTTCGGGTTTTCTCACAGGAGGCTCGCGCCATCTAAACTTAAGTCATTCCTAGGGTAAACCCACCATCTTGAGCGCAACAGTGACCTCATATTTCTAATCCGAGTAACCGTTTAATAGTTATTCCACTTTTTTAAGAAAACTGCTTACGCGTGTTAATTAAACCTTAACAAAACTTCAAAGGATCATTTGGGGCACTCTGGGCCTCAGAATTAAATGCCGTCAGATTTTACGCACTTAAAATAATTCCATATAATTAAAAAAAATACGGAATTTCTAGGACATTAAATTCTCCCCACCTTAGGGATTTACGCCCCTGAAAGGGACAACAAAGGAAAAACAACCAAAAAAGGGTACTGAGCACGAATCTGAGAATCTTGCTCCCATGAGATCTCCTGTAGGTTCTTGTGCTTCCAGCGTACATGCACCAGATGTATCGACCGCCCAAGAAGGACCCAATCATGTCGATCTTCAATCTATACTAGAACCTCCATAAATGTCACCCCATCATCTAAGTCCAGCACATCATGGTCGATGATTTGAGATAGTTCGTGCACGTATCTCCTCAGTTGGGATACGTGGAAGACATCATGAACCCTCTCCAACTGTGGTGTAAGAGTCAAGCGGTATGCTACCTCACCTATCCTCCGAAGTATCAGAAAAGGACCGATAAACACCAGTGATAACTTGTCGCCTTAGTCAAATCTCTGTAGTCCCCATCGAGGAGGGACTCGCAATAATATGTGGTCCCCATCCTAGAAATCTAAGGGTCCTTGTATCATATTGGCATAAGACTTCTACCAACTATGTGCAGTCTTCACTTGCTGACAAGTGAGACATCATGATACAAACTCTTCCACTACTTCCTTTATCTCGGGCAATCAGTACTGACGTCAGAGGTCCTGCTACATCTTCGCCACTCCAGGATGTACCGCCCGAGGGGAAGTATGGAACTCCCTCAACACCTCCTCTTGTAGTGCTACTGGTTCCATGGTACATCCTCTTAAGAGGATGATGTTCTACCCACCTTCAGAAAATCCATCAAGTGCCTGCCCTGAGGATATCTGAGCACGTTGAGCCTCGTAGTCAATGTCTCCATGTTGTTCCTCCCTAACTCGCTGAAGGAGTGAGGGTGTTATTTTCATAGACTGGAGGTATGTTTCTCCATCTCTATCCACGAAGGATATTTACAATGCGGCTAGCTTCTATGTTGCTTCACTTAGCAACTGCATACCAGACCTCCTGTTGAGTGCATCTGCTACCACGTTCCCCTTCCCATGAGTATAGACAATCTCAAATTCATAGTCTTGGAGGAACTCTAGACATCGTTGTTCTCTCAGGTTCAAGTCCATCTAAGATAATATATATATGAGACTCTTGTGATCATATTAGACTGTAAAACGTTCGCCCATCAGGTAGTGCTGCCACATCTTTAGCACAAAGACAACTGCTTCTAACTCCAGGTCATGGGTAGCATAGTTCTACTTGTCTGTCTCTGTCTTAGATCCTGAAAGATCTGCTGACACTTCTCTATCCATAGGGAAGGCTCCCCCTTTTTCGTCAAAGCTGACAAGGGTGCCGCTACCCTGGAGAAGTCGGCTACAAATCTCTGTTAGTACTTAGCCAAAGTAGACGTCCCTCTCCATTTGGGGAGGTAATTCAGGAAACATATTTTGAAAAGATTTCCCCATGATCTTCCACTCCTGTTTGGAACTGAAAACTCAAAACTCCTACTGCCACAAGGGTAAGTCTGGCCAACTCGAAAGTGATCGGATACACCCTCCTATACATGAGTTTATCTTGTGCTGTCTGGGTTTCCTTTTTATACGACCAAGGAAAATTCCATTCCAACATTGTAGGTAAACCACAACCATTTTTCCTAATACAGTCAATCTGAGTATGAACTTTGGATGTCCATTCCATACCCAAACTAACGTCGTAAGGCCTCGACGCTTCCACCAAGAGGTTCTAATAAAAACTCTCTCCTCAAGGGTCAGATCACATCGTCGGCGTAATTGTGATTATCGATTCTCCCTCAAAGTTATCTCCAGATGTGAGGGTCAATTCAATGTCTTAATAGGAAACTCTAGGTCTTGGAAAAGATTCTTGGAAGGAAGGAATGAATGGTACCTATGTCTATTAATACAGAATCTTGTATTAGACATAGATCGTTCATCGAATCTTTCCTAGAGCCCTTGGGTTGCACTCCTTGGCCATATGCAGCTACTCCCTTTCCTTATCCTCCAGCTCCCTAAGCCTGGTGGGGACCACAAATGGGGTGGTTGTAACATGTTGAAATGTACACCACCTCATGCTACTCTCCTAGATCTGCTTCCACATCTACAGCCCTGTAGATTCATCTATCCCTAACACTTCTTCTTCCTGAAACATTTTTACACGCCCAAGTCTCTGAGACTGGGACCAGTTTTTTCCTTTCCCACTACTAACATTCACAGGCTATATCCGCTCAACCAAAGAACATTAAACCGTAAAGGTTCACTCTAGAACCCTTACATAGGTATAAATTCATATTGGAATAGTGATGGCTCAAATGTTCTTAAACAAACCGTGCTCAGAAGTCCGAACCTCGAAGCACTGATCGTATCGTATTCATCAAGTACCAGGAATGGTCAGTATGCCACAATGAATACTCAGCTACCGACATGTCGTCCTGCCGGAGCTGTAGAAGCTCTAAAGAACTCTCATCCACCTCCTTAAGCTAGTCCTCAGCCACCTATTAGTCGGGATCGCCTCAGAAACTGAGGGGTATATGATTCTGAAACTCACGTAAGGAACTAAACCTAAATGTTTCCTTTACTGGTACCTCTAGTTGTAACTGCTGACCAACAGGTAGTGACATATCTGGAACACTACCCGAAGGTATCATCTAAGGAAATGGTCCAAGTACTGAAGCCTCATTATCCTACAGACCATCCTCATGGTCACGTACTGGAAAACACCCATAGCCAGAATCACCATCTGCTCTATTGGTGTCTCAACTAGGCGTAAAACTCGAGCCACTACCTCCAGCCAGCCCTCAGCTGCCTAGGAATCTGAATCACCTCGAAACCTCAGAGGCCTCTATCACTGGAACTCGTGCAACACGCTCAGCCATCATGCATCCTCTTTTGGTGGTTCTGGTGGCAACGCTCGTCCAATGGGTAGTGGTATTGCCGGTACACCACCTGAAGGTGATAACACCATAAGAGGGACCTGCACTGAGGCCTCGTCGCTCAGTGGGTCGTCATCCTGTACTCTCTTAGGAATCCTATATGGCTGTCTATGCAGCGGCATCCTGATAAGTAACAGGTGTTCCATGTTCATTAAGTTATACCTAGTGATCTGACTCCAAATAAATCAAAAGATAAAACTTTTCAAAAACACAAGCAATCAGTGTTTTCATGCGCTGAGTTAGAAATCAGAATTTAGGGTCCTGGTGTATGGATATGTTGGCCTCCACACCAACACTGGACTCCCCTAACTTAAAACCACACTCATAACACTTAACACTATTGCTTTACAGAAAAAATCAGAGTCCTAGTTCTTCGGTAGAACTGAAATCCTCTGATACCACTTTGTCACGACCTATCCCTAGGGGCTCGTGTCGTGACTAACCTAAGACCGCCTTCCATAGGTCAGGGGTTGACGACTAGCACCAAAAAGGCATATACTTGAAACTGGGAAGGCATTGCCTTTTAACCTGTAAACTCACACAAACCAATCACATAGCAAGATAAAATAACAAGATAAACTATAAAGTAAACAGGGTGTGTACAGTAAATAAAGGGGCCAGAATACAATCCCAATTGGAAAGAGAAAATAAAACTAAAAAGAAAAGCTCATGTGAACAACCATTAAGTTCCCTACCTGAAAGGTAGGTATATCTCTCGAACGGTCTCCCATGTAGATCATCTTTTCTAATGTCCACCTCCGATCAGCCTCGAGTCTGGTACCCTCGACCTTGATCAGTGATGTCTGTCGTCTACACAAGTCACAGAAAGGTGCGGGCATAGCCCGTGCAGGGGTGAGTATAACGATACTCAGTAGAGACCCCGTGACCCCGTAGGTATCCTAGAGTTCCGCAAAGTAAAATACCATAAAGAAAGACGTCAACTCTACTTAGTTATATTCCAATACATATAACTAATTTATCAAGATATACCCATCTCATTAATGAGGGAAGAATACCATAAAGGTAACACCACAAGGGTTGAGATACCACACAGGTAAAACCACTGAGATAGAAGTACCACACAGGTAACACCACGAAGGTATAAGTACCACACAGGTACACCACGAAGATGAAAGTACCACATAGGTACACCACATAGAAAAGTACCATAAAGGTAACACCATAATGGTTAAGATACCACATAGATAAAAACACTGAGATAGAAGTACCATACAGGTAACACCACAAAGGTATAAGTACCACGCAGGTACACCACGAAGATGAAAGTACCACACAGGTACACCACATAGAAAAGTACCATAAAGGTAAGGACTCAGCTCACAATCAGGTATTAGTGAAGTATAGAAGTATAGATGATTAGTCGCAAAGCTAGATTATCTTATTCTGTCAAGATGCACTGCTGGTGACCATACGGAGTTTGACTCACACAGGGTCGATAGATACTAACCCCCGCAATGACCCACATAAGATCTTACCCTCCCGGAGTCGATAGGTACTGACCTCTGCTGACCCACATAGGATCTGACTCACACAGGATTGGTATGCACTGACCCACACAAGATCATTGAGCACTGACCCACACAAGATCGGTATGCACTGACCCACACAGGATCGCTGAGGGCTGACCCACATAGGATCTGACCCACACAGGATCGGTATGCACTTACCCAAATAGGATCACTGAGCACTGACCCATACAGGATCGATAGGTACTAACCCCTGCAATGACCCACATAGGATCCGACCTGCCCAGAGTTGATAGGTAACTAACCTCTGTATGATTCGTATCCAACCTCCGCCTCACTGCCATCCATTGGATACCTCGCACCCGGTGCACTCGAGTTCCGTAGAATTTGTCCCTCGAGATATCAGTCATACCTTGACCACCAGGAAGTCCCACAAAGAAGTATCCCAAATTTTCATCACATCATAAGGTACCAACGCAACAGACGGTGCGTGAATCAAATGCCCAGTCTCTAAGTTATTAGTGTTTCCACTCTGAGGTCTCGGTTGGATTCGGGGTTCAATCCAACCCAGTCGTACACCAACTTTATCCAAAACTCAAGTGGAGTATACCAAAAGGACTGTCTAGATCTTAGGATTCCGGTTCCGCATACGGTTCTTCAAACCGACGCCCGGTTCTCATGATATTTCCACAAAGGCATATTTGGGTCTAGAGGGGTCCGGGTCCAGTCCGACCTGGTCGAACTGACCCAGCGTGGGCCGACCCGACCTAGTTCGGGTAGAATAGGTTGGCTTAGGCCGCGGCGGGCCTAGCCTACTAGTCCATGGTCCAGCTCGGCCCGGACCAATGGGCGCAACTCAGTGGTGTGGCTCACTGGGCGTGGCCCGGTGGCGCGGCCCCCTAGGGCAGCCCACGGTGCAGCCAGAGGTTGGTTGGACCTCCATGGAGGGGTCCTCCCTAGCCGATGCCTGGGAGGTAGGCGCCTCCTAGGTCACCCAAACGGCCAAAGGGACATTCCGTTTTTGGAAGTGAGACCCACCGGATCAGGTCCTGCTCGGTGCGCCATGATCGGCCGGTTTGTCGGCTGGTCCTCCTCCTCCCAGCGGCATGACAGCACTGCTGTCCTCCACGGCCATCCAGGTGTCGGCTGCCCTTCGGCCTCTGTTGTGGCCTCATGCTCCACTGGAATCACGAACATGCATCGCCGCTCTGCCATGCGGCCTGCCAGATATCGGTCGCCACCCTACTCTGTCACGGCTCATGGGTCACAGCCTCCTGCTCAACTGATAGTGCGGACGTGCGCCGCCCTACCTTCCTTGAAACCAGTCGGGTGTCGGCCATTGCCTTCTTCCATGATCCATTGCGGATTCGTTCCAAACCCAAAAAATATGAAAACCACATATTCTCGATCCTCAGGTTGAGGGCTCCACGTCCATATGTCGCACTCAACAAAACTTTGTGTTTCTAGTGTCATTAATTATTTGGCGTTGATGAACACACGAAGAATTCATGAAGAACAAAAGATAAAGGGGCATGGTATATGTTTGGGATGATGTCCATGTTAGTTTGTCCATCGTCATTGTGAATCCATAATATGAAGGATCAACAAAAAAATAGATTTAATCATAATTCACTTTAAAACCCCTACCTTGATGTTTGTTAGAGAAGTCGCGATGAAGGAGATGAAGTCGGTGAAGGGGACGCTGGCGTTTGTCGCTCCCACAACACGTCTCCTGTAACACCCCAACCCAAGTTACCCAGAGTCGGTGCATTATTACATAACATTGGCATGATCACAAGAAAGATCAAATCTCGAAAGACCGATTAGTTTAGTAGCCTTGGAAACACTAGATACATTCATAAAGTTTTAAATTACATCATAAAATGAAAACTACAACAATATAGTCTCCATAGTCCACACTCTTATCCCCTCATACTATCCCTGCAGGTCATTCATAAATTACTTCTTCACATCCTGGGAAAAATAAAACATAGAAAATGGGTGAGCTCAAATGCCCAGTAAGGATAACAATATAGCGGAAACTTTCATAAATAAGAATAAACATTTAAGGCAATGTATAACTAAAATAAAAGCCTTTTAAACTTTAACTTCAACATAGTATGGAAAAAATAAAATGAAATAATTCCATTTAATTATTCACATGTATATTCTACTCATCGAATAATCACATGCAATATCAATAACCACTTTCATAATGATGGAATGCATAATGTCAGACTATCATAACCACATATCCAAGGCCTCGTGCCAAGTCTAAAAATAAGATTTTGTCAATGCCTTATTCCAAGACACTAGTTTGTCTCATGAGACCTACTGATGCATCGAGGAGCTATATCGGGCTCCACCCGTCACATATTAAGTCCAATGCATTCCCATATGAAAAGGTTTAAACATAACATAAACATTCGTATTAAAACTAGCATACTAAATATAAATACTTCATCCATAAACCACTAATGGTATAAAAATAACACATCCACAGTCAAACATATCACAAAATCTTCAATACAATATATAAGTTTTGTATCATAATAAATCAACTTCAAATAAGCTTAAAATCCATCAAAGGATGTTGACATAGATGAAATCAAAACTCTTTTTAGATAAATATCACTTTCTATTTTGAAATCATTTAAGAGTCATATATCTATAAAATAAAAAATTTTATTTGGAAATATTCTTATAAGATTGTAAGGGAAGCTTCAATGATTTTATAATGGCGGAAAATAGCCGCACCCGCCGTATAAGTTAAAAAAACATTATTACCTTAATTCTGTCGAAAAGGTTAAAAAGGACCTTGTTTGGAAAATGATGGAAAGATTCCTTTATAAACCACTTATAAAAGTCAACAAGGGTATAAATGACTTTAACCCATATTCTAAAATATAGTAAAAAAAATTTTGAAATACATTTTTAAGAAACATGGATGTGGATGATAAAGAAATCCCAGTAGATTATTACGTATAAACAACCTCGGATAATGAATAGATTGCAAAATAAACCCTTACCTTGTACTTTTCCTTAGTTGGGGTAGGTTAACCTCCTGTATAATGGTGAAATAATTGTTATTAAATTATACAAGAATCATATACATTAATATGATATCATATATGATCTTTTAACATTGATTTGTTACTAATATCTTAGTATTATCGTTGTTTCGGGTGTTAACTTACTCATTTTCTTTTATATGTTTTGTTACGTAAGCTGTGTTTTTCATGGATAGTTTGTATCTTAATCATATCCATAATGATATCAAGTCCTTAGATACTATTATTAATCATCAAATGAGAGTTAGACTTGAATGGATACGATGGAGAATGAATCTCATCGCGTTCGTGGATACGGTAGTCCGTACGTACGCACGAGCGAAAATATCATTCTTTTGATATTAAAATAATATATAATTGTATGGTATATCAAATATATAGAACCATTATCATGTTATATTTATTATTTAAATTAATTACACATCATTATTATACCCATCCAAATAATAATTTATTGAATAACAATTACACCACGACGTGGAGACGGTAAGCCGTACGTACGCACGTATGGTGACATGTTATTCAAAGGATGGATAGAATACTGAATATGGTTGTACCATATTTATAATAACATCACATTATATATAAGATACTGGAGTTATTATTTTAGAATAGGAAAGAAAGAAGAAGTTGAAGAAGAAAGGAACTTGAAAGAGGGTGGTGAAAACATTACCTCTTCTTCGGGTTCTTCCTTTTGATTTGATCAAAAGGGCTCCTTAGGTTGGATTTATGACTAAAGTAAGGTCTCTAGGATGAATTTAGGGAAGTTTAGAGAGTATTTGGGCAGGGTTTGTCCAAACCAAAAGGCTTTGAAGGTGTTAATTAATGAGAAGGTGGGGTGCCCTTTTATAATAGGGGTGAGGGGAACCTTTGGAAAAGCTAGAAATATTATTTTATAATAAATTCATATTCGGTTTCTAATGGATACAAAGTGGATTATTTAAAGGTTAAGGTGGTGATGGGTCGAAAACCACTCAAACAATAGAATTCATACAGGTTTGGGTCATTATATTAACCTTATCTTTTAGTTTTAACTCTTAGTTAATTAGTTTGACACTTACCATGTCACTTTGTATTTTTATATTATATAGTTAATAAACTTACTATATACCTCCAAGAGACCCCCAAGTGGTCCATTAATGATAAAACTGTCATGATATAGGTATCTTGGATGAACCTTAGTTTTTTAGGAATTGAATATCAATTAATAATATAATATTTGTTTTAAAAACTCTTTTATGTCAATTGTGACACTATTTGGAAAATTGATTTTTGTGAAAATCATAACAGAATGATTACTTAGAAAAAAGTTAATTACATCATTCCTAACATGTCATATTAACCTATAAAATTAGTTTAATTCATTAAAAGTCACAAATTATATTTATTTGGGTATTTATAATATCAATTATTTTAATTTTTCACTATTATGGTAATTACTGCATCATCATTGTGTCATAAATAAATTAAATTATTTAATGTCTAAAAATTATAAATAAAATATAATTATCTAGAAAATATTTCTATATTTCTAATTAATATTTATAATCGAATTTATCTTATGCGTAACCCTATATTAAAAATGTTTTAGTAAATAAACTTTGATTTTAACTCTTTTAACTCTTCTTTGAATTAAATAATAATAAATGTCCTAATCTAATCCAGGTGGACCTAAATGATAATATTTTATTCATAAGGTTATTTTTGGTCGAGATACACTTTTCCAATAGAATTAGTACATGTGTTAGGGTAATATTAATATCATTTTTACCCTTAATTACCCTATTTACTTTTAACCGTGGTAAATAAAAGTAAAAAGTTACTATTCGCCAAAAATTATTTTCATCTCAATGAACCACATTTTACTCCTTGATATTAATCGTGTCTCTTGGATTTTTTAAATTCCACTCATAGAAGTGGTAAAATTAAGTTTTATGAAAAATTCAGTTTTTTTAACTACCACTTAGTGGTTTCACTATTCATCAAAAAATGAAGTTTTTCAAAAAAATACCAAAAACTCACCCTAGGCTAATTTCGATATTCTGAATCCAAAAATGAAGTCCATTTTGAAAAATAAAATTTATAAATTTCAAAAAGTGGGTATTACTATTCATAATGTGTAGTTTGGTTGTGGTGTGTTAGAACTCGATGTTGCATACAATACACGCTATTGCGTTATTCAAAGAGAAGCATACCGTAGAAGCTTGGGGTGTTACATATCTGATCCAAGATCATTCGTAATCTTCATTCTTCATTAGGGGTGGTTCTTCTTTGGAAGATGATCCTCCAAAATCCCTCTCCAAGGCTCTCCACTTTTGCTAATGATTTTTCCAACCATAAGCAATGTGAGAAGCCAACTTAATAAATTATGTTTATTAATTTAATTAAAGCTGGAACATTAATTAAATTGAAGTTGTCACATTAACTAGGGAAATTAAAAGGGTTTCCCCCATATTAATTGGGAGTTTGGGTGGTCCCCACCACCAAGAATTGAAAATGGTGGTTTCAAATAAAATAAATAAAAAGTTATTTATTTTATTTTTTTCTTCTCCAACGAAAATTCAAAAAACTAACTTCCACCCTTGACCCACTATGGTCGAGGTGAAGGTCTACTTAAGAGAATATCTATGCTATGAGTTCAACGGTGTTCTCGGATTTCAATTCTGAGCACCGGTTCAAAAGTTACAAAACGCAGATCGCGCATTTACTAAACATACCCGAAAAAAAAGTTTGTAAAATTATTAAAAGTCACCCTCGACTCGCGTCGGTCGAGTTTAGGCTTTGCCTAAGTGAAAAATACCCCATCGAACCCAACGGTACTCTCGTATTTCCAATCTGAGTTACCGTTTAAAATTTGTAGATTTTACAATGCAATAATTTTCATTTAATTATTTTATTGGCGGGCAAAAACTAACTTTCACTAGTGGCCCGCGCCGGCCAATGTTAGTATCTATCTAAAGAAATCATACCCTTGCGAGTTCAGTGGTGGTCTCTGATTTTCAATTTGAGTTACTGTTTGTGAGTTATAAGAATTTGAAAAATAAATAACTTTATTTAATTATTTTATTTATGGTTATGCCATTTTTGGGTTTTCTCACAGGAGGCCCGCACCGACGAAACTTAAGTCGCGCCTAGGGTAAACCTACCATCTTGAGTGAAACGGTTCCCTTGGATTTTTGATCTGATTAACAGTTTAATATTTATTCCTTTTTCTAGTAAAAATTATTACGCACGTTAATTAAACCATAAAAAAACTTCGACGGATCATTCCGGGCACTCCGGGCCTCAGAATTGTGTGCCACCAGATTTCGCAGTCTCTAAATAATTCCATATAATTTAAAAAAATTACATAATTTCAGGTATATTAAACTAAACTTATAATGGAAAGTAATTTACCAATATACAACTAGGGGACTATCTTAAGAGTCATGTGACAATGCATCATGTGTCAGTAGTGAGGACTCCTCTGAAATATCATTTTGTTTAGAGGATATATCAGGTCACAAAAAACATAGATCAGATGATTATAATTGATAAATACCTATTATTGAGGTATTGTAATGAGTACATATTGATAAATTTTGACATTACTTATAGATATTTTTGTGTTCAAGAGAATATAACACCCCATATGAGATATGGTATGGAAAGAATCCATTGTTAAAGTACTATCAGATCATCAAAAGTAAATTATTTATTCAAAACCAAGATGAAATCCATAAGATATTTTCTATATCATGGATATAATTATATTATTCTTTTATAATCATTTAAAATCAATTCATATAATTGTTTCAAAAAATATGTTGAAAATATTGTTGAAATCAAAGACATCATTATAGAGGGAAATGATTAGAAAATTCAATACAAAAATGATAAATATTTGGAGAAAAATGATGATTATTTTGGCTTATCAGGGGAGTGAAATGGGTTCATGGTAATTATGAATAAGACAGTAATGATTTTTAGGATAAATTTATATTATAAACTATATTTAATCTAAGAAGAAAATTTGAATTAAATTATTATAGTATCATTGTTTATCTGTATACTCCATTATAGAGATGGATGTTTCAATAATAAACTCCTCTTGAATCTAAAACTAATATAAATAATGTTGAATATCACACTAAGGATGATAATTTTATCAATTTTATCATGAATATATAGAGAAAATAATAAGAAACTTTCTTGAGATATTTTTTAAAATGATGGAAGACAAGAAATTTTTGGGGGCCAAATGGGTTTTCCATAACAAACTAAATAAAGATGACATAGTGATTTGGAACAAGGCATGGATTTTATATAGATGATACTCTGAGATTAATGGTATCAATTTAGATGAAACATTTGGTATTTTTTCTAGGATGGAAACAATTTGATTATTGTTTTCCATTGTGTTGAAAAAGTTTCCCAATGATTTAAAGATGGATGTAAAATATGCATTGCATAATTTAATAATCTAGGAAGAGTTTTACATCAAACATACATATGGTTTTATTATACATAAAGATATGAAAATATTTTTTTAGTTTAAGAAGACACTTTATGGGAAAAATCATGCACCAAAAACATGGTAATATAGCCTTGATCAATGCTTTAAGAATCTTGGTTTTCTATGTGGAGGAGTTGATCATAATCTCTATATTAAAAAATAAGAGTGATAATAGGATGATGGTTCTCATATATATTGAAGAAGAAATACTTTATGTATTAAATGTAGTAAAATGTGAGTATTCAATATAATTCATGAAGTGAATGATCAAAATGTCTATGACTATAGAGTTGAATTTTATCATTGGCTTGTAGATGATTCATGGATTGAATGTAACATTTATCTTTCAATCTAAATATTCCAAGGTGGTTCTAAAATGATTTGGATTGGTGTATTCCAAGTCAATTTCAACACCATTTGTTACCCGTTTTATGATTTTATAATATGATTATGGTAAATAGGTTAGTATAATAGAGTATAGGGAAATAATTTGGAGCCTATCATACATAATATTGATAAGAACTTAAATTATTTTATCCAATTTCCTAGATGAAAAGTAGAAAAATAATAAAAGTAAATACACGTTAATATAATTAAAAGAATACTATGATATATCATGGTTAGGTATATTTGGTTTTCTATATATAGAACCATCAAAGTAGGCTCTTTTTGGATTTATAGATAATGTTTAAGCTGGTTAACTAGATGATTGAAAGTCTACAACATGTTGTTCATTCTATCATTTTGATTTCTGTATTTCTCAGCTCAATAAGAAAAAAGATTAAATTTATTTAAGAAACTTGGAAGTTGAATAAATAGAGTAGACTCATGTATATAATAAATTATTATATATTAAGAAACAGATTGATGATATTATTGCTGAGGTGAAGTCTCTTATTTAATCATGAATGTTAAATCTTAAAAAAATCTTGCTCCCCATTATATAAAAATCACATTGAGATAAAATATCTCTTTACTAAGTAGAAGTTATAGGGTGGATTAGTGATGTTGGAGTATGTTCTTACTCATAATAAAATTTCAGATATTATGAAAAATGACTTATATGTAACTCTTTAGATTCAATTATAGAAAGTATTCTTTTCTTATAAAAGAATCTATAGCATAATGCATATATCTTTTTTCTAAAATATATTTAAAACCTAAAATCACATATTTTATAAATTTAATATTGAAAATGATTTTTTTAATTTATCATGTAAAAATTATCTTATGATGATTTTTTTTTGATTTTTCAAAAACGGTTGTTTTTTGTGAATAGTGAAACATTATGATTTTATAAAACTGACACATTTATGTCATTATAGTAATATAATAATAACATTAATTTTTATGAAAAAAAAAATCTTTAATAAATATATATTAAATATTTAATATAATTATCATGAAAATATAAAGTTGAAAATATAAATATATCTTCAACATTTTACGAATCTAATTAATGTTTTTGTTCAAATAAAAACTCTTTTTAGTTTTTTTCTTTTAATATAGTATTTTCAAGGTAAATTAAAATTTTGGTTTGGTATGAAACATAAATATCATTTTATTTAATTTATTTAATTTATTCTAATTAATTACATTTCAATTCACATTATACTTTATTTTTATAAAAACTAATTTTAATAATTAAAATATATTTCTCTAGAAATTCATTTTTCATCATGTTTTATAGGTTTATTTTTAAATTAAATTTTGACCCTTATATAATTTAAATTTGATAAAATGGATCCCATATTTGGAATCAACATGCCCAAAATTTTTACTGAGTCCACTTTTATTCTTGGTCATTATGAATAGTGTATGTGGTTAAGAAGTGAGTTACCATAATAAGATTCGAAACTGGTTAAATGGATTAAAACAAAAATTATAAGGGATAAAATTAATTAAAACATGTATAAATATTATTTTATTATAATATTATGACCCTTTATACTCTAATAATTTTATATTAGTCATTTTCTAGTCATTTGGGTTGAGTAATACATTAATATATTTTTATCTTTTGAAAATTTACATGTGTGTCCTCTACCTCACTTATAAAAGGAATGACCTATCATCTCTTATACCCACTTAAAGAGACTATTATCTTATCCAATAACTTATGAAATACTTTAATAGAATCCCTTTTCATGTCATAGAGGTACTTATGTGATCATAATTCCATCCTAGGAATTATCTAGTAGTAATCCAAAGGAGGTCTCTCAAAAAAAGGTAATCATCATGCCCAACTCTTTCCATGTTTATTTTTTATTAAATTTTATATGATTATCTTGATCCATAATAACATAATTAATATATTATTAATAATATACTCATATTGTATTATTATTATGGGAAAACCATTTTACTTCTCATTTCCATCATATATAAAATGAAAACATCGCTTTTGTTTACATACGACCTACCATCTCTGCATGGTGGTTTAATTCATTTTTCACCACCTCTTTACTTGAATACTTATAAAGATAAAACTAATTAATATATATTATATTTATGATAAAATAATTATTCTTTAATTTTAATATATAATTTAATTTCATATCTTTCCATCCATTAAAAATGATAATGTCACTCATGTGTATCTGTGGACTACAGCCTCAACGAAGTGATGTGATTCATTTTTCATGTCAAAAATTCAGGAATGATTATAAATATATATATATATATATATAATAAAAATATATTATATTTATATCATTACTAAAATTATAGAGATTATGGAACCATGATAAAAAAATCAAGTACTGAAACTACCTAACCAAAATATACATAATAAATGAAATAGTTAACACTCGAAAATGATTATTTTAATAAACTATTTATAAAAAATTAGTGTGGGGATATTAGAAGTTGATCATATATAATATTATAACTATTTATATTATTTTTATATATAATTATAAAAAATTTAAATTTATTATACTAGAGGTTAAAACCACTTACGAGGAAAGTAGAATTTTATGTCATGGATTTTTGTTATAATCACATTTTTTGGGATTTTAATAGTCAAAATTCCATAGGGAAAATTATATGATTATAATATATTAAACTCAATATATTTTCATTTACTTCTTTCTTGTTGGGGATTATTTGTTTGTATTCCATTCATTCTCTTTATGGATCAATAACCAATTAGTAAGTTACTTGTAGGGAACTTTCTTTTGAAAATATTATTTTTAAGTTTTCTTTCCAGCCCATTTTATTTCATGTACATATTTTCTTTAAAAAAATTTCAATAATTTTTTTACTATTTAATATTTTTTATTAATTTCATTTTAACCAATTTTTTAATTTCTATAAAAAATAAATTGAGTCTTCTGGTCGTTTACCAAACAAGATTCGTTTTACATAAGGTGTGAAATAAATATTTGTTTTAACATAATTAACATGAATAGTTATTCCAACCATCATCCTGACTCTTTACTTTATATATTTTATTAAATTTTCCCATGGTTATTATAAAAGAAATTTTATCCCATGATATTATGAAATTTTATTAATTTTAAATAAGTTGTTTCAAATGGAATGGGTATTTCAATCAATAAATATTTTAGTGATCTATTAAATGTATTTTCATCCTTGAAAACACCCATTGATGTTACTAGGAATATTATCCAATGATACCACCTTTTTTATTTATATATGTTGTTTTTGATTATGATGAAAAATATTAATTATTTGTATTATTTTTTTAATATGAATAATGTTTTATTATATAAGGAATTTTGAGAATGAATGGTATTGATCATTCAAAATATGAGGAATGCATATTATATGAAAGTGATTGGTGAATCCATGTTATATATATCCCCATTATACACTAACTGGTGTCATGAGACAAAATAGTATCTTTCCATATTATATTCGTATCTATTTTACACCTAACAAATTATGAAGAATGGTCTCTTGGTCAATAGGTATTGATGGTAAGATTCATGATATCTTGTTTGAGAGGCATTGATCCTAAATGTGTAGAATAATTTATTTCCTTTATTAAGAATTTAGTTTCTATTCTGTATGTGATCAATATATTGATATTATTTATGGATGTTCAGTGAACTGAAGTTCTTGATTGAATGGATTGTGTTTTTATTATCCAATTTTCCATAATGATTATTACTTATTTCCTCATTGTAGTTCCACTATATGTAACCCTTACTAAGTATATGATATCACCCTTTGTTTTTATTTCTTCAAGATATAAAGAAGGATATTATTAATAATTTAATGAATTTAAGAATATTTCTTCTTCTATGTCACTGTGTTTCAAATTTAGTAAGAAAATCATTTATGTATCTTATATTCATGACTATAAAACTAATCAATCCGATATTGTGAGTTACCTTATATTTTTTACCAATATAATAAAGTAGAAACCATCTCTAGGATTCTATAATTAGGGTTTTCCAATTATTATTAGATCATGTTTAGAAAAATCCTTGGGAAATATATTTTCAATGAACATAAATAACATAATAATTTTAATAATTTATTGGTGTATTTAAAAAAAATACCATTATAAGGATTTTTATTTTATAGATCAATATTCATAATGATTATGAGCTAAATCTATGTGTGTTATTGTTAGATATGAAAACTCATGGAAATAAGTGAATAAGCACCTATAGTTAATATATTTATTGAATTTATGAGAAATCTAAAACAACTAGTGTTGTAACCAGGAATACAATGAACATGTTGGGGAATCTAACTTAGGTTATGACAAATGACCATACTTGTATAGATCATACTATTGTTCCATAACATGATTCACCTATATTTGATTACTTCATTCACCAAAAGCCTATATATTTTAATAAATCTGCTTATCCATTGGTAGATAATCCATGTATTATGTCCTTTTAAAATATATTTTGTCCTTGGGATGTAATAAAATAGAAAATTTTATTCGAGAATTGTATTGTATAAATGGAGATATTGATCAATGTTTTTCATTGATTATGAAAACTAAATAAAATAATTAAATAGAATGTATGGAATGAGGAACTATTAAAGTGATATTATTGGAGAAATAATTTTCTATAGAATAATGATACAAAATTAGGAGGAAGATCCTCTCTTTAAAATTGAAGGAATAAGAAATAAATACATAGTATGAGTCTAGCATTATATGATTATCTATTTATGATGCGAGATACATACATAATCCAGAAATATATATTGGTAGTTTATTTTATGGTATTAATCTAAATCTATGAATAGAACTAGTTTCTTGAATATTTTCATTATATGATGATAATTATAATAAAAATATGATCCTTTATGGATCATAGGAGAACATGATGTGCATACCTCTATAGTTTGAATACTTAGTTATTGTTTCCACAACTATGGTTGACTTTGTTGCGACGTTGCCTCCCTAACGACTGGGAAAGATGGTGGAGTATTCTTCTCTCCACACTTATAGTTCTCTAGATCTATCTTCTAGTGATGTCCTAAGTGTCTCAAATGTGGTGTAGGCCACTGGTCTATCTTGTAATTAGGTCCTACTCTAATCAGATCCTCCAAAAAAACAATCTTCCCTTCTTTGGATTCCTAATATTCTAGTTTTGGAGGTGAGATCATAATTAGTATAGGGTTATCCAATGCTTACCTACCAAAAATATTCTTTCGTGGAAGCTTTATAGCTTTACTGATGGACCCTTATGGAAATATTTGGGGTGAAAAAACCATCTCTCACCTATTTTTAGGCTTTTTTTGACTCCTAGGGTTTGGATACTCTGGATTTTGTATCAATGATCAATCGGTGTGCGTTCAGCATCCATCTCACCTCCATGGTAAACTTTTTTAGGGAATATTCTTATTCCTCCTGATCTATAATCTATTATAACTTCATAATGCATCTTTGTTCCATAGAGGATCACCATGGATACAAATTATAAGGACCTGGCCTTAAAACACTACATAATCTTGAGTTATGTCAATAATTTTAGTTTCAATCACATTGAGGATATTTTATGGTATATAATTTTAGATAATTATTAAATAATTGATATATAATAACTCAAATATTTCAATTTATACTCTTTGTAACGACCCAAATTTTCATTAATGGAAAATCCCTCTTGATCCAGTTAAATGTTTCTTTATGTTTTTATAAGATGTCAACTTCTTTAAGTTTTACGTTAAGATTTGTGACCGTTACTTTTATAGCCGTTGAACAGTGATCATCTGGGTAGTTTAAATATAAGGCTTTAACGAACCAATTTTTCTACTCAGACAAAGGAAGCGATGGCCTCATCCAGTAGAATTGCCCCTTACGAAGCCCATTTGTCGGAGCTCGGTAAAGAGGTGGCGTCTTTGGGCTTTGCCCTTGACCAAGCCCAAGCTGAGCTTCATCAAGTCAAGCTCGAACGTGATCGTCTACGGGAAAAATGGAAGTTGATAGAGATTACCACTCGAGCGATGTTATCCGAGCAGCCCCAAGAGTCTGTCACCATCGCGCACCTTACCCTTAGGTCTTATGCGGCTATTTTAAGGGGTTATGTAACAAATAAGTAGAACCATGTTCATGTACATTATTTTTTTTATATATAATAATGAATATAATTTCTAGTCATTTTTGATACATTGTAATTAGTTTTTAAAGTACAAATGGTGTTTTTAGTTATTATTTAATTAAGAATTATATTTTATTAAATTAGAGGATTTTTGAATTAAATAATATTTTAATAAAATATTATTATTAATATTAAATTAATTGTCATTAAATATAAATGATCTTATAATTTTATGAATGCAATTAAAATGTTTATTAAGGTTTGAAAGCCATTTCTGTCAAAACCCGTGAATTTCTTTATAAATGTCGGTTTTTATTTTAAAAGTGAAAATTCACATATTTAGAAAATTATTTAGATAAAATAAATATTATTTTTGGAATCAGGACGTCGAAATTATCCAACGGTGAATTTTTCATAATTTTCTGAGACAGTCCAATTTTTGGGTAAAAATTAAATACCTTTTAAATATATAATGTGTTTTATGACATCATAATGACCCAATGGTGATGTAATAAAATACCATAATCCTTAGGTTCGGCCAATATATGTTTTATCATTAAAATAATGAGGTTTTGGGTTTGTTTGACTCACTTTTCAAAGCATTAATGGAGCCCTCAAGACTTATTCAACACTTTGCCTTTTTAAATTAATTTCCATGGGAGTGTGACTCACCTCCACATAAGCAACCCTAATTTTTTAATAAGTTCGGACCTTGGCCTTGTAAAATATTGTTTTCCTCTCTCCTTTTCCAGAAACCATGGGCAAATACCATGGGATGGTTTGTGGTTTGGATTATTTTAATATAAGGGGTCCCAAACCTAAATAATAAAGAATTCTCTCACCTTTCCTATATAAACCCACCCAAGCTCTCACTTCCTCCTCACCCAAATCCCTTGAAGTTCGTCCAACCTCTGCCCTACTCTATCTAGAATCCTCTAAAGGTGCCCCAAGCTCCCAAGAAGCCTCTCACAATCCTCTCTCTAGCCTTTGGAAGCACACTTCCAAGTAAGGGTTTTTCTTCCTTTCTCATTTTTGTCAATTTTCTTTAAGTTGTATTGCCCTTTTAATTTCATTTATGAATGTTGGGGTATGGTTTCGCACCTCCCCCATACTTCCCTCTTATTGTTTGAATGATGGGAGAACCCTTTCTCTCTCATTAAATGCCTCCCATGTACACTCGTTACTATGCCGAAATTCCGAAAGGAACTTCTCTCTCTTCTTTTACATTCATGAAATACTTTTGTATCATGAATCTAAATTCCATTTCTATTGTTGGGACATGTATATATATGATCTTCTTACTGTCCATTACATTTAAATATGATGAGGAACCCCTTTCTCTCTCATCAACCTTTTTTATGAATTCTTATGTCACGCCGTTACGCTGCCGAAATCACGCCGATTTTCTAAGCCAATGTCTTTGTGTAGTGAATACCATGCCCATTTCTCCATCAAGGGTATTCACCTTTATGCACATTTACATATTGATTATAAAGTTTCATGTATGAATTCCACATTCCTTTATCGTGGATGAAATGATTATGTTTTATGAATCCATGTTTTATGATCCATGTGGCACACTTATGCATGAAATGAAATGTTTAAGAAGGGTGCGCCCTTTATAGCGCTCCAATGCATTGGGTAAAGTATAGTATCATGATACGTCATGTGCAATGAGTGTTGACTCATGCTAATTCAAGTGCAACGAGGGTTTACTCGTGCTTCAAGTGCAATGAGGGTTTACTCATGCTCCATGTGCAATGAGCCTTGGCTCATGCTAATTCAATGTTAAGTGTTGTTGCCACATTTCCATGTTATGATTATCATGCTTTATCATGCCTTTATGTTCATGTCTCTCTTATGCTCTATTGATATGCCTATTGCCTAACATGTATTGTACTCCTCATGTTATTCATTGTGTACTCCCTTACTGGGCTTTATAGCTCACCCTTTTCTTATGCATGTCCTCGGGTTATCCCATGCAATGCTAAGTACGAAGGAATGTAGTGGTCATGTAAAGGAAGTTTTCAATAAGGATGTTGTGTTTCATGTTTAAAGTTTTTATGTAATGATCCTAAGCCCCAAAGACACTAAACCTCTCGATCTTCTTTGTTGTATCAAGTGAAGTTTTATGTAATAAAGCACGTTTAAGTTGTAATAAAAAGCAGGGTTGTCATAGTTGGTATCAAAGGATAGGTTTAGTTATTTTTGGGATTAGGAAACCCTAGTAAAGCCTTAGATACAAGACTAAGCATAATAAAAACATCCCTAAGTTTTGGTAAATACTAAGTAAGTGGTTTATCAAACAAATACATCCCTGTCTGGATACGAGCAGGTAGAGGCGGCTCTGGCACAGATGTATCCTAGGGGTAAAACCCGAAAACACCGCTTTGAGCTAGACTCGAACGGGAACTGGTGCACGACAACGGGCCTTGCTGCACTCTTGGTTACGACACTCCCGGGGGATATGTTTTGATAAATTCACAATCTTAGTATGAACCCTTATTAAGGGAAAAATGGCCCTAAGAATATATGTTAGAAGGAAGATCATGAAAAGCCTGGATTGAATCCTATAGACTCATGAGTTGAAGAGATTAAAGTTTATTTATAAGTCATCAACTTTTGTCTTTGGATTACCCTTTATGTGTTACCCCTAACTTTCCTTTTATTCCAGCCAATGGCCGGTAATAGGAGAACTCGGGCTAACAACCGTTGTGAAGATCAGTGCGATGATTGTACTAATGAGATGCCCAATCCGATGGGAGCGGGAATCGCGAACTTTGTCACGCTTCTCTCTCAGCTAACTCAAGTTTTGAATAGAAACACTGGTCAAGAGGAACGTTCAACCCCCCCTAAGAAAGAACAAGTCGCTATTGAAAGCTTCATGAGACAAAGGCCTCCTACGTTTAGTGGATCATCTGATCCCATGATTGCTGAACAATGGATCAACTCCATTGAAAAGATATTCTCCATCCTCCAATGCTCTGAAAAAGAGAAAGTCCTCCTGGCGACTTATCGTATGGAGGGTGAAGCTGATCAATGGTGGACATTGATCAAAAATACGAAGCCTGAGGAGGAGATCGAGGCTTTGGAATGGAAGGTATTCCGGAAGATGTTTTTCGATAAATATTTTCCACGCACCCTCCGTCTTAAGATGGAAAGGGACTTCCTTTCCCTCAAGCAGAAAGATGAGGAATCTGTGGGAGCGTACGAGGCAAACTTCACAAGGCTTGCACGATACGCTTCCGGCTTTGTCGTTACCCCCGAATGCAAGGTTGACCGCTTCTTTGGTGGGCTGAAGCCTAGCTTGCGGAAAGCTTTAGTGATCCGTGACTTCGACAGCTATGAGGAAATTGTCCGATGTGCCCTCAAGGTTGAAATGGAGATCGGAGAATCACAGGGGTATCATGGGGACAAGAAGCGGAAGGTGGACTTCAATGCTGGTGGTCCAATGGATAAATCCAACGGCGCTAAGAAATTCCATCACCCCACTTGCCAAAAGTGTGGAAAGAAGCACCCTGGAAATTGCCTTAGGGGGACAAGAAAATGCTTCAAGTGTGGAAGAGAAGGGCACCTAGCTGTTAACTGTCAGCAAGAAGGACCCGCGGCTGCGACGGAGGGGAGGAACGCTCCGTTCGAACCTCAACGCGTTGTTCAATGCTTCAAATGCAAAGAACCGGGTCATTTTGCGAATCAGTGCCCTAATCCAAGGGTTATCGGAGGCAATCAACAACCTCCAAGACAGCAAGGAAGAGCTTTTGCCATCACTTCTGCCGAAGTGAACCCCGACAACGAAGTGGTGACAGGTACGCTAGTTATTCATTAAAGAATAGCGAACGTACTTTTTGATTCAGGTTCTACGCATTCTTTTATATCTCAAAAATTTTAGTAGAACAATCCCTGCACCACCAAAAATCCTGGAAGTAAAGATGTCAGTGAGTACGGAAAATGGGGCAATCATTGCATCCCATGAGTATAAGTCCTCCCCTGTTATAATCTGTGGATTGAATTTCCCAGCGAACCTCGTCATACTCCCTTTGGTGGAATTTGATGCAATTCTTGGCATGGATTGGCTTTCCTTATATAGAGCCAACATAAATTGTCGGGAGAGGGAAATCACACTCCATATGGAGAATCGACCCCCGATTCTTTACAAGTGTCAGGAGGAAGATGAATCTCCTTTAGCTCCATCATCTCAAGCATGGATATTACTGCCTTATGAGCACGCATATCTGGCTCAGATGATTGAGTCCAAGGAAGAAACCACCCTTGAAGAAATGCCTATTGTGAGGGAATTCGCTGAAGTATTTCCCGAGGAACTTCCTGGTCTTCCTCCAAGAAGAGATGTTGAGTTCTCAATTGAACTTATACCTGGGGCGCTACCAATATCCAAGACTCCATATAGAATGGCTGTGGTTGAGCTTGAAGAACTGAAGAAACAACTACAGGAGAATCTGGATAAAGGGTTTATACGCCCAAGTGCATCACCATGGGGTGCACCAGTCCTCTTTTTCAAGAAGAAGGATGGGTCAATGCGGCTTTGCATCGATTATCGTGAACTTAACAAAATCACGATAAAGAACAAGTATCCTCTCCCAAGAATCGATGACTTGTTTGATCAGCTGCGTGGAGCACAATACTTCTCCAAGGTCGACTTGCGGTCGGGATATTATCAAGTAAGGGTGAAGAAGGAAGATATCCCCAAGACTGCTTTTCGTACAAGGTACGGGCACTATGAATTCATAGTAATGCCTTTTGGACTCACCAATGCTCTAGCAATATTCATGGACTTGATGAATAGAGTCTTTAGAGATTACCTAGATAAATTTGTGGTAGTCTTTATAGATGATATTCTAATATACTCCAAAACCAAGGAGGACCATGAGGAGCATTTAAGAACTGTACTGGAGACTTTGCGCAAGGAGAAGCTCTATGCCAAGTACAGCAAGTGTGAGTTCTGGTTGAAGGAGGTCTCATTCTTGGGCCATATCATCACAAGCAATGGGATATCTGTGGACCCCTCCAAAACAGATGCAATTGAGGGATGTCCGAGGCCAACATCGGTAACTGATATCCGTAGCTTCTTGAGGTTAGCTGGATATTATCGACGATTTGTGAGAAACTTCTCACGATTGTCCAACCCTCTTACCAAGCTAACTCGAAAGGGAGTAAAGTTTGCTTGGAGTGATGAATGCGAAGAAAGCTTCAAGGAGTTGAAAAGGAGACTTATCACTGCACCTGTACTCACTTTACCCACAAGTGGGGAGCTTTTTGTGGTATTCAGTGATGCTTCGAAGAAGGGCTTAGGATGTGTGCTGATGCAGAATGATAAAGTGATATCCTATGCCTCAAGACAGTTGAAAATCCATGAGCGAAACTATCCAACGCATGATCTGGAGTTGGCGGCGGTGATCTTTGCCTTGAAAATCTGGCGGCATTATCTCTATGGAGAGAAATGTGAGATATATACTGACCACAAGAGTCTTAAATATATATTCACACAGAAAGAGCTTAATATGCGCCAGAGAAGATGGATAGAGCTCATCAAGGATTATGACTGTTCAATACATTACCACCCTGGGAAGGCGAACAAGGTGGCGGATGCCCTAAGTAGAAATGATCCAGCAATTCTATCAATGATGAGAATTGAGAAGGATCCAATCTTCTTAGACTTGATGAAGATGGACGTGGGAATCATAAAGAAGGGAACATCATCAATCCTTTCACAAATGATTGCTCAACCATCTCTTTTGGAAAGGTTAAAGGATGCTCAAAAGGATGATGCGAGAATCCAAGAAAAAGTGGAAGCTATCAAAAAGGGAAAATCCTCAGAGTTTAATGTTAATGAAGAAGGAATTGTGCGGTTTGGGAAAAGACTATGTGTCCCATCAAGTTCGGAGATGAAGAAGGAACTTTTGGATGATGCACATAGTTCAAATTTCTCTATTCACCCAGGGAGCACAAAGATGTATCGAGATCTCCGAGAAAACTTTTGGTGGGATAATATGAAGAAGGAGATCGCCGAATATACATCAAAGTGCCTGGTGTGTCAGCAAGTGAAGGCAGAGAGGCAGAAGTCTAAGGGGATGATGCAACCATTGCCCATACCAGAATGGAAATGGGAGAACATCACCATGGACTTCGTCACTGGACTTCCAAGGACATCCAAAAGCAACAATGCAATCTGGGTTATTGTGGATCGTCTTACAAAGACTGCACACTTCATTGCTATTCGAGAGGATTTTTCTTTGGATCAACTGGCACGAATATATATCAGGGAAGTGGTACGGTTGCATGGAGTACCAATGTCTATTGTGTCGGACCGAGATCCAAGATTTACCTCTAAGTTTTGGAAGAGTCTTCAACATGCTCTGAATACTGAACTGAACTTCAGTACGGCCTATCATCCTCAAACTGATGGCCAATCCGAGCAGACTATCCAAACACTTGAGGATATGTTGAGAGCGTGCTCAATGGACTTTAAAGGAGGATGGGATCAACATCTTCCTCTAGTTGAGTTCTCTTATAATAATAGTTTCCACTCGAGCATCCAAATGGCACCATATGAAGCCCTGTATGGGAAAAGGTGTAGAACACCGGCATGTTGGGATGAGGTCGGTGAACGTAAGCTGCTTGGACCAGAAATGGTCGAAGAAATGGTGGAGAAGGTGAAAACCATTCAGCAGCATATCAAGGCAGCCCAAAGTCGACAGAAGAGTTATGCAGATAATCGTCGACGAGACCTTGAGTTTAAAGTCGGAGACATGGTGTTTTTACGCATATCTCCGTGGAAGAAGGTCATGAGGTTTGGAAAGAAAGGGAAGTTATGTCCAAGGTACATCGGCCCCTTCGAGATTCTTGATCGTGTTGGGGCTGTGGCCTATCGACTAGCACTTCCACCTACTATGGCCAAGGTGCATGATGTCTTCCATGTATCCCTCTTAAGGAAGTACATACCAGACCCTTCACATGTACTCTCTTCTGAGGTGGTACAATTAGAAGATGATCTTTCTTATGAGGAGCAACCAGTGAAGATCTTGGATCGTAGAGAAAAAGTTCTACAAAATAAGACAATGCCCCTCGTCAAGGTGTTGTGGAGAAACCACAAGTTTGAAGAAGCAACTTGGGAGTCGGAGGATATGATGAAGCTAAGTTACCCACATTTGTTTTAGTGTGGGGAAAGGAAAATTTCGAGGGCGAAATTTCTTAAGGGGGGAATGTTGTAACGACCCAAATTTTCATTAATGGAAAATCCCTCTTGATCCAGTTAAATGTTTCTTTATGTTTTTATAAGATGTCAACTTCTTTAAGTTTTACGTTAAGATTTGTGACCGTTACTTTTATAGCCGTTGAACAGTGATCATCTGGGTAGTTTAAATATAAGGCTTTAACGAACCAATTTTTCTACTCAGACAAAGGAAGCGATGGCCTCATCCAGTAGAATTGCCCCTTACGAAGCCCATTTGTCGGAGCTCGGTAAAGAGGTGGCGTCTTTGGGCTTTGCCCTTGACCAAGCCCAAGCTGAGCTTCATCAAGTCAAGCTCGAACGTGATCGTCTACGGGAAAAATGGAAGTTGATAGAGATTACCACTCGAGCGATGTTATCCGAGCAGCCCCAAGAGTCTGTCACCATCGCGCACCTTACCCTTAGGTCTTATGCGGCTATTTTAAGGGGTTATGTAACAAATAAGTAGAACCATGTTCATGTACATTATCTTTTTTATATATAATAATGAATATAATTTCTAGTCATTTTTGATACATTGTAATTAGTTTTTAAAGTACAAATGGTGTTTTTAGTTATTATTTAATTAAGAATTATATTTTATTAAATTAGAGGATTTTTGAATTAAATAATATTTTAATAAAATATTATTATTAATATTAAATTAATTTTCATTAAATATAAATGATCTTATAATTTTATGAATGCAATTAAAATGTTTATTAAGGTTTGAAAGCCATTTCTGTCAAAACCCGTGAATTTCTTTATAAATGTCGGTTTTTATTTTAAAAGTGAAAATTCACATATTTAGAAAATTATTTAGATAAAATAAATATTATTTTTGGAATCAGGACGTCGAAATTATCCAACGGTGAATTTTTCATAATTTTCTGAGACAGTCCAATTTTTGGGTAAAAATTAAATACCTTTTAAATATATAATGTGTTTTATGACATCATAATGACCCAATGGTGATGTAATAAAATACCATAATCCTTAGGTTCGGCCAATATATGTTTTATCATTAAAATAATGAGGTTTTGGGTTTGTTTGACTCACTTTTCAAAGCATTAATGGAGCCCTCAAGACTTATTCAACACTTTGCCTTTTTAAATTAATTTCCATGGGAGTGTGACTCACCTCCACATAAGCAACCCTAATTTTTTAATAAGTTCGGACCTTGGCCTTGTAAAATATTGTTTTCCTCTCTCCTTTTCCAGAAACCATGGGCAAATACCATGGGATGGTTTGTGGTTTGGATTATTTTAATATAAGGGGTCCCAAACCTAAATAATAAAGAATTCTCTCACCTTTCCTATATAAACCCACCCAAGCTCCCACTTCCTCCTCACCCAAATCCCTTGAAGTTCGTCCAACCTCTGCCCTACTCTCTCTAGAATCCTCTCAAGGTGCCCCAAGCTCCCAAGAAGCCTCTCACAAGCCTCTCTCTAGCCTTTGGAAGCACACTTCCAAGTAAGGGTTTTTCTTCCTTTCTCATTTTTGTCAATTTTCTTTAAGTTGTATTGCCCTTTTAATTTCATTTATGAATGTTGGGGTATGGATTCGCACCTCCCCCATACTTCCCTCTTATTGTTTGAATGATGGGAGAACCCTTTCTCTCTCACTAAATGCCTCCCATGTACACCCGTTACTATGCCGAAATTCCGAAAGGAACTTCTCTCTCTTCTTTTACATTCATGCAATACTTTTGTATCATGAATCTAAATTCCATTTCTATTGTTGGGACATGTATATATATGATCTTCTTACTGTCCATTACATGTAAATATGATGAGGAACCCCTTTCTCTCTCATCAACCTTTTTTATGAATTCTTATGTCACGCCGTTACGCTGCCGAAATCACGCCGATTTTCTAAGCCAATGTCTTTGTGTAGTGAATACCATGCCCATTTCTCCATCAAGGGTATTCACCTTTATGCACATTTACATATTGATTATAAAGTTTCATGTATGAATTCCACATTCCTTTATCGTGGATGAAATGATTATGTTTTATGAATCCATGTTTTATGATCCATGTGGCACACTTATGCATGAAATGAAATGTTTAAGAAGGGTGCGCCCTTTATAGCGCTCCAATGCATTGGGTAAAGTATAGTATCATGATACGTCATGTGCAATGAGTGTTGACTCATGCTAATTCAATTGCAACGAGGGTTTACTCGTGCTTCAAGTGCAATGAGGGTTTACTCATGCTCCATGTGCAATGAGCCTTGGCTCATGCTAATTCAATGTTAAGTGTTGTTGCCACATTTCCATGTTATGATTATCATGCTTTATCATGCCTTTATGTTCATGTCTCTCTTATGCTCTATTGATATGCCTATTGACTAACATGTATTGTACTCCTCATGTTATTCATTGTGTACTCCCTTACTGGGCTTTATAGCTCACCCTTTTCTTATGCATGTCCTCAGGTTATCCCATGCAATGCTAAGTACGAAGGAATGTAGTGGTCATGTAAAGGAAGTTTTCAATAAGGATGTTGTGTTTCATGTTTAAAGTTTTTATGTAATGATCCTAAGCCCCAAAGACACTAAACCTCTCGATCTTCTTTGTTGTATCAAGTGAATTTTTATGTAATAAAGCACGTTTAAGTTGTAATAAAAAGCAGGGTTGTCATACTCTTCAACTCAATATCCATTTTCTCACAAAACAAAAACTTTTAAAAAGAAACATGTTTTCATTCCATGTTCAAATGTCACAATTTTTCCCTTCATCTGGTCCCTGTCTCTATTCACCCTTAAATCATGAGAAAATAATTTTAAAATGTTGGATGGGAAAAAAAATTCAATAAGGGATACACAAATAAGGAAAAGTATTTGTAATTTTAAAACATGAAGACCCATGAATACTTTATCATAAAGTAATAATTTTCACCCTTAAAAAATAGTAAATACTTTGATTTGAAAATAAGATTATTGATTACCCTTTTTTATAATCATAAGATTACCAAAAAAAACCCATATAAATAATATATAACACATAAAGGTAACTTGGTACATAATTATACTTAAATGGAATAACCATGTGGTCGACTTCCACATATGTCACTCTTACAAAATGGAATAACCATATAGTCGAATTCCATACCCAATGCTTTAGAGGTTATAATATAACAACCCATCCAGGGTTTATCATGGAACCACCCATCATTGGTTTATCAAATAACCACCCATAAAATGTCCATATACTATTATATAATCATAACACATAAAATATTTTTATTTTTAGTATTTCACTCATAAAAATTCATTTACAGTCATAAAACTAATTTCTAGATATTGAAATAATCAACCCATTTTAAAAACCATTTTCAATACCAAAACACCTTGAAAATGGAATAATGGATTCATATTTATTTTAAAAAAATTAAGGCTTGTAGAGTAATCTAAATACCAAATAAAGGTCCTAGTGGTGGAGAAGTTTTTGTCGCCATAAATGTTAAAAAGAACATTCATTTTTTGTTTGTCAAAAAACTCCATATAAAATACATAAAAAGATTCATTTTGAAAACTTCTGAATGAAATTAAAAATAGACATAAAATTTCCTTCATAATACTTTTATAGCTACATAATTATGTAAAATAATATCAAGAATATTGATATAGAGAAAAATATGTGATAATTAAATCTTTAAACATTCAAGGTGTCCCATACCACTTTGAACATTTAAATATTAATTCCCATAGAAGAATTAATTTAAAAAAACAGTAAATAATATGATTATAGATAAAATATGGAAATTAAATTTCAAAGGAACTATATATACACCTTATAAAATAATATAGGGTCATATCATTAAAAAATGCCTCAATGAAAGGATATTGAGATGAAATCCATTACCTTAATTCTGATTTGTCACATATATTCTTTATATTCTTGAATAATAAAGTTTTTTTAATCATTTAATTTGTTTATAACCTTCTTAAAGTTTATTATTCCTATTATATCACTTATTATTATGTTATTTCTTAGTTATTTAAGTTCACGTGGGATGTTTTGATGATATTCGCTACAAGAGTCTAAAATGAATTTGGTATGATGTCTATAGCCAAAAGTGGTCATTAGTCTATTATCTATAGAATAATATTCATGAAATAATAATCACTTTTATACATTAATTATATTCTTAAATCCATCCATTACAAATGGATATGAAAAAATGAACTACATTATAATCATGGAGATGGTAAGTCGTACATACGCATGAGTAACATTTCCATTTTTCATTGATCATTATGAAAAGAAGGTAAGTATTGTTTTATCATTATAGAATTATAATAATATCATTAAAATAATATTAATAATTTAAATATAATTATATATTATCCATGTGATGTGGTTATTAAAAATGAATCATATCACTTCGTGGAGATGATATTTCACATGTACGCATGAACGATGTTATCCTTTTTATGTCCTTGGAAAGTAAGAAATTAATTGATATATTATTATCCTATAATGATAAATATTCCATTAATTTCATATATAAATATTAATTCCATCATTATTACCAGTCTTGATAGACAATGATGGAAAACACACTATTCATTTCTTAACTTTTGAAAAATATCATAAAAACAAGATCTATTTTAAGAAAAAAATTTAAAAAATTACTAACATGTCAAATTAATCCATAATTTTTTTATTACATTAATTATACCAAATTATATTTATTTTAATATTTTTAATATCATTTATTTGATATTTAATTTAGTTAAACAATTATTATGTCATCCTTGTATAAGACTTTAAGGTATTTATTTATTTTTAAAAAATTAAAAAAAAATTACAATGATAAATTTAAAAAAAATCTAATTTATATTTATAGTTGAATTTATCTTTTTTATAACCATATATTAAAAATGATATAGTTATTGAAAAATTGAGAATGAAATCTTTAAATTTCCTTTAAGTAATATATAATAAATGTCCTACTCTCATCCAATTAGATTTAAAAGGTTATAATTTTGGACCAAGTATTATGTTGGTTGAAACCCACTCATCCAATGAAAACAGGATAAGTTTTAGAGTAATTTTTTTATTTATAATATTATTTTTTACCTTAATTACACAATTTTCTTTTTTCCCTATTAATAAAAAATTACTAAAGTTAATATTAATAATGCCCTAAAATTAAAGAAACCTATTTACATAATTGTTAACCTATGATTAAAAATATCGAATCCATTTTTCAAAATGTATAACATAGAAGTTTCAGTAATTAATTTATAATTAATCTCATTGACGGGGTGAGAAAATGGATTATTAAAGTTAAAACATACAAAAGATTGAAAAGTTTTTGTATCTAAATTCAATTTATCATTGATACCAATGACCTAAATTATATTAAATGATAAAAATTTGATCTTATTATACTTTAAACCCAATTAAAATCATAATTTAACTATATAAATAAATTGGATGAAAATACAGTTTTAAACTAATATTTTTTATTATTCTCTATTCATCAAAATAAGAAAGTTCTCAAAAAATATCAAAAATTCACTCAAATTAAATTTTGATATTCCTATTTCCAAAATGAATTTAAAATTTTCATATAAAAATTAAAAAAAAATCGTAAAATATATTGTAACACCCCAAGCTTCCACGGTACGTTTCCCTTCGAATAATGCAATGGCGTGCATTGTACGCAACTTCGAGATTCTAACACACCACAACCAATCAAACTAGCTGTTATGAATAGTAATACCTAATTTTTGAAATTTTATAAATTCTATCTCTCAAAATGGACTTCATTTTTGGATTCGGAATATCGAATTTATCCTAGGGTGAAATTTTGGAACTTTTCGGATAACACTTATATTTTGATGAATAGTGAAAATTTCTAAATTTTAATTAAAAACAAATTTTTTAATAAAAATAATTTATAGTGATAAATTATATTATTGAGTGGTTTTAAAGTATAATTAGAGTATATTTTTACCATTTTATCCAATTGTGTTCATTAGAATTAATTTCACTTTGAAATTGGACCTAAACAATTGTCAATCTTTTGATATATATTGTTTCTTAAAAACACGCTATTTGTTGTGACAACGGGAATTAATTATAAAATTAATTAATGAAACTTATATGTTTGGAATTTTTTAAAATATAAATAATTTTTGAACTCGGAATATCAATTATATCTTAGGGTGAAATTTTGGCATTGTTTTGAAAAACTTCATTTTTTGATGAATAGTGAAACTACTAAGTGGTAGTTAAAAAACTAAATTTTTTTCATAAAACTTAATTTTACCGCTTCTAGGAATGGAATTTCGAAAATCCGAGAGACACGGTTAATATCAAGAAGTAAAATGTCGTTCAATGAGATGAAAATAATTTTTGGTGAATAGTAACTTTTTACTTTTATTTACCACGGTTAAAAGTAAATGGGGTAATTAAGGGTAAAAATGATATTAATATTACCCTAACACATGTCCTAATTCTATTGGACAAGTATATCTCGACCAAAAACAACCTTAGGAATAAAATATTATCATTTAGGTCCACTTGTATTAGATTAGGACATTTATTATTATTTAATTCAAAGAAGAGTTAAAAGAGTTAAAATCAAGGTTTATTTACTAAACCATTTTTAATATAGGTTTATAAATAAGATAAATTTGATTGTAAATATTCATTATAACGCTAATAAGATTTCCTACATAATGATATTTTATTTATAATTTTTAGACATTAAATAATTTAATTTATTTATGACACAATGATGATGCAGTAATTACCATAATAGTGAAAAATTAGAATAATTGATATTATAAATACCCAAATAAATATAATTTGAGATTTTTTATGAATTAAACTAATTTTCTAGGATAATATGACATATTAGGATTTATTTAATTGACTTTTTTCTAAGTAATCATTCTGTTATGAGTTTTACAAAAATCAACTATTGAATAGTGTCAAAATTGACATAAAAGAGTTTTTAAAACAAATATTATATTAATAATTGATATTAAAATCTTAAAAATCTAAGGTTCGGCCAAGAGACTTATATCATGATATTTATATCATTAATGGATCACTTGGGGTCTCTTGGATGTATATAGTAAGTTTACTAACTATATAATATAAAAATACAAAGTGACATGGTAAATGTCAAACTAATTAACTAAGAGTTAAAAATAAAAGATAAGGTTAATATAGTAACCCAAACCTGTCAAAATTCTATTGGTTGAATGGTTTTCGACCTATCCCCACCTTAACCTTTGAATAATAAACTTTGGAGCCATTAGAAACCGAATATTAATTTATTCTAAATTAATATTTCTAGCTTTTCCAAAGGTGCCCCTCACCCCTCTTATAAAAGGGAACTCCTCCTCATTTCTTCACACCTTCAAAGCCTTTTGGTTCGGCCAAACCCTGCCAAAATACTCTCTCAAATTCCCTCACTACAAACTAGAGGCCTTATTTTGATCAGAAAGCCAGCCTAAGGAGCCCTTTTGATCAAATGAAAAGGAAGAACCTGAAGAAGAGGTAATGTTTTCACCACCCCTTTTCAAGTTCCTTTCTTCTTCCACTTCTTCTTTCTTTGTTATTACCATTATAAAATAATAACTCCAGTATCTTATATATAATGTGATGTTATTATAAATATGGTACAACCATATTCAGTATTCTATCCATCTTTTTAATAACATGTCACCATACGTGCGTACGTACGGCTTACCGTCTCCACGTCGTGGTGTAATTGTTATTCAATAAATTATTATTTAGATGGGTATAATAATGATGTGTAATTAATTTAAATAATAAATTTAACATGATAATTATTCTGTATATATGATATACCATCCAATTATATATTATTTTAATATCAAAAGAATGATATTGTCGCTCGTGCGTACGTATGGACTACCGTCTCCACGAACGCGATGAGATTCATTCTCCATCATATCCATTCAAGTATAATTATCATTTTATGATTTAAAAATAGTATCTAAGGACTTGATATCATTCTGGATATGAATAATATACATCCCATTAATAACGAATATGGCTCACATAACAAAGAATATAAAGTAAAATGAACCCGTTAAGACCCGAAATGACGATAATTCTAAGATATTATTAACAAATCAATGTTAAAAGATCATATATGATATCATATTAATGTAAATGATACTTTTATAATTCAATAACAATTATTTCACCATTATACAAGAGGTTAACCTACCGTCGACCAAGGAAAAAGTAAAAAGTAAGGGGTTTCTTATCTCACTTTAAATTCTGTGAGAATTCCATTGTTCACTACTTATTTATTACATGTGGTGTGTGTACTGCCCATATTTGTATTCATTGTGTAATATACTTTAATTCATGTATATTTACATCATCATCGTATGATCCTTATTTTATGGGTGTATTTTTTGTATGTTACCAAATCAATAAGGGAATTTGAAATTTCAATTTCCATTTATTCGGCTTTACGCAAACTTCATTGATTATTTTACTCCGAGATTATGTGTGGAATCGCTATTCATTTGCTTATGTCATAATTTCCACTCCCATTTTCTGTGGATATACTTTTGATACACATAATCACTCCATTGATAATTTCTCAAGTCATCGATATGAATTTGATAAGAGTAATTTTAACTCATTCTCCATTTGTTGAGTTAAACATCCAATTCATTGGTGTTGTTTCTACAAGATTATATGTGAATATCCTTTGATTTTTTAACATTGAATATCCAATCATATTTATTGTATTTATATTTGTCACACATAACTATGTCGTTGATTTATCCTTAACCTAAGGATACGGCCTTTATGAGAGATTTCATCTCAATTTAAATTCCATTGAGACTTCTTTGTTGTTATACACCAAATCACTTTTATGTGGTGTATATAATATACTTTGACATAGTATATCATGAATCCCTTTATTCTCATGATATTACAAAGTTTTGATTACCTCAATTATTTGTATTCAAGTGTCTCTCTTTTGGTTAGAATCTCTAACTAAAATACTTTTTTTAAATGTTTTAAAGACTTATTCATCTAAATCTAGCTCATTAATGTCCATGTTTTAAAAATGGTTTTCAGGATTTATTTATATGGACATTAAAGTTTTAAAATTAAAACTCCTTTTAAATAATTTCAAAGTGGTATGGGACACTTTTATTCAAAAATCTATTTTTAAATGGCTTCTTGACAAATAGTGTGACTTTTAAATGATTTCAAGAAAAAGGGGGATATTTCTCTCAAATAGTTTTGATGATTATTTTCATCTATGTCAACATCCTTCATTATTATTGATTGAGGTTAATGTGATACAATAAAATCTTCCATATTGTATTGAATGATTTATGTTTGACTATGGATGTGCTATTTTTATACCATTCATGGTTTGTGCTTAATGTATTGACATTTCGTATGCTAGTTTTAATACGAATGTTTATGTTATGTTTAAACCTGTTCATATGAGGAATGCATTGGACTTAATAAGTGACGGGTGGAGCCCCCTATAGCTCCTCGATGCATCGGTAGGTCTCATGAGACAAACTAGTGTCTTGGCACAAGGCCTTGACAAAATCTTATTTGTAGTCTTGGCACAAGGCCTTGGCTATGTGGTTATGATAGTCTGGAATTATGCATTCCATCATTATGAAAGTGGTTATTGATATTTCATGTGATTGTTCGACTAGTAGAATATCCATGTGAATAAGTAAATGGCATTATTTTATTTTATCTTTGCCATATTATGCTGAAGTTCAAGTTTAAAAGGCTTTTGTTTTAATTATAAAGTGCCTTAAGTGTTTATGCTTATCTATAAAAGCTTCTGCTATAATGTTATCCTTACTGAGCATCTAAGCTCACCCCTTTCAATGTTTTATTTTTCCCAGGATTATGAAGAAGTAATATATGAATGACCTGCAGAGATAGTATGAGGGGATATGAAGACAAGATGTTTTTTTATGTAATGTAAAACTTTATGATTATATCTAGTGTTTCCAAGGCTACTAAACTAATCGGTCTTTCGAGACTTGATCTTTCTTTTGATCATGCCAATGTTATGTAATAATGCACCGACTCTGGGTAACTGGGGTCGGGGCGTTACATATATTTAAAATGGGATCACCATCAAAAGGTAGTAAAACTACATTTTAAAAATATTAGTGCTTTTTATGCTTAAAATTGGATTTATTTTTATTTTAAGCGTATAAAATTTATTGGATGAATGTAAAAACATTTAATAAACATTGGTAAAAATAATATAGTTAGTTTTATTCATTCTAATCGATACAATGTCTCAGTGATAAATACCATTTAAAATAATAATATTATCAATATATTATTTTTCGGTATAAATTAGTCTTAGGTGCAACGTAAGATTTCAATGAAACTCATTATTTTGTGTCAGGTACATTATCAAACAACGAATTCCCTTTAAAGTAAAATTACTATCTTATTCATAAATATTAATAAATATGAAAAGGTATCATTCTATTATTACCAAGGATTTTACATCCTTCCCCCTTATAGAAATGGTGTCCTTGAAATTTTATTCACTTATCAAACAAGTGGGGGTATTTTTACTTCTTATCATTTTCAAATTCCCATGTTTCCTCTTCAACCATATGTATTTTTCATAAAATATTTACCTGATGAATAGCCTTATTTCTCAGCACTTTCTCTTTGTGTTCAATAACCTGAACTAGTATCTCCTCATAAGAAATATTCTCTTCCAATTGAACTACTTCTGGTCTCAAAACATGATATGGATCTAGAATATAAATTATTAACATTGAAACATAAAAATAATTTTGTACCTCGTATAAACTAGAATTAAAATCCACTCAGTAGGAAACTAATCTAACTTTCTCAAGAATTTCATAGGGTTTAATGAACTTTGGATTTAGTTTCCCCTTCTTACCAAAATGTATCAAAAATTTCTATAGAGAAACTTTTCGAAAAATATGATCACCTACCTTGAAATAAATAACTTTCTTCTGGTTATCTTCATAACATTTTTGTCTGCTCTGGTTTTTTCCCATGTAAAGACTCAACCCCAGTTTCTCAGAGCTGGTGCCTTATTACATTAGATTATCATGATTAAAAGAAATTTGTATCCCGAAGGAAAAAATTGTTTAGCATATTTTTAAATCCAGATACAAACATAAGTTCAACATTACAACTTAAAATGAAAAGACAACATAAATGTTCCATTGAGAACATCCACCACTCTATGATTATCCCCGAAAGTCAATCATAATATACATCTTCATGTCCTGGAAAAAATGACCCATAAGAAGGGGTGATAACAGATTCTCAGTAAGAGTAAATATTACATAGGAAGATAATAGAAACATTAGTCATGGTGAATAATTGAAAACACATGCCTTTAAAAATAAACTTGAACATAATATGGCAGGAATATGAGATGAGTAATTATTTCCATAATACAATATAATCATCGGTATTATACTAGTCCTATAACCTCATGAACTATGAATTTATATCTTCATAATTAGGTAAATTTATATGCCATATATTCTGAAACATACCGTCAAGGCCTCATCTAAGACATCTAAAATGATTAAGGCCTTGTCCAAAACCATATCTAAAAATGGGCAAGGCCTCAGCAAAGTCCATATCTATTTGTATCATTAGACCTACCGATGCATATAGGGGATATAAAAGGCCAAACCCATCATATAATAAGTCTAATGCATTCCTCGTATGAAGGGGGATACACATAAATAACATATACATTCATATTGAAACTAACATATGAAATGTAACTAACTTTCCTCAATTATTAAACATAAACACTAACCATTCAAAGTAATATGGTGAATGGTTTCAAGATAGCACATCCATGGTTAAACTAATCATAAAAAATTAAAAAAACATGGTAGATGATATCATAAAATATTAGTTCCATTTATACATAATAATCAATAATAGTGTTAAAAACGAAAATACTCTTATAAAATTATCGAGTAATTCTTGAGATAAATACTCTTTTACTTTTAAAAGAAGAGTTATTTTGGAAAAATATTTTTCAAAAACAAAAAGTAAAATAATATTTTTTTTTACAATAAAATTAGTGTTTTTAGAAAAATAATGGTTATTTAAAGCACATTATATAGTTCCCTTGAAAATAGGTAAGAATTTGGGAAATTCCTTTGAAACGGGTAAGTATTTTAGGAAGAATTTTTTAAAGATCTTTTTAAAACATATATCTACTCATAAATGAAGGTATGATTATGATTAGTAAAAATATATATATAATTAACTAAGAAATTATGAGGAGTTAATATGAATGAATAATAATTTAATTGAGGTAAGTAAATAATAAAAGTAACCCGAATAAAAATAGAGGTTCGCGTGGAAAACCCTTACCTTAAGTCTGAAGGTGTTCCTAACTTGATCTTAATGACCTGAATAATAACATTTAGATTCATAAATTAATGATTAAATAACCTCATATACATTTATTTTATTTATTATAACCTTTTTAGTCTCATTCATGTCCTTTTGATGGGTTAAGAGATTCAAATTCATTGTTTGGGTGCATTTTCTTCCTTGATTTTCATAATCGATTTACTTATATTCATGTACGGATAAAAATTTAGAATGAGAATGGTTGTAAAAAATATAAGTTTTATGTTATTAGTGAACAACCTAAATATTTAATGGTTTTAATTTTCATTTGTTTATTGGGAGTGAAGATGAATCATTATATAAAACTTTAATGACAATTGTTTGGGTTAATTGGCGGTTTCTGATCACAAGGAACTCATTTTGATTTATAAATTAATATTATGTGTAAAAAAATATTCCAAGACCTTAAATAAGTTATAATACATATATTACAGTATGTTTCAACCATCAAAATGGTTTCATGACCATAATTGAAGATGGTAATAGAAATTGAAAACCCATTGTCCTTGAATGTGATAAATTAACACATCTCATATGGTGTTTTCATTTCTAGTATAAAAGAAGGAAAAATGAGAGGTGAGGAATAATTATTCCTTTATCATAAAAAAATTCAGTACATGTGTGTTACTTGATTCATCATAAAATTTTTATAAAAGGATGTGAGGAAAGAAAATGAAAAAAAGGAACTTGAAATAAAAGAAACGAAAAGAGTAATTTACCTCTTGAAGTAATCTTCTTTGAGATCCTCTTTAGGGGAGAGGTTTTGGTCTTTTTATGAGAAACAAGTCTTCTAGACATGGGGTAGGTTCTTGGAAAGATATTTGGGCCGAATTTATATAAGTCACAAGGCTTGATAGGAGTGAAGAGAAGAGGGAGTGAGGGGGTTTTATAGTGGATGGCAGGAGGGTTTTCCCATTATTTTTCTCATTATTTTATTATTTTTCCAAAGACAGCCAATAGTGTTGATTATTGTGACCAAAAATATTTATAAGTGAATTTAAGTTAGAACCATTGGTCATTTACATCATCCATGACTCAATCATGATACATAAATTCACTCATTTAGCATATTTTGTAAATTATCAAATTTCACTATTCACCAAAAATTCAAGTATTTCAGAAAAACCCCAAAAATTCACCCTAACTATTTTTTTACATGTAGAATTTGAAAATGAACTCCATTTTATCAAAATTAATTTGTAAATAAGATAAGTTTAATTTTTAAATAAAATCATTATTTACTTCAAAAAATACAGATTTTAAATTTAAAACAGATTTTATAATACGTTCAAAAATTAACTAAGGTATCATAAAATTATCCTAAAATCATAGGAAAAAAATATTTATTTAAGAATAATTTTTATGAAAAATAATTTTATTAATTTATTAATTTTAAATTTTAATTAAATATTTATTACCCATAGAAATACCAACACATAGTTATTAATTTCTAAAATACTCTTTCATTTATAAGGTGTCTAAATTTTATTTATACTTTCATGGGTGTGGTTAATATTCATAAGGGTCGTATTACTATTAATAAGGGTATGTTACTATTCATAAGGGTCAAGTTACTATTCACCAAAAATGTAAGTTGAACTTATCAGACTCTAAATATCTTACTGAATGCAACTGTGTATGTCAGTTTTTCAAAATTCAAGACACAGAGGTGGTAAAATTATGTTTCTAGATAGGTTATAACAAAGCGGTGTTTTTTAGAGACTCAATGTTTCATGAATTCAATATTAAATTTATTTTCCAAATATTAGGGTGTTACATTCTCCCCTCCTTACAAAAATTCCATCCTCAAAATTCATAGAATGTTACCTCATAAAAATATTTGGGTTGGTCTTTATCATAAGTTCCTCAGGATCCAATGTTGCCTCTTTGATTTTATGATTTTTCCAAATTATCATTACCAGTAGTGTTTTTCGATTCTTCAACACCTATTATTTAGTGTCTAGAATCCGGATAGGCACTTCATAGTATAATAGGTCATGTTCCAATTCTATTCCTTCATAAGTGAGGACATGTGTTGGGTCTATTATGTACTTACTCAACAATGAGACATGGAACACATTGTGTACTCCAGACAAGTTAGGTGGCATATCCAATTGATATGCAACATCTCTAATTCTCTCTAGGATTTCAAATGGTCCAATGTACCTAGGGCTAAGTTTTCTTTTCTTCCCAAATCTTATAACGCCCTTCCATGGAGATACTTTTAAGAAAACATGATATTCCACATGAAATTACAAATCATTCGATTATCAGCATAGCACTTTTACCTACTTTGATCAGCTTTGATTTGGGTTTGAATAGTATTTACCTTTGTTGTTGTTTCCTCCACAACCTTTGGTCCCATATGCATCCTTTCTCCAACTTCATCCCAACAAGTTGGTTTACGACATCTCTTTCCGTAAAATGCTTCATATGGTGCCATTTTAATACTTTAATGAAAACTATTATTATAGGAAAACTATACTAAAGGTAAATATTGATCCCACATACCTTGAAAGTCAAGTGAACAAGGTTTGGATCGTCCTTTAAGATTTCCCGTCGGTTTGTGGGTGATAAGAAGTACTTAATCGAAGCTCGGTATCTAAATCTTTCTGAAGACTTTTCCAAAATTTCGATCTAAATTGTGGATCATGATCAAAAACAATTGAGAGAGGTGCTCCATGAAGTCCCACAACTTTATTTATATAGAGTTGTTCCAAGTGCTCCAAATCCTCCCTTATAGTGATGAAATGTGCAGATTTCGTCATTCAGTCAACAATTATCCATATTGAATCATTATATCTCAGAGTTTTGGGTAATCCAGTGACAAAATCCATGCTGACATTATCCCATTTACATGTAGGAATAGGTATAGGTTTAATGACTCCTCTAGTATGTTGTCGTTCATCTTTCACTTGTTGATAGACTAAACATCTTGAATAATAATCAGCAATTTCCTTCTTCATGTTGTTCCACCGGAAATGTTCTTTCAAATATCTATACATTTTAGTGCTACTAAGGTGTATAGAGAAATTTAAGCTATGAGCATCATCCAATAACTCCCTTATCATATTTTGTATAAAGGGAACACATATCCTCTTCCCAAATTTCATAATTTCATCTTCACACGTGAAGTTAGACAACTTCCCATCTTTCGCAGCATTATTTTTTGAAGATTCTCATCATCAGTTTAAGAATATTTAATTCTTTAAAATAAATATGGTTATGAAACCATTTGAAAAATTAGTTATGTTTAACCTTATTTAATAATTCCCATATCTATCCTCACTAGATCCATGTACAAAGGATCCTTGTCAATCCTCATTTTTTGAGAACTCCATGATCATTCTTGGTCAATGCATCACCTACCTTATTTTCATTTCCTAGGTGGTAGTGTATGGAACAATCATAATACTTGAGTAGTTAAATTCATATATTTTTCCTCATATTGAGTTCTTTCTATGAAAAGATATATTTCAAAATATTATAATCCGTATATATCTCACATCTTGTGCCTTAGAGATACTGTATCCATATCTTCAGATCAATGATTATAGATGCTAACTCAAGATCATGAGTATGATAGTTTTTTTTCATGAATTTTTAATTACCTTGGTACATAGGCAATATATCTATAATTCTTCATAAGGACACAACCAAGTCCATTCTTTGATGCATCACTATAGATCACAAACCCATAATTCTCTAATGGTAGAGCTGGGATCGAAGAATTCACTAATATCCAATTCAATTCCTCAAAAAATTCCTCACATTCTTTTTTCCATGGGAACTTATCCCCTTTAAGTGTAATCTTGGTTGTTGGGTTAGCTAAACAGGTGGAGTTCTAAACAAAACTCTGATAATAACCTGCTAAACCAATACAAATATTTACCTTGGTCATGTTTATTGGAGTAGTCCCTTCTTGAATATCCTTTGACTTCGTAGGATCAACAGATATTCCATACATAGAGATAATGTGGCCAAGAAAGGAAACTGATTGAAGCCAAAATTCACACTTTCTAAACATACCATATAATTCATTTCTTTTAAGAGTCTTCAGAATAGTGTGCAAGTGATTTTCATGATCTTTGTAGCTTTTGGATTATACTGATATATCATTAATAAATACCACCACAAATTCATGAAGATATTCATTGAAAACTCTATTCATTAGATCTATGAAAACATAGGGTGTATTAGTTAGTCCAAAAGGCATTACTATAAACTCGTAATGCCCATACCTAGTTCAAAATGCTATCTTTGGAATATCTTCTTTCTTCACACACAACTGATGATATTTAGATAAAAGATCAATCTTAGAAAAATATTGGGCTCCATAAAGATGATCAAATAAATCATCAATGCGAGGTAGGGGATACATTTTCTTTATTGTTATAGAATTAATCTCTTTGTAGTCAACACACAACCTCATAGATCCATCATTATTCTTAATGAAAAGAACAAGGACTCCCTAGGGAGAAACACTAGGGAAAGTAAATCTATATTCACTCAATTCCTCTAGTTGTTTCTTTAATTCTACTAATTTAACTATGGTAATTCTATAAGGGTTCTTTGATATGGGACTTGAACCAATAATTAAGTCAATAGAAAACTCAATTTCCCCCTCTATAGGATTTCTAGGTAAATCCTCTAGAAACAAATCAACATATCCTTTCACAGTATTTACTTCCTCTATTTGAACATTCCTTTCCTCACCCATTATTATTTCATTCCCTTCCTACCCAAAAATTGAATTTAGTAGAGCTATTGGTGGTGGATCTAGATAATATTTATCTGGTGAGATTTCTACTCTAAAGATAACGGATTCAAAACCGTTCTCAAAAATTGTAACTTCCCTCTTCTTATAATATATCTTCACATCATAACGTGAAATCCAAATTATACGAAGGATTATATCAAAGTCAATCATGGGTATGATGATAATTTTAGAAACTAAATCACATTTATGTGTCATGAGGGGGATTGATCAACACATCTTTGTTCCAATGATACATCCCCTATGAGTTTTGACTAACAACTCCTTTATTAAATCAAATTGGACGTGTCTAATTTTCTTGGAAAACTAGGAAGATATAAAATAATGCGATGATCCATAATCAAATAAGGCATTGGCTTAGTTTGAGGAAACTATTAAAGTACCTTCCACTATGTCATTAGGAACTTCAATATCAGCAGTTGTGATCGTATAAGCTTGTCTCTGCTCCCTTGGCCTTTTCTAAGGCACGTTTCCTTGATGCTTTAGTCAATAATTAGAATAGTGTCCCATATCCCTACAATTATAGAACTAAACATTAATAGATTATTTATTTCCCTTAAAATAACTAGTATTATGGCCTTTCTGTCCACACTTGTATCACACCCCTTTTCCTTTTAAGTAGGCACCAGGGTGTTTCCTTCCACAATTTTCATATGGTGGAAATTCAACTCTTCCCTTCTTCCCTATTTCCTTATTTCATTTTCGAGAGTTCTCAGCACCCCTCTTCTTCTCTTTCCTTCCTTTAAAGTCATAAGACTTAGATTACTCCTTTTATATCTTGATATCACATGATACTCTGTCTTCGTATGATGACAAAATTTGGAAGACTAGTGCCCATCATAGAAATGGATTTAGGCCATTAAATAATCAATCAATCCTACTCCTTGGATTACATATATAGTCCACATCATGCCTTTCCAACCTTGTGAAGTAATCTTCATACTTTGCGACATTCTCATCTTCCTTTTTCCTCAAATTCAAAAATTGTCTTTCCATATCCACTCGTTGTTCACGAGGAAAGTATTTATCTAAGAACATTTCTTTAAATTCACTGCATATCATATTTTCTTTTCCTTCATACTCCTTTGTGTTTTGAATTAGTGACCACCATTGATCAGTATCTCCCAAAATATTATAAACTACCATGATAACCTCCTCCCTTTTGTTACTTCCCAAAGTGATAAATATCTTCTCTGAGGAACTTATCCACTTCTCTGCTACAAATGGGTCTGTAGTACTATTAAATGATAGAGGTTTTTGTTACATAAATCGTTCTAACATAGATCCTCCACTTTGTGGATCCAGATACTTCATATGGGTAATGTTATTGTTTATAACCTGAGTAAGTTGTCTTGATATAGTTATAAGTTTCTATGCACCAGTCGTAGCTCCAGAGCCAACATCATTATCTTTCATAGGATGTAAATCTCTACATGGGATATACACATTCATGTGGTTTCCATTCTTTCTACTAGGTTCCATTTCTAAATAACAGAATACACTATATTATGTTATGAATCATAATTTATAATCTCAACTTAGTAAAATAGTTAGCATAAATTTAAATCCTATTCATGGCTAATACCATAATCATAAACATGGTTTCTTTGAGGAAAAATTTACATTTAAATCATTCATATTGGATTATAAAGAAAATGTGAATTATCCTTAGCATATCCCATAACAGTGTCAAACCAGGTGCATAGTAAGGCTTGTTATCATGTACTTGGACACCCTGGGTCAAGCTCGAAACTCCTTGTCGGAGTTTTCACTCATAGGTACATCTGTTCCAGAACCACGTCCACTTGTAGTATCCAGACAGGGATGTCTTTTCTAGAAATATCCACATAATATATTCTTTACCAAAATTATAGGATGTTCTTGTATGTTTATCCTCTAAGACTATCTCAGGGGGTTTTCCCTAATCTATGTTTTATAAAACTAGTTTCCAAGTTTTCTGTTAAACTTCCTCTGTTACCAACTATAAAGACCCAACCCCAGTTGCCCGATGTTGATACCTTATTACATTACATTGACAAGATTACAAGAAATTTTTACCCCAAAGTAATGAATATTTTAGTAGATTTGTAAATCTAGATACATACATAAATTCAACATTACAACTTGAAATGAAAAAACAATAAAAATGTTTCATGGGGAACATCTACCACTCTAAGATTATCCCTACAAGTCAATCATAATATAACTCTACATGTCCTGGAAAAAATGAAACATAATAATGGGTAATATCAGATGCTTAGTAAGGGTAAAAAATATAGTAGAAGATAAAATAAACATTAGGCATGGTGAATAATTGAAAATAGAATCCTTTAATAATAAACTTGAATATAATATGGTAGGAATATGAACTAAGTAATTATTTCCATAAAAAATAATCATGGGTATTATAATAGTTGAATAACCTCGTGAACTATTAATTTATAGCTTCATAAGGAGGTAAATGAATATTTCAAAAATTTGAAACATTTCTGTCAAGGCCTCATCCAAGACATATAAAAATGATTAAGGTCTCGACAAAAACCATATCTAAAAATGGGCAAGGCCTGATCCAAGCCCATCTATATTTGTCTCATGAGACCTACTGATGTATAGAGGGGATATATCAGGCCCCACCCATCACATAATAAGTCCAATGAATTCCTCATATTAATGAAGATAAACATAAACAATATATACATTCATATTGAAACTAACATATGAAATGTAACTAACTTCCCTCAATCATTAAACATAAACACTAACCATTCGGAGTAATATGGTGAATGGTTTCAAGATAGCACATCCATATTCAAACTAATCATGAACCATTAAAAAATTATATATTATATCATAAAATATTAGTCCCATTTATACATAAGAATCAATAAGAGTGTTGAAACAAATGAAAATACTCTTATAATATCATCAAGTAATTCTGGAGATAAATACAATTTTACATTGAAAAGAAGAGTTATTTTGGAAAAATATTTGTCTAAAAACAAAAGTTAAATAATATATATTTTTTATAATAAAATTATTATTTTATAAAAATAATTGTTTCTTAACACAAATTATAGAGTTCCCTTGAAAATAGGTAAGAATTCGGGAAATTCCTTTAAAACAGGCTTGTATTTCAGGAAGAATTTTTTAAACATCAGTTTAAAACATATAACTCCCCATAAATGAAGGTATGATTATGGTTGTTACAGATATATATAACATTAACAGAAAAATTATGAGGATTACATATGAATGAATAATAATTTAATTTAGGTAAGTAGATAATAAAAGTAACCCGAATGAAAATGGAGGTTCGGGTGGAAAACCCTTACCTTAAGTATGAATGTGTTCCTAACTTGATATTAATGACCTGAATAATCAAATTTAGGTTCATAAATTAATTATTAAATAACCTAATATACATTTAATTAATTTATTATAACCTTATTAGGTTCATTCATGGATTTTTAATGGGTTAATAGATTTAATTTCATTGTTTCAGAGCGTTTTCTTTCTTGGTTTTCATGATCGATTTACTTATATTCATGTACAGAAAAACATGTAGAATGAGAATGGTTGTACAAAATAGAATTTGTATGTTATTATTGAAAAAACTTAAGATTTAATTGTTATAAAATTAGTTTGGATTTTGGGAGTGATGTTGAATCATTATATGAAGCATTAATGACAATTGTTTGGGTTAATTGGCAGTTTTTGATCACAACAAACTTATTTTGATTTATAAATTAATATAATGTGTAAAAAAATGATTTCAAGACTTTAAATAAGTTATAATACATATATTATAGTATTTTTTAACCATAAAAATGGTTTTATGACCATAATTGAAGATGGTAATAAAAATTGAAAACATGTCGTCTTTGAATGTGATAATTGAACACATCTCGGATGGTATTTTCATTTCTAGTATAAAAGAAGGGTAAAGGAGAGATGGTGAAAAATTATTCCTTTATCATAAAAAAATTTCATTACATATAAGTTATTGTATTAATAATAACATTTTGATGAAAGTAATTGAGTAAATAAAAAGAAAAGAAAGGAACTTGAAATAAAAGAAATGAAAAGAGGAATTTACCTCTTGAAGTAATCTTCCTTGAGAACCTCTTTAGGGGAGAGGTTTTGGTATTTTTATGAGACAAATGGATTCTAGACATGGGGGATGATCTTGGGAGGATAGTTTAGAATAATTTAGACAAGGGATAAGTCTTGAGAGGAGTGAATAGAAGTGGGAGTGAGGGAGGTTTTATAGTGGAGGAGAAGAGGGTTTTCCCATTATTTTACTCATTATTTTATTATTTTTCCAAATACAACCAATAGTGCTGATTCTTGTGACCAAAAATAGTAATATGTGAATTTTAATTCAAACCAATGGTCATTTAAATCATCTGTGACTCAATCATGATTCAAAAATTCACTTATTTAGCATATTTTGTAAATTATCGAATTTCACTATTCACTAAAAAATCATGTATTTCAGAAAAATCCCAAAAATTCACCCTAACCATTTTTTCGATGTGTAGATTTAAAAAATAAAGTCCATTTTATCAAAATAATTTTCTAAATAATAGAAATTAAATTTTAATTAAAATCATTATTTACATGAAAAAATACAGATTTTAAATTTAAAACTAATTTTATAATATGTCCAAAATTAACTAAGGCCTCCTAAAATTATCCAAAAATCATAGGATAACAAAATATTTATTTAGGGATAATTTTTATGAAAAATTATTTTTTTATTTTATTAATTTAAAATTGTAATTAAATATTTATTACTCACAAAAATACCAACACATAATTACTAATTTCTAAAATACTCTATTTCATTTATAGGGCATCTCAATTTTATTTATACTTTCATGGTTGTGGTTACTATTCATATTGGTCATATTAATATTCATATGGGTACGTTACTATTTATAAGGGTTAAGTTACTATTCACCAAAAATGTCAGTTGATCTTATCAGAATCTAAATATCTTACTGAATGCAACTATGTATGTCAGTTTTTCAAAATTCAAGACACAGAAGTGGTAAAATTGTGTTTACTAGATTGGTTATAACAAAGTGCTGTTTTGTAGAGACTCAGTGTTTCATGCATTAAATATTAAATTTATTTGAAAAATATTAGGGTGTCACATCCCATGAATCTATGAATTAACTAAACTTTTTCTACCATTTCCCCTACTATATCTAGTCCCATTACCTTCCTTTCTATGACATCATCCCAAACAGATGGTGTCCAACATCGATTTCCATATAATGCCTCAAATCGTTCCATCTCTATACTATAATGAAAACTATTATTATAAGAAAACTCAACCAATTAAATATGTAGATCCCAAATTCCCTGGAAATCCATTGATAAAGAACATATCATAACCTCCAAGGTCTGAATTGTTCATTTTGACTGGCCATAAAATTGAGGATGAAAAGTTGTACTGAAATTAAATTCAGTACCCAAAAACATCTGAATGTCTTTCAAAAAGTTACAAGTGAACCTAGGGTCACGGTCAGATATGATGGAGATAGGAACTCCATGTAACCTAACTATATCATTAATATACTACTAATAAAGTTTATCTAGAGATAGAGCATCTCATATAGGAAGAAAATGAGAAAATTTAGTCAATCGATCAACAATAATCCCGATTGCATTGTTACCTTGAGAATTATTTGGTAACCCCACTATGAAATCCATGGATTTTTTTTTTGATTTCCACTCTAGCGCTAGAAAATTCTGAAGCATCCCCTTCAAAAACATTCATTATACTTTAACCTACTGATAAGTAAAACAACTCATAGTAAATTTATCAACATCTATTTTCATTTGACCCCATCCATAATACATCATAAGGTCTTGGTATATCTTATTACTACCTGGATGAAATAAAAATACAGAACTATGAGATTCATTTAACAAATATTTCTTCAATTCTGAATCACACGGCACACATAATCTCTTCCCAAACCTCAAAACACAATCTTTATCTGTGTTAAATTCTAAAAACTTACACTTTTTAACTAATTATACCCTTTTATAAAACTCATTGTATTCCATATGTGCATGGTTAATTCACTCTGATAGATATGATTGCACAGACACCTAAAAATAGAGGAATTTCCTAAACCAACAACATCCAAGCCAAAATTTATCAAATCATTAGCTGAAGGGTTGTATTCAAAATATAACATGGTTAATGTAGCATTAATTTTTCAACTCAAAGAATCTTCCACTTTATTTTATTTTCTAGGATGGTAATGGATCATAAAATCATAATCCTTAATTGGTTTTAGCCATATCATATGTCTCATATTCAATTCTTTCTGAGTGAATATATATTTCAAAAAATTTGATCAGTATATATTTCACACTTTACTCCATCCAAATGATGCTTCCAAATTTTTAATGTAAAAAACAACATTAGCTAATTCCAAATCATTTGTAGGGTAATTTAACTCATTATTTTCAACTAAAATGAATCATAATCAATTAATTGATCATTCTACATTATTTCATAACGAAGTCTTTTCAATAAAGCATCATTGTATTTAACAAATTTACCATTTTTGGAAGGCAGTTCCAAAACTGGAGCATTTACCAATCTTCTTTTTAGTTCTGGAAAACAATCATCAATATATTTTTTCCATATGAACTTAAATCCCTTATGTGTTAACATAGTAATTTATCTAGATAACTGAGAAAACTTTTCAACAAACCACTAGTAATAACCCACTAATCAAAGAAAACTAAAAAAAATTGTGACATTGGTAGGTCTTTTCCACTCATTAACAACTTTAGTTTTATAAGGGTCAATAGTTATACCATATTTAGAAATAATATATAAAATTAATGAAATTTTTTTCAACCAAAATTTACACTTACTAAACTTTCCATATGTTTTATTTTCATTTATGGTTTCTAAAACAATCCTTATGTTCCTTGTATGTTCCTCATGGCTTTTAGAATATACCAAAATATCATCTATAAACAAAACCACAAACTGATCCAAGAAACTGATGAAAGACTCCATTCATGAGATTAATAAATATATCAAATTCATTATATAACCCAAAGGAAATAACCACAAACTCATAATGCTCGTATATTGTTCAAAAAATTTTCATTTTAATGTTATCTTCCTTCAGCTTCAGCTGATGGTACCGAGAACTCAAATAAATATTCAAAAAATTCTAAACTCCCTGGAGATGACACCACTTCATTTGATGGCCCAACATCAACCATATTAGTAGAAAAATATTTTACCACACCCTTTTTATTTCAATATTCTTGGTTTCCATCTTAGGAAATTAACTTTGGACACACGTTGGCACAATGCCCTAACTCGTTATAACAAAAAAAAAATTATTGTTGGATTTTCATTACTTGCGTAATCATATCCTTTGTAGTCATAAGAAATATTACCAATCTTAACTCATTGTAAGAACTTCCCATACTTTGAAAGACATTCTCCTATATTCTTTTTACCACACTTATCACAATATGGAAATTTAGTTTTCTTTTATCCAAACATTTTTATGAATGTTTTCCCATTTTCTGCCAACTGGGCCTCTTATTTTTTATTCTCTCATGGAACACATGATCATCTAAAAAAACAATTTCTCCCTTTTTAGCACATCGAACAAGTTTCTCATAGATTTTTAACTCATGAAAATCCAATTCCATTTTATATCTTAGCTTCTGTCCTAAGTAAAAATGATTTATCTTACTATCAAGATCTCAGATAAAATTTGGGATGTACCTTTCCAAATGGGTGAAATTTTCTTCATATTCAGCTACTGAATATTCCTCTTATCTCAATTCCAAGAATTTATTTTCCATCCTAATTCAAACCTCCTTAGGAAAATATTTCTCAAGGAATATATTCTTAAATTCATCCCATTCACAGGAATCAAACTCTTCACTTCCTATTATATTTTTAACCATTGGCCACCATTGATCGACTTCACCTTAAAAATGATAAATTTCAAGAGCTACCTTTTGGTGATCTAAACAACCCATGACATCAAATATATTTTCTTTATATTTAACCCATACTTCAACTAGCACGGGGTATGATGATCATATGAATGATGGGGAATGTTGTCTCATAAAATGCTCCATTATCATCATGTTCCTCTATGGTATATCAGGTTTCACTCTTGCATGGACACCGCCACTATTTATCACTAGAGTAAACTAAGACATCACTGTAACTAACTAATTAGTTCCAATTCTGACTATCTCAGGATGTCGATTTGGAAGGATGTTTTCCTCTTAGTCCCTTCCCACTTCTACTTCCATGTTTCCTCTATGGAAAACAATTCTTAACATATATAGTTTAGACAAAGAAACATTATAATATTCAAAGTCTATAACATTTTAACATTCTCATAAGGTAAAATATATCAAGTTTAAGTTATTAATATTACCCTAACTTATAAAGTTATCTAAATTGACCTTTGATACCAACTATAAGGATCCATCGTTAAAACATTACATAATCTTGAGTTAAGTCAATAATTTTACTTTCTCTCACATTGAGGATCATTTGAGGTCTATATTTTTAGATAATTAGGATATAATTCATACATAACAACTCAAATATTACAATGTAGACACTTCTAATAAATGTATATTTTTCACAAAACAAAAACATTTAAAAAGAAACATGGTTTATTTTCATGTTCAAACGTCACAATTTTTTCCTTGATCCTATCCTTGTCTCTATTCACCCATAAATCCTAAGAAAAAGATTTTAAAACTTGCTATGTGCAAAAAAATATTAGTAAGGGATACACAATTAAGTAAAACTATTAGTCTTATGAAAATATTAAAACCCATAAATACTTTATCATTAAGTAATACTTTTCACCCTTACAAAATAGTAAATAATTTCCTTTGAAAAGAAGCTCATTGATTACCATTTTTTGTAATCATAATATTAAAATAAATGCATATCAATCATAGATTACACATAAAGGAACATTGGGAAGTAATTATACTTTAATGGAATAATCATGCGGTGGACTTCCATACATGTCACTCTTACAAAATGGAATAACCATATGATCAACTTCCATACCCAATGTAATGGATGTTATAGCGTAACCACCAATCCTTGGTTTAACAAGGAACCACCCATACTTGGTTTATCATGTAACCACACATAAAATTTCCAAGCACCATTATAAAATAATAACACATAAAATATTTCAATTTTCAACATTTTACTCATAAAACTGTATTTTGAAATCATAAGAAATCATTTCAAGATATTTAAAAAATAAATCTACTTTCAAAACAATTTTCAATAAAAAAACTCAAAAAAGGGAATAAGGGATTTATATTTATTTTAAAAAAATTAAGTCTTGTAGAGGAACCCAAATATAAAATAATTTTCATGGTGGAGGAAAAGTTTTTGTCGTCGTATACATTAAAAAGAACATTCCTTTTTATTGTCTGTCAAAACATTAAGTATAAAACATGTAAAAATATTAATTTTGAAAACTTTTTAATGTAATTAAAAATATAAATAAAAAAAAATTATAATCATTTTATATGAATTTAAATATGTAAAATAATATCAAGAATATTTATATGGATAAAAAATGTGATAATTTAATCTTTAAACATTGAAGGTGTCCCATACCACTTTAAACATTTAAATCTTAATCCTGATAAAATAATAACTTTTAAAAAAACATTAAATAACATGATGATAGATAAAATATGGATATTAAATTTCAAAGGGAATGTATATACACCTTATAAAATATTATAGGTTCATATCATCAAGAAATTCCTCAATGAAAAGAGATTGAGACGAAATCACTTACCTCGACTTCGATTTGTCACATATGTTCTTTAACTTCCTGAATAATAAAAATGGGTTATTTATTTACCTTATTATGAACCTCTTTAATTTTTATTATCCCTTTTATGTCACTTATTACCATGTTATTACTTAATTATTTAAGTTCGTGTTGGATGTTTTGATGATATTTGGTACATGAGTCCAAAATGACTTTGGAATGATGTCTATAGAAAAAAGTGGTCATTAGTCCATCATATCCAGAATAATATTCATGAAATAATAATTAATTTTACACATTAATTATAATTTTAAATCTATCCATTACATATTTATATGAAAAATGAACTGTGTAACAATCCTAGAAATGGTAAGTCATACATACGCCTGAGTAACATTTCCATTTTTCATTGATCATTATGAAATGAAGGTAGGTATTATTTTATCATTAAAAAATTATTGTAATATACTTAATATCATATTAATCATTTAAATATACTTATATATATTATCCATGTTATGTTATTATTAAAAATGTTTCACATCACTTTGTGGAGGCGATAGTTCACACATCTGCACAAATGATGTTATCGTTTTTATGTGCGTGGAAAGTAAGAAATTAATTATTTTTATTATTATCATATAATGATAAATATGTAATGAATATAATATATAGATATTATTTCAATCATTATAACCATTATTCATATATGTCAATGTAAAACGAACTATATTGGTTTTTGGAGGTGATAGTTCACATGTACACATAAATGATTAATTCATTTACCATTTGATGGAAGTGGGGATGGATTTAGGTGATGATATTAACATAATAACATATAAGTATATTTAGGATATTTGATTTATTATTTAACTATGGATTAATAAGATTTTAAGTATGTGTAGGAAATAATAAAATAGAAACACTTAAATAAAAATGATGCATCTTCTTCAGGTGATATCCACTAATTTACAACTTAACACCTCTAAAGAGGGTGTTATGTCTAAAATAAGGCCTATAGAATATGTTTAAGAATTATAAGAAGGTATTTGGGAAGATATTTGATGAACCAAATTGTTTTTTAATTATGAATAAATAATAATAAGTAGTACTCTTTTATAAGAGCGGGGAGGGTCACTCTTGGAATTCTATAAAGCATTAAATTAATATAAATTAATTTTCAATTAAAAATGGATCAAAATTGATTTATTTATAATATAGGATAAGAATCAGTAGAAATAAATTCATATAATAACAATTAAATAGGTTTTGACTACTTTTTTAATCCTTATTTTTTTGTTTTAACCCTTATTTTACCCTTTTAACTTTAACCATGTTATCATAAAATTTACACTTTAAGGGTTAATACAATTGATATAACAAGAAAAGAGACCAATAAATGATTATTTTATGACATTTTAGGACATATCCCAATTATTTGGTCAAATATTAGATATTTATAAATTTTATATCACTTAATAAAATATTTTATATTTTAAAATACAATTAGTGTTAATTTTGACACTATTCATTTCTTAACTTTTAAAAAATATAATAAAAATGTGATATATTCGACCCAAATATATTAACACATCAATAACATGTCAAAGTAATCCATAAAATTTGGGAATTACATTAAATATATAAAATTGTATTTATTTTAATATTTCTAATATTTTTTATTTGATATTTCCTTTAATTAAACAATTATTGCATCATCATTATATAGACCATTAATGTATTATTTATTTACTAAAAATTAATAATAAATTACCATGATAAATTAAAAAATATTTTCTTTCAAATAAAAATTTTTAGTCAAATTTATCTTCTGTATAAACTTATATTAAAAATTATATGGTTATTGAAAATATGAGTATGACATCTTTAAGTTTTCTTTAAATAAGATATAATAAATTTATTAATCTCATACAAGTTGCTTAAAAGGTTATAATTTTGGAAAAAGAATGATTTTAGACAAACCCCACTTGTTAAATGAAATTAGTACAAGTTTTTGGGTAATTTTATATTATTTATAAAAATTATGTTTACCTTAATTACATGATTTACCTTTTACCATGTTAATAAAAAATTACTAATGCTACTATTCATAATTCCTCAAAATAAAAGAAAAATATTTAAATAATTTGGAACATTTTATTACAAATATTAAATCCATTTTTTAAAATTCAAAACACATATGTTGTAGTAATTAATTTAAAATTAATCTCATTGATGGGGTGAGAAAATGGGATATTAAAGTTAAAACATGCAAAAGATTGAAATGTTTTTATATCTAAATTCAATGTAGTTTTTTTGAAAATGACCTAAATTATATTAATTGATAAAAATTTGATCTACGTATACTTTAAAACAAATTAAAAATATAATTTAACTACATAAATAAATTGGATGAAAAGGAAGTTTTAAACTAATATTTTGAATTATTTACTATTCATCAAAATATGAAAGTTCTCAGAAAAATACCGAAAATTCACACAAATTAAATTTTTATATTTTAAAATCAAAAATGAAGTTTAATTTTTTATATAAAAATTATAAAAGTGTCATATATTATATTTAAAATGGGTTTTCCATCAAAAGGCGATAAAACTATCCTTTAAAAATACTAGATCTTTTTATGCTTAAAATTGGATTTATTCGTATTTTAAGCCTATAAAATTTAATGAATAAATGTAAAAAAATTATAAACCTGTGTAAAAATAATATATTTAGCTATATTATTTCTCATCGATACAGAGGTTAGGAGATAACTTCCACTTAAAATAATAATATTATCAATATATTAGTTTTCAGTATAACTCAGTCTTGTATGCCACGTAAGATTTCGAAGAAACTCATTTTTTGTGTCTGTTACACTATCCAATATAGAATCCCCTTTATGGTAAAATTACTATCTAATTAATAAATATTAATAAATATGAAAAATTATTAATCTATAATTATCTAGGATGTTACATGAATCCCCATGGGCGGCGGTCTGGGTTCTCCTTCCAAAGATCCTACTTCCTTTCATCAACCCCTCCTTTATATGGTGGATCAAAGACTCTATAGGAGAGTTCCTCTATGTTGATGAGTTTTCCATGAATATCTAGAAGATATCCATCACCCATATATATGTTTCTTTAGATATCTCCCAAGTGCTCTTGTCTCATCTTCTTCTCTATGTTAAAGGATCGCTTGATTAGAGGCAATATCTGGTTTATCCTAACCCTCTCTAATTCTTCTCCCGGTGTCACAAATAGGGTCACCCCACATGATCCTGTATAAGGCAGAGGGAAAATATTGAAGATTTTAAGTAGCTTTCTCCCTTGAACTCTAGTGGGATACCTCCACCGTCAATCGTAGATAGCACTCCTTTGAGAATCCTAGATCTATTGGTGTCAGCAATCATTGACAGTGCTCCACAATTTTCACAATTATCCTTGTAGGTATCTCTTACCTCTTTCAAATCTTCTTTCGATGTTGGTCTGCCTCTTCCTTTCAAGTCCAATCCATGCATGGAGTCGGTTCCCTTTAAGCCTCATATATCTATGGTTATTCATGGTGATAGGGGGCCTATTGTTCCAGCGAACACTGGTAGATCATTGTTCATTGGAATAGAGATAGTATCCTTCAGTTCCTTATACCCTTCTCATCTTACCAGTGGTCATGGTGGTCCATAGAGTCCCAATGTTTTTATAAGGATTGGACCAGTACTATTTTTTTCGACCAGATGACTGCTACCCATTTCCCTTCTTGATGTGATCCAAAGTCATTGGCTACCTCATCGGTTCATACTGATAACTTGTTCTGAATTTTTTCACATGTTCCAGAACATGATGTTCATCCTTCTCCTACTCCCTCAACTATACCTAGTGTGGTCTACGCTTGATCTCATTCCAAAAGGGGGTATCCATGCCCCTCTCATCAGTACAAGAGGAAAACCAATCCAAGGGACAAATCTAGGATTATTATCTTATAATGATCTCTTTCATAATGTGGAATTATAAAGGCCTTAGAGCTTAGTTGAAATAATATTTCTTTTCTAGTGAATTATCTAAAAATAATTCTTCAATTGTCATTGTTTTAAAACATAAACAATCACCTTCAAAGATTGAATTGTTTTCTACTAGGATGGGGATCCATAATTTCTTTCATGGTGAAACACTTAACCATCATATCTTGGATTTCTCATGAAATAGTTTTAAATTTTATTTATGAATACCTTCTAATAACATATCATAGTGAAATTTGTTCTTAGGAATTTCATGTGTTTTATCTCCTTTGTGTATGCCTATTGTGTGAAGGTTCTACGCAGAGTGGAAGTACAGGATGGGTGTGTACCCAACTTTGAAAATTTCCATGATCGATGATTAATTCGGGATCAATATGTTGATAAATTTCAGTATCCATGGAATTGAATCAATGATAAAAGAAAACGGATAGAACCTAGAACCAAGAAGGGAGGATCGACATATTTTTTTATAATTAATTTAATTAAATTAAATATTTACCTCAGAGTTGATTCTTTCTTCGTTGATGTGTTCGACCACGGTTCTGAGGTGAGGATTTTATGTGATGTAGAATCCAAGGATGGGATTCCTCTAGTGGTGATCCACATGTACTCCACGTATCTCTATACATCATCGAAGGAGTCTCCGAGTGCTAGAATGGAAGAACCTTTTTCTTGCGATGTCCACCTTTGATCACCTTAAGAATCAATTCCAAAGTGTTCTCCTATATCCGGTGGAGGAGGATCTCTCTCATTCTAGAGAGTGTTCCTAAAGAGGGAAGAGTTCTCTAGGCCCGAGAGCTTTTATCCAAGGATTTTGGGCACATAACCATTGGTTAGCCGGTAGGATGACCCCTTGGATAATTATAGAATAATATCATAGTAGGGAATTTATTTCACCAGGTAATAATAAATAATTAGCAAAAGTTTTATTAATTATTTTATTATTCCATGTGAAACCCCATGTCAAATTATAATAGGAATTCTATTATTTCCATAACATATACTTAACTTTCACGTTATATTTAAATATTATTTAACCAAATAATATTTAATATTATTTCTCACTGGACACATAACTTGGTCTTCCAATCCTCCTCAATATTTACTGGGACTTGAATAATGATTATTTATTTATTAAATAAATATAACTCCATTATTATTCGATAAATAAATATTCCATCCACAATATATTCTCTCGAATAACTAGAAACAAAATAAATCTGATCAGTCATACTTGGATAATTATTAAACTAAAACCGAGAATAATATTTATTTAACTTGTTAAATAATGAATTATTTAACTGAGATACTAGCTACACTTAGTGTGTGACCCTCTAGGCCTCTTTCTTGTTGTAATTAGGTGGTCTTGCTTAATGTCCAAGATTAATTTCTAACAATGGGTCAAGTCACCCAAGAGAAAGAATTTGATGTTACAATGACATGTCACCTCATATGAACGCTTACTATGTAATATAATCCCATCTTCCTGATATCTCCAATCAAGTGGGTTGCATGCAAGTTCCATCAACCCATGTGCTCGATTTCTCATTCTTTGAGTTCCCAGAATTAAACTTTATTAGAGAACACCATGGCCATGGATTTAGTTAGGATATATCATTTCCATCAAAGGGTCTGAGATATCTACTTCCATAGAAGTGAAAAATTCTCTCTTGCATTATTCATTAATGTAGTATTACTCGTGACACACCCAACATATCCTACCTCACTATGAATATATGTCATCATGGCTTCCATCAATAAATCTAATTGTGTGAGTCATAATACCCATTAATTATAATCTTAAAGTATAAGAACCAATACACAGGTCCTTAGATAAGAACGTCCAATGACACTTATGAATGTGTATTTCCTACTAGTGGGTCTTGTTCTCATAATATCATCCTGGATATTACCAAGGGCGTACACCATAAGAAGGTGCCTCAATGTTTCATGAGTCCTCACATTTGATAGCCTGTATCATTTGTGTCCCTTAAAATGATATTATCTATCCATAGAACATATATTCAAGAATAGTGACATGGAACTTCTGGGTTCTCATCATAGTAGGGATCCTCTATGACCTTTTAGTGAGGTATATATTCTTAGGACATTATTACATACTATGTCATATACAAGAACCATCATGATTTGATAAATATTTTATTAATATTAATTCAATGAGTATATTTTTATCATAAATTACAAAGAATTTGGTTTCTAGGGAACTAACTCCAACAGACTCCCACTTTCACTAGATCCAACTACTAACAACCTTTAGTCTACTAGCTCTCACATGATATTAATGCTTCTACTGAGATAAGACTTTAGTCAAGGGTTCCTCCACATTCTCTTCTATGGACACTCTTCTCACTATAACTTCACCCCTTTGATATAAATTCTTCAAGAGGTGATACTTTTAGAGTATGTTCTTTTTCTATTGATGTGACCTTGGATCCTTTGAAATATCCATCGCTACAGTATTATCACAATATAATGTAATGGGATCCTTACTTCTAGGTAATACATCCAGCTCTTGGAAAAAGTTCTGAATCTAAATGACTTCCTTGGATTCATCAGAAGCCACTATATATTCAGACTACACTATAGAATCGGCGATAACTGGATGCTTTGAACTCTTCGAGTTCAAATATCTTCCTTTGATACATAAAACATATCCTTATTGTGACTTCATATTAGTCTAATCTATCTGAAAATCAGGATTAGCATACCCTCTGATGACAAGATCTTTGTCTCCTCCATACACCAGTAACATATCCTTAGTTCTTCTCAGATACTTAAGAATAGTCTTGACAGTAGTCCAATGTTTTTCTCCTAGATCTGCTTTATATCTTCCTACCATTCTTAGTTCATAGGAAACATAAATTCTAGTACATAACATGGAATACATGATAGATCCTATCACTAAATCATATAGAATATTACTCGTCCTATCTTTCTCATGTTGTGCCTGGGGAAACATTTTCTTGGAAAGATGTATACCATGTGACATTGGAACCAATCCCCTCTTAGATTGTTCCACACAAAATATCTTTAGTATCTGGTCAATGTATGTACTTTGACTTAGTCAAAGAATCCTTTTGGATTTATCATGATTGATCTTGATCCCTAGAATGTAGGCTACTTTGCCTAAGCCCTTCATGGAGAAGCGCATGTTCAATCAGTCCTTGACTGAATACAAGATTGGTATGTCATTTAAAAAAAGTAATATGTCATCAATATACACTACTAGGATAATGAACACATTCCCATTAAACCACTTGTAATCACATGGCTCACATTCATTCTTAATAAAACCAAATTCTCTTATGGATTCATGGAATCAAATTTTCAATGATTTGGATTCTTGATTTAATCCATAAATGGATCTCTACAACTTTCATATCCTTTTATCATCACATGGTGTCACAAACCCTTATGGTTGGGTCATATAGACATCTTCCAAAAGGTTCCTCTTAAAGAATTCTGTTTTTACATTCATCTTCTAAATCTCATGGTCATGGAAATCTGTTATGGAAATTATGATTCTTATGGATTTAAACATGGAAACTAGTAAAATGGTTTTATCATATTCAATTCATTGATGTTGTTTAAAACCTTTATCCACTATCCTTGCTTTATAGGAAATAACTTGACCTTCCATGTCTATTTTCTTCTTGAATACCCATTTACACCCAATAGGCTTTACATCAACTGGCACATCGACCAGAACCCAAACTTGGTTCTGATACATGGAATCCATATCATAATTTATAGCTTCTAGCCATCTTGTAACTTATAATATCTCTACTACTTCCTTGTATAATATAGGTTCATCATTTTCCAACAACAACAAGTCACCATCCTTTGTGACAAGGAGACCATATCTCTCTGGTTCCCTTACCTCTCTTGTACTCCTACGTAGTACTTGTATTTTAAGAAATACCTCTTCTATGGGAACTTGTGGAACTTTTTCCAATACCAACTTCTTTGTATCTTGATTATAAACTTCATCGAAGTTAATCTTTCTCCCAATATCCTTTTTGAGGATTTTCTCCCTATCAATAAAGACAGCATGTCTGGCAATAGTCACATTCTTTTCTGAGGGGTTGTATAGGTAATATTATTTTGTTTTCTTGGGATGCCCTATAAATATACACTTCATGCCCCGGGGTTCTAGTTTGTTTCCTGAGAAAGCCTTAAAAAATGCCTCACATCCACATACATTTGTATGTAACAATTTTGGTTTCTTTCCACTCCATAGCTTGAAGGGAATCCCATTTTCTGCTTAGTCGGTACTTGGTTTAATGTGTATGTCACAGTTTATAATGAATATCCCCAAAAAGTTAATGGAAGATCTTTATGACTCACCATCGACCTTACCATGTCCAATAAGGTACAATTCCTCCTTTCACTAATACCATTTCACTATGGTGTATAAGGTGGAGTTAGTTGAGATAGAATCCCAAAATCCCGTAAAAGTTCAATGAACTATTTGTTAATATATTCTCCACCTCAATTCGATTGAATCTTATTTATCTTTTTACCAAGATGATTTTATAATTCATTCTTGAATTCCTTGAATTTCTCAAAGGACTCAGACTTATACCTCATTAAGTATACATATTCATATCAACTCAAGTAATCAGTAAAAGTAATGAAGTTAGAATATCCACCTCTAGATTCTACTAGAAATGGTCCACACACTACAGTGTGTACCAATCCTAGAAGCTCTGTGGCCCTTTTACACTATCCACAAAATGGTGGTTTGGTCATTTTCCTTTGTAAACAAGTGTGACATCTATCAAGTGGGTTTAGCTTAGAAGATTCTAAATAACCATCTTGACAGATCTTTGTCAGGCTCTTCTCGTTTAAATAACTGAGGCAGTGATGCCACAATTAGGTGTTGTATGAGTCATGTGAACTTGGTTCATTATTAATTTCCAACACTTGGTTATAATAATTTAATACATATAGACCATTATTTAAATGTGTCATACCATAACATATGTTGTTCTTATAAAAGTAACAACATGTATTTCCGAACATGAAAATAAATCCATCTATATCTAAACTCGATATAGAAACACTAAAAAAAATAAGGCTATAGCCACGGTTTCAAACCGTGGCTATAGGTAATAACCATAATTTAACGAATCATGGCTGTTATTGATGTGGTTATAGAGATATAGCCACGGTTTCATCTATAGAAAAAAATCTATTTCCACGGTTTGAAATTATGGTAGTAGCTTCGGCCATGGAAAATTATAGCAATGGTTTAGAACTGTGGTTATAGGTCTATTGTCATGGTTTAAAACTGTGGCTATAGGTCTTCCAATTCCATTAAAAAATATATCAGCTTCCAGCACTAAAAACCAGCAGCAAATCACCAAAAACTAGTAGCAGATCACCAAAAACTAGTAGCCACTGTTTAATACCCATCAGCTTCCAACACCAAAAACTAGTAACCACAATTTAATACCCTGCAGCTTCCAGCACCAAAAACTAGTAGTAAATCACCATCCAATTGGTAGAAAAAATAGAACATTTTATATTGTAAATATATGTTTCTATCCAAGGGGATCATCTGGATAGCCTATGAAATTGATCTAGAATAGTCAAAAAGGCATTAGATTTTGGTCTAAAATCATTGAATCAACTCTTTAATTGATTTAATCAACCCAAGGGGGATGCAGGATGTAGGGTTGGGGTTAGGGTTGGAGGGGGAGGGGGGTTTGGGGTGCAAGAGGTGTGTGGGGGGAAGGAAAGGGGACTGGGGGTGTGCAGGGGGAGGGGTAGGGGGAACTTCAGGTGAAATTCCTTGGGATATTGGGTATAACTGACACGCAATGGGAAATGGTTGGTGGGTTAGGTGTATGATAATGGGTTATATGTGATGTGACTCATTGGGTAATGATTCTAAGTATAGAACTAGGTGTATGGAAGTGTATGCTGGTGGGCTTTGATGAGATTGAGTAGGATCATGGGTAAGAACCCATGAGAGGGTTATTGGTGGATCACTCTCCCTTTTGTAATGAAGACTGAGCTTTAATGTGGATTTTTTAGGAAAGGTCTTGGTGTATGAGGGTGTGTGTGAACTGGTTACATGCATTCCTTAATTGAGATGTGGATTAGTGAATGGACTGTGTGTGGGTTTATTGATAATGGTTCGGGTTGTCAATGAAACTGAGTGGAGATGAAATGTTCATTCTATGGTGATATGTTTGAAGTCATGATAGCCTTATTTTTTGGTCCTTGGTAAGGTTATTTTCAGTGAGGTTTTCTAATAGGACCTATTTGGATCAGTGGTTGAGTAGCGGTGTATGGGAATCCATAGGGTGGAGAGTTCGTAATGCCCCACAGGTTTCTGATTCATTATTTTTGGAGGAAATTTTTGTTTTTAATATGAATCATGGGTTCTTTCTTAAGTTGGAATTTTTATTTGGAATATGAACATTAGACATTACTAAATGGTGTTTTGGATTTAGTTTGAGTCCCCTGTTGGTACCTCTAGGGTTTGGGTGGAAGTTGGTGGAGGTTTGAGGTGAAAAATAACTGAAATTTAAGATACTATATCCTTTCATTATATGACCCATTAGGTTTATGGAACTAATGTATTTGTTCAAGGAGTGAACCCCCTATCTCGAACATTTTAGGTTGTGAACCTCAGTTTAAGCCATGAAATTCCTAGTGGTAGGGATTCATGGTCTGGACCCCTGGTCGCACTGTGAATCATGACTAGGTGGATATATTTTAATATGTTAAATTATGTATTTTTCTTGGTTAAGTGTTTTATTATATAGGAAATATAGAGAGCCTTAGGAGAGGAAATTTAAAGTTGTTCCTCCCCTCCCACATACCTCCTTCCATCACCTTCAGATTGGGCTATTTTCAGATTCATTTTGATGGATTCTTGAGTTAAGTTCATCTGTTATTTCCTCTATTGGTGTTTCCCTTTAGTTTTTAATAATTTTGATTCAGTTTCATCTAGGTTTTTAGTGTAAATTCCACCAGATCATGGTGGAATTGACCAAGGATGATGGGGTTTTCATGTGTGAAATCTATAAGAGGACTTGATAAGGTGTTTTCATGCTATCTGTCATTGTTTCAGTTGAGTTAAGCCACTAACCTAATTTATTTAGTGTTTTTTATGAAATTGGATGAAATTTATGGTTGGATGGGTACTAGTGGTTATTTATTTTACCCAGGATAGTGTTGGATATATGCTATGGACATTCTGGGAGTATTTGGACAAGGTTCTGGGATGTTTTGGTGTAATGATGACACTCATTGAGTTTTTTTTCTGAATATGACTCTTGGTTTTAAATATAATAATTAATTATAATTTTTTATAATTAATTAAATATATTGTATGGATTGATATATGATCTTGGGTGGATGTAGAGGCATGGATGAGGATTGGTGGAGCTTGGTGAGAGGTTAACTTCGGTATCGAGGTAGGTGGCCCTTACGATACAATTTCATGTACATGTTAATGTTTGAGTGCACAACCCCCCCCCCCCCTATATCCCCCCTCTACACCCCCCCCCCCACACACACACACACCAACCTACAAAACCCCCACTGGATGATAGTGATCTCATAAATTCATTATTACTTCTATAGTGGTTACAACCTGAAGGTATATTCCTAAAACAAGCTCATTCACCTATGAATTCTAGTGATCTCATCAATAAACCAACCCCTCATCCCTCCCTTATGATAATTACTAACCTATTCTCATTGTGAAACTAAAGGATTCACCTCACTAGTCATGCCTTAATAGCCATTGTATATTTCCCAATTGATAGATCATCTATCAGGAATCTTATTACTTCAAGATTATATTATTTATTCTAGAAGGATATTCAATTTCATAAAATTAGATGATAGATGGTTAAGAAAAACCATAGTTCATTCTATTTATCATTAAATTCTAAACCCTTTTGACCCTATTCCTCAATCACTTGAACATTGAACCTTCAACCTTGTATGGGGAAATCAAATAGAACTGATGAAGGTGCTTCAATAAGTTCAAAGAAAATTAATTACTTAGGTACTAAGGGGTGAATTATTCCTGGTAAGGTAGTTGATTTTATCGTGTTCAATTTCACAGTGATGTTACTGAAGAAACTTTCATGTTTTCAAGGTCAGTTTTTTGTGTTTTATGAAATGAAAACAAAGATTTTATTTAATTTTTAAATTTTTATGAGAATTCTCGGTTCATGTTTTCTCAAAATGAGCACACTTTCATCTCTAAAGTGAAGGAAACTTCATTTTCTACTATTGAGTTGGATAAAAGTTTCTATTAGTTCATGTTGAAGTCTTAGGGGAATCATGTAAAATGGGTGAAAATGTCATTTCAAAGAGACACAACCAATTTTCATAGCATATACACATTATATAATAATGAAAACAAGTTTTTAAAATAATCAAGCAATTATGGAAATTAAATTAAGGGGTTAGGGATAGGGAACCTACCTCAACCTCAAGGATCTCTGATTTTGACAATGACAACTCGAATATTCCTTTTTTCTCTTGCAAAAATATTCACCTTCACATATATATAAGGACACCTATCCCCTATGTATATATTCACATGGAAAAAATATATAAAATGGGGTCCTTGAATATATTTTTATTCGAAAAGGTCTATAAGTCAAAACAACATCAATTATGATTTTGGGAAGCAAGGCCTACAATTCAAAACAAAATGACATTTATAAGACAACATCTAAACTTCAACAAAAAATTTGTGTTCTAGAAAACTCAGACACAGAAGAACCCCCTTAAAATATCTGTCAAAGAATAGAAAACTCATCATCAATGTCAATTCTGTCTAATAGATCATCCCATGGGTTATTTATTTGTACTTGAAGAACAATATACCACTTCTAACTAATATGAGTAAAGTACATAATTCAATATCTTGTTTTAAAAACACAATACATAATGAAAATTCATAAAAGATCTAAAATGATCATGGGTGATTACTAAGTGTTGATAATATAATTAAACATGGTTAATTATGTTTAATAATAACTGCATAATTAAAAAATGGTTCGCCTATTAAAAATTATTAATGAAGAACATGTAATAAGTTATATAGATTCGGGATTCATGTGTTTTTTCAGTAAAGGTTCAATAAATGAATCTATTAAAAATTAATTTTCTTGTAATAAATACATAACAGCAATGCATTTCATTAAAAGAGGAAGATTCATACCAATGGTACCTTTAGAATCAATGATATTGGAATAAATAATACCATCATCACATCCTTATAATAAGTGAGTGTAGTTCTTTCCTTCATTAAAAATTCTGGAAAATTAAGAGAAAAATTTTAGGCAAAATTTAGTGAGGTGCCCCCTTTATGAAGAAATTAACCAGTCAACATGAAAAAAATATGAATATAATGATCCAATCATAGATAAAATAAGAGAAAATAAGTCAATATGAATTTAAAAATCCAATAATATAGTATAATAATCAATGGGAATAGTAAATGACACAAGCATTGAAGAGCATGAAGAAACCTAGTGACTTTTAGAACCTCAGACATAGAAGAACCCCCTTATATGCTCTCCCATAGAAGACACCCCCCCCACCCCCGTGCCACCCCATGCCCCAACCCCCTACACCATCTCCCCAACCCACCTCCTACTACACCAGCCCCTCCCCCTACACCAGCCCCCCCCCCCCCACCCCTTGTACTATCCACCCCCACCCCCCAGAATCATCCTCCCTCCCCTACACCATCCCTCACACTACCCCTACATCACCCCCCCCCCACCCTCCAATGCACCAGCCACCCCCCCCCCCCCCTCTCAACATCCCTCACCCACCCCCCTGCACCAGCCCCCCACCCTCCCCTACATCATCCCCCCTCCAATGCACTAGCCCCCCCCCCCAACACCAGCCCCCCTCTCCCCTACACTAGCCTCCATCCCACCCCGTACACCAGCCCCCCACCCTCCCCCCTGCATCACCCCCCCAACCACCACCACCCCTCCCCCTAATACACCACCCCCCCCCCCAGCCTCCGCACCGACCCCCCACCCCACCCCACCCTACACCATCACCCCCCCCCCCCACACACCTCCTACACCAACCCCCCACCCCCCCTAAATCAGCATACCTTCCCCCCTGCACTACCCCCCCACCCACCCCCACCCCCTATACCATCCCCCCCTAAATCAGCACCCCAACCCCCCCCCCCCCCAAATGCACCATCCCCCCCACTCCCTGCACCAGCCCCCACCCCCCTGCATCATCCCCTAGCCCCCCTAAAACTAGTAAAATTTAATCCCATAGAGAGAGTAATAGAATTCCTACTCTAATCTTCCTTATTTATAGATTTTTATGCCCCCTAATCCTTCTTCTTATTACTACAAGAATAGGTACAAACTACGACACTAGGAAATTTGGTCATTAGTACACTAGAATCTCAAAGAAAACCATAAATCATATCCTCAAGAATATTGTCAAATGTAAGGGTCCTATGAAGAACCTATAGATAAGTTGTAGGTCATAGCACCAAACATGATTCCATATCTCTATATGTAGTCAAATCTTGAACATATTAATATAATGTTAATTTTTCCAAACTATGTTTGAGTAAAGATATAGAATCCATGTGGAACGAGAAATTTAAGTAAGAACCACAATCTTCCCTTACTAAATATCCATAAACAATTGAACTAGATCTAGATTTTTTGTTTTAGGAAATAAATCATTAAATATAATATCTTTTAAGGCCTCTTAAGTAAGATTTTCATGCATGCTTACCAGACTTATTCAATCCCATCACCCCCTAGTGGGTCCCTAAAGCATAAAGGCTTCAATTTTCAATATTATATCACCATTATTCTCTAGTATATCCAAAATATTCCCTCTATTATATCAATAAAATCCTTAGAAACAAAAGGGACAACAATTCCCTTTAATGATAGTGGATGTTTGATCTGAACATCTCAACCATATTTGACAATCTTCCTCTAAAAGACTCTTTGTTAGATAAGGCTCATTGCATGAACTACCAACATAGTTGTGGGAGAATTCCTAGGTGCATCATCCTATATATACTTTTATGGAATGAGTGTTTCATATTGATTTATAGAAATCATTTTTCTTAGGGGGTTTTATTTTTCTAAAATAGAAAATGATTATTTATAATTCATATAACAACATCAATATGAGAGCGTAAGGTCTTTTTAGGGACATGTATATAATTTTTTATCAGAAGTTATATCCTATGAGATATATCTATAAAAATTATATAACCCTATTAATTGAACACAATACTCAAGCATAGTCCTCTAAACTTGTATGTTAGTCACAATCACATAAATACATAACATAATTAAATACTAAAGTTAAACTAGTTAATTATTCTTAGATATTTCACTCAATATATAAAATCAACTGATCTAAAAAAGATAGTTGAATTAAGGAAATAAATTAATCAATATTTATAGAGAATTAAATTACTATATTTATGGAATGTTATTCTACCTTCCTACTCGGGATGAAAGAATACAATAAAATCACAAAAAATATGTTAACAACATTCTCATCACCAATAACTCTAATGTTCCTTACACTTGATCTAGCCAAGCACATGGAAACTCCCCTAACAAGTTCCAAACAACCAATATCCTTTTAACCATAACCCAAAATAGTTTAATAAAAAAGCTACCCCAAGCCATTAACACCATATTATAATGACCCAACCCAAACCTATAGGTATGATCCAAAGGTCCACATAACCTCATGTGAGTATCCTCATACACAAGGTTCCCCTACTAGTGGTGAGGATCTAATTTAATTTTAGGAGAGTATACCCTTGGAAATAATTTTAATTAATGGATACTAAAAAATAACCATAATTTGAATAAGTATCACAATAGAATAATTACACTAATAAATTCTATAGCATGTTTCATTCCATTTCAAACATAAGAAATTCTTTATAAACCATTTTAAAATGACATTTTCCCAAGTAAATTCCATAAGACATCGCAAATAGACATAAAGACCCTGAAAGGATTAAAATAACTATGAATTATGTAAAAATCCATTATTTTTATAAATCAATCCTTTAAACCACCCAAATCATCCCCTTTGAAATCATAATAGGTATCAAACACCATTTTAAAATACTTAAATTTCTTTGAAAGATCCACTTGGGAATTTTCACAAACACTTGGAATGCAATAACTCCATGCCAATTATAAAAACCATTTGAAAAAAAAAATTAAAAACATCATGGGTATCACCTATAGGTATATTTTGTAAATAATAACATTTTAAAACTTTAAATCTACCCATGGAATGAAATATAAAGAAACTAAATAGAAACCCCTTCCTTAATCCAAGATGAAACAAGTCCCAACATTTCACCTTCAGGAGAGCAAGAAAAAACAAGAAAGGAGAAGACCTATACAACCCCATCAAAACCAAAACCCCTTGATTATAACTTACTTGAACCTTAAATTCATCCAAAATAGGCATTGGGGAAAAATAAAGAAACACCTACAAAAAGGAACACCACCCTTAACATTATTCCTCAAATTCCATGGAATGAATCATTAAGCATCATCAAACCACATCAATCATAAAAAAAAATCACAACCATATGAAATGAATCACTTAATAATATTAATACCTAATATAGGTCTTTCCACCATTTATAATTCATCTAAAATAGTGAAACAAAGGATAGACACAGCTATGGGAGAAAACATCACCAAAACAACCATATTTCCACTAATCATCAAAGGAAATCATAAGATTCCACTAACCATAAGAAACCATGAAAGAACATATCAAATACATAAAGGAATAAAGTTCTCAAAAACATCTAAGAGGTTACTAGACTAGGTCACTAATCCAAGACATCCCCTATGAATAGGAGGAACACATCAATCATGAACATGACTCGTCATGGAATAACATGGCTCTATCCTTGATTCAAAAAACAATATGTCAAGTAAATTTCTTCCAAAGTCATAAAACACATACTCATGGTGATACTAATTTAAAATACTAACATGGTATAACTCACAGTCTAATCAGAAACCAACAGCTCATCCATGTTACCCTAGAACATTCCCTAGGTATACCCATATTATCTATCAAACAAACTGCATCACACGGTCTAAACCATGAATGAAAAATAGTTCTCATCATAAACCAATGAGGAATTATAATCCCAAAATAAAAACCACTCACATAAGAAAAATCTAAAAGTTAACCAAAAGGATAAACCAAACAAAGTTCAACTCAAAACCTTAACCACTTTAAGATCCTTGAACAAGAATCCCAACACAATTCATCAACCAAATCACAACCATGTCCAAAATTCACCCCACATAATATCCTAATTAAACTATTAATGGTGAACTACCACATCTAATAAATGATAAGATATAAAAAAACACAGGGGCTTAAAATGATTGGGGTTCTATACTAAATCACATAAAAGATCTAAGGTTGAACTAAATACCTCCTCTAAAGAACTAAGAAACAAGTTCCATAGAACTTCACTACTATACTTCCCTAAAAGAGTACTCAATAATATAGTGGATTCTTCACATGTATAGTCTAAGGGTAATTCCACTAAAAACACCATATTTAATAATTCTTCAAGATTCACTAGTATATGATGTGATGGAACAATAGCATCTTCAACTCTATTTAAATCATGGGCAATGCTAAATGTTAAAAGCACCCCAGTCAATAAATAACAGGATTCACCATAAGTTTCATACCAAGAACCTTTCTAGTAAGAACACTCAATAAACAATAAACATGAATCCAAGACATTCATGTTTCCTAAACCAAATTAATGAGTCCCAGTACACTAGGGACAAATTTCAAAAGCACCCATTAATCAAATAAAAACACATACCAAAACATTAACTTTCCAAAAGCACTCTTTCTTGTTAAAAAAACTATATTACATAAGGAATCAAAACTCCTTTTTTAGAAAAACTTGTTTGAAAAAAACTTTACCATTAAAAAATAACATACTTCATTTAAAAATCCTTATTTTCCTTGGAGAATTTAAAAACTTTTAACTCATATTAAAAACCTAAAAACACATTTTTAAAATAAGAAATTACCTCGAGATTCATAAAGATATTATTTATTTCAAACCACTTATATAATAATACATTTTTTATTTCAAGGAGTTTTACCCTTTAAAACATTTCAAAACACTTCAAAATTATTATTTTAAAACTGACCACTATTGATAATTATTACTATGATGGAAACAAATTTGAAAATACAACCTATGAATTAATGGAAAAAATGTTAAAATCCAATAATCGATGAAGAAAGAGGAGGAAGATGATTATACAAAAATATAGTAGTAAATTAAAACAACTCAAAAGTTTGGTAATGAAATACACTAAACATAAAATAATTATAGATTTCCAACATCGCTATAACCACATGATTATCATATCACTGAAGCATAGATACTAGAGAATTATAAATTGGTTGTTTTTCATCCTCGATGAAGAGAATATTTAATATCGGATATTAGGTATTGAAAATCACAGAAATATATAAGTTTTAAATCTATATTAAATTAGGGGATAATGAAATACATACATTCTAGTAGTTTTTTGGGATAATTTCCTATAAGAGGAAGGTGGATATGGTTTATGGGATCCATGAGGGAGTCGATGTGAAATCCATGGGGGAGGGGATCTGTGAGGGATCTTGATAGGGATGATCTATGTGGTGGAGCCAAAAATTGACCTGAGAACTGCGGGGAGAACTGATGGAGGTGGGGAGGTGGGGAGGTGGGAGGTGGGGATGTGGGGAGGCAGGGAGGCAGATACAGAGATGCAGGAAAGAGGAGGTGGGGATGTGTGGATACAGATGCAGGAATGGGGAGGCGAGGAGGCGGGGAGGCCGGAAGGTGAAGGCGGATGCGGTGAACTGGTGAGGTGAGGAGGAGGCGGGGATGTGGATTCCATAATGGGAGGCTTGGAAGAGGATGTAAGGTGGAGGAGGAAGAGAGGAGGAGTGTGAGATTGATAGGAATAATCAATAGAGACGTAAGGGGAATAGGGTTTGCAGGTAGGGAAGAATTGTGAGGGGGGAGGGGGGAGGGGAGTAAGAACGAGGGGTGGGGTATATCCATGACCATCGTGGTATTATGTTGGATATAGACACATTTTTTATAAACCGTGGCTATAAATCCATGGATATAACTCAAAATTATAGTGGTGAAATTTTTTTCTTGGTAACACTAGGTAAATAATAATATCCATGTAAAACCAAAATCATTTTCATTAGTAATGTGAGGTGGTAGTTGCCAATGGCAAGAGCGACCGGTCTCACACCATTGGTAGCTCGTAGATCCACCTCTCATATGGAAATTTTATAGAATCTAATTGGTTCCTATATTTGAATACATATGTGAGCCCCAAAAGTTATATATAATACCCAATGTGTAGAAATGGAAATATTGCACTCGATAATGAACGCACATTTAGTTTCCCCTTTCCTTCGGGTGCAATTCCTCTTACAGTGGCCTAACTTTCCACATGAAAATCATACTACCCTCTTTTCCTTTCCCTACCTCTTGATGTTCTTCTTTTTTCTTGGATGGTTCTCAGATTCTTTAGATTTTTTATAAATATTAGTCCCCTTTGCCTTGTCCTTCCTCTTCCTATTCACCATAAGGACTGTGGGTTTTTTATGCCCCATATCCTTATCCACTTAGAAAATTAGGGTAAGAAGCTCTGATAGAATCTTCCCATTATTTCTCATATTATTATTCATAATAAAACTAGAGAAGTTCTTGGGAAGTGATGATAGTATGAGATCTATACGCAACTCATCTAGGAATATAATCCCTAATATGTTCAGATACTCAATGTAGCCAATAATCATGACTACATGTGGTCTAGTTGGCATAGACTCTCTAAGATTAGTAGTGAACAAAATGTTGGAGATCTCATACCTATCATATCTCACCTTATCTTAATAGAGATCCAGAAGGTGAGACATCATGCTATATGCATCCATTTTCTCATGTTTCTTCAAGAGCTCATTGGTTGTGGATGATGGCACGAGGCACTAAACATTTTTAGCATCATTCATATGTTTCCCATACAGATAGAGTTTATCATCACTCACCTCATTTCCAAGCACAAATAGTAAAGGCTCTTCCAGCACATAAAGTTTCCCCTCACGGAAAAGGATAACCCGAAGGTTCCTTTGTCGCTCCTAGAAATTAGTGCTAGTGATAAGTTTTTTCTTTCTTGATTATAGATCTCAAGGATATGTTTGATCTCATTTTGATATTGTTTCTAAAAATAATATGAATAGAGTTTTAGTGCTTTATCTTGATAAATATAGACAAATAAATTAATTAATATCTATTAGTCTCCAAGTATTTTGTCGAAACCCAATATCCATCACCATTGGATTTGAAATATCATATTGCTTGGACATTATAACAACAAGGATCCATATTTCCCTTAGCATTACCCCAACTATGGTTGGTCAAGAAACTTGAATGGTTTTAGGTAGGCATTCCAAATGCCAACTGCATTAACTCAAAGCTCCTTGATCTGTTGAGTGGACTCTCCAATCCTAAAATCCTTAATTTTGGATTTCCTTAACATTTTCCTCTTAGTTTCACCAAGTCCTTCTAGAGAAGTCAACCCTTGATGTAAACTAAGTTATGTAAATCCAAAACCTCAAATTAGAGTTCTTCGATAATTAAAAGCACCCCAACTAGGGTTGGTTAAGCACTTTGAACTATGGTTCAATTCTAACCGAGGTAATGGAAGGCTATACTGACTTAATATTTAATATAGGGAATTTATCCTTTATGTGTACATTTCTACTTGTTATCTTTTCACATGTTTTTTAATATTAAGTGGATATACTTAAGTGATTAACCAGGTATAGATAATATTTATGCATAGGCCATTTTATTTTTAGTTCTATCTTATATGCTTGTTAGTTCAATAATTATGTGATCACGTTAAACATCCATAATGAATAACCATAAAACTAGAAAAATAAATAAATAAAGGGTATGATCATGATCTTTAAAATTGGTTAATTTATCTAGAAGTTGATAAACTAACCCTATCCTAGGGTAGAAATACCTTGAACTGTTTAATCTTTGTGTTTATAGCTTTCCACCTATCCACCTTTGTATCTCTTTTGATTGGTTTCGCCTTGGCTCCTATCTTGAACCACCTCCACTATCTTGGGATATCCATCCATTATATATACTTTTAACTCACACGTAGGTGAGGGGTAAAAGGAGGTTTACATAAAAGTAACCATGGACACACAAGCCCTACATATTAATAAGGAGAAGGCACATAGGGCAACAATTTCAATTTAATAAATAAATTAAAAGGGAACCAATCACATAAAAAGGTCTGGTTTAGTTCATGATCATCCACATAAATGTAATAAATTATTCATTTAATTAAACTAGTATTAAATTATTTAATCATTCTTATTAAGAAAATTACACTCGAATCGATTAATCAATATCTTTAATTAATTAATATTTTTTATCTTAATTATTTTTATGAATTTCCTTAATATTATCATCTATAACCTTTTACATAACTTGTGCCTTGGAGGCAACCCAATGAATACCCATCAAAAACTACCTAGCATGTATTGTACTTATATACACTTTATTCTCTATGACATGTAGTATGCATGCAGAATTATAATTGTAATACAACTCATACATGATGTGCAGATCTTTGAACATTATATAGATGTTAATTATATATATATATATATATATATATATATCAAACACCTGTCACATGTTGTGTCCCATAATTACGCCCAAACAAAGGTACATGTCTCAAAGGTTACATAATATAATAATAAATTTTTAAATATGTGTAATCCATAAAAAGTACATGGCATGTAGATCTGAATACACGGTGAGTACCCTCCTCATCATCCATCTGAAGTACATGCCTGGGAAAACGTTGTGTGAGGTGTACTTTAAAAATATTCGGAGTACACGGCATGTCCAGTGGTCCATACTTCGTGTCGAATCCATGTTACACGGTCACTAGCAGGGAAATCCATGTATGGGATACACAACTTAACCCTGACCCGAAGGGACTACATGCCATGTCTAGTGGGCCACACAGTGTGTAGTCTGGCTGACCGTGTGCCAGTCTGTCCTGGTCAACATGCAGGGTAAGAATTTACTACACTTCATGTCATTAATGCACACGGCTTGAGTAATTGTTGAATTACTCCTGATGCACTGAAAACAACTACACAGTGGGTGGTCCGGATTACACGGCATGTATGGAAGATGATACGGTGTGTAACTCTGAATACACGGCATGTACTATCATGTTACTTGGAAAAAATCGTTGGAACCTCTTGATGAGATCCTTGATTTAATTTTAATCATAAAATTATTCATTTCTATTAGATCTATGAGAAATTAAATAGGAAGATCATATCTCGAAATTTAGATTACAAGAACGATTAAACATGAATTGAAAAACTAAATTATTAAATCGTAAATCGTCAATGAATTATTTAAATAATTATAAACAAAAATATGACCACTTTGATACCACTTGTATATTTTGGTCATAGAGGAATCACAGGATGGGCGTGTACCCAAATTTTCTAATTTCCATGATCAGTGATTAATCTGGGATCAATATGACGATAAAAGCCAGTATCCACTGAATTGAATCAAAGATAAAAGACAAAGGAGAGAACCCAATACTTAAAAGAGTGGATTAGCATATTTTGTTTATAATTAATTTAATTAAATTAAAGAATTACCTCCAAGGTGATTCTTTCTTCATTGATGTGTTTGACCACAGGTCTGAGGTGTGACTTCATTGTGATGTAGAACCCAAGGATAGCATTTCTCTAGTGGTGATCCACACGTGCTCCACATATCTCCAGACATCACCGAAGGAGTCTCCAGGTGCTAGCGTGAAAGATCCTTTTGCTTGCGATGTCCACCTTTGAGAACCTTGAGAATTTCTTCCAAAGCATGATCCTAGATCCGATGGAGGAGGATATCTCTTGTTCTTGAGATCATTCTTGGAGAGGTAAGAGTTCTCTAGGCTCGAGATCTTTTCTTCAAGTATGTTTTACACACAACCATTGGTTAGCCAGTGTTATGACCCCTTGGTTAATTAAATAATAATAAAATAATGGTAAATTTAATTAAACATGTAATAATGAATAATTATCACATTTTTCGTTACTTATTTTTATTATTCCATGTGAAACCTAATGTCAAATAATAATAGCAATTCTATTATTTCCATGACATGTGCTTAAATTTAACATTATATTAAAATATTATTTAACCAAATAATATTTAATATTATTTCTCACTGGACCCATAACTTGGTCCATCAATCCTCTTCAATATTTACCGGGCCTTGAATAATGACTATTTATTTATTAAATAAATATAACTGCATTTTTATCCAATAAATAAATATTTCATCTACAATATATTCTCTCTAATAACTATAGAAAAAAATAAATGCGATGAAGAATACTTGAATAATTATTAAACCACAACTGAGTATAATATTTTTTCAACTTGTTAAATAATAAATTATTTAACTGAGATATAGGATACACTTAGTGTGTGACCCTCTAGGACTCTTTTTCGTTGGCATTAGTTGGGTTTTCCTAAAGTCTAATATTGTTATCTAGTAATGGGTCAAGGCACCCAAGAGAAAGAAGTTAATGTCACAATGACATGTCACCTCATACAAATGCTCACCAGGTAATATATTCCATTTTTTTTAATATCTCCAATCAAGCAGGTTGCATGAAAGTGTCATCAACCCATGTGCTCGATTTCTCATTCTTTGACTTCCCGGAATTGAACTTTCCTAGAGAACATCATTGCCATGGATTTAGTTAGGCTATATCATTTCCATAAAAGGGCCTAGATATCTAATTTAATAGAATTGAAAAATCCTTTATCACATTATTCATTAATGTAGTATTACTCGTGATGCACCGAACATATCCTACCTCACTGCGAACATCTGTCATCACGGTTTTCATCAATACATCTCATTGTGTCAGTCATAATACCCATTAATAATAATCTTAAATTATAAGGACCAATACACACATCCACATATAGGAAAAACCAATGACACTTATGAATGTGGATTTCCTATTGGCGGGTCTTGTTCTCATAATATCCTCCTCGATATTACCAAGGGAACACACCATGATAAGGTGCCTCAAAGTTTCATGAGTTCCTACCCCTGATAGTCTATATCCTTTTTTACTTCAAATATCCAGCCATAGAAAATATATTCAAGAATAGTTTCATGGAACTTTTGGGTTCTCATCATAGTAGGGATCTTCTATGACCTTTTAGTGTGACAGTTATTCTTAGGACATTATCACATACTATGTCATGAAAAAGAACAATCATGATGTGATAAGGAGTTTATTAATATTCATCCAATGAATACATTTTTATCATAAAGTACAAATAAGTTGGTTTGTAGGGCACCAACTCCAATAGTATGACCCAAGTCTATGATCTCAACTCTGGAATGACCTTAATGACATTGATCAAGGTAAAACGACTTGGTTTATCAGTAGAGACTTTAATGTAATCACATAACCTTTGTAGAAAAAGGGAAGAGGGATATTTCATTGGAATGGAATGCATGTGTTATAGGAGTTCATTTCATAGTGTATTTGGGTCTCTTTATTAACCATTTCACTTGGTATTATAATAAAAAGGGTGGTTGAAGGATGTGGTGTTGGATTGATCGTTGATATGTTAGCCTCTGGGAAATCTCTTAATATACTAATTCTGGTGTGACTCACTTGGTGTGTGCATTTTCCAACTACTCTCCACTCCTTGTTCACCTGGATACTTGTGAAGGCCTAAAGAATAACTTCTTCTCCAAAATAGGTACTTTGGACAAGAGTTATCCCTCCTTGGTTTGTACATCCTATAACAAACATTTTCTTAATCTCTATTGTATTAGATTTCACAAAAAAACATAGAAGGATAAAAGATGATCTTCAAGAATGATCTAGAGACCATCCTGTAGGACTGCATGATCTGGAGTCTATGAAACATGATATTGAGCATGCAGAGTCTATCCTAGAATATAGTTGGAATGATGGAATTCTTCTTGAACTTGTTTAAAATAAGAATACCCTTTTGGATATGGTTTTGGAATAAGAACGGTTGGCTCGAGTCAAATAAAAGAAGACCTAGTTGAAGGATAGTGATAGAAACACATCCTTCTTCATGATCGTATCAAAGAAAAAATAGAATTATGATGCCTAATATCCACCTCGAGGATGGATCTTTTATTAATGATCTAGCTATTTTTTGGAGAATGGTGGAGGATCATTTTATTTCTTTAATAGTTGGTATCAATCCAACTATACAAGAGGTATATCCAATAGATCACTCCTTTTATTATGAGGATATTCCTTTGGTGGTGAATGAGGCTGTTGACCAGGGCCTTGTGATAATTCTATAGGAGGAGGTGTGGGATGCTTTGAAATCCCTCAACCAATAAATTGAACTAGGACCGAATGGTTTTCTAGTATCCTTCTACATGGCCTTATGATACATTGTTAAAAATTAACTTCTATGACTCATTCATGATTTTTTTTGCGGCGGAAATCTACCTTGGATGTCATGTGCAACAAAACATGTCCATATACCAATGGTTAGGTACCCTACTTCCTTTAAGCATTATAGACCCATTAGTATCTATAATTTTACATACAAGTTTCTTTCAAGTGTGATTAATAAGATTTTGTTTGTCTATCTACCCAAGTTTATTTCATAGGAACAACATGCTTTTATTAAAGGGATATCAATCCAATATTCCATTTCCCATGACCAAGATATGATTGGCGACGTAAATAATAAGATGTAGGGATCTAATATTATAATTAAAATTTCCATGGAAAAGGAATATTATCATCTTGAATGGGGATTCACATTGAAGGTGGTGAGTTTTATAGGTTTTACACCATGTGTTTCTAATCTATTATCTAGGTGTTTCTTTCCTTCCTGGGTCTTGTTAAATTTCTTGGGTAAGATATGTAGTTTTTTAAATCAATGTTGGGCCTGAGGAAAGGTGACCACATCCCCCAAAGCCTATTTATTCTAGTATAAAAATTATTTAGCATATCTATTTCTTTATGTATCAATGATATAAGAATCCTTCCTTATAGTTTCTATAGTTATTTTAATGGTTTTTCTCACCTACTATTTGCTGATGACATCCTTATTTTCATTAACAGTAATAAGAGATCTATCCAAGGCATGATTAATACTTTGAAGGAATATTTAAAGTGGAGTGGTCAATACATTAATTATGGAAAGTGTAGAATTTATTTTTTGAAATCATGCTCTAAGAGTCATGATGCAACCATTGAAGAAATTATAGGAGTCAATAGAAAATAATTTATTATGGATTAACTTGGGTCACATATTTCTCCAGTTTTCTTTCGTATTCATCTATATGAGAGCATAGTCTATGAGATTAAAGCTTGTATTATTAACTGGAAGAGTCATTTTTTGACTTTTAGGGGTCGTATCACATTGGTTACTTTAATTCTTACCTATATTATGATTCATATACTATCTATTATTAATGTTCCAAAATTGGTGCTCTACAAAATTTAGAAAATAATAACTTCTTTCATCTGGGACTCTCAAATAGAATGGAATTGTGCTTGGTAATCCTAGGCCTGAATGTCCAAGCTGGTGGAATCTATAGGTATTGACCTATGGAATGTGGTGGAAATCATGTACAGCCTTAAAAACAAACTATTATGGGAGGTATTTGAAGGTTGGTCTTTGTGGGGTCATTTTAGTGCAGGTAAATATGAGGATTTTAGAAACCCAAAAGGGATTATCTCCACCCAATAGAAAATGTTTTGAGGACACTTAACAATGATTATTCAATGGTTAAGGTAGATTTTAGGATGTAGTAAACTAAGATACTATAATCTTAACTGGGTGGTTGTTTCACTGGGTTTTTTTGCCTTCCATACACCTGATACTACTTTTTATTAAGAAAGAGCTTACCCAGAGTTCACTCGGGCTACCCTCAAACCAAAACAGCATGAGGTCTTCAACAATATATAGAACTCCTAGGAAATGTATAAACTAGTATTCATTGGTTTTTTATTAAGAGATTTATCAGATAAGGAATCGTATGTCCATCGAGGGACATCCATAGGTTAAAATAAGCAATATCTTTTGGTGTAACGACATACCAATTAAGTATTGAGTCATGTTCTAGTGAATATTGAATTGAGATATTCCTAATAATGATTCAATCAAATGTAAAGGGATTTCAGTTGTCTCTAATTTCTTCTATAGTTTCAACTCCAAGGAATAAACCACAGATCATATGTTCTTTGATAGATATTGGTCCACAGCTATGTGGTGTAGCCAAGGTAGCCTTATCAGTGTCAAGTTTTCTAAAGGGAATAACAGAACTTTTTTCAAGGTGTGGTTTCAAGGCGTGGTTGAAAATATCTTAGAATTAAAGGTGAGAGAATCTTTAGTTTTAGTAGGCTGTTGATTTATTTGGAATTCTGGTAATAGGTGTAGGGTTTAAGGCTTTACAAGCTCAAGTATTTCCTTGGAATCTTAGTCAAGGTGTTTAGCCACTGAGCTTGGTCCTCTCCTGAAACATTGAAAAAATCATCACTCTTTGAGGATGGTCATGGATGGTAGGGGATATGAATCATTACCATATAGAGATACATCAAATGAAAATTAGGTTTAGTGGAATCCCTATACCGATGGGTTCAATATCAACTATGATGGTTCTTGCAATTTTGGAATTATGGAAGGAGGGTTTTTCTGTGACTGTAATAGCATGGTGATTTTTGCCTTCAATGGTTTTTATGTGCAAGGTGACTCTCTTCTAACAGAGGCCAAAGATTTTCTAAATGGGATAGATGTGTGTTGTTCCTACAAAATTAACCCTTCAGAGGTTAAAACTGACTCTTGGGTCCTCCTCAACTATCTTCATGGGATTTACATCACGCCTTGTTCCATTATCTATCCAATTCACAGATGAGAGTCCAATACTGTCTATGAAACAAATATCACATTCTTAACGTTAATGTAATCATGATATAGATTTTTTGGCTTATAAGGGTACCTATGATAACCCTATTCTTATATATTTAGACCTTGGTTCCCTTCCCACAGAGTTCACTACCTTTATTTAGAATGATTCCCTAGGGATCCACTATTTTATGCTTCCCTAAATTATTCTTTTTTTTTTGTTTTCCATCTTGACTGTTGTATTTTATTTTATTCTCAATAAAATTACCACTTTGAATGATGTAGTATAAAGTTCCATAAATACATATAAATAATTGTATAGGTATTATTTCTTTGATTTAAATCAAGAAAATGAGAGTTCAGTTGAGTACAAATAAAAAATAAATTTTCCAAATAATAAGAAAGAGATAATGGTTTTTCCAGCATGTAATAATTCTAGAAAGAAATAATCGGGTACATGCTTAATGGGAACATGAGTTTGTTTTAATTGTGATGAAAGGGGTCATAAAGAACTTGAATGGTAAATGAAGAAACCACTATAGTTTAGTGATTCATATGTAAATAGATAGTAAATTATTCAAACTAGTCTCTTAATTATCAAGGGAACCACCAACAGATAATTCTATGGACAGAAGGCTAAGTTTATGTGATTAATACAGCTGATTTTGAAGTTCCAAAAGATATGGTGGTAGGTTATGTTATTATAAAATAAAATTTAACTCATTATTTATTTAATTCAAGATCTTAAAACCTTTTATATCTTCCATGAATATTAGATATTTCACTATTACCTAAATAAGGGAGTTTTCAATCAAGAATTTGAGTGAAAAACTAATTGCGATAAGGAAGCTTCAGTCAATTCCCATTATTACACATAGACATACCTTATTTGTAATATTAATTTATATATAAATGGTTTCCATTTATATAATCCTATGTATGTATTGAAATTTAAATTACAGTGATATAATTTATTTAAAAGTGAAGGAGATTATAATTTGGGGTGGATATATAGAATTCTTTGGCTTTAGAGTGGAAAAATCATCGGAATAGTATTTAGATTTTACTTTAATAGATTTTATTAATGAAATAATTTGATAATAAGAGTATATAAAACCAATAAATTATAATGGTATCCTTGGAATCAAGGAGGTACCTATTGTGCAAGAAAACATAATGTGTTTCTTTAAGAACTTCATGGGAAATCACCTGACTGTGAAGTTGAGTTTTTTATTGTTATCATCCCTAATGAAAAACCTATATTTAGGAATACCTATAGTATCAATATTATGTAATTAATGGAATTGAAAAAAAAACTTCCTAAGTCTTAAGATAAGGTATTTATACTACCTAGTGTTTTAACATTTGTATCCATCTCCTTTTTTAGAGAAAGATGGTTCTATGAGGTTAGGTATCGATTATAGGAAAATCAATGAAATTAACATAAAGAAAAAGTATAATTTATCTCATATTGATGACTTGATAGATCTAATACAAGTAGATTAATATTTTATAGATATTGATATTTGTTTTAGGTATCATCAAATATTGAGTAATGAAAGATGATATTCCAAGTAAAACATTCCAAATAAGGTATAAACATTATGAATTTACTGTAATTACACTTGGATTGACTAATGTGACCTCTTGTTTTGTGGATATGATGAATAGAGTATTGAATAATTGTATTTATAATTTATTTAGGGTATTTATTGATGATATATGTATATAATATAAAATATATGATGACCATACAAGTCATTTATGGATTATTCTCATGAATCTTAAAGAAAAAGGGTTACATAGAAAATTTAGAAAATGATAATTCTTACCTTAGGAAAGTTATTTTCATAGAAATATTATCTCTGAGGATAGAATATCATGTGATAATTTAAATAAAAATGAAATTATGGAATGGAAAATGCCAATTAATATAACCAATATATATAGTTTCCTTGTATTAACATGTTACAATTGATGATTTTTTCAAAAATAATTTCAATTTTCAAACATGTTAAACAAGTTGACATGTAAAGAGGTTAGTTTCATATATTTTGAATGATGTAAAGAATTTTTTGAGTTATTAAAGTGGGTATTGATCAATGCACTATTATTAACTTTACCAATGGGAAATAATGGACTTTTGATTTATAGTGATGCATTAAATAAGGGAATTGGTTGTGTCCTTATATTGAAAAATATAATAATTGTCTATGTATCAAGGTACTTAAATATTCATGACCCGAATTATCCAACCCATGATATTGAGTTTCATCCATAATATTTTCATTTAATATATAGAGTAATTTTTTTATGGTGAAAAATGTGAAATATGTGTAGAAAATAAATGTTTTAAAAACATCTTCTCACATAAAGAACACAACTTGCAGTAAAGTTAAAGTATATAATTACTCATGGATTATGATTTCTCAATACACTACCAACCTGGGAAGGAAAATGTGGTGGATGATGCGTTGAGTAGAAAATATTATAGGTTTTTGACAAAAATGATAATTAAAAGAGATACTACATTAGTGGTTTAATAAATTTTGATGTAGTAATCACTAAGGAATGGAAACAACATATCAATTAAAAATGATTTCCAACCCATAATTTTTTATAAAAAATAAAAATTTCTCATCTAGATGATAAGAAAATTCAATATAAAATTGAATTCATGAATGATGGAAATTTTTTAAACATAATATATGAGGATGATATATTGAAATTTAGGAAGAGGTTATATGTTCCATCCATGCCTAAGATAAAAATAGAATTATGAAATGAATCTAATGGATCAAATATCTCTATACACTATGGTAGCACCAAAATTTTTTAGTATTTGATGGAACATTTTTTGTGTGATAATATGAATCAGTAAATTGCATACCATGTGTTAAGATTCTTGGTGTTTTAATAGGAAAAGTTTGTAACACAAAATCCTAAAGAGTTATGAAAACTCTACCTATTATATTGTGGATATGGGATGATATTACTATGGAAATTATCACTATATTTCTAAATATATGGGAAGGAATGATTCCATATGGGTTATTATTTATCACTATTCTAAGTTTTCACATTTCATAACTACAAGAGAATATTTATGTCTTGACCACCACATGTGACTCTATATTAATGATCATGTGCATATTCATGGTGTAAATCATTAAATTGTATCTTACCATGATATATAGTTTACATAAAAAAATTTGGAAAAGTATTTTTAAACATTCTTGACACCGATCTACATTTGAGCAATGCATATCATCCTCAGGTAGATGGAATGTTTGGATTAGAATACATGTTATGGTCATTCTCACTTTACATTCAAGGTACGTGGGATATGTATTTACCTTTGGTAAATTTTTCATGTAATAATAGCTTCCATTTGATAATTTAAATGAAAATATATAAATAATTATATGGGAAAATATTTCATAAAACAACTTAATCAGATGAAGTTGATGAAAGGAATTTTTTTGACATAGAACTTGTTGAGGTGACAATAATGAATGTGAGAAAATTTTATATTCATATCAAGGTTGCTCAAAGCTAAGAAAATGGGTGATGCGGATAATCTAAGTAAGGATCTAGAATTTCATGTTGGTGATCATGTTTTTCTGAATTATATCCATAGAAAGGTGTTATATAGTTTTGAAAGAAATTGAAACTATGTTCTAGGTACATATGGCATTTGAAATTCATAAAATAATTAAAGAGGTAGACCAATTGTAAATTCCACCTAGCCTATCTACAATTCATGATTTGTTTCATGTATCTTTTTTGATGAAGTAAATTCAAAACTTAATGTGTGTACTCACCATATTGAAAATAAAATAATAATAAGACTTATCCTACTATGAAGATTCAATCCAAATTCTTGACACTTGAGAACAAGTATTATAGAATCAGATGACTTAATTAGTAATTGTTCCTTAGAGAAATCATAAGATATATGAGGTTACATAAGAACATAAAGAATTTATGATGATGAAATAACCACATATATTCATGAGGATACATTTTATAAATTTTGGGGGTGAAATATTTGAATGAGGGAGGAATGTAACACATGAGTTTTAACTATAGTATGTAATCTTTTCTTCTAAAAGAAACTATGGCATAATGCACATTGATTTATTTAATAATGTTATTAAAAACTAAATTCAAAAATTTTATAAATTGAAATTGAAGAAATTTATTTCATTTTTGAATTAATCATGTAAAAATTATCATCTGATGGGTTTTTTATATTTTTTAGAAATATTTTATTTTTAGGTGATTAGTGAAATATAATGATTTTAAAAAAATATTTACTTTTATGACATAATAATGTTATAATAATAAGTTTAATTTTTAAGAAACATTTTTTAATTAATTTAAAAATAAAATTTTGATCTTATAAATGTATCCTTAACATTTTGGGAATCTGAGTAATTTTTTTGTTTAAATAAAAATTGTTTTTAGTTCTTTTCTTTTAATCGTGTATTTATAAGTTACATTTATATTTTGGTTTTATTTTAAAGAAAAATATTACTCCTCTTATTTAAAATAATAAAACTACTCCAATTTGAATCAATATTATAATTTATTTTTAAAAAAATATCATATTTATACTTAAAATGGTATTTCTATATAAAGTCGTTTTTATCATGGTTTGTAGGTATTTTTAAATTAATTTCATCAAATTATAAAAATTAAAATTGATAAAATTTAATCCATATTTTTAATAATCATGTCCAAATTTTTTAATGAATAAAATTTAATTTTTTCACATTAGGAATAGTAACTTTGGTAAAAAAAATGAGTTACCACGGTAAGTGTTAAAACAAGTTAAAATCATTAAAAATAAAATGATAATGAATAAAATAACTAAAAACCAATCTAAATACTATTTTTTCATATTTAGACAATATAAAATCTACTCTTTAAATATGGTTCATTTTTTATCCATTTTCTTTAGTAATACATTAATATATTTTAATCTTTTAAAAAATTCCATGTTTGTCATCAATATACCTTATAAAACAGCACCACGTCACCTCTATTCTCCATACACCAAGATAATATTATACAGAAAATACAATCCCAAATACTAACCTAAAATCCCACCACAAATCTTAGAGGTTATTCTTTCATCAGAATATCATCCTAGGAAGGCTAAATGTGTAATCCAAAGGAGGAATCTAAATGAATAGGTAATCATCTTACAAGAATCATTTACAGTATATTAATTTTTATGAATCTAATAAATATGTTTTATCTAAACCAAAATAATTAACATAGTATCAAAAATATACTATGATGTTATTATTATAATTTTATAACAATTTTCCACCTCTTTACCATCTTATGGAAAATGAAAACCATGATCGTGTGTACATACGGCCTACCCTCTCTATGTAGTGGTGTAATTTTTTTTCACCATTGCTTTACTTGGATATTAATAAAGATTTAAATAATGAATATATATATATATATATATATATCATCCATTTATGACATAATTATGATTCTTTTAATATAATATATCATTTACCTTCTAACCATTCAAATCGTTAAAAATGACAACGATGCTTGTGCGTATGTATGGACTACCACTTCCACAAAGCGATGTGAGTCTTTTTTTATGTATTCCCTTGAATAATGATTATAAATATGTATAATATTTATATATATGATATTTATATAATTATTAACATTCTTCATATTATTTCACAATGAGAAATATGAGGAGACCAAAACTACTAAACTAAAAAATACATGAAAAATGAAATAGTTAACACCAGTAAATGGTTATTTTAATAAATAGTTATCAATAAGAGTGTGTTTGGGTGATATAATTGGATCATATATGACATTATAATTATTTATATGGTTTTGGTATGTCACGAACCATCCTAGAGGGGCTCATGCCGTGAATACCTCAAGCCCACCTCTAATAGGCCAGGGGTTTGTGACTAGCACCAAGTAAGCATATCCCACAAATGGTAGGCATTAGACTAAAATACCTGTACACATACACACATATCCAATCCAAAAATACTGAAATGTAAAAAAGACTAAGTGAACAATGCATGAAAACCACTATATCCCACAACCAGAGTAAAATAATGAAAGTACTGGAAAGTAAACAGGGCCAAAATACAATCCCACCAAAAGGAGTCTGTAACCACAAGTCTAAAATGTAATAAAATAGGTACTGGGACTATCGTCTGAAAATCCATAGGAACACACCAAGGTCTGTCTAGTATCACAAAGCACCGCCTAGTCCTGGTCTTCCTAGAACTCCATCGAAAGTTTGATCATCTTCATAAGACATGATACGTGAGGCAAAAAACCATGTAGGTGTGAGTATAACAATACCCAGTAGGACACTATGAAACCATAAAGGAAATACCACAAATTAAATACCACAAATGAAAATAAATTCATCTCCACAAAGTTATTTGTCCATAATACAAATAAAAATAATATCCAAATATACTCAATCCAAGACACAAATTCTAGAGGTAAGTCACAACCAATTATCAACCACAGGATTCTACTCGAAGCGTGCTCGTTCCAGGTGAACTCACTCCCCGAGCCATGATATCATCAGAGACACTCACGAAGAGCTCTATATCATTTTGTTGAAATAGTGGGTTCCCTAGACCCAACTATTCAGTGATTTTTATTACCATATCGTGTATACAATTAGCTATACATGATGTCATCTTACCATTATAGTGTAGACTTTTCTATGTCCACTATTGAAATGGTAATGTCCAAAGAGTAATTTTCATATCGAAAGGTTATAGCAGATCCTGGGATATAATGAGAACCTTTAGATACTATGAAATTAATCTTAAATATATGTTCTATAGTCTAGATACATCATACTGATTGGACACAGTAGATGTTTGACTATCAGGTGTTGGGGGCTCATAACAATTGAGACTTCTTCTCATGAAGTTCTCACTTGGTGATCTTTAGTAGTGAGATTGTGAGGACAGACCCGCCAATAGGAACACCACATGTTTTGGGTGTCATTGGATGTTCTTATATAAGATCATGTGTAATGGTATCCTAACTTGATATCATTACCAATGTATGTCATTTGATTGTGTCCTTTGATGCAAGACAAAAACAATGGAAATAAATTCGTGGTGAGGTAGTTTTTGTTGGGTGCATCATTGGTGGCATGGTATTGGTTGAATGGTCAAGAAAGGATTTGTCGCTCTTGGGTTATGGAAGTAATATATCTCAAGCCATGTTGATAAGTATGGAAACACCTTCATAAGACCATGGACATGGAAGTAGAGGGTAAATCTATCCAATTACATCAACAAACAATAAATCAAGAAAAGGTTGATGACATGTGAGTGTGTCGTTATTTATGAGATATTACTCACAAAGATATTATATTACATAGTGCATGTTCGCAGGTTGGTTTTCACTACTATGACAATCCTTATCTCTTCAGGGTCCATGATGGGTTACTAGATCTCGCTCTTCATATGTGAATACTATTCATTGTTGTCGAGATAAGGGCCTAGAGGTTCACACACAACAGCATATTCAAGAATCATCCCTATTCGATAGAATAGGTGTTTTGAATATGGTGGTCCCCACTATTGGGGTATGGGTTTTTTCTAAAGAGATACGATCACCAATTCAATAAATAAATTCATATTATTTGAGTTTAGAATAATGATCATTGAAATTATTTATTAATTATATTTACAAGTTTTAAGTAAATATATGAAAAAATATTATTTGAATGAATATTAATATATTCAAGGTTAAATTAATATTTTTGGGAGTAAGAGATGAGTTAATGGATTAATTATTATCATATAATATATTTAATATATTACAAGAAAGTGATAATAATGTTGAATAATTTTTCTCACTCAGTATAGTAGTCCAAATATTATTTATAGTGTGATTAATTATTCGAGGGCCGGTCCGGAATTTCCAGGTAAACAATATAAATAGAAGAGGGGGGTATTTTTCTAAGTACTATTCATGGGGATTCTCTCTCCTCTTCTCTCTCCCATGATCTAGAGAGAGATGCTCTGGATCCAAGGTGTAACATCCCATGTAAATAAAGAATATGACATTTTCATATTTATTAATATTTTTGAATTAAATATTCATTTTAGTTTAAAGGGGATGCTATGTTTGATGTTTTACCCGATACGTAACAACTGGTTTCTTTGAAATCTTACGTTGCACACAACTTTGACTTATACCGAAAAATAATATAATATTATTATTATTTTAAATGGTAGTTAATGCATAGTAGTTTTATTGGCCGGAATGAACAAAACTAACTAAAATATGATTATATATGTTTGTTAAAAAAATTTACATTTATCCAATAAAATTTAGAGGCTTAAAATGTAAATGAATCCAATTTAAAGCATAAATACTCTAATATTCTTTAAAAGGTCGATTTACCACCTTTTGATCACAAACCTATTTTAAATATAGTTTTTGTCACTTTTATATGTTCTATTTGACAAAATAAAATTATTCTTTGGAATTGGGCCATCAAAATTTACTTTGGATGAAATTTTGGTATTTTTCTAATAAAGTTCATTTTTTAATGAATAGTGAAAAATCCTGCATTTTAATTCAAAACTGCCTTTTAATCTAATTTATTTTTATAGTTAGATTATCTTTTTAATTAGTTTTAAAGTGTAATTAGATTATATTTTTACTATTTAATTAAATTTTGTTCATTGTAAGTAATTTAACTTTGAAATTAAAATAAACAAGTGTCAATCTTTTGATAGTAATTATTTCTTAAAAACACATTTTTTTTGTTTTGACAACGGGAATTAATTTTAAATTAATTTCTGTTACTTCTGTGTTTTGAATTTGGAAAATGGATTCCATATTTGGAATCAGGAGGTCCAAATTGTGTAAATAGGTATTTTTTATTTTTAGACATTATGAATAGTAACTTCAGTAAACATGTTAATTACCATGGTTAAAGGGTTAATCTGGTAAATAAGGGTAAAGAATAATATTATAATAATATTAAATTACCCTTATACATGTAAAAATCCTATTTTATGATACATTTCCGACCATGGGCATCCTTGGGTCGATTTTGGTACCTCATGGAGCCACTTGTAAGTGAAAATGACACTATAAGAAAATTAATTTAAAGTTAAGGAAAATGTATCATAAACATATCTCTTAGAAAAACAATTTTTATAATGGGTTATATAGGTGATATTTTTTACTATAAATATTCATTTTAAATATAAAAATATTTACTACATCATGGTATTTTTTTTATAATTTTTATACATTAAATAAATAAATTTAATTATGACACAATGGTGATGCAGCAATTGCTTTATTAATAAAGGATTCAAATAAATGAATTTATAAATATTAAAATAAATTTATTTTGAAAATTTTTATGTCATTCAAGAATTTTAGGGATAATAATTACTTTTTATCTTTTAATTAATGAATATTTTTCAAAATAATCAAGTTTTTATAGATTTTTTAAAAGTCTTGATATGAATAGTTTATAAATTGACATAAATGAGTTTTTTAAACAATTAATATTTTATTAAATGATAAAATAGTCCTAAAAATCTAAGATTTATTAAAATGACATATATAATGTTAAAAATGAATTTAATGATCCATTTTGGATTTCTTGGAATTTTATAGTAAATATAATAACCATATAGAATGAATATACAAGAAGACATGGTAAAAGTTAAATAAGTTAACAAAGGGTTAAATAAAAAAGTTAAGGATTAAAAAATATCCAAAACCTGTTCAATTCTTATTGGATGATTTTATTTAGACTTATATTCATCTTTTCATAGAATTTAATGATTTTTTTACCTTTTAAAACCGAAAATAATTTTATAATAAAATAATACTTTCAAAATTTCCTAAAGAGATCCTCTTCCCCCTTATAAAAGGCTACCTCCTCTAACACATTACTAACACATCTCAAGCCCCTTGGATCATCTAAAATATGATACAATAAGATCCAAACAACTCTCTCTTCTGCCTATAATCCTTACATTGGAAATAAGGCAATTCAATAAAGCCTTTTGGTTCAAACTAAAGGGAGTTTCCCAATTTAAAGATAACGTCTTCCCTCAAGTTATTTCTTTTATTTTATTTCTCCAACCCCCTAAAATCTATTTATTAAATTATTTTAAAAAAACATCAGTATCTTAAATATACTACGATGTTTTTATGATAATTATTCGAACTACACTTCCATACACCTCCATATAATGGATACGAACATATTGTTTTTGTGGATGGTGAACTACTGCCTCACGAAACGATGATTTTTCAAATGTCTCTTACCGCCTATCATGGTGGACATTATTATGGAACTATATTTATATGTGATATATATTATATTTATATTTTCCCTATGCTTTTGTATTTTTCATTTATATCGTACCTTGATGGTTTCCATAATGGGTAAATATGATAATTTCATTTGATGAAGTGCGGACTACTACCCCGTCAAAGTGATATGAATCATTCATGACATACATGGAACATATAAAGTATGGAATTAATTAAATTATATATGATATTATAATATAATTATAATATACCTATTTATCATTAAGATTTCATTCCATTAAATAAAAAATAGAAATTAAAGTAGCATTCATGCGTATATACGGTTTACCGTCTCCATGAACAGTGCATTTCATTTCTTATCTCCAAATGTTATGTACTATTATAAATACATATATATATATATATATTGGATATATAGGATATATATGATAACTAAATCATGAATATCATTCTCTAGATAATGGAATTTTTACCACATAGACAACTTGTAATTATTAGAAGTTCATTTTTGACTCAAGTACCAAATATCTACAAAATGACCTCTATTAACTTAAATGATTATGTAATGTTTATAACATGGTAATAAGTGATATAAAAGGAATAATAAACTTGAAAAAGGTTCTTAATAAAGTACAAATTAACTTTAGTTTATTATTCAAGAGATTAAAGAACGAATGAGTCAAGTCGAACACGAGGTAATAGACTTCGTCTCAATCTCCTTTCATTGAGGCATACTTTGGTTTATACCCGACCTTATTTTATATGGTGTATAATTATAACCTTTTTATTTTATTTTATTCAATGGTTTTCAAAAGGAATATTTTGTTTTGTGAACCATTTTACTAAATGACAAAGGGAATGTTTCTTTTTAATGTATGGGACGACAATGACCTTTCTGCCGCCGTGAGCATTATTTGATATTTGGATTCCTTAATAAGATGTAATGTTTTTAAAAGGAAAATAAATATCATATACTCTTTTTATGTATTTTTGTATTGAAAATGGGTTTGGTAATGGTTTTATTATTTCAATATATTGAAATTTTATATTGTGATTCCAATGTGGAAATGTTATCTTTCCTTTTTTCTTGTTCGTATGTTATGATTATGTTGTGGTTCTTGGGAATTGTTTACCCATATAGGTGGTTCTGTGATAAACCTAGGGCGGGTGATCCCAAGAGAGCTCTCCAATGCATTTGGTAACATGATGGAGGTAAAATTTAATGTTTCTCTTATGAGATTTAGGGAATATAATGTGATGGGTATTTTAAAAGTAACTCCCTACATAGTTGTGAAAGCTACAACGTAAGTATGTTATGGATGACACAAGTTACCTTTATGATTTATGATTTTTATGTGTTATTCATAAATATTATTATTTCATGAGGTATGTTAAAGATCTTATGTTTTTTATGTATTGATAGAATGATGTTTTCTTTCATTATTTTATAACCCTTACTGAGCTTTTTATACTCATCCCATGTTTTTTGAAATGTTTTTCATAGGGTATAAGGAAGGGTAATAGAAAGGAAGAATTAAAGAATATTTATATTAAGAAAATAATTATTGTTTTCTTTTAAGAGTTTTTATTTTATGAAAAAAAATGGATACTTAGTAGAAGTTTCAACATGTAATATTCAAGATGTTTTGTAATAGTTATGGCCTAATTCTCTAAAACTCTAAACTTGAAAATATCCTCAAGGTTAATTCTTGATTTAACTCAAGATTATGTAATGTTTAAGGATAGGGAATTATAGTTGGTATCAAAGGTCGGTTTAGATAAATTTAGAAGTTAGGATGTTGTTAAATTAATATCCATAAATTAATTTATGGTGGTATTGAAATGATATAGCATTTACAGATTACCATGTTGCTTCACCTAATATATTTATGTGTTCAGAATGGTTTTCCACAGAGGAAATATGGCAACTATAATGGGACAACATTAGGAGAAATAAATCCTTCCAAATCAGCAACCTGAGATTTTTGGAATCAGAACTGAAAAGTTTATTGTAGTGATGGAATAGTTGAATCAAGCTATAAATGGTGGTGTTATCCATGTATGAGATCAACCAGATCAACCACAGAGGAACCTGTCAGTAGTGGAGCATTTCATGAGGCAATATCCCCTATCATTCAGAAGATCACATGACCTTGTGCTAGCTGAAGGGTGGATTAAAGCACTAGAGAGGATTTTTGATGGCATGGGGTGTTCAGAACATCAAAAGGTTAGTTTTGTTGTTTACCGTTTTGAAGGTGAAGCTGATTAGTACTGGTTGATGGTGAAAATATCAGGGATAGTGATGAGATTTATGCTCTTGATTAGGATGAATTCAAAGGTATGTTTCTTGAGAAATATTTTCCTAAGGTGGTTCATCTTAGGATGGAAAAACAATTCCTAAAATTGAGGTAGGAGGATGAATCAGTGGCTACTTATGGAGAAAAATTCACTTGATTGGAAAGGTATGCTCTAAATTTCATACAAGATCTTGATAGTAAAATCAATCATTTTTACTCAGGATTAAATCCAAATTATCGAAGTGCTTTAGCTTCTCGTGATTTCAAAAGTTAGGAAAAACTTGTTCGATGCGTAGAGATTGTGGAAATGGAGTTTGCTGATGATCAGGTGTTCTTTAACAAACAATAGAATAAGAGGTCAAGGTGACAGATGAAAGAAAAGAACTCATCAAAAAAAGTCTGATGGTAAGAAACTTAAGTTTACAGTTTGTGAAAATTGTGGTAAAAAGCATGCTGGGGAATGTCTTTTGAATTATGGTAAGTTCTAATGATGTGGTAAAATGGGACATAAGGCTCATAATTATACTAAAACATATCAGGGTAATGGTAAGAAAAAATATGATTTACAGTCAGTAAAATGTTTTAAGTGCAATTAAATGGGTCATTATGAGTGTTTGACGAATAACTCAAATGATGGGAAGCATCCGGACTACAAGCAAAAAGGAGTGGTGAAATCCTTTGAAACTACTTCAGAAGATGTTGGGTCATCAAATGAAGTAGTATCAGGTACACTTTTTGTTTATTCAGATTATGCCAATGTGTAATTTGATTCAGGGTCTACACATTCTTTCATTTCTGATAAATTTTCTAGTAAATTTGGAAGTACATCTTAAGATATGAATCCTAAAATTTTCTTAAAAACACTATAAGGAAATGTTGAGACAAAAATAAATTATAAGAACCTTCATGTCCTTGTGTGTGGAAAGAATCTACCTGAAAACCTTATTGTTTTTCCTCTAGTAGAGTTTGATATTAGTTTGAGTATGGATTGGATTTCCATTTATCATGCTAAGATTGACTGCAGATCTAAAGAGGTTTCTTTTCATAAAGAATATTAGTTTGTGTACAATAATGAACCCTTAATTTTGATAACATATCAGGAAGATGGAAAACAAGTAAAAGATGTAAATGAATGTTACCTCGCACATATTGTTGGAAAAAAAATAATTGTTCAGATTAATGATGTTCCAGTGGTAAATGAGTATCTTGATGTTTTTATTGATGAGTTTCTTGGTATAATACCTGATCAGGAAGTTGAATTTATTGTTGAATTAGTTCCTGAAGCTAAGTCAATTTCAAAACTCCCTTATCGAATGGCTCAAATTTAACTTTTAGAGTTAAAGAAGCAATTACAAGAGTTATTATATAAAGGTTTCATTCGACCTAGAACATCACCATGGGGTGATCTTGTATTGTTTGTTAAAAATAAAGATGGTTAAATGAGACTTTTAATTGATTATAAATCATTTAATAACATCACTGATAAGAACAAGTATCATTTGCCTCATATTGATGATTTGTTTGATTGGCTCTAGGGAGCTCGGTATTTTTCAAAGATTTACTTGATGTCAGGGTACCATCAGTTGAAAGTAAAGGAAGAAAACATTATAAAGACCATTTTTCATACTATATATGGCCATTATGAATTTTTATTTATGACTTTTGGGTTAACCAATGCACCTTCTATATTCATGAATCTTATGAATATAATTTTCCATGAGTTCCTGGATAAGTTTGTGGTTGTGTTTATTGATGATATTCTGGTTTATTCTAAAAGTAAATAGGAACATGAAATTAATTTAAGATTTGTCCTGAAAACCTTAAAAGAAAAGAAACTATATGGGAAATTCAGTAAGTGTGAGTTTTGGTTACAACAAATTTCATTCCTTGGTCACATTGTTTTAAAAAATAGAATAACTGTTGATCCTTATAAAAAAAAGTTGTTGAAGAATGACCAAGACCCACAAATATAAATGTGATCCATAGTTTTCTTGGTTCATCCAGTTATTATGAGAGGTTTGTTGAAAAGTTTGCACAGTTATCTAGACCACTAACTAAATTAACCCAAAAAGGTGTTAAGTTTATTTAGACAAAAGAATGTGATGTTTTTTTTCAAGAATTTAAGAGGATTGGTGAATTCTCCAGTTTTTCCACTACCTTCTAGAAATGGTGAGTTTGTTATCTATATTGATGATTCGTTGAAAGTAATTGGTTGTTTCCTTATGCATAATGATCAGTTAATTGATTATGCTTCATGTCAGTTGAAACCTCATGAGTTAAATTACCCTACACATGATTTGGGATTAGTTACTATTGTTTTTGCTTTAAAAATTTGGAGGCATCATCTTTATGGAGTAAAATATGAAATATAAACTGACCACAAATGTTTGAAGTATATATTCATTCATAAATAATTGAACATGAGATAGAGGAGATAGTTGGAATTAATCATGGATTGTGATTGCATGATTCATTACCATCTGGGAAAGGAAAATAAAGTGGTTAATGCGTTGAGTCAAAAAACTAATGCTACATTAACCATGTTACATTTAAAACAAAATATATTGATTAAAAATTTAATGAAATTTGGAATAGAAGTTTTTGGTGCAGGAGATTCCTTTTTTTTGTTTCAGGTGTCAGTGAAATCATCTCTATCATAAATAATTAAGCAAGCGTAGAAGGAAGACAGTGGGTTGTAGAAAAAGGTATAGTTGGTTCAGAAGGGTAAGTTACCTGAATTTAACATTGATGAAGATTGTGTTTTGAGGTTTGGGAAGAGATTATGTGGGCCTTGTGATTAACATTTGAAGAATGATTTGTTATGTGAATCTCATAGTTCTCTATTTTCACTTCATCCTAGAAGTACTAATATGTATAGAGATCTTTGAGAGTATTACTGGTGGGATGGAATAAAAAGAGATATTGCTTAATTTACTGTGAAGTGTTTGAATTTTCAATAGGTTAAAGAAGAGTGACAGTTATCAAAAGGGATGCTTCAGTCTTTACCGGTGCCGGAGTGGAAATGGGAAAATATATCCATAGACTTCATTGTGGAATTACCAAATACATCTCGAGGTAATAATGAAATCTGGGTTATTGTTGATCGATTGACTAAATATACTCATTTCCTTCCTATTAGATATACTCTATCTCTAGATCAACTTTCTTAGTTGTATGTTAAAGAGATAGTCAGGTTGTGTAGAGTTCCCCACTTCATTGTATTTTATTGTTATCCAAGGTTTAATTCAAACTTTTGGAAAGGCCTTTAGAAGTCGTTGGGTACTGAATTAAATTTTAGTACAGTTTTTCATCCTCAATAATATGAGTGTTCATAAATAACAATTAAAACATTGTAAGATATGCTAAATGCTTGCTCAATGTATTACCAGGGAATTTGGGACTAACATCTTTATTTGGTTGAATTTTCTTATAATAACAGTTTTCATTATATTATACAGATGGCTCCATTTGAGGCATTGTATGTAAAGTGGTTTCAAACTCTAGTTTTTCGAATTAAGTATGTGAAAGGAAGTTGATGGGACCATAATTGGTAGAAGAGATGGCAGAAAAAAGTTCAGTTGATTCAGAATCACATGAGAACATCTCCGAGCAGGCAGAAAAGTTATGCGGATAATCGAAGTAAGAATATTTCTTTCAATGTAGGTGATCATGTCTTTCTTAAAGTTTCTCAATGGAAAAGTGTGATGTGTTTTGGTAAGAAGGGAAAGTTTCATTGGACCCTATGAAATCCTGGATAAAGTTGGATCAGTTGTGTACAGAGTAGATTTAACTCCAAATTTATCCTAGGTACACAATTTTTTTCATGTTTCAATGATGAGAAATCATATGACAGATCCATCTCATGTTTTGAGTCCCGAGGTAGTTTAGTTGTAAGAGAATCATTCTTATGAGAAATAAATAGTCCAGATTCTTGACCATAGAGAGAAAGTGTTGTGGAATAAGGTAATCAATCAGGTAAAAGTTTTGTGGAAAAACTATATGGTTGAAGAGGTAACGTGGGAATATAAGAATTCAATTAGGGACAAATACCCTCATTTATTTGATAAGTGAATAAAATTACGAGGACAAAATTTCCAAAAGGGGGAAGAATGTAACATCCCAGGTAAATAAAGAATATGACATTTTCATATTTATTAATATTTGTGAATTAAATATTAATTTTACTTTAAAGTGGATGTTATGTTTGATGGCATACCTGATACGCAAAAACGGGTTTCTTTGAAATCTTACGTTGCACACAACGTTGAGTTATACCAAAAAATAATATATTATTATTATTATTTTAAATGGTAGTTAACACATAGTCATTGTATTGGCAAGAATGAACAAAACTAACTAAAATATGATTACACATATTTGTTAAATGTTTTTACATTTATCCAATAAAAGTTAGAGGCTCAAAATGTGAATGAATCCAATTTTAAACATAAATACTCTAATATTCTTTAAAATGTCGATTTACCACCTTTTAATGGAAAACCTTTCTAAAATATAGTTTTTGTCAGTTTTATATGTTCTATTTGATAACAAAAAAATCTTCTTTTGAATTGGGACATCAAAATTTTCTTTGGATGAAATTTTGGTATTTTTCTGATAAAGTTCATTTTTTAAGGAATAGTGAAAAATACTACATTTTAATTCAAAACTGTCTTTTAATATAATTTATTTATACGGTTAGATTATATTTTTAATTGGTTTTAAAGTGTAATTAGAATATATTTTTACTATTTAATCCAATTTTTGTCATTTTAAGTAATTTCACATTGAAATTGAATATAAACAAGTGTCAATATTTTGATAGTTATTATTTCTTAAAAACACGCTTTTTTGTTTTGACAACGAGAATTAATTTTAAGCTAATTTCTACAACTTTTGTGTATTGAATTTGGAAAAACGGATTTAATATTTGGAATCATGATTTCAAAATTGTTTAAATAGGTAATTTTTATTTTTAGACATTATCAATAGTAACTTCATTAAATATTTTATTTACGATGGTTAAAGGGTAAATCTGATAAATAATGGTAAACAATAATATTATAATAATATTAAATTACCATAACATGTGTCATAATATTATTTGGTAATACATGTCTGACCATGGGAATCCTTGGGTCTGTTTTGGGACCCCATGGAGCCACTTTTAAGTGAAAATGGCACTTTATAAAAATTAATTTAAAGTTACGAAAAATGTATCATAAACATATATCTCTTAGTAAAACAATTTTTATAATGGGTTATATAAGCGATATTTTCAACTATAAATATTCATTTGAAAGATAAAAAGTATTTATTACATCATGGTATTTTATTTATAATTTTTAGACATTAAATAAATAAATTTAATTATGACACAATGGTGATGCAGTAATTGCTTCATTAATAAAGGATTAAAATAAATGATATTATAAATATTAAAATAAATTTATTTTTAAAATTTTTATGTTATACAAGAATTTTAGGGATAATAATGACTTGTTATATTTTAATTAATGAAGGTTTTTCGAAATAATCATGTTATTATAGATTTTTTAAAAGTCTTGATATGAATAGCTTATAAATTGACATAAATGAGTATTTAAAATAATTAATATTTTATTAAATGATAAAATAGTACTAAAAATATAATATTAGGTAAAATGACATATATAATGTTAAAAATATAATTAATGATCCATTTTGGGTCTCTTGGAATTTTATAGTAAATATATTAACCATATAGTATGAATATACAAGAAGACATGGTAAAAGTAAAATAAGTTAACAAAGGGTTAAATAAAAAAGATAAGGATTAAAAAATATCCAAAACCTATCAAATTATTATTGGATGATTTTATTTCAAATTATATTCATCTTATATTATAATTTAATTAGTTTTGGACATTTTTTTAATCTAAAATAATTTTATAATAAAATAATACTTTCAAACTTTCTTAAAGAGCCCCTCATCCCCCTTATAAAAGGCCACCACCTCTAACACATTACTCACACCTATCAAGCCCCTTGGATCATCCAAACTATGCTCCAATAATCTCCCAACATCCCTCTCTTCCACCTATAATCCTTACATTGGTCATAAAGCAATTCAATAAATCCTTTTGGTTCAAACCAAAGGGAGTTACCCGATTTAAAGGTAACGTCTTCTCTCAAGTTTTTTTATTTTATTTTCCTTCTCCAACCCCGTAACTCTCTTTATTCAATTATTTTATAACAACACCAGTATCCTAAATATACAAGGATTTTTTTTATGTGAATTATTCTAACTACACTTCCACACACCTCCATCTAATGGATAAGAACATATTGTTTCTATGGAGGGCGAACTACTGCCTCACGAAACGATGATTGTTCAAATATCTTATTCTACCTCTCGTGGTGGGAATTATGATGGAAATATACATATATGTGATATATATTATATTTATATTATCTCTATGGTTCTATATTTTTTATTTATATCATACCTTTATAGTTTCTATAATGGGTAAATACGATAATTTCATTTGAGAAAGTGCGGACTACCGCCCCCTCAAAGTGATATGACTTGCTCATTCCATACGTGGAATGTATAAAGGATGTAAATAATGAAATTATATATTATATTATAATTTAATTATAATATAACTATTATCATTAATTTTTAATTTCATTAAATACAAAATATAAATGAAAGTAGCGTTCATGTGTACGTACGGCTTACCGTATCCATAAACGGTGCATTTCATTTCTTATCTCCAAATATTATGTACTATTATAAATATATATATATATATATATTGGATATATATGATATATATGATATATAAATCATGAATATAATTTCGGAGATAATGTACTTTTTACCACATAGACAACTTGTAATTATAAGAAGTTCATTTTTGACTCAAGTACCAAATATCGACAAAATGACCATTATTAACTTAAGTGATTATGTAATGTTTATAATGTGGTAATAAGTGATATAAAATGAATAATAAACTTGAAAAATGTTCTAAAGCAAGTATAAATTAACTTTAGTTTGTTATTCAGTAGATTAAAGAACGAACGAGTCAATTCGAACATGAGTAAAGGGACTTCATCTCAATCTCCTTTAATTGAGGAATACTTTGGTTTATACACGACCTTATTTTATATAGTGTATAATTATAAAAAATTTCTTTTATTTAATTCAATGGTTTTCAAAATGAATATTTTGTTTTTCGAAGAATTTTACTAGATGACAAAGGGAATGTTTCTTTTTAACATACGCGACGACAATGACATTTCCGCCGCCGTGAGCATTATTTGATATTTGGATTCCTTAACAAGTCATAATGTTTTTAAAAGAAAAATAAATACCATATACTCTTTTTACATATTTTGGTATTGAAAACGATTTTGGGAATGGATTGATTATGTCAATATATTGAAATGTTATATTGTGATTGTAATGTGGAAATGTTATCTTTCCTTTATTATTGTTCATATGTTATGATTATGTTATGGTTCTTGGGAATTATTTATGCATACGGGTGGTTCCGTGATAAACCAAGGGAGGGTGAGCCTGAGATAGATCTCTAATGCATTGGGTAACATGACAGAGGTAAACTTTAATGTTTCTCCTAAGAGATTTAGGGAATGTACTGTGATGGGTAGTCCAAACGTAACTTTCTACATAGATGTGAAAGCTAAAATGAAAGTATGTTATGGATGCCACAAGTTACCTTTATGATTTATGATTTCTATGTGTTATTAATAGATCTTATGATTTCATGAGGTATGTTAAAGAGCTTATGTTTTGTATGAATTTATAGACTAATGTTTTCTTTCTTTATTTTATAACCCTTGCTAATATTTTTATGCTCATCCCATGTTTGTTGAAATTTTTTTCATAGGGTATAAGTAAGGGTAAGAGAAAGGAAGAATTCAAGAAGATTTATATCAAGAAAATAATTCTTGTTTTCTTTTAAGATTTTTTATTTTATGAAAAAATGGATACTGAGTAGAAGTTTCTACATGTAATATTCAATATGTTTTGTAATAGTTGTGGAATAAATATCTAAAACTCTAAACCTAAAAAGATAATCAATGTTAATTCTTGATTTAACTCAAGATTATGTAATGTTTAAGGTTGGGGCCTTATACAAGGAGCTCATATGGAGCTCTCTCCTAGGAATCACTAGAGAATCAATGCGGTGATCTTTGGAGTGTCAATAGCATCGTCATAATTCCATGCTATCACCAAGATTATGATGAACGGTACTCCCACTGATTTCTTGAAGAATGTGTGGATGATCTATAGGAGTTCGATGTCAGATTCTTCTAGTAGCGATCACCAACGACAAGAAGACTTCATGCATGGATTCATATTTAAACCATATATTTTACGATTTATTTTTGTGCTTAAAACCCTTCATGAGAGATCCTTAGCTTTGACTAGGCTTCTCTTCACCGAATTCGACAAGTTTATGTTGATCGTCGGTGGAAAAGTTTTAAAATCCCACTTGTTTGGGGATTTCTCTACACACCCAGTTCCAAAAAGTGGTATCAGAGCAAGAGTATGTCGATTTTAAGACAAAATAATAAAGTTTACATTAATCTATGAATATGGAATCGTTGCGGTCCCAACGCCGCAGACCGTGTTTGAATCTGATATCGGACGACTCATATGCGGTCATCTGAAGTTTGAAATCGAAGTTAAACCAGTTATTTTATGATCACCAGGTGGACATTCGATTACCAGAATAGTATTTTCTGGTGATGTTTAATGATTATTATTATTATAATAATTTAATTATAATAATAATATTTTGATTATAATAATAATTTTATTATTATAATATTCTATTATAATAATAATTTATTATTATAAGGTTTTATTTTTCTAGTCTACCCATAGACTTAAGAAAAATTTTATTTTAGTTAATTTTTATTTTTCCAAAATACTAATATAGGCTTTATAAATTAGAAAAAATAAAGGTCTTGACTTGAAATTAATTAAAAGGTAGGGGTGACTCACTTTTTATGGGTCATTTTTAAAAAATAGAAATAAAAGGAAGGGAGACATTTAAAAAATGGGGACGACTTTTAAAAAAAATGGGGTTAGGGTTGGAGGGATGAGCGGGCCCCTAGGTCTTCTCCCTCCCCACGTCGTGCGGTGAACTAGACAGCATCAAGGGTGAAGATGGCAACCCCTCCCTCCAGCCTCCTCCTTTCCCAACGGCGCATAGCACTGCCTCTTTCAACAGTAACCGCAGCACCTAGCCGCCATAGCTGTCGCAGCCCCACGAAGACCTGCAGAGAAGCCCGCACCTGGTGGTTGTCTCCCTCCCATAGAGTTTATTTTCACGTATCCTCTCTACACGCAGAATCACCATGGTCGTCCAGAACCAAGGCCGCCTCCTCCCCTTTGTTGCGCCTCTTCAATTTGCTAGTGACACCACCCTAGATGAGGTGCATTGTCCACACATGGCCACCTCCATCCTTCTTCCGCCTCTGGCCATTGGTGTACACCCCCCCCCCTCCACCCCTTTTATTGTCAATTCCTCTTCCCAGTGGATCACCATGTGCTGCCTCACTCTAGTCGGACCACCTCCAGCACGCAGTGCCACACCCTCATTGTCGCTCTTTCATGTGCCCCTGTTGGCCATTGACCAGCAGGGTTTCCCCTTGTCGAACCGACCATCCACCTCCAGCCACCGCGACTCCTATCCGTTACCACTTCCCAGCTGACACCGACCATACCACCTCCTATGTGTATCCAGATCTGATCCCCACCGTGAGGTAACTCCTACTGCAGGTGCGGGTTCGGTTTGATCTGCATATACTGGATTTGCTCCGCCAGGTGACCGAGCGGGTCTACCCAGCCAAGAATGAGTATGGTTGGGCCTTCTCGGTCTAGAACTACCCCGCACGGGGTCAGAATATCCCAGTATGGGCCTGCGCGGGTTCTCCCCGACCAGCACAGGCCCGGCCTGGGTTTTATGGGGCTCAAGTAATTTTATTTGAATCAAAAGTTAATTTAATTTTGGTTCAAAATTAAATTAATTAAATATTAATTTTGGTATATAATTAATGCGACGTAATTAATTTAATTGGTATTTAATTAAATTAATTAATTAATTTAATTATTATTTTTAAAACTAAATTAATTAATTGGGACTGAATGACGACATTTTTTGAATTAAAATTAGAGTGAAATTTTAATTTAATAAATAATTCCCTTAGAATTTATTTTTAATGAAAGTTTAATTTTTTTAATCTTCATTTAGTTAATATATGTAAGTTTAATGTGTATACTAATCATGAGCTGGAGTCTAACCAATTTGTGTCTAGTTCTTGATTTTTTATTTAATTTATTTATTTAATTATTTCATACCGTTTTGTAATAATTACTTTAATTAATTAAAAAGATGATATGTGTGTCATATCAAGTGTCATTATATGTATAAGGGTCTATGCGCCCATTTTCATAGTTGTATTTTATACCCTGATACCTCGTCTCTTGTGTGCGAGTATAGTTGTATAATGACGATACAAGGTATGACGCACTTCACACCAAGTGACGGAGACGCACCAGATAGGAGTTGGATTCATTGGATAAGCAGGCGTTTTTATTCAAATTGCAATCCATGAAACTAAAGGTACTTACCCCTAGGGTTTCGGTTGGTCCATTATTCACTCAACGAATCGGCCAATAGTAGCGGCTCATGATAAAGGGTTATTTTTTTGCATGGTTTATCATTTTTATGCATGTGTAATTTATTTCACGATCACATAGTATAACAATAAAAAAGCATGCAAGATAAAATAGACATGTGACGTGATATATTTTTCTATTTATTGAATTATCATATGTCAGTGTGATCACATAGTATGTGCCTATAAAAATATAAAATTATTTCTCTCATCACATTAAAAATAATAAAACCCACAAAGATATATTAAGTCATAACAGCCTTTCGTCATTCAAATTTGGGAAAAACCGGCTGTTTGAGGTGTTGGTCATGCCATAGATGAGGTAACCTCTTAATAACAGGGAGTCCTTATAAGAATGATAGGTTTACTTAACAAAAATTACAGCAAAGAAATAGCCACATCTAGCTTTTTTGTAATTTTAGAGGCAAGCATTGAGTAAATCAAGTTCTGGTTTTAGAATTTGGGACTTCACTCAATAGATCAAGGAACCACAAGTTAAATTGGTCGGCCAGCCAAAGCCCACCTTGAACCCTCCAAGTAGTGTCGTAGCCATAGCTTGTAGACTATGAGGGGTGGTTCTGGGATCCTTACAGCTAGAATACTCAAGCGATAGAGTATTCCAATTCTACCACAAAGGGTTCCTAGAATATGATAAAATAGTGGGAGACATTAAATGATTTAAATAATTATTCAAAATGTATAAACCGGTAATCCAGATAAAAGGAACTTATCTAATAAAATTTAATTTTGTAAAAAATGGAAAGTTATACCACAAATTTAAAAAACTACGATAATATATTGGACAAAGTAAATGTCCACACTGACACGAGTATCCATGAATAGTATAGGAGTGTTCCCATAGTACTATGATATAAGAAACTCAAGGTTCTAGTGTCCCCAACATTGTTATACTACCTCAAAAAGCGAGGGTGAAACTGATTATAAGAGACTAATGTGAAAATCATATGATGGTTATATCATTATTCTTTCATCAACGTCCGGTGTCAGTTGTGGTCGCTACACTAGTACATGGATGATATAACATGAAGTCTCATCTTCGAGATGTTTGCAAGGATAAAGCGAATCAATGATATGAATAAGGCGATGTTGCACCGGCATGTGTAAATTGAAATATTGATCATGATCTTTAAATGGATCTCTTTATCATATCATTTTCACCACATTACTCAAGTCTTATTTTAAGTTACAAAATAAACAAGTATTGAGTAAACGCTTCATTCCCAATTTAGGTAAGGTTTTCCAAGTGAATAAGAATATCAAAGACAGTTTTATCTTTAATTCTTATGGAGAATTAATTGAAAGACAATGTGAAAAGGCCAAATGGAAAGTAATGTTAGTGGAACATTTGCGACATCCGTCAATTAATGAGGTATTAACAAAGGTTATTTGCATTACATATTATAAAATAAAACAATGGAAGTTTAAAAGCAATAAACTGATTTAAACAAGAAAGTTGTTGCTTCTACATCAGGCATATTCATTAATGTAATGATTCATTTTTAATACTTGGGTATTTAATACTATATGATTTTTACATATGTGGATTTAAATACAGTTACAAAGTAAGTATATAAACCTTTCTAAAAGTTAGGTATATTCTCCAAGTGGCTATAACAGGGTGATACCTAGGCCAGTGATGATAAGTACACGACTTTATAATTTCCAAGTGAAAGATTCATGTTGAAATATTATTGATTATAACCAAAAACATTAATATCATGTGTCCTTGGACGCAAGGAGACATTCTTTCGGGTTCAGGAATGAATGTTGTTTTTGGTAATTTCAATCACTAGTTCAGTAATACATGAATAATAGGCAATTAGTGATGAATATAAATGTAATAGTTATACCTAGTTGTGAAAAGATAATTCTTTTTCAAGTAATACTAAAATTGGATGTAATGAATACACCAATAATGGAAATTAGGATCGTCATAGCTAAATACTTTTGGTATTATCAACTTCTTTAGTTTGGAAAAAGGAGACTTTAGAAATAAAGGTATGTCACAAAGCTTTTGGAAATAGTTCAACAAGTAAGCGTGAACTATTACAAGTATAAGATAGAGGTATATATACTTAATAATATTCCTTTAAGTAATTAAGGAATAACAAAGTGAATTATATTCATGGTCATAAGATATTAGTTTCTTCGAGTTGGGATACCAAAGAATATCTTGACCAAGCATTCATCAATCATGATAATGTAGCATGGAGCAATTCCTAAAAGCACATTACCTTATCGACATCATGACATTGATGTTAATAAGGAGGATTTATGATGAAGTATTATATATCAATATTGATCAAAAACATGTAGTGTGTAGAAATTCTTAAACTCATATGTTATACATCAAAATTTTGATGTAAGTAGTATCAATGTTGCAACTTTCAGAAACTTCCAGTATATTTCATGACATGCTTCGCAAATAACAGTGATATCCCACAACCATATGCCAACTATATTGAAAAATGGACATCATATGAGTCATGGTATGATGATAAACCCATTATGTCATAAAGACATGTGTTTGGATTTAAATAGTTTGTTCGGATACAAACAAACTTGCATTAGGTACAAACACAATTTTAATCTATTGTAAATTATCCTAATAGTTTCTTAGGATGTTACATAAATCCCTAAGATATAAAAGTAGGTAGTCAAGCAATAGACTACACTTTTATATAAGGGTGAACATCTCTATTATAGATAGTTGGAGATATATTGACTTATGTTTAGTCAATGCTCAAAATGCACAAATAGTTGGCATAGGAACTAGTTCCAAAAGCGCATGTGGAACATAGTATGTTCCAGAGACACATACTGTGTTGTAAGGATAAAACCATGGGGATGGTTTTTATTCACCATGGTTGGTGATCTATTATTCAATGTGAATAATATTTTCTACAAGTAAGAAGTATATGGTAATTAGCTAAAATTGATAAGACCATACAAAATTCAATTAATGGATTCTATGTATCGAAGTGTAAAGGGGCTTATTATTTTTAATACTGTGGTGGGTTTTCAAGTGAGTTGATACATTGATGGTACAAGCGTGGTACCAATAAGGCTCGATTGGTTTGACCAAGTCATTATGCCTAAATCTTTTTGAATTTTACTTATCATAGCTAATTTCTATGATCAAATTATTTATCATTAGAATTCATGGCCACCAATCATGGATGGTGTCTATACGATGAAACCAGAAAGGGATGGTCATGTAACATAATGCTAGTAAAGGTTTCAAGTTACTGAAATCTGATTTAGTATTAAAGTAAGCAACATGATCATTGAATATAAATTTGCAAGAAATTATTTCCATGTGTCTATGAGAGTTTAGTGGGAGCGTCAAAGTTTTCCAGGAAAAGTATGTTTGGAAACATATGGAAAACACATTGGTCTTATAGTTAGTTAAGACCAAACTGAAATTTATTCTCCAGTGATTGACTTAAAGTAGAAACCTAAGTTCTAGGGAATGGGATATACTGATGTAGATATATAGGTTTCTTGGTCCTAGTCAATCATATCTATAGTGACATTGTATTAAAAAATACAAGTTGGAACAATTCAAGAGATGAATTGTTACCTATGTCACAGGGCATAATCTCTTCAGGTTGACATGTTCGGGACATGGTAAGAGATAAACATATTGAGTTGAAATCCATACGTTTAAGAGATTGATCAATCATGTATTCCATGATATGTAAAAGAACCAATATTTCCAAGGAATATTTTATAGTAGGAAAATATCAGTTATATCCAGGAGCACTGCAAGGTATGCAGTTAGAAATATCTAATTGTACATTGGAAAGTACAAAAGATATGTACATGGTAAGTGGAGAAGAAAAGGTACTAGTTTTCAGGGGACATTATCTATTATTCCATAGATCAAAGTGATCTACTATCATAGTTATACTAAATATGATGAGTGAGTCAAGCTCATATAATCCAGTGTTAGCCATACCTACAAAGACTGAGTACGTTGCAACTTCTAAGATATTTAAGAATCAAATAAAAGAAATGATTTGTTCCAGTTCTTGGAATCGCACCTAGTAAGAAAATTATTATCATAATGTAAATTGTGATATTATTACTTGCCAAGATGTCAAGTGATGACAATGGAAAAAAGGTATATACTCGGGATACCATCTCTTTAGAAGTTTTACTCAATGAGACAATATAACAACCATGCTCTTTATTACACGCTTAAACAAGATTTATTACATAAAATATTCACTTGATACAACATAGAAGATCGATAGGTCTTGTGTCTTTGGGGATTAGTAACATTACATAATGACTTAAAACATGAAACACAATATCTTTATTTAAAACTTTCTTTACATGACCACTACATTCCCTCGTACTTAGCATTGCATGGGATAACCTAAGGACATGGATAAGAATAGGGTGATCTATAAATCCCAGTAAGGGGGTAAATAAGTTATAAAATGAATACTACAATACATATTAGGAAATAGGAATATAAATGGAGAATAAAAGAAACATTAACATAAAGTCATGATATATCATGATTATCATAACATTGAAATGTGGCAACAACACTTAACATCATATTAGCATGAGCCCAGGGTCATTCCACATAGAGAATGATTAAACCCTAATTGAAATTTAATTTGAATGAGTAAACCCTCATTGAACTTTAAGTATCATGATACTAATCTTTAACCAATGCATTGGAGCACTATTAGGGTGCACCCTTCTTAAATATTTCATTTCATGCATAAGTTTTCCACAAGATCATAAAACATAGATTCATTAAACATAATAATTTAGTCCATGGTAAAGTAATGTGGAATTAATACATGAAAATATTCCATAAATAATTAAATGTTCATAAAGTTGAATACCCTTTATAGAGAAATGGGCATGGTATTCACTACACAATGGTTTTGGCTTGGAAAATGGAGGTGCAATTTCGGCAGCATAACGGTGTGACATAAGACTTCATAAAAAGGTTTATGAGAGATAAAAGGGTGTATCATAATATGTACATAAAATTAACAGTAAGGTTTCATATAAATACATTTCCTAACATAAATAATGAAATTTTTATTCATAATAAAAAAGAATTGCTTGAATGTAAATGAGGAGAGGGAAATTCCATATGAAATTTTGGCATGGTAACGAGTGTACATGGGAGGAATTAATGAGAGAGAAAGGGATATATAATTATTAAAACATAAATAGGGAACTATTGGGGAGTTTTTAAATCATACCACAACATTTATAATTGAAAATAAAATGGAATAACAATATTAAGAAACTTGGATAAATGAGAAAGGAAGGAATCCCTTACTTGGAAGTGTGATCCTAGAGGCTTGGTAGGGGCTTGATAGAGGATTTTTGAGAGGTTGGGGCACCTTGGGAGGATTATAGAGAGAGGAGGGAAGATTTTGGAAGAACTAAAAAGGATTTTAGTAAATATTAAGTGGGATCTTGGGTGGGTTTATATAAGAAAGGAGACGGAATTCTTTATTATTTAGGTTTGGGACACCACATATTAAACTAATCAAAACCACAAACCAACCCATGGTTTTTTCCCATGTTTTTTTCAAAAGGGGAGTGGAAATAATTATTTTATAAGTATAATGGCCTAAATTATTAAAATAATAGGGTTGATTATGCGGAGGTGAGTCACACTCTCAAGGAAATAAATTTAAAAGGTTATAATGTGTTATATGTCTTGAAGGGTCCACTAAAGCATTGTAAAATAAATAAAACAAAAGTAAAATAAAATTATTTTAATTATAAAACATATATTGGCATAAAATAATTTTTACAGTATTTTATTACATTACTATTGGGTCATTATGATGTCATAAAACACATTATATATTTAAATGGTATTTAATTTTTACCCAAAAATTCGACTGTCTCAAAAAATTATGAAAAATTAACCATTGGATAATTTCAATGTCCCGATTCCAAAAATAATATTAATTTTATCTAAATAATTTTATAAATATGTGAATTTTTACTTTTAAAATAAAAACTGACATTTATCGAAAATTTAGGGCTTTTGTCAAAAATAGCATTCAAACCTTAATAAAAATTACAATTGTATTCCTAAAAATTATACAATCATTTATATTTAATAAAATGTAATTTAGTAATAATATTTTATTAAAATATTATTTAATTGAAAAATCCATTAATCCATCAAAATATATTTCATAATTGAATATTAACTAAAAAAACTATTTGTTCTTTAAAAACTATTTACAAGGTAACAATAATAAAATGAATGTATACTATTTATTATATAAAAAAATAATATACATAATCATAGTACTAGGGTCTCATTACAAAACCCCTTATAACACTTGCATAAGACTGAAGGGTAAGGTGTGTGATGGTGACATACTCTTGGGGTGGCTCAGATAACATCGTTCAGGTGGTAATCTCTATCAACTTCCACTTCTCCCGTAGGCGGTTTTATTCGAGCTTAACGTGGTGAAGCTCATCTTGGGTGTGGTTAAGAGAGAATCCCAATGAAGCCACCTCCTTTTTGAGCACCCAAAAATGGGCTTCGTATGGAGCAAGTCTACTGGATGAGGTCATCGCTTCCTTTGTCTGAGTTAATTGGATTTGTTAAAGCCCTATATTTATATTAATCATGTGATCACTATTCATCGTCTATATTAGTGATGGTAACAATTCTTAACGGTATTTTGGAATCCAAAAACATAAAACCAAGGTATTGAATATTTAATATAACCATTTTACATAATGAGACATTTAATTAGATCAAGAGAAATTTTCATTAACAAAAAATTGGGTCGTTGCAATATTTCCCCCTTAAGAAATTCTGCCCTCGAATTTTTTTCCCACACTAAAACAGATGCGGGTAACTCTGATTCATCACTTCCTCTAATTTCCACATTGCTTCTTCAAACTTTTGGTTTCTCCACAACACCTTGACGAGAGGCATTGTCTTATTTTGTAGAAATTTTTCTCTATGATCTAAGATCTTCACCGGCTTATCTTCATAGGATAGGTCATTCTCCAATGATACCACCTATGGATTGAGTACATGTGATGGGTCAGGTATTTACTTCCTCAATAGTGATACATGGAATACATCATGTACTTGAGATAGCTTCGGTGGGAGTGCTAGTTGACAGGCCACTACTCCAATGTGATCAAGGATCTCAAAAGGGTCGATGTACCTTGGACTAAGCTTTCCCTTCTTCTCAAATCTCATAACTCTATTCCATGGTGATATGCGGAGGAATACCATGTCTCTAACATCAAACTCTAGGTCTCATCGAAGATTATCAGCATAGCTCTTTTTTCGACTCTGGGAAGCTTTAATGTGTTTTTGGATTATCTCAACCTTCTCCGCCATTTCTTCGACCATTTTCGGACCTAGGAGTTTTCTCTACCCAACCTCATCCCAACATGCTGGTATTGTGCACCTATTCCCATATAGGGCTTTATAAGGGTCCATTTGGATGCTTGAGTGGAAACTGTTATTGTATGAGAACTCAACAAGAGGAAGATGTTGATCACATCCTCCTTTGAAGTCCATTGAGCATTCTCTCAATATGTCCTCAAGTGTTTGGATAGTCTACTCAGACTGGTCATCCATTTGAGGATGATAGGATATACTGAAGTTTAGCTTAGTATTAAGAGCATGTTGAAGACTCTTCCAAAACATAGAGGTGAATATTGGATCTCGATCGGATATAATAGATAGTGGTACTCCATGCATCCTTGCTACGTCTCTGATGTATATTTGTGTTAGTTGATCCAGGGATAAATCCTCCTGAATTTCAATAAATTGTGTAGTCTTTGTAAGACTATCCACAACAACCTAGATAGCATTGTTTCCTTTGGATATCTTCAGAATTTCGGTGACAAAGTCCATGGTGATGTTCTCCTATTTCCATTTTGGTATGGGTAATGGTTTCATCATCCATTTATACTTATGCCTCTCAGCCTTCACTTTCTGAAATACTAGGAACTTTTATGTATACTCATATATCTCATTCTTCATGTTATCCCACCAATAATGCTCTCGAAGATATTGATACATCTTTTTGTTTCCTGGGTAAATAGAGAAATTTGAAGTATGTGCATCATCCAAAAGTTCCTTATTTAACTCCAGATTCAATGGAACGTATAGTCTTGATCCAAATATCACATTTCCTTATTCATCAACATTTAACTCCAAGGATTTCCCTTTTATAATAGTTTACACCTTCTTATGAATTCCCACATCATCCTTTTGAGCATCCTTTAACCTTTCCAAAAGATACGGTTGAGCAATCATTTGTGAAAGGATTAATTATGTTCACTTCTTTATGATTACCATGTACATATTCAAAAAATCTAAGAATATTAGATCCTTTTCAATTATCATCAATGATAGAATCATTATGTCCTTTATACTTAGAGTATATGCCACCTTGTTAGCTTTCCTAGGGTGGTAATGGATTGAGAAGTCATAGTATTTGATCAGCTCTAACCATATTTGTTGGTGCATGTTCAAATCTTTCTGTGTGAATATATACTTGAGGAATTTTTGGTCTGTATATATTTCAAACTTCTCCCCAATTAGGTAATGGTTCTAAATTTTCAATGCGGAGATTACTACAGCCAACTCCAGATCATGTGTTGGATAGTTTTTCTCCTGAAATTTCAATTGCCTTGAATCATAAGCAATAAATTTGTCCTTTTTCCTCAGATTTCATCAAAGGGAGAGTTTTAAAATTTTCAATAAGAACATTCCCATAAACTTCAACATGTGATACAACACTTATAGAAGTTTTTCATTAATGATTTAATATCATTTCTGTTGGAGACTCAATGTTCTTAGAAAACATAAAAGATATACTAATATGATATGGATTTAAATACATTATAATATACACTACCTTGAAGTAGTGATTACATGTAATTCATTCATAATTATACATATTATAATAGGACTTCCCATGCTCCCTTGATCAAGGATATTGTTGATGCTTGTCATGCTTCTCAGCACTTGTAATAGAGCATCGTCTTGGATAATACTCGACTTCTCCACATTTATGACATAGAACCATGTAATATTCCTTAGATGGATATTTTTTTCCATCCATCACATTATCCATTATTTTATGGAAATTGGATACTTTGTCCCCTTCCATTCCACACTTAATGCATCTCCTAGTCCCTTTGTGACATTTCCCTTGGTGCCTCTTTCCACATTTGTTTCACGAAGGAAATCGGGTCTTCTTTCCCTTATCACCTTTATCAAATGGACTTTCATGAGATGTCATCTTCCTCTTCCTTGATGTCCTTATTCATTGAAAAAGGTACCAATTTTTAATCGTAATTTTTAATAGCTGGTTTGGAATAATCACGATATGTCCTACTTGAGCTCCCATTTGATTGGGAATCTCACCAGGACATTCATCATGCTTCCCTTCACATCGGTTGTTATCCATATTCCACATATTACTGGCCATTGGATGGAATAAAAGTAAGGTTAGGGGTAACACATAAAGGGTAATCCAAGGACAAAAAAGATGACTTATAAATAACTTTTATTTCCTTAACTTATGAATCTATAAGCTTCAATCTATGTTTTCCATGATCTACTTTCTAACATATATTCTTAGGGGGATTTTTTTAATTCCATTAATAATGGTTTGTACTAAGATTTTGAATTTACCAAATCATATCCCCCAGGAATTTCGTTACCAAGAGTGCAGCAAGGCCCGTTGTCGTGTACCAGGATACCCTGGGTCAAGCCTGAAACTCCTTGTCAGAGTTTACTGTCATGACCACGAAAGCGATGACTCGTCAAGAGACTGAGTCACAAGACTCCACCAATTCCAAGCTGCTCCACAAAAAATTTCAGCTGCCAAAGTCACTCTCTGATCTTTCGGCGTCTACACAAGCCTGAAAAGGTGAACCATTGTCTCTAGCCAAACCTATGTTGCCTGAGGGTCTAGCTCACCACTGAATCTCGGCGGTCTCTGCCGCTGGAACTCATGGAGCGCGCTCAACCTATGATCAAGCTCATCCCTCTCTACTGAATCTGTCTGCTGCTCAACAGGTGGGGGTGCTGCTACCGACCCACCCGGAGAAAGGGGCTCACATGATGGGTCCTGGACTGAGGCCTCATAGCTCACAGGGTCATCGTCATGAACCAAAGCCGGTATCCTGGATGGCTGTCTTTGCGGAGACATCCTGAATATTATCAAGGAGTGTCGCGGTCAGATGAGCATATATGTATATAACAACAACAACAATGATGGGGAGATGACTCAAGAAAGATAGTAAAAGACTCAATCTTATGTGATGCACAAACCAAATTTTCCCTGCAATTAGTGTCTCAGCATCCGAGTCGACAAGCAGGTTATCAAGGTCCTGGTGAATGGATACATCGGTCGCCGCACCTCCACTGGACTCCCTGGCCTGAGAGCCGCTCTCGAGACACGTTAACACTTTTTCTATAAATCCCAACCAATTCCTTTTTAGGGACGTCCGAACAATGTCCCAAGGAACGAAACACCTTTGATACCACTTTGTCACGATCTGACCCTACCCGGGCTCGAGCCGAAACTACCCCAAGCCCGCCTCTAGAGGCCAGGGGATGGCGACCAGCGCCGAAGGCACAATAACTCGAGGAGGCCTTTTCCGAAATACATGTACACTCACATGCAGCACACTCAATGCAAAAGTGAAGAGTAAAAGAGAAAATACAAGTAAAGTAAAAGGGAACTGCTATAAATAAACCACAAGTGCATCGACCTCTAACAGTACAAATAAAGTGTTGAAAGTAACTGAAAAAGAAAAGGGCAAAACACGCGCCCAACCAGAAAAGTGCCACAACCCGGAAACAGGTAAACAAAAAGGAAAATAGCTGGAAGGTTCCCCCACCTGGAACCCGACTCCGACCACCGTACACGGTCCACGCTCTTGAACTCCTAAGCTCCACTGAAGTCACGACCAACCTGTCCATCATCTGCAAGGGCACACCAAGTATGGGTAAATCCCAAGCAGGGGTGAGTATAAAAATACTCAATAGGATACCCCAAAGGCTCGAGGGAGAAAAAAAGGAGGTACCGAAGGGTGAGAAGTAGAGCGAACAGGGAATAGTAAAGGAATACAACAAGGAGTGCGGTAAAGAGTAACAGCAGAGAGTCCAGCTCAACCGAACAAGAGAAAGGAGAGACTCGTCCAGGCACAAGGATCTAGAAATGGTGAGAATGTGAAATTCTCGTTGAGTCTTCGCTACCTATAGCAGGAGAGTAGACTCGTCCCACCACGAGAAGCTAGACACGGAAATCATGTGGCATACCCAACACGTCTTTGCCTCTCCTGGAGGGATATTAACCAAGCACAAGAAGTCGGCACTGGAACAAGGTATATACATATCCATATGCTCAATCAAGAAGCCCAAACATGATCGTAAGGGGATCTCCATCCCGTAGCTCAGCCCAAGAAAGTGAGTCGCCAATAGTCCCAGAAGTAAACACCATTGATGCCCAGCATCCCACACGTCTTCCCTGAACTGTAAGTCAAGGGGCTCAAATCACCGCACCTCGACACTATCCGCTTTGGGCGGCACTGACTCGCCCGCACGGTTTTAGTTCGTGTCACAAGGACGCATCTTGGTGGGGAAAGTGCCCCTCGTACTTGAGAGTTTTGGGGGAAAGTCAAACCACACATAATCACTGTCACACAGTCGAGAGGTCCGCAAAGTCAAGTTGTCGCATCACTGACCCGTACAACCAAGGGTCCCACTCTGGTAATCATGGAAAAAAGTCACCGAATAGCCTCATAAGAAGGCTTGAGTCGGAAATGCCAACAGGTGACCCACTGCCCAGCCCTGCTGGAGGGTAAACCCTAATACATCATCAGGCGACCCACTGCCCAGCCCTGCTGGAGGGTAGACCTGGAATAAGTCGACAGGCGACCCACTGCCCAGCCCTGCTGAAGGGTAGACCTGGAACAAGACAACAGGTGACCCACTGCCCAGCCCTGCTGGAGGGTAGACCCTCAAGAGTCATCGGGTGACCCACTTCCATGTCTCTGCTGGAGGGTAAATCCTAGAAGTCAGTGAGCAACCCATTGTCCAGTCTCTGCTGGAGGGTAAACCCTAAGTGGTCATCGGGTGACCCACTGACTAGTCTCTATTGGAGGGTAAACCCTAGAAGTTAGTGAGCAACCCACTGCCCAGTCTCTACTGGAGGGTAAACCCGAAGAAGTCGATGAGAAACCCACTGCCCAGTCTCTGCTAGAGGGTAAACCCGGAACTACTCTGGTCATCCCTACGGGGTGGTACAACACTGGCCAAAAATAGTAAATCTGATCATAAACTTTGGATAACCATTCCATACCAATAATGACATTGTAATGCCACGATGCCACTACTAAGAGATCCCAACCAAAACTCTCACCTCCAAGAGTCAGGTCACACTATCAGCACCAGTTTTTTATCATAAAATATCCTCCCATAAGACCCTCTAAGCATAAGGATCAAGTCAATGGTTCAACCGGAATCTCTGAGTCCCAAAAAAGGTTTTTGGAAAGAAAATAATGAATATAACATGTTTCTATCAAAACTTCAGCTAAGGTGGAAAATACACAGATCGTACCTCAAATCATTTATCGATTCTTAGGGTCGTAATCCACCATTTTCTACAACTATCCTCTTCACTATCCACCAACTCCTTGAGCCTATCATGGACCACCTAGAGGTGGTGGTGGTAATAGGTTAAACCTCTGACAACCCCCTTGTTTCCCTGCCTACTCCCCTACCACGTCTGATTCCCTGCGGACCACCCTACTCTTGTCTCTACCTCTACCTTAGTAGTCCCTTGACTATCCCCCAATCAGTTGTATGACAGGTTGGTCAATCTCATGTTAGATGTCCCTGACCGCTGCATGTGTAACACTGCCTATCTTTGGGATGATTTGAGACACCCTGTGATCCCTACACCATTGAACCTAAGTCCTGGGGTTGTCTCCTAAAGTACCTATTCCACTTGGGTCCCTCTAACTATCTTCGGCTACCTGCTACCAAGGTCTCAGCTACCTGGTTCCCACTATTAGCTCCCACTACCAATGTATTCTATACTAGAAATATTTCCACTAGTATTTCTCACTCAATTACCCTATCATAAGTATAAATGATAAGGGATACCACAAATTCCATGATGTCCTGACGTAATCCCTACTCGAAGGTCTGGTCCCTAAAGAACTGATCTCACACCATGTTCATAGTGTAGTAATAAATATTAGTAAACCTCTTAGAATACTCTACCATGGTCATACTTCCCTACTTCATATGCAGTAGCTTCTGTATGCATATCGATCACAACATGGCCGTATAGAACTCCTCCCTAAAGAGATGCTCAAAGTCTTTCCAGGAGAGAGTTGTCTTATCATGTGACTAAATCACCAAGATCCACCATCTCCCCATAGATCCCTAAAGAAGAATCACGGCAAGGACTTCCATATGGTTGGTAGGTTTCCTCGTAAGGTGGAAAACATGGGTGAATAGCTCTATCCAATCCTCATCCAGCTGGGGGTCTATCTCACTTAAAACCTAGGATGTCACTACCTCTGAAACTCATGCAGTCATCATACGTACATCCTCAACTAGTAATGATGGTAGTAGTTGCTTCTCAACGGGTTGTGGTATAGCTGGGAAACCACCCAGAGGTGTTATCTCTAGTACAATCCCATGTACCAATGCCTCTTCACTAGGTGGATCATCCTCATGATCATGTAGTGTATTCTTAGATAACTGTCTATGTGGAAGCATCTTGAAATGAAATAATATGTACCACGACCAATAGAGTATATCTGGAGAGATGACTCAATAATGAAATTGAAATCACAACCATTCATATATGATTAATGTACCATTTTTCCTTGAAACTGGTATTTTCATGTACCGAGTCGTAAACCAGGTAGTCGGAGTCCTGGTGTATGGATATGTCGGCCACTGCACCAACACTGGAGTCCCTGGCCTAAAACTCGAACTCAAAACACTCAACACTATTTCCCCAAACCAACATCACAGACTCCTGGTCCTAATGTAGAACTGAGATCCTTTGATACCACTCTATCACAACCCATCCCAGAGGGGCCCATGCCCTGAATACCCCATGATCACCTCAAATAGGTTAGGAGTTGGTGACTAGAACCGAGTAGGAATATCCCACAAATGGTAGGCATTAGCCTAAAGTACTTGTACACACACACATACATCTCCATGCCAAAAATACTGAAATGTAAAATGACTAAGTGAACAATGCATGCAAACCAATATATCCCACAACTAGAGTACAACAGTGAAAGTACTAGAAAGTAAATAGGGAAAAAATACAATCCCACCAAAAAGAGTATGTAACCAAAAGTCCAACCTATAAGAAAAGAGGTATTGGGACTATCGTCTGAAAAGACATTGGAACACACCAAGGTCTTTCCAGTCTCACAAAGCACCACCTAATCTTGATCTGCCTAGAACTCCATTGAAAGTTTGATCATCTACATAAGACATGACACGTGTGGGAAAAACCCATTAAAGGGTGAGTATAACTATACCCATTAGGACACCTTGAAACCACAAAGGAAATACCAAAATGGAAAATAAAGTAAACTCTACACAGATATATGTCCACATTAGATATAAAAATAATATCCAAATATAATCAATCTAAGACACAAAGTCTATAGGTAACTCACAACCAATTTATAGCCAGTAGATTATGCTCAAAGTATGCTCATTCTGAGAGAAATCACTCCTCAAGCCAGGATATCATCAGAGACACTCACGAAGAGGTCTAGCTCATTTGGGAACTGCCCAAATGGTAACGCATTGGTTAAGGAAGAATATGATACACAGAGAGGGGATCCTACCCAAAGAATACCACTAACCCAATTTGGATCAACCCAAAATGTAGGGAATCCTTCCCATATAATACTACTAACCCTACTGATGTGACCCAATAGATGGAGGACCAATTCCTTACTCTCATAGGTTACGTTGATTCCAAAAAACTCCACTAGGGGTTATAGAGGATCTTTCTCAAATCCCATAGAGGAATACCATAACTCTATATAGGACTCAACCTATATAGGGGAATACAATCCGTAAATGTGGATGTAATTTCATACTGAACCCTCGGGGAAAGGACCAAGGGAAATGCTCTCAACCTATACCAGTCCATACTAAAAACTCACCGCTTATTTCAAAACATTCTCCTCGTCTCTAAGGTTCCAACACCATAGATGTCTTGTCAAAAGGAAATACCTTTTGAAACTTAATTGAGTTTGAAGTTTCAAAGGAATGGGGCTCATTGGGCCTGTGGACCAACCACATGGTTGATCCGCCCCACGATTGACCATGCGACCACCCCGTAGTCGACCTCACCACAGAAGCTTGAGCTACCTTGGTGGTCAACCATGTGACTGCCCTGGATCGACCCGATGTCTGAACCGGGTACAACCAAGATCTGATACAGTCTACTGGGTTCGATCCGACCCACTGGGTCTGACCCGACCCTCTAGGTCCATCCTGACCCACTAGGTCCGACTTGGCCCACTAGGGCTAACCTGGCCCAGCCTGTTGGGCCCAGCCCATTTTCTCAACCTAGAACACTGGAATATGGGCCTAGATCTGTCCTCATGGTCTATATCTACATCCCATGTGGTCACTGCCACATCTTGTGTCCTGATGTTTCCATCATCGTCTTTCACAGTCACTACTGCGGCCTCCACCTCTGATCATCATACCATCGATGCCTCGCCTCGTTGGACCGTTGTACCAGACCTGTGCTGGTGGTCCCTTCTATAGACCATTGAGCCACCTCCAATACCTAAAATTCTAAATGGTCATATATCTAGGCTTCTCTGGACCCAATCTACACAGATTAGGCCTCTTTTGTCTATTTTCCTCTAATCTGGGGGTCTGATCACGTTCGGAGCCACCCAGAAAGTCGAACCATGGAAACGAGGTTCCAACGATGAAGAACACAAAGAAAGGGGGAGAGAAATTCACAAAAAAACCCCTAAAGAATGAACCTCAACCTTTGTTCAAGTTAGTCTTAGTCTGTTTCTATTATAAGGATGAACGAAGAGGAATTAAAATAAAACTTCTGATAATCCCACATATAATATCCCATCCTGAAACAACAATCGAACCACGGATCAATCTATTTTTTTATTGACCTGTGTTCTTCATGGAAATAAATAATGGGGAAAATCATAAAGAAAAAACCACCCTAAATCGATTTGGATCGTTCAATGATGAAGGGAGATCGTTGTTTCGTCGTCGTTGGTGAGGTTCCTTCAAATCAGTTGCGCATTGATCGTCAATCCACGATCCATCACCATTTTTTCAAGAGCATTCTTTCTGCATATATCAGAGGAATTATAAGGTTATGGTGATAACCCAGAATTCCTAAAAAAATCTTAATAAAAATAAAATTCACTGTGTCAAATATATTTTTTTATAAAAATATTTTATTTATAGTTTCTCCCTCCATGACTTTTTCTACAAACAACTCGTGTTGAAAAAAGTTATATCGCACCTAGGGTAAATTGACTTCTCTGAGCTCAACAGTGCCCTCATATTTTAGATCCAGATACCCATTTAAGAGTTATTCCACTTTTTTAGGAAAACTATGTGCACGTGCTATTAAAAGTTTAATATTTTTTAAATAGTTATTCTGAGAAAATTGGGCCTCTGAATCACACATCGTCTCAACGCTTAGTCTCGAAATCATTCCATATAATTTATAAAAATAATAAATGGGAATATATGAGATGTTACATGGTATATAATCATAATAAATCTAATTTTTTTATATAGGATGTTAATTTAACTTATGAGGCAATTCTAACTTTAGTTAATGGATTTATGTTACAATCTTATTTTATTCTAGGGTTGTTTAAGTTCATATTTAGTTAGGGGGAAGTATATGATCAAAATATATTAAACTACATATATATTATTTTAATTTATTTATATTATTTTTACATGTTTATATTCCATTTCTTATCTTTTTGGGATCAAGAGTCAACAATTAAGTTATATGTAAGGGATTTTCTTTTAAAAATCATGTTTTGATGTTTTCTTTCCAACACTTTTTCCTCCATATCCATGTTTTTAAAAAAAAATATTTTCATGCATATTTTACTACTCTCCAAATATATATTAGTTCAATTTTTACCAATGTTATACTTTTAATAAAATGTTTTGAAATTAATATTCTTATAATTTTCTAAATGATATACTTTTTACAAATTGTGTGAATGGATTATTTTATTTAACATACACCACAACAAATTAATTTTCCTAATCTAATTACTAATCTTTTCATTGAAGATTAAATTACTAGTTTCTACAGTTATTTTTAAATAATTTTTTTCCAATAATATTATGTAAATTTTTAGATTTTAAATAATTTATTTTAAAAATAAAAGATTTTTTACCACTACAAATGTTCTAGTGATATTTTAAGAGTATTTTCATTTATGAAAACACAATTTAATTTTAATGGGGATATGATCCAATTATGAATTGTTAATTATTTCTAAGGTTTATTTATGATAATAACGATGAAATATAAATATTTCATATTCTTGAATCAATATGGATAATTGTTGACATATATTTAATTTTTATAATTAATTGTATTGATCATTCAAAATATAAGAATGAATAGGACAGGTAAGTGATGGGTGGTCCAGGTAATAGATATACTCTTGATGAATTGATTGGTCTAATGGGATAATATTATAGGCATTCCATATTAAATCAGTATCTAGTTTACACTTACCCATTTATTATGAATGATATCTTGGTTGAGAGGCCCTTACTTTGAGATTCATGATATCTGGGTTGAGTTTACTTGATCATAAATTTCCATTATTATGAATTTCATATAATAATAATTGAGTTTCCATTATCCATGTGATTTTTATTTTGATATTGACCATGTATTTTTTTTGTAAGTTGAGATTTTGATTGAATGAGATGTGTTTTGATTATACAGTTTCTATATTAATTGTTCCTTATTTACTCATGATAACTTCCACTATATGTAACCCTTACTATGTATATGAGTTCACCATTTTTTTCATTTCCTCGGGATATAAATAATGATTCGATGAATGAATTCAATGATTCATTAATTTTTCTTATGTAGTGTTTTTATATTTATAATGTAATATTGGAAAAATGCATGTATCTAGATTTCAAAGACTACTAAACTGATTAATCCAAGATGGTGATATCCCTTGTATTTTGTACCAATATAATAAAGTAAACACAAAATCTGGGTTTATGGTGTTGGTATGTGACATTACTATAGGATATATTTAAGAATCATAATTGGTTCTTTGAGTTCATTTTACTCCCGAGACATAAATGTCGTACATTTGGGGCCCCCACTTCTAATTTTTATCTTGGATTCCTTTATTTATATTATTTTATAAAGGAGTTACATTTACGTTCATTGAAAAGGGGGGAATGGTTTATAAATAATTATGGAAAAAGGAGAGAGTGTATTTAGAGGAATAAATATGGGGGATAATTCTTTAATTTTAAATCATGGGGGGAAGGTGAAGGTGGTGAGAAAAGTTATGGCTATAGTGGATATCAAACTCCAGGTTTTTATCGATATAAATGAAATGATACATTAATTAAGTATCATCCTTCTCTTGTTTCTCATGATGAGCATGACTCATATGTTCTTAGGTTGGATGTTTAGTTATTATTTGATTTATATCTAATGTTATAGAGAATGAATAACATTTTAATAACACGTCATATATATTTTCCAAATAATTACTTAAGAAGTTGTAAGGTTTTTCAACAAACTCAAATAGGGATATTGTTGGAAAAAATAACTCAAGTGTGTTTTTAGAGGTTCTATTTTATTTTTTTCAAAAAATAATATTCAAAATTTTCTATAAATATTACTCTTAAAACATTGAAAAAGTGCTTACTTTTAGAATTTTGTGTATTTTTTTATGTTCATACATGTTTGGAGTCAAAGGAAAATTTAAGTGAAAAAATATGATATAAAGGAAGAAGTACTATGAAATAATTATGTGGTACCATAAATGAATAATGAAAAGGAAAATCCAAATTAAATTAATAAATAATAAAAATGAATTACACAAGACCATGAAATAATTACCTATAGAAAAATATAGAGAAGCATAAAAACATTGATGAATGAATTAACTGGGACTACAAAATAATAATGTGGTAAAAAATCCTTATAAATTGATTAAATTCCATGAAATTATTATGTGAATTATTAAATGATTCATGTGGATCCATGGGATTATAAATGTATTATATAAATTGAGACCCCCGAAAAGGATTTTATATGGGTATTGAAATCCATTTTTTGCGAGAAGATGGTGGAATGGATTGTGATCTATAGGGAAGAATATTATGTAGGCACGTGAATGTTTTATGTTATAAGTAGGTCATTTTTGGTTGAAAGACAACCTGAATAATTAGAGTAAAAAAGATAATTTTTTATAGAGGATGCGTTGTTTCATATGGGATAAATAGTTTTTCATAGGATATGAAAGGAAAATATTATACTATCACTATAAAACTCATAATACATATGGTTTTTTTGTATACCAATATTATGAGAACATACAAACAATAATATTTTATAGATCAGGTTTTATGTGGTCAATTAAATATAAATTGATCCCTAAGAATATCATTTTAATGAGATAAAGTCACTATATGACTATTAAAGTTAACTTGTCACTTTGTATTAGAAAATTGGGTGATATCATGAATAAATTATGTGGAAATATTAATACCATGAAGAAAATATGTTGAAATCATTCCACCACAAAAGAAATATAGAGAAAATATACTGGCGAAAATAATTTACCAAGTCAATTTTCTAAGGAAAATATTTTACATGAAGATAAATTTTCAAAGAGAAAATCTTACATGATAAATGGGAATTCATCACCCTGATGAAATATTTTCTTTATAAAAAACCAAAATCATTGAAAACAAATTCATTACTAATTCAAATCATGTGAATATTCTTCTAGAGGTGTAGTAAACTCACTTTGTTTGATAGAGAAGTTAATTCTTAATTATAATAGATTGTAAATAAATAGGATAGTGAGTCTACTATGATCTTGAAAATAGTACTATTTTTTAGTGGATTTTTATACACTCGCTCATCACTGAGAAAATCCATGTAAATTTGAACCAAATAAAAAAAATATGTAATTTCCTTACTTTTATTTTCACTACATATTTCTACAATACAAATAGAAAAATGTGTTTCATCTCGCAGCATAACTATATTAATATAATCTCTTTTTATGATTTATACACCCAAATTCATCCCTAGGGTATTCTCCCTAGTGTGAAACCAATAGTTCCCAACATTATCATAACAAATATTTTAATGAAGAACTCTATAAATCTATAACTAAGAACCTAGTATCTTCGCACCCAATAGGACCTTACTGTAATATCAATTTTTAATTATCCACCCATGGAGACTTTATAAATATGTCATCACAACTAAGGAGTTACCCACCCATATGGAACTATCTGTAACATATCTATCACCAAGTAGTTATCTTACTCATGGTAAATTTCTAAATAAATTTACATAAATATGTAGTTATCCATCCATAGGGAAATTTCTAATATATAACTATGAATTGGACAGGATTTTTTCCCCCCACTAGTAATCTCACTACTTTTTTAGTTTTCTATAATCAGGTTATCCCCCCCCCCCACAACCTGAAATGTTTGGGTGGATATCCACTATAGGAGAATCTCATAATTTTATCAAGTTTTCAACCTAAGGGGGTCTTCCCTCCACAAATTTCATCAACTCTACATAATATCACATATCCATAGTGGTTATCCATATCATTCACACCCCCATAACCATCCCTCCCTTCATTATTGTGATATTTATCATGCATTAAAAACTTCATCAATAAAGTAAGTTACAATATCCATGTCATTGTAATTTATTGTAAATGGATTCAATCCCACTTCATCTATTTATTCTCCCACATATGACACCACCTTTAAAATGGTCTTATAGAATGTTATCTTACCACATAAATATATTGTGCTCCCAACCAAGGATACCAACACTAAATATTTTGGAGTAACTAACAACATCACTAAATTTCCTCAATTACTAGGCATCCAAAAATTCAAAAAATTCATAATGTATCCATTGATGTCCCATTTTCAACCAAGCCACATAATCCATTATACCTTTCTACATCTACACCTCAATCTATTCATACTAGACAGGTTATTCTAGGGTTTCTACCAAGTTATCCAACCAAATCCAAAAATAAAATATGTTGACTATCATGTATTACAATAGAACTATGATTCTTGTCTTGTACTAGATATGGAATTTCTCATTATATTATGGAATAGCCCATATATAAGTTACACCACCCTGTGTAACTCACTTCTAGAAAACTTCCCAACTTTAGAATATGGTACATGTTTTTACCTATGTTCCATAACCTCCATGCAACACACTATAACATTTTCCCTAAGTATCATTAATATCCTAACACATTTTCCTGTGTATTACATGAACCCATTAATAAATTGATCGAACCTTAAAAAAGTAAAAATTATACCCCTATAACCTTCTTAACATTTTTTCACAATATTTAATTTCTTCTCGAACAATTTTTAAGATATATATTTAACAAATATTTTTATTAATTCAAAATAAATTTTTGGCATCAAATAGTCCATAATTAACTTATCAAATTATTCACATAAGAATTATAACCAAAAATAAATAAAATTTTCATCAATATCATAAATCAAAATATTTTTCTTCTTATTTAAATATTTTCATAAATATATATCATTGAATAATTTCTCTTAAAATTTCTAATGATTAATAATAAATCAAAAAAATATTAATTAAAAATTAAATTTAATATCCATATCTATATATCATTTCCTCATTTTACCAATTTCAATTCCAATCCACTTTTTCAAAATTACTTCCATTTTAATTATTTTCTTGGAAAAAATATTCCATTAATTACTCATTCATGTCCTCTATTAATAATTTTTTAAAATAAATTTTTCATTTTGTATTTAAATTTATCATTAGAAATATAATAAATTATTATAAATTTTCTACCCAAAACAGAAAAAAAAAATTACTCATAAATTCACATGGATAAAATTAATTTTTTTAAATCACATGTCACCTACCTCAATCACATAATGAAAAAAAAATAAAATCTTTCAATATTTTCCATATATAATTCATTCAAATCCCATTATCCATTCATGTATTTATCTGATTTGATAGGCCACACTGACACTAAAAATTTATCTTTTATGAGAATAAATAAAATATAAAGATTCTAAGTGTAAAGTTATAGGATTATATTGACCCTCTATATTTTGGGTTTAAGGTGTTCATAGTGTAAAGAGGAAGTTTAGTGGAAGTTAGTGAAAAAAAGATAGATTTTTAGTTTAAATGTCAGCTAGAATGATATGTTGATATTTGAATATATATTTTCATGTGAGGGTATGTGATGTGGAAAATAAATTGTGTCATTATTATTTAGTGTTCCTATATTTAAGGATATGAATTATATTATTGTGTGAATTAATTAGTTATAGTGTGAGGTATGTGTTATGTCATGATCATAAGACCATGATATTTTAGTGATCCATTAATGATTAGGGTTTATCCATTAGTCTATGATTTTTTAGGTTGTGGAATAGAGAGTCTCAAGGTGCTTCTAGTTTAACCATACATTGGATTTATTCTGCCATAGTTATAAGAATTCTATAATGGTGTTTTTTTTATATTGATTGGGTTCAAGGTGGTGGCATGAGATTTTTGTTATGATTATGTGGTCTCCAATCATAGAGTGGTGATCTCCCAATATGACATAATATTATTTGAGTATATTTATTTTAAATAATTTTGAAACCTTGATATTTTGGGATATCATGTTGTTATTTTCATATTGATAAACCCAAGTTTCTTGACCATGTGCATCATGATTTGATCTTATGTTTTATAGTTTTAATATATTTTAGGCTCCCAACTCATATTCCTTTCAATTCCTCTAACCTTTATCAAACCATATGTGCTTTGTGGTCCATCTTGTGTTCTCATTGGAAATAATTTGTTTTCCATCAGTACTTGTATTCATGTGATCAATATCCCTTTGTAATATACCTATATTTTATAAGGAAATATTATGAATGATAGCGTACAAGATACACAACATCGAGATTAAACTTATGATGAAATATTTTATTGTGACCATTATGACCTAGCTGTTAATTTAGTTGGAATGAATATGAATAAATTATTTATGAAATAAATATAAATTTCATACTAAATGTTAATTTATTCACAAATTCTTATAAAATAATCACATAATTTTTAATAAAGTCATTTTGTTATTCAAAAATATGCTTTCCACAAAAAAATGTGTTTTCTTTCATTCTATGAGTTAATATTATAATTAACTTATAGAAATTTTTAAAATTATATTTTAAAAAATTAATTCCATTTTTAAATTGATCATGTCAAAATTATCTTGTGAATAATTTTTTAGAACATTCTGTAAATATTTATTTTTCAATGAATAATAAAAAATACTGATTATTAATTGAAAATTTTATTTTTTTTAATGTATTGGTAAATTACAATTCAATTTTGTAATAATTTTAAAATTTAATTAGATGAATTTTATATAATATAATCCAATTAATTTTTTGAAATTAATTTCAAACCTTAATTTAGTATAAAAATATTTTATACTTAAAAGAAATTTTTCTGAAAAACTATTTTTCATCGCATTTTTTGTTTCAATTTTAATTTAAATTATGGAACTTCTATATTATGATTTTAAAAAAAATATTCCATGTTAAAAATATTTTTTTCTAAATTTATTAATAATTTATATTTCATTTTTGATCAATAAGAATAATGACCATAGTGATTTTTTGATACCATTATTAAAATTAAATCACGTAATTAAGGGTTAAAAATGATATGATAAGGACTATAAAATTAACCTAACACTAGCATAAATTATATTGTATGATTATATATCATCCATAATCATTCAAAGGTAGAGTATATGACATTTTTTTCATTTTTATTTGATTATTCCATTATAATATTTTATTTAAGTAAAAGTAAAAAATGTCACACTCTTATTGTTTATAACTATAATAATTTTAACATAGAGACAAAAAAGAAAATATGTTTAATTATAAATATTAATTTAAATGATAAAATATTTTTCTTCATCGTGGTAATTTATATTTAATTTTTATTGAAGAAACAAATACCTTAAATAATTACACAATACTGATGTAGTAATTATTCAATTAATAAAAAAATAAAATAAGACATTTAAAATATTAAAAGTTATATAATTTCATAAAAATAACATGATACAAAAAATTTATAGATTACCATGAAATTATTGGTATATAATGATTTTTTTTCTAATTTTACTTGTTTTATTGATGTTATTAAAATTAATGTAATGAATAATTCTATAAATTGACATTAATGATATTTAATAATAAATAGTATTTCATTAAAAATTATAAAATTTCAAAGAAAACACTATATTTTTTCAAGTGATTAGGATATGGTTTATAATATAAATCATGTTCTATTTATGAGATTTTTTCAATTTATAGTAACTATATTGGCCCTCAATGAGTAAAAATACTTGTTTTCGAGATAAGTTTAAAAAGGGTTAATTATGGGTTAAAACCAAAATAGAAGGTAAAATATATATTCAAAACATATCCAGTTTTTATTTGATGAGATAATTCCAACCCATACTCATTCTATATTCGAAATAAATCAGTTTGGATCCATTTTTAATGGAAAATTAATTTATATTAATTTAATATTTTTGAGAAATTCCATGAGTTCCCCTTCCCTCTCTTATAAAAGGGAACATCTTATTCTCAATATTTAACACTTACAAACACAATTGTTTCTACCATTACAAAATAAAATCACTTCCTGTAATACCTCCCCTTATTATATAGTTATTTTTTATATATAACTCCATCCATAGAGGGCTTAAGGTCTCAATCAAAGGAGACATTCCAAAGAAGAGGTACCGTTTTTAACTGTGTGTTTTAGTTTTATTTCTTACTCCACCTCCTTTAATCCTTGTTCAACCATGCTAAAATAATTAAAAAATATATAATAAATATACTGAGATATTATTATGTTAATAAAAAACATATATACATCTCTACCCTCCATCAAATGATAGATAAATTCGTCATTTCTATGTATAGTAGACTACCTCTTCACGAACCGATGTAATTCGGTTTCCATCATTGCCTCTCAAGACTTTTTATAATGATTTATTTAAGTTATATATATAATATTAATTATATATTTATCATTATAGAATTATAATTTAACACATATTTTATCGTATTTTCATACATTGTAAAATGATAACATCGCTTATGTGTATGTGTCGACTATCATCTCCACAAAGCGATGTGATTCATTTTTAATCACCACATAAAATGGATGAAATATATAATTGTATTTAAATAATTAATATAATATTTATTATATCATGATAATTATATACGGATAAAATAATAATTACCTTCTTTTCATAATTATCTTTGAAAAATGAAAACGTTAATCATGCGTGTGTTCGACCTACCCTCTCCATGATTGTAAAATAGCTCATTTTTAATAAATATATTTTATGTTTGTTAAATTATAATTGATGTATAAAAATTATAATTATTTCATGATTATTACTATGAGTATAATTTAATAGTTTCCACTTTTACCATTGTATAATTACTGAAGTCATTTTGGACTTTTGAACCTAATATCATCAAAATATTGGAAATGAACATAATTAATTTAGTAATTCTATACAATATGGTATTAGATTAAAATAAAGAAACAATGAACAAGAAAATTTTTATTAATAAAGTATATATTAACCTAATTTTATTATTATGTAATATAAATAAATTAAGTGATGAGTTAGACTCAAGGTAAGGTACTTTCTTTTAAAAATTATCTTTTAAAGTTTCCCTTAAAACTCTCATTTTCTTACATATCCATATTTCCTAAAAATGATTTAAAGAATGTTTTTATTATTCCCCAATGATTATTTAAATTCATATTTTACATATTTTTACTTATTAAAAAATGTTTTTAAATGAATATTCTTATTGTTTTCAAAACAATATACTTTGTGAATTTTCTGAAAAAAGTATTAAGTTAATGTTTTTAAATTATTCGGCATGAATTCATTTTTCGACCATTATGAATAATATTTAATTTTAATATTCCTTTAAAATTTTATGAAGTTTTCTCAAATAAAATGTTTTCCTTTATAAATGTTCATTTTTTAAAAATAATTTTTTTCAAAATGAAAAGGATGTTTTCCTCGAGAAATGTTCAAAGTGGTCTTTTAAAATATTTTTCCATCTGACATGATATCAATTTATGTTACATAAAGTGAAAATGGTATTTTTTTCAAGAATTTTTCCAATTATATTTTATTCAATGAAAAACCCTCTTTAACTTTTTTAGGTTATTTTGGTATTATAAATTGGTTTTTAAATACAAAGGTAATTTTGATATCCAAGTGTGTTTTTCATATGGGATTAGAAGATTTTTACAAGGTTTTATATTGAAGTGGTGTAAGAATAAATTGTTTTATATGATAAATTAGAATTATTTGTGAAACATGTGATCCCGATTAAAATTATATGATAGGTTGAACCACATTATAGCTCACATGTGAGACTGATAATGCTTATACATTGGGTGCATTCAGATACCGTCGAGTGATCCTGATACATATTATACAATGGGTACACCCATATTTTTCTCCAATGTATTTGGTAATGTTACTTGTATTAAAATAAAATAATGAGGGAGTTACTAAGGTGGTTTCTCATATGAATTTAACTGGGCTCCAGCTATTTCAGACATGGGTGATGAATGTAAAACTCCTTATGTCCAAAAAAGGTTTTTATTTTCTTTATATGGGGTTTAATTTTTTTCATTAAACAAAAAGTATGTGTTTTTTCATGTGTAAAGGATTTATTTAATTTTCTAAAATATCATTGAGGTAAATTTAAACATTTCATGGGTTATCATATCGTTAATTAGACTAGTGGATTTCTTCTTTTTATGACTCTTATTGAACTTTTTGTGCTGATCCCACATTTTAAAAATTGTTTTTCATAGGGTTTTAATAATTTGTAAGGGAAATGAAGACATGAAGTTGAATTCGTGATTATTTTTCAGAAAAAATAAATTATTTTTTATTTTAAAGACTTTATATTATGGGAAATATGGATACTTATCCAAATTTTCCAATTTGAAAAAATATAATTTTTTTATATAACATTTATGACCTAATACTATAAAACTAAAAATCTAAAAAATCAATATGAATGTAAGAAGGTAAATTCTAGACTAAATTAAATAGAATATTTAATTTTTATGTATGGGTCCTTACATTTGGTATTAGAGTAGTGTTTAAATAACATTAGAGGTTAGGATGTTATTTAATAATAAGTTACAAGTCTTATATAATCACAATGGTTATTATGTTTTGAAGAATTGTAGTTATTTTGGATAAATCTAAATAGTTTAAGATAACATAAATTAGAATATAATACAATTTATCCTCCTAATAAGATGTTATATTATGATTTTATTGATATGATCACACTAGCCCATTGGTTTTAGTAAATGGTTGGATCTAGAAGGTACAAAAGTTACAATGTATGTAAGTGAAATTTGGAGTTTTTCTAAAAAATAAACTGAACTAAACGGAAGTATTAGTGATAAATATTGTAGTTATTCTTAACCATCTATCATGATTAATGATTAAAAACAAGAAAATAGGTGATTTTATTGATTTTTCAATGAAAAGGTAAATGAATCCTTGATGAAATTTAGGTGATAATGGTTATAATGATAAATATATTCAATGACATATGTCTTGGGATTATGGAAAGAAACACTAAGGAAATGTATTAAAAGAACATGAATATGTTTTATATGTTGTTAATGAGGTCATAAATAAATAATATTCTACGGAAAAATAAGTGTTTGGTTAAGTCCATAAAGGGGAAATAACATATTCTTGAGGTATCAATTGAATTTTTAAAATGTCATGATAATGGTCATTATGAAAATAAAATTCCTAGGGGGAAGTATCCATAATGGGATCAGAAATTACATATAAATATCTATTTATAAATAATAAATTACATTATAGTTGATGAAGAGGAAAATTAAAATGGCATATGAAAAGTATGGATTATTTCATGGCTTATGCTTTGAAATTGTTGAATCTTAGTAAACAATTCATTTTTTTGTTTGTAGGAAAAAATTATTAAATAATATGAAGGAAAAACAAGGATAAGGGATTATGATGAAAATTTAATAACTAAGGTGTCTACATTAAATATTTGTGATGTATTGGTAGATTTAAGGATAATTATATGTTTAAAAGAATTAATACTCGTTTGATGATGGGAGGCATTGGGAGGATTTTATTGAGTTTTGATAGATGTTTGAGGTATATGTAACCCTTAATTTTATCATTTGAAAAAATTATTTTGATAAATAATGATCATTTAATTTCATGGAAATAAGTTAAAGATATAGATAAACTTTAGGGTTTATATGATTTTTAAATTTGTAGAAAAATGAGCTCTATTGAAAACCCAAGAGGTTTAAAAGTGATATTTTTTAGGTTTTCCATTTTTTTTTGGAACATAAGTTTTATATTATATATAATCATGGGTTTGGAAATTCATTCGGTGATAAAGTGATTAATTACATTTTATAATAATATCACAATAATTTTGGGGAGAATTACAGGATTAAGGTAAAAAAAATACTATGGGATTTTATTTGAGAAATAAAGGATAAATTATCTTCTTGGAGCATATATGATTTTATGATGACTTTATAGTTATTCGGGTTATTTATAGAAAATATTATCATGTCTTAGAATTATGTGATTAGGGAAATAAAAAATTTTGTATGATCCATTTAGAGTGATTGGTGTTATTTTTAGATAAATACTAAATATATCTTGGAATACTATGTGATAAAATCCATATTATTTTTTCAATTTTAGTGAGGAATATTTTTTTGGAATTTTAAGGATACTAATTTATCGAATAATCTAATTAGAATTTTGGGTATTAATGTTGAATTTTTTAAATTCAATTAAATTATATTAATTAGAATTTTTATTTATTTTTTGAATCATATTTTCACATGATAACCATTTTTTGATGTGGTCAATGCCTAAATATATAAGTAATATATTTGTTTTCTTATTTACATTTTTTGATCTGTAGAAATTAATTCCAGTTCTTCATGCATGAAAACATAATCCATAATACTCATTGTTTCTAGAAAATAGTGAGATTGTTGTGGGAATTTATTAAAGGATGAAATTTAACATGTCAAGTAAGTATATTTCCTTATGTTATTTTTCTAGAAAGTAAAAAAAATTTGTTAACATTATGGAAAGTATTTTGAAAACCAAAATGTTATTCATTTACTTTTCTTACCTATAAATCAATGGACTTTTAACCCATAAAATATTTGAGGATTTTTTATAGTAAACATTATCATGACCATATTCTATATCACTCTATAACAATCCTTAGAAGTTATGTTTTTCTTCAATATTCATGTTTTCACTTCCCACATATTTTCTTCTATTTGGAAACTTTATATGTGTTGTTCCAGATAACCTTCATACATCTCTTTCTATCTTTTCAAGAGGAAATTTTATTGATGATTTTTATGATGGGATTTTTCAAAAAAATTATTTTAAAAATTCAAAACCTAGTTATAATGAAAGAATTAAAATTGTGAGGGTGAAATTTCTAATTAGGGGATATAATATCCAAGTATTTTAAAAGGAAAGACTATGTTCAATAGCTTACAAGATACACAACACTGAGCATAAATGAAGGATAAAATATTTAAATGTGGCTATTATAACCTATATATTAATTTGGCTAGTATGAATAGTAATAAATGATTTATGAAATAAATATAAAGGTACAAATAAATATAAATTTAATTTTAAATTATTATAAAATAATTACATAATTTTTAGTAAATTCGTTTTATTCTTCAATAATATGTTTTCCTCAAAAAAAATTTGTCTTTATTTTTATTAGTGAATATTATAATTAATTTCTAGAAATTTTTGGAAATTTATTTTTACAAATTAATTTCATTTTTGAAATGATCATTTCAAAATTAACCAACAGTGTATTTTTGAGAATTTTCTAAAAATATTTATTTTTTAATGAATATTGAAAAATACAAATGTTTAATTAAAAATCATATTTTATTTTAAAATATTAATAAAGTAAAATTATATTTTAGGTTAGTTTTAAAATTTTACTAGATAATTTTTATTTTTTATAATCCAATAATTATTTTTAAATTAATTTTAAACTTGTGTTTAGAATGAAAACATTTAATGCTTAAAAAGTGCATTTTTCAAAAAAAAATTGTTTATCATCACATTTTGCTAGTTTAATTTTAATTTAAATTCATACACTTTTATGTTTTGAATTTTGAAAAAATGATTAAATATATGAAATTATTGGGTCAAAATTTAGTAAATATTTCCCCTTTATTTTTTGTCAAAATAAATAGTAACCGTAGTAATTTTTGTCACCATGGTTAAAAGTAAATTAGTTAATTACAAGTTAAAAATGATATGATAAGGACTATAAAATTACACCAACACTTTAATAAATTTAAATTGATGATTATATATTTCCCATAATAATAAAATTTTAGAATATATAACCTTTTTTCCATTTTGATATGATTATGACCTTTATAATATTTTATTTAAAGAAAATAAATGTTAGTCTCTTATTTGAATAATTATAATAATTTTAACATGGAGAAAAATAGCAGATATGTCCCATTATAAATTTTATTTTGAAATATAGAATATCTATCTTCATCATTATTATCTATTTTTAAATTTTATAAAATAAATAAAAACCATAAATAATTACTCAACGTTTATGCAGTAATTATTTAATTAATAGAAAATGAAATAAATAAATGTAAGATATTAAAATTAATATATTTTGATATGAATAACATGATCCATGAATTTCATAGATAAAAATTTATTTTTTGGGATATAATAATTTTCTACTATTTTTACTAGATGTATTGATGTTATTAAAATAAATGTAATAAATAGTTCTAAAAATTGACATTAATGATATTTTATGATAAATAATATTTTATTAAATTATAAAAAATAAAAATAAAATACAAAAATTCATAAAATTTATTAGGATATTGTTTATAATACCAACCATGGTTTATTTAAGTTATTTTTGTCCATTTATAGTAAATATATTGACCCATAGAGGGTAAAAATCCCTACTATTAGTGTAACTTTAAAAAGGATTAACAAGGGGTTAAAACCAAAATCTAAAGGTAAATATATATTCAAAACTTGTAAAATTTTTATTTTATGAGAATATTTATACCCATACACATCCTATCATTGAAAAAAGTAGTTTTGGATCCATTTGGAATTGAATATTAATTTATATTAATTTAATATTTTTGTGAAATTCAAAGAGTGATCATCCCCTCTTTTATAAAAGGGGACCTATTATTCTCAATAATTTAAACATAAAAACCATTTTTTGTCTTATAACTACCAAAATACCATCCTATAATTACTACACTCATTCTAGACCTCTTTTTTTGTATAACACTAGTCTTATATGTTTAAATGTATTAATCAAAGGACGCTTTCTAAAGAAGATGTTTGTTTTAAACTACATGTTTTAGTTTTATTTATTCTTCCACATCATTAAATTATTATTCAACAATGATAAAATAATAACACCAATATCCTACATATACTGATATAATATTATTTTAATATAAAAACCAAAATCCATCTCCAAAATCCATCAAATGGGAGAGGAATTAATCATTCGTGTGTGTGGAAGCCTAGAACCTCACAAACTAATGTAATTTTTTTCCATTACCATATTTAAAGACTAGTTATAATTTTGGATTTAAGTTATATATATGTTATTAATTATATATTTATAATTATATAGAGAAAATATAACGCATATTTTTCACCTTTCCATACACAAGAAAATGATAATGTCGTTCATGCATACATGTGGACTACCACCTCAACGAAGTGATGTGATTCATTTTTTATAACCACATCACGTAGATGATATATATAAGTATATTTAAAGAATTAATATGATATTTTTAATATCATTATCATTATATAAATATAAAATAACACTTACCTTCTATTCATAATGATCGTTGAAAATTGAAAATGTTAATCATGCGTACGCACGGCCTACCATCTCAATGATCATAATGTAGTTCATTTTTCAAAACCATATTTTATGGTTGGTTTTAAAAGTATAATTTATGTATAAAAATTATAATTATTTCATGATTTTTATTCTTTAGATGATGTAATAATGACCTCTTTCACCATAGTTGACTTAACGAAGTCATTTTGGACCTATGAATTGAATATCATCAAAATATTCAAAATAAACTTAATTAATTGAGTGATAGTATATAACATGGAATTAATATAAAATAAATTAGTAATGAACTTAAAAAATAATATTAATAAGGTAAAAATTAACTTATTTTTATTATTTGAGAATATAAAAAAGTACGTGATAATTCAGAATTGACATAAGGGGCATTCTTTTAAAAATCATCTTTTAAAGTTTACCTCAAAACTCCCTTTTTCTTCCACATAAAAAGTTTATCAAAAAACAATGAATTTTTTTACTATTATACTATAATAGTTTATAGTAATTTTTACAGATGTTGATTTTTTTTAAAAAAAAATTGAATGGAATATTTTTCCATTTTCCAAATGAGGTACTTTGTGACTTTTCTAGAAAAGGTTTAAAAGGAATGTTTTTTAACTTATATAGAATAAAATGATTGTCTCATCACCATGACTAAACTTTTAATTGATGATTCCATAACATGTTTATGATTTTCTTTTAAAATTAAATATTTTCCTTTATAATTGCATTTTTTTCAAATAAGTGTTTTCAAAATGGAAATTATATTTTCCTCAAAAAAATCTTCAAGTGACCTTTAAAAATAATTTTCTATCTAAGATGAAATCCATTGATGTTATTAAAATTGAAAAGTTTATTTTCCTCAAGAATTTTTTCAGTTATATTTTATTTATATAAAAATTTTCTTTCCCTTTTACTTGGTATTTTGGTGTTGAAAATGGGTTTTAATATAAAAATGGTATTTTGATATCCATATATGTTTTTATATGGGTTTGAAATATTTTTTCAAAAGTTTTATAGTGAAAATTTGTGAGAAAATTTTTTTATATATGGTAATTTATCATTATATGTGAAACAAGTGAGATTAATATAGCTTATATGATATTTTGAAACCCATTAAAGCTCACGAGTGAGCCTGATATACCATATACGTTGGGTACACCCAAATAGCCCTGTGTAATCCTGAAAAAAAAATATGATGGTTTCACCTAGACAATTCTATAATGAATTATTAAATGTTTATTCTCCTAACATACAAGAAGGTTGGATTTACTGGTGAGGTTTCTCATATACATTTAATTGGGATCCAACTATTTATGACATGAGTGATGAATTTAATTCTCTATGTTTCAAAAAATGGGGTTTTATTTGCTTGATATCGGTTTTAATAGTTTCCTATAAGAAAAAAAGTGTTTTTAAATTTCATGTGGAATGAATTTATTTAATTTTCTTGAATATCAATGAGGTAAAGGTAAACTTTTCATGGGTTTTCATTTTTTTACTAGACTGATGGATTTCTCATTTTTATGTCCCTTACTGAGATTTTTATAATCATCCCACATTTTTTAAAAAGTTTTTTCATAGGGTTATAAGGCTTGGTAAGGTAAATTAATAAGTCAAGTTGAATTCCTTAAGATTTTTCATAAAAATAAATCATGTTTCATTTTAAAATCTTTTATATTTTAGGAAAACTATCTTTTGATCAATAGTTTCCACTTTATAAAATATTTTTTTTATGTAACAGTGATGACATTATTATCTAAAAATATAAAACTAAAATATATTTGGTAATTTATAAAACTAAATTTTAGTTTATAGTCATTGTAATATGTAATGCTTAAGGATGGATCCTTACACCTTTAATCTAAGATGTGTCTCTCTTTATCTTTGATTGTTCTTCAACAATTATTTCTTCTTTAAGAGGATGTGGAAGTGGTAAAAAAAATTATTTGATATTTTTAGTAATGTTATTAGTGGGGGATATTTTTATATTGTTTGTTTAGGGATCATTACATGTTTTTTGGTTCTTTATTGGTATTCTCTCATCATTATTATACTGTGGTTATTAAAGATTTATTGAGGTAGGAAATTTAAGGTCTTTATTCTTATATTATGTGTAAATTTGTAATTATCATTACTATATTTTCAATGGTTACATGGTTATAATTAACCAAAAAAATATAATACATAAGATTTAAGAAATTAAAGGATTAAGATGTGATTTATATGTGCTTTATTAGATTTCATGTTATTGAAAAAGAATTATTTCATTGTTTGGTTGTCTCATTCTACTGTGATAATCTTTTCTTGCTGATTATTTATTTTCCTCAATAAAATTATAATTTTTTAACCACATAAATAAGGTAATGAAATGGGAGATATAAAATTACATAATTTAATTTTAATTTCATTATGCATGTAGTGATGAATAAATATGAATTCAAGAAATAAAGAATATTTTTTTGGTATTTATTAATATTATATTTTATGTTTTTTGTTATTATTATTATAGTTCTTCTTTTTTTGTTCATAATTGGAGTGTGGGTTTGTTTTTATTGATGTGGTTGTTTGGAATGGATAATATGGGAAGGAAATTAATGATTTTCTAAAAGTGGTGGAATTGATGTTATGGTTGTTGTCATCAGATAATGTAGTGGTTAATGCGTTTTTGAGGAGAGGTTATGGTTTTTTTATAGTTTCCTGATAATATGAAAGATAATTAAATGTAATGAAATTTTTAATGGGTATGGGTAGTGATGAAATGAATGATGGGTGAAATATGGTAAACGAAATAGCTATTACTAACTTATAAAACACTGAATAATGATGTATGAAAAATGTAATGACTCACATAGAATGTTAATATATATAAAATAATTTTTTATAATTAATGTAATGTAATTGTTAAATAGAAATAAAATTAAATAGTTAATGAAATTATAAAATATGAAGTTGTAATTTTTTTGTTTCTATTGGGTAATGGTGGTGTGGTTAGTTTGTGTAGGGGTTATATGAGGACGTGACATTTAGTGTGTAGTGGTAGTGATTGTAATACTAAGATATTTTGGAATATATATTCCTTTAAATGAATACTAATTTATATAGTGTATACCACATGTAACCCCGAGTTTAAACAAAATGTAGTATTATAATTAAAAATGATGATTAAGATCTAGCCATTGGATTTGAGAGTATAAATAGGAGTAAAAAAATAATTAAATATATATATAGAAAATTTATCCTAATACAAAATTATTTAATCAATTAAAAATAAATAATTACTAAATTTTTAATGATAACAATTAAATCATATATGTATAAGAACAGTTAATGTTTAAAAGGGTCACTTTTCTTTAAACATGGGTTTTATTTATAATTTATATTTCATATTTAAAATATAAATTTATATTTTTAGATTGTTAAATACATTGAAAGTCTGTTTTTTATACATCTGATATAACAAATAATCATTCATATATTTGTTTTTAATTAGTTATCAATGAAGATAAAATCATTTGATGTTAAAAACAAGATATTTTTCATAACTATTTTTAATTGTGAAATGTTTTTATATTTAAATAAAATAAAAACCAAATTAATTATTAATTATTATAATTAAATTTATTGATAATATATTCCATCAAATATATTTACAATCATCAAATAGTTATTACTAGGAAAAAATCATTTTATGCATCGAAAATACACTTTTCGAAAAATAATTTTACATGTTTTGTGTGTTGATATTAGAGTTATTTTATTTCATTTTAGAAATTTTATTTGATAAATTGAATTTCATTTTTTTAATTAACATATAAAATTTATCTTATGGTGAATTTTTGGTATTTTTTGGAAGCAGTTGATTTTGGGGTGAATAATGAAAAATATTGTTTTTACAAATACTATATCTTTTATGAAATCATCATGATATAGGATTAATTTTAAAATTAATAAAACATTTTTCAATACCAAATATGTTTTTAAGGATTAAAATAATGGTTTTTAAACATTATTTTTAATTTTTAAACTCATTTATCAGTTTTTGGAATCAAATTTATGTTTTAGTTAAATAAACAAATTTGATTATTTTTCTTTAACTGAGTGGTTTGAATGATCTATTTTTTATTTCATTGTTCAAAATTTCAAATAACCTTCCATTTTTTAATATTAAACCAAAATAATCCATGGGAAAAATTATACTTGATTTTGTTGTAAAATCATTTTTATTCTTAAAATAATTTTCTCTAAAAACTATTTTTCATTTTGTTTTATGAAAATATAATAAAAATAATTTCTACAACTTCTAGAAATTTAATTTTAGAAAATTAATTCCATTTTTTAGTTTTAGTTTCTATATTTTATTATAAGTTCAATTTTATTTTTGGTCATATAAATAAGTTACTGTGGTAAAAAAATAAGTCATCTCGGTAAAGGTAAAAATGGGTTATAAGGGGTTAAACTAAGAGATGTGGATTAAAGTATCTCTTAAACTTATTTAAATGTGACTAAATGTTTTGATATAAAATTTTACTCATTTAATATTTGAAATTGAGATATGAAGGGACCAATCCTGGTCTATGGGTTCACTGAGAGGGGGTGAATTTGTGATCTTCTCTTTTATATTTTATCATTTAAGAAACAAACTTCACCAATAGTTATTGAGAAATGTATCTACTAGAAAACATCAATAAATAAAACCCACAATAACATAAGAATTTATAAGTTAAGCTACTCAATAAGAGTTTGTGGTCCTTATCATGGTTTGTAAGTAATCCAAGACCACACAACCAATATAAAATAATCCTTTCAGTTGTTATAACAAAATGGGAATAATTATAACCTATATAAAACTATATTACTTAAAACAGAGGATATTATCCTTACAAAAATAATATGATATAGAAATATTTTTTAGCAATAGTGAAAACCTTCACCGATAGGTTTTAGTATGTTTTCACTGTCCTGCTTGAACTTTCTTCATGCTTGCAATTTTTTGGAATAAATTCTTCTTCCTCCTCACTTTCTTACATATAAGTGAAAAATAAATTTCATAAATCCAATTATAGTACATACAATATGTTATTTCCATTAAAAATGGTCTAATATGTCAGTCTGATACCCTCTATCTAGTGCCTCATCTAAAGTATAACAACTGATAGAAAACACCATATGTTACACCATTGACTAATATCAACTAAATACATGTTTGTTTGATCGTATCCTCACCCTTTTCACCTAATGCAAAAAAATAAGAACACTATGTCTAGTATCACCTCATTCTTTATTACTCTGTTTGATGCAACTACATAAGATAGTTTCCATAAAAATACAAAATCATTAGCTCTTATATTAGCAGTAACAAATGAAAACCCACTTTGTGAATGTGTTGTGTTTGTAGTAAATTTCTTTTATTAGCTATCAATGGTGGAAAATGAAATGGAAATATATTTTATTGATTTGAATATGGTGAATAAGTTATAAAGAAGTTATTGTATTCTCAGTTCAATAATCCATGATATTTAATATTTATAAAAAAGATAAATATAACTTGGTTGAATTGATGTTGAAGATAATACTCAAGTATTATGATCTAAATGGTGTACTTTTAATGAATTTTTGTTTCTAACTGTGATGATTTTTGAATTGATCTTCATGTCAAATACATGTTTCAATAGTTATACATTGTTTAAAAAAATGAATAAAAAGTGAAGAAGAAAGATGAATGGATAATGAAGAGGTATTTATAATTAAGATTCCTACAGGATAATAGGAATTGAAGGAAATCGTGAAAATATTTATTTCATGAGAACATATTTAAATAGAATTAAAATATTAGTTTTCATGAAAGAATAAGTAAATGTAATATAATATTTATTATGAGATGAATGGCTAAGTATAATTGATAAGTAGGCATTTTTTTATAAGATGACATTTTCACATAGATTTTTCAATGTTTTAATAAAAAATTATGGCTAATCCCAGCCACCAAAGGAGGATAGATCAATATCATATAGGGTAAAGGCTAAAAACACATGAGAAATATCTCCTACATGGGAAACCATAGTGTCAAGCACATATAGAACATAGATAATAGAATCAGTGGTAGAATAGTTCATGTTAGGTGCCCATGGGCTATACAATATTGTTGCATGGCCCATGTAGGATTTATTTTTAGGTGTGTTCAAGTACCAAACCCAGTGTCATGGCTTGGAATGATGATGGAATAGGTTTCTATATTAAGGAGTACTCAACCAGTTTTATGTTCATTGTGGGAAAAATACTACATGGAGAAATTTTTCTCTATCATTTAAATATAAGGAGAGCCATCTGATCAAATGGATCATGGATGTTTGATCAAAGCCTATGTCATCTTCATTCTCATAGGAATCCTGGATCAGTATTGGGACTTTTTTTTTCTGGAAAAATGACATGTCACATGGTCTAGTGATCTATTTTATATTATTTATTTCCATATTGTTGTAATGTAAATTTGAACATGATAGAAGAATCCTACAACTTCATTTTCATGAATAAAATGAAGTTCAAACTGATGCTACTACCGAACGAAGACATCAATCTGAAAATATTATAAGGAAGTGTTGATTCATTTGACCTTAATCACATATATATTAGGTATTCCCAAAGGGATAAAATCAAACTCACATAACAAGATACACTATGATATTCATCATCAAGAAACCTGCATTCATAGAATACAAAAATCCCAAGATATTTGGGTTTTTTAAGATATCAGTACTCCATAAATTGACATGGATTTATTTTTAGGCCTATAAGGAGTTGTAGAAATTAGTAAGAGGTGGTGAACCCTTCCAATAAATATAGAATTATAGAGGTTTAGAATTTATTCATTCACTCGTTATATCTTATATAGCTCTCATTTGTTAGAAAAATATAGAATTCTCTGAGATTATGTTTAAAAAAAGAAGTTATAATATATATATGATTCTCTTAGGAAATGTAATTTGGGGAGTTCCAAGATCATATAGAGTGAAAGGATGAAACATTCACTATCCTTCATGAAGAATAGGATTTGGGGACACTGGACATGTGGTAAAACATCCAACGTGTTTCCATGACGAACTGATATAAGAACTGGTTATTCATTATTATACTTCCATTGAGTTTCATAAAGAAGAAATGGAATCCATACAAAAGTACTGCAAACATAATTATTACATGTAGATGAAAAATATATTGCATATATGATTAAGGGAATAATACATTGTACTCATTTACACGAAGTGGAAGAGCCTTTCGCGAATCACACTTTCTTATGAGAAGAATTAAATCTATTTAGTTTCATGTGCATGAAGACAGTAAAAGGAGGATTTTTCATGAGGTAGTGAACATTAAAATTCATTGTGTTCATATACCTATGTGAGCAAAGAAACAAAAGAGAAAGTGAACACTACATGCATTCTTTCATGCATATGTGAATTCTCATGCACTCCTGATTACAAAATTATTTATGATACCCAAATAAAACATAAATATAACCCATTAAATAGTAATATAAATAAATTAATGTTCTAGGTATCCACATTTCATAAACCAAGTATTACAAGTATGATATAAATATGATCCAATCATGTTGATAGTTGAAGAAGAGAATAGTAACCATTTGTGAAAGATCATTCATGTATAAAATAATATTGACTATTTAGTGCTATTAAATTGAACTTATATATGCTACACCAAGAATAAAAAATAAGACCTGATAAAACAACAATTTTTATTATTATCTATCAAAGAAATTGAATATGAAATTATTGCACTATTGCATATTATTGTGTGACCAAGAAGAAGTTAGTTCTGAATCATTATTTAGTTATTATTATTTAGGTTGAAAAAGAATTCTCAGATAGTCATCATACTACACATTCAAATCATTCATACTAAATGAGATATTAATAGTGATGATTCTGAGATGAATATTAATTATTTCTATATTCACAAGGGAAGTTTTTGATTCTAGTAATAGGAAGAAGAATTCTGATATTATCAGTCTATAAGATATTCATATTATTATTATTGAAGTCAGAACAAGAAAATTTTCATCTTTTAATTTTCATATCTAAAGTATAAGTCAAGTTTCTTTTCTACTACTTTGAATGTAATAAAGTGAAGAAAAATTCAATGGAAAAACAATCAAAGTTGTGACATCCAACAAAAGTCTCGTCTAGTGGAAGACATTATTGGTGTTACAAAGAACCTTAACAGGTGAATAATGTCTTCATAGGTAGTATAAAGAACCCACTAAGAACTTTAAAAAGGGCATGGTCAATTTATTATAATGCAATGAAATTGAAATAATATTCTCTGCATATTGTAACCATATCAAAGGAATATCTTCTAGTGGTTTTTTGGTATTGGTTTATTTCCAAACCATGACAAGTACTAGATACTCTTATTAAGTAGTAATCCTTTAAAAAATATCATGTTCAATCATTTCCTGATTTTATATACTTTCATATGATAATAAAAAGATAATAAGAGAATCAAGATCCTAACATGTCTAAGAGGTAAAAGGTATAGAAGTTATAAAAGTTTAAAAAGTTTATAACACTGACTCAAGCCCCCCTCTCAGTGTTGATCATATCCCAATGTGGTCCTATAAATTAGTATCAGTGGGTGGATAAAACTCAATCAAATTCTTGATATTTTAGCTACTCTATTTTAATCATTTTAGTTTCTTTACAGTTTTTATAATGATGTGTGGTTTCGGTGAATATTTAGTTATCTCTGAGAATATTTACATTTCTACCAAGCTCGTGTTGAATATGAGAAAAAAATAGAAAATAAATCTAAAGGATATATCCATATTATCTAATGAAGAGGAAGTAGTAGATTCTCTATTCCTTGATAAAAATGAAGATATTCCAAGACTATAAAGTAAAGATAAAGTGGATCTAGTTTCTACCAAGTAGAAGGAAAATCTTTTACATCAAGTGACCAGGAGGTATTTTTTATTTCCTTCCAAAAAATTTCTATGGAGGAATATTTAAGAATATGTTATAGTGATGATAAAACTATAATTTGTCAATATATATTATTTTATAGTATAAGATAAATTATACATTTTATTCTAAATGAAAAATCCTATCTTTTTTAGGGAGCCTCTCAAAATATACTAAAATAAATCACCAATCTAGAAGAAGAAGTATATTTTATGGAGAATACATTACGAGTGAAAACTATAGAGTGTTTAAATCTCTCTAAATAGGTTGTATCATTTAAATAAATAGAAAGTGGTCTTGAAATATATTCATCAAAATTTCTCAAATATGTTAATGATAATTATATTTTTAAGAAGACTCTGGAATAAAATCTCCACACACATAAAAAAATTTATAATTAGAATAAGAATTCATGAATATCAAAGAACAAGAAAATTTGTTACAAAAAAAGTTAATCTAAATTTTGAGTAATTTGAAATAATAAAGAAGGATTGTGAATAGAATGTGAATATGATTGATTATCAAAAAATCACCCTCAATATGAATTTTCTAGAATATGAAGTTCAATTGTCCAATATTGAGAGGACACATAATTATACTTCATAAATAAATTGATAGTTGATGCTTCTATATAATACTCACTGGAGTAATCTAAGGTTTTAATAACTCCTACATGTGATAATAATATCATGAATGATATATCATAATCATCTTTGAAGAAAGGGTACCATCCATACCATCTTTTAATAATGATTCTAAATATGTTATCCTAAAAAGTGCAGGTTGGAAAACAAAATCTATACAAGTATGGATAAATAAAATAGATGAGAAACATTTCATTGTGGCTAGGGTGGATATCAAAAAGAGTGTGGAATCTCGTTCCCAAAAATATCCCAACAACTAATTAAGAATACCAAAAAATCTATATAAGAAATAAAAAGACCATGGTTTGTGGTTCAATGTTGGTGTTGCAACAGATTTTGTCATTATGCATCAGATTGTGGGTATAATCCTTTAAATTCTAAATAACAAAGTAATACCATGTCAAGTAGGAGAAATCTAGAGATAAATAAGAAACATCCATGGGATAAGAAAAAACATTATACTTCATACATAATTGGAATGATTGGAAATATATATGATGTTTACAATGTAAGTGATCATAATAATTGTGCATGCTCATCTCGACATGTACCTAAAGATGATGAGAAAAAAATAACAAAAAATTTAGTTAATAATTATGAATAAACCTTGGTAATAACTCATAAAAATGTTATAACAAAAATTCCCCCAAAAATATTTAAAAAAATAAAAGTGGGAATACCTTGGATTTCAAATCCATGAAGTTGAGAAAAGTGTTACATCAACTATTGAGATGTATGGAACACAAAATAATCCATGTGGAAGATCAAAACATACTACCAATTTTTATAATGACATGTTAGATTGCTATTTATAATATTTTGAGAGAATGTGGAAAATGGAATATGAAAATTTTAATGCAAGTGGAAAAGTAAAATTAAGGACTCCATATGATAAATCCAAAGTATATGAAAGGTTTTAAATAAAGGAAAACTCTTTTTTTTAATTAGTTTTGTGTGAGATATGCAACAAATCTATACATATTGAAAAAGATTATTTAACCATTCTACTAGATCAATAAGTAGTCCATAATAGGGTTAAGAATGTATTATCCATGAATATTTTTATGATGAAAAAATATCCACGCGAATAATAAGATAATGTGAATAGATCCATGCTTCCCCAATATAAATCTGAATATAAATTCATATATACAATCATGAATAATGGGGGAAATGGTATAAATTGGTTAAGAAAACAATTTCAATTTTTTTGTTCGCATTTATTAAGAAAGGAAGATCCACCTTATTCCATTAATCTTTGTGTATTTTATCTATGATAATAATGTAGAGAATTAATGGTGAATCATGTTCTTAGGGGGGTCCTACGAAGTAGTTGGTGTTGCCAATTCCTAATAGTAAAGCTGAATAATTCATCATCCTTGACTTTTTCATAAACTGATATTCAACTAAAAATATGATATAGGGTCATATTTGATGATGTTAAATATTTTGTTATAATATCATACATAGAATGGATAAATAAGATATCATATTCATTTGATCTTATATTTAGTATTTGTAAATACATGTATTGATTAAGATAATCCTTAGTGAAGATGTGGATGTTTTCAAATCAATACAGTCACAAGTTCAAAATTTATATTGGTTTGTTCTCCAAATTGGAACATCTTGAAATCCATTCTTGAATAGATCCACTACTACAAAGATGTATAGAAGTGTTTCCCTTTGAGGGGGAGAAAAATTAAGAAAGATAAAGTTACTGAAAGAATCATTATTTCAATTATTACCAAATATAATTATTCTGGAATGTGCCTAAAGATAATTCCATTGGAAAAGGTATGTATTTATTAATCACTCATCCTAGGTTATCAAAAATAAGAAACATAATAAAAATGGGGAGCAATTGAATTAATCAATGTCATAATAAATTTTTATGTATGGAAGTTACCTAAGGCCAATTATCCTACATGTAGCATTTGGATATTTTTGGTCTGTTTGTTGAAGTGAGTGAAGGATTTTCAAGTGGATTATTCCTAAAAAAACATTTCATTTTTAAGTATATTCATCCTAGAATAAAATTGGATAATCCTTAAAGAAAAGTATATGAGTTAATATTTCAGGTGGTTTCAAGATAAATTGGGAAAGAATGGCTTTTTTGTCTGAATCAAATCCTCTTGTTTTCTAAACTGAGCACAGATCATGTGGACTTAGAGTGAAATAATATATATAACATTACTTAAGTAAATACTTATACCCTTTTACCATGAACTTTGTATTTCTTATCAATAAGTAGGATAGAAAGTGAAATGAATTTTTATAAAATTAAGGTGTATATATTAACATATGGACATATTCATTTGAAAAGAACATTAAAGGTAATGAAAAAAATACAAAGGGTGAGATTGAAGAGACTACTTTGTGTATGTGTTGTATTTTTTTCAATGGGTGTTACTAGATGTCCATGATTTCCAATTAAATAGAAATTTACTTCATCAATGTAAATTTTGAAAATAAGTTAGAAAGAAGTTACAGGAAGTTGAGTTTTTGTGTACAATATATTAATGGTTTATAATAAAGATAGCTATATCTCGTGTGAATATATGTTAATGATAATACTCATATATTATAATCTTAAGGAATTACTTTTGGAGATAATGAGTTTTCACTGTGATGATTTTTGAACATATATTAATTTCAAAGACCTGTGTTAATAGTGAAACATTGTTTACAACAATGAAGTAGAAGTAAAGAAGAATGATTAATTAATGATGAAGATGTATTAGAAATTAATTTTCCAAAATAAGAAAAGGAATTGAAGGAATCCATGAAAATATTTATTTCATGAGGATCTTATTTGAAGAGAATGAAAATGTTATTTTTCATGAAAGAAGAAGTTCATGCAATATAATCTTTATTCCATGAGTACTGGATTAAGAGAATTGATAATTTGAGATTTTTTTTTATATGATGTCATTTTCATTTAGATTTTTTAAAGTGTTAATAAAAATTTAGGTCCAATAACAACCACTCATGGAGGCCATATTAACTGCATATGGGGAGAGAGGCTCAGCCCACATGGGATCCATTATTTATATGGGAAACGATAGTGAAAATCACATAGAGCGTGTATAGATGCGAATCAGTGGGCGTATAGTTCCTGTAAGGTTCCCATGGACCATTCAATCCTATGGAATGACTTGTGTGGGAATGATTTACATGTTTTTTTGGGTGCCAACCCTAGTTTTTTGTCTTGAATTGAGGATGAAATGGGTTTCATATAAAGGATCACTCTCAACTAATTTGATTTCTGATGTGAGAAAAATATCACAAGGATCATTATTCCTCTATAATTTAAAGATACTCATCTAATGAGAGTTTTCCAATCAAAATAATTGAATATGTTTAATGAAATAATATATCATCTTCAAACTCAGTGGAAACTTGACTCAACATCAGTAATTTCCTTCCCCAGGAAAATAACTTTTTCATGTGGTTTGATGATCCATCCAAGATTTTTATTTACATTTGATTATCCAAGAAATCATCCAAAAACATTATTTTCATGAATAAAACAATTTCCAAACCAATGCCACTTCCGAATAAAGACATTGAATAGAATATTTTATGAGGTAGTGTTGATTCATATGTTTTTTTTTTGCATTCACATGAGGACTTAACCATGAGGAGAAACTCAAACTTGCGTAACAATAGAATCCATGATATTCAGCATCAATAAAACCAAATTTGGAGAATTAAAAAATACCAATATCTTAGAGTGTTTAAAGATATAAGTACTCTATACATTGACATAGAATTATTTATGGGAATATAAGGTGGTGGAGAAATGTTGAAAAGGTAGTGACCCTAACCAATAAACATTGAAGTCCTAATAATGAGAAATGTTTTTGAAAATCATGATCTTTTATATAGCTCATAGTTTTCTAAAAAACATATCATTCTCCCATATTTGTTTTACACAAAGAAGTTATAACATCCATAATACTCCTAGGCTATGTGAATTGGGAAGTTATTCACTCATCTATAACATAAGAAAGAACTACACACTATCTTGTGCCAAGAATAAGATCCAATAACACTCAACTTGTGTAAACACACTGAACATGTTTTCAAAAAGAATCGAAACTATAAACTAGTGCATTATTATTAAAATATCACTGAGTTTCATGAATAATAGATGACATTTTATTACTCAGGTGAAGAATAATAGTTTTTATAATATTAATACATATATAAAATTCATGTATAGAAGAAACAAATCTCGCTTATACCATTTACGTGAAGAATAAACTATAATCATCTACATGAAGAATAAGAGCCTTTCATGAACCACACGTTCTTTAAAGAAGAATTAATTTTACATAGATGTACATGTGAGAATATAATTTAAGGGTGAGTTTTCATGAGGTAGTGAACACAAAAATAAGTGTATTCATATACCTATGTTCATGAATAAATAAAAGAAAAAGTGAAAATTATATGCATGATTTCATGCATATGTGAATGCTCATGCACACCCAATTTCATAAAAATTTAAGATACCTAAGGCATGCTTCATGATAACACATAAATATAATAATACAAATAAATTAATGTTCTTGGGATCAACATTTCATGCATCGTCTATTACATGAATTAAGTTCATATGGTCTATTTTGGTTGATAATTAAACTGGAGAACAGTCTACATTTATGAAAGATCATTCCTATATGAAATCATATTGAAAGTGTACTATGATTTAGGTGCAAAAATGTTTTCTTCACTAAGAATAACAAATAAGACCTGATATAATAATGATTGTTATTATTTTTTTTTTTTGAATAAACTGAATACAATGTTACTCTACTACTAAATATTATTATGTGTCCAAGAAGAAGTGAGTTCCCATTATTTATTTAGAGATTATCATTTGGGTTAAATAGAAATTCTAATATAGTTAGTCTACTACACAATCATATCATTCAGACTAAAGGAGAAATTAATTTTGATGATGCTGAGTTGAACATTCATTATTTCAATATTCAAAAAGTTAGTTTGTGATTCTAGTAAGAAGAATAATAATTAGGAGATTATTAGTGCACAAAATATTTATATTATTGTTAATTAATTAATATGAAGAAGTGATGCTTTAATTTTTCTATTATGAAGAAGAATAATTTTTCCTACTTCTATGCTTGTAACAAAGTGAAGAAAAAGATAGTGTAATAACAACTCCAGAGTATGAAATCTAGTGGAGGTCTCATCTGGTGTGAGAATTTTATTGTGTTATAAAGAACCTTAACAAGTGAATATTATATTAAAATTTAGTATAAATAAGGATCTAGTAGCTATAAAATAATATTTTTCACTTGACTATAGTGAAATTCAATTAAATGGATATTCCCTAGTTTTTGTAACCACATAAATGGATTATTTTCTATTAGTTTTGTGGTATTGGATTATTTCCAAACAATTACAAGGACATGATACTCTTATTTAGTAGTGAACCTTGTAAAAATATTTTGTTCCATTTTTACCTTCATTCGTATACTTGAATTAGAGAGGAAAAATAGAATAAGAGAATTAGGATCTTAACTGGTCTAAAGGTAAAAAGGACAAAAGTTATAAAATTTTAAAAAGTTCCCAACACTGATTAACCCACCCCTATCCCCATAGTGTTGAGTATATCCCTAAGGGATCCTCTTAACAACAACAACTTTCTCCCAGCATGTTTTCCTACCATTATATAGGAAAATTTTTGCTAAAAATTCAAAGAGAAGCATGAAATCAAATTTAAACTTCCCATATTCAAATTTGAATTACCTACTCAAATCATTCATTTTTTTAATGCATTCAAACTTCATAGAATATAGAAGTTAAAATTATTCATCAAAAACTGTCCTTAAATCACTACATCAACATTCATATTCAAATCATCTAAAATTCTAGATAGAATTAGGATATTCACTTCATGATTAATGAAACATTGAAAAAACAACCCATTATCATCACATTTTATATCTTTATAATAGAATTTAAAAATATTAACAAAACATTACTCTGCTCTATATTTTAGGAAAATATTCATTCGAAGTTTATTTATCTGTTATTCCTTCACAGTAAACTTCATTCTCTAATGACTCAAATTTATCTTCCCTTAGAATATTCTTTCAAAACTCTTCCTTTATTTTATGTGATCCTAGATTTATGTTCGTTTATCTCCATCAGATGAACCCTATGGCATCTTATAATATTACTCTATCCAATGACCAGCTTCAAAAACCTTCTATCTAACAATTCAGAGAACTCTGTTTGATAATTCAAAAACATTTGTCTTATGCCTCAACCTAAAAACTTATGTCTAATGGAATCATAAAAAAATTATTTTTAATTCTATCTGGTGACATTATAATAATTATTCAAAATGTATCTTATAACCAAATCTTCTATAACAACACTTTTATCTGATTATCTTCCTACATTCCTTCTATCAGATGACATTTTTAGGAATCCTTTTCCTGGAAATTCAAAAGTATTTAAACATATTTCCATAAAAAATAATATGTATGATGACTCACCAAATTCATAAGATATACTTTATTCTAATTTTAATCCATCACATCCTCACCAATAACTTCCTCATTTTTCATCTTGATCTTTGTACAAGATTGTATTATATACCTTTTATAGCTCATTATGTTTTCAAGAATCGTAGTTCTACCATGTTATTTCTTCAACCAATTTTAGATTGGACCATGAATATCTCTATAAAAACATGACTCTTGGAACATTGAATATTAGTAAAGCATCACCTGAATTAATTTTTCAATCTTATCTATCCAATATAATTGTGAACATTATCAGATAAACATTTATAGCCACACTTCATCTGATTACAATGATCTATTAGACTCTGTCTGTTAGACTCATTATATTCACCTCATAAATCTATATATATTCACCATTTAAAGGAATTATTAAACATATTAAGTTTTTTATGTATGAAAAAAAAAATTATGTAGTCATTAATTATTTCAAAACAAGTTTTTCATTATAAACCAGCAACACGTAACCTCTTTAGCACAATAATCTCACCCTTTGGATTTTTTTTCTAACCAAGAAATATAAATCACTAAAACATTATCAATGAATTAGTTATCTAACAATTATAAGCCTAAATGAGAAAAATTAGTTCATTAATCATGAACCATTAAACAATATTACTATGATATCCATAAATTATTGATTATTAAGAACATTTTATTAACAAACTTTTCATATTCTTACATACACTATAAATTTCCTCAATAATGAAAACATTAACCAATACAAATAAACTTATTATATCCACTTCAAAAAACTATTAATAAAATTAACACAAGATGAAATCAAAACTTACCCCTTTTAAAAAAATCCACTAAATACATGCTTTCCCCAGATACATCAATTATATAACAATGGATAGATTTATGTGACAGCTTTTCTCCCCCATTGAAAACTATATCCAAAAACATGATAAGATAGGGGATGTGATTACATACCTTATACTTGAAGAGAGTGAGGTTTTATAACCAAAAATAAACTCTAATTATGAAATGTATCCATTATCAATGTATTAGTAAACATATCAGAAACATATATTATTGTATAAATAAACTATAGATTTATTTTATTTATTTTGACCTTCTATTTAATGAAGTGGTATTTAATATCAATTTTATAAGAATGATAATGTTTCACTTGATTATTAATGAAATTTAGACTACTTTTATTATTATTACCTAAGAGAAGGGGAAACTTTACATCAACTAATAAATATTTCAGCTGTGTCTTCGTCTACATTAACTATTTTGCAGCTTTAGTGGGGGATACATACTTAGCTTCTAAAGTTATGAAGGTTAATAAATTTTACATATTTTTATGATAACTCACACATCTTTCTACCATGAAATTAATCCACCATGTGTGGATATTCTATCATCAACAAAACATTCTTAATTGGTATTTATGTATCCAAAAAGATCAATAATTCATGCTATTTCATATTTTATTTTGAAATAAATTATTCCTTTGATATATCATATTTTTTTTCCATACATAAGATGAAATTAATTTGGTTCACTTTGATACCAAGAATAAAGAGTAAAAATATCCACTATATCTATCCTTTATGTTTTACAATTTCATAATATTCCAATCAACTTAAAAAACTCTTTAGGATCATCCTCCTTTTCTTTCACATTTTTATCCAGCATTGTTCTTGTAAAAATGGGTGTTGAAAAATTCATTTAATCTTCTATTACAAACTTAATTAGAAATTCCATATCATACCTCTCTTGATATAGTAAAATATACATATTATTTTGAGAGATTTTTAAGCTAATAAAGTATTGCATTTCTCCTAGAATGGATATCTCAAAATAATTTTTCATATCCTTCGCAAAATTTTCACACAATTCTTCATCATTCCCCCTAAATATAATATATTCAACATAAACAATCACCATAAGGGAAACCACTTGATTTTATTTTATGTATAGGTTAGTATTAACTCAAACTTTCTTGAAATTAAAATGTCATATGCATGTATTCAATTTAGACTACCAATCCCTTATAGCTTTCCTCAAAAAATAAAAATGTTTTTTCAACATGTACACATAAATTTTATCTAGACCAAGTAAAAACCCACATCATTGTTCAATATAAATTTCTTCATCTAGAACTCCATTAATAAAATTCCACTTGATGTCAATCTGGAAAATATTTTATCTTCATTAAGTCATTCTGCAAGAGAATATGTCACATCAAAATAAATTCCTTCAACTTGTGAGCTGGTATTACAAACCAATCATGCCTTGTTTCTTTTCACTTAACTTTTTTTAATCAAATTGTTTTGAAAACCCATTTCATTTTAATCACATTATTATTTTTTATTTTGGGTGACAATTCCCATGACTCATTCTTATCAATATAACTTAATTCTTCATTCATGGAATCAATCCACTCTTCATGACCCAAATATTCTTTAACATCTCCTAGATGAAGCTATGAATACAAAAAAGTATGTGAAACTAACCTTGATTTTATTCTAGTTTGAGCCTATTTCCCTTGATATATAATAATTTTTTGGATTTACACCTATTTTCTAATCCAAGGATGATATGAATAATATTTTCCCTCATCACTTGAGATAGATGAGTCTGAATATTTATCTTGAAAATTTCTACATCTTTACTTCTATTAGAAACATTTCTATGTTGTTCAATAGTAACAACATCATCTTTAATTTATATTATATCTATAGTTTATAGTGAAAACATTCCATCAAAATGATCTATAAGATTCACATATGAAGATTCTAAAATAATTCATGTTTATTTATTATATACCCAGTATCTTTTACCATTAGGATTATATCCAATAGAGATTCCATCAACATATCTTTAATCATACTTCCAATGATTTTCACCCATGAATTTGATAAAGAATGACGACAAAAAACTATAACATATTTCAAACATGGGGTTTATTTATAATAAAACACGTAAGGAGTCCCATTATATTTTTCAATATTTAAATAGTGATTCTGAATGTGAAAAGATACTCTAATATCTTGCCTATAAATTAATGAGAAGTATCATTTTCAGTCAATATAGTTCATGTCATCTCAACCAAACTTCTATTTCTTCTTTCAGAAACATCATTTTATTATAGTGTGTATAATAAAATAAATTCATAGATAATTCTATTATTTTCAATATAATCTCTAAAAATCCCATGTATATATTTGATACCATTATCAGTTTTAATCTTCATTAATAAATAAAAAAATTCTTTTCTACCGCTTATCCTAAAACGCTTAAACATTTTGAGGACCTCTTACTTATGTTTAAAAACATAATACCTGTAATGTGAGTAAAGTAATAAATAATGAATATAAAGTACTTCTCTATTTTTAGATTTTTTTCCCACAGTCCCATGTATATTAGAATGTATATTCCTCAAGGAATGAGTTTAAAGTTTCTTAACATTATTATATATTAAGTTTGTAATCTTCTCTTTATGTAATATAGAACAACATTAATATCTTATTCTAATCATGTTAGTAATATCATGAATTCATTCTCTCTTCGTCATTTTTCTCATATTCTTCTAGAACATATTTCCCAACCTCTTATTCCATAGTTGATTTTCTTCCATCATTATCTAATACCATGAACTATGTGCTCTACCAAATTGAAACATATTTCCCTTGGTTCATTTAACTCTTGTAAAAACATTTCCATCTTCAAGAATTTTAAAAACAAAGACATATATTTTAAAACAACTTTTTTTCCTTAATCACATAGCTATGAAACAATTAATAAGTTTTTTTATTCCTATCAACAAATAAGGATATTTTTTATTTTAAATATTCTTTACCAATGACATAAGATCCAATGAATTTGATTTTAAGGAACTCATCATTTCCAAATATCATTGTACCTTCTCTATAATATTTCACATTCCTCAAAAAATCCAAATCTCCAGTCATATGTGGTGATCACCAACAATCCAATATCCAAGTTCATTCTTCTTTTATAGATTTAAGAGTAGTTTCAAAAACCAAGCCTATTTCATTTATTTTTTTATATATTGATATTTTTCATATAAACATTGTTGAGATGGTAAAAAACAGGTCATCCATTAGAAACATGTCTAAGCTAATCATATCTTTCTAAAATAGTTACTAGAGTTTAAAATCTATTTTTAGTTTTCAAACATGATTTTTCAGATTCCTTCCTTTGATTGGATTGAATAATCCCCAAACTCTACCTCTAGTTCCTCCTAGATTCACTATAGTTTTAATCATTGAACCAGAAAATTTTCATTGTATTCCCAAATCCTCCACAATACTAGAGGTATCCATAGAAAAAATATATTCCTATATGGAATAGAAGAAGTTAAATATCTATGTACATGTGTTCCATTATCTTTCATACCATCAACCATGGAACTTGGTTTTTCACCAATTTTTTGGTAGCCTCATTACATATTATACTTTAGTATTATTATTAGACTTAAGAATATATTTAGTAGTAGAAAGTTCTAATTCAAAATTTGAAACCATATAAATTTCAGGATTTTTAACTCTCTTTGTTTTTCTATATACGTGGTCTTCTTAACTTTTTTTCCCTTATGAGCATCTTCAAAATTATTTTCAACCTATAAGGATGTTTTTGTAAATAATTATATGGTTTAAATTTCTTATAACATTCACATATTTTGAAACTAAGTTTTAAAAGTTTTTATTCCTCTCTCAGCTTCAACAAGTTCATGAAGAACAAGATAGAAGTTATTCTTCTTCAGATTTAATGTTTATTTAATCATGACATTGAGATTTTTCTCTTCATCAAGTAACTTCCCTAGGTTATCAATCTCTTTTAGAAACATGGATTTGTATTCAAAAATTGATTCTTGTTTTGTCGGTAAATGATCTTATTTCTTAAAAATCTTATTCCATCTCTTGAGTTTAACAATCTTTGAGTGGCATTCTCTAAACTCTATTTTAAGAATAAAATCCATCTAATTCTCCTCTTATTCTTCTTCAAAATAGTTTCTTTCATCATAATAAAACTTTTCATATTTTACTTTTTCAATAAGAAATTTTTCAGAAGCATCATCACTAGAGTTTTCTATTTCCACTTTACAAACATCAACTTCGTCACATTTCAATAAAATTTTATCCTTTTATATTTAGATAAATTTTTATGATTTACATTTAAATATTAATTTTATTTTTCTACCTTATTCATAATAAATCTCCTTGAATTTATATCTCCTCATCACTATCTCCATCTTTCTTTAATCTTATACAATCTGGAAAAAAAATATCTAATGACTCCATATCCAAATTACTTCAATAGTTACTTTCCATTGTAATTATTTATGCATCCTTTCACCTTACTAGTAAACAAATACATGAATACATCATATTTTTCACTAAAATCATATTTGGTATTAGGGTCACTAACTTCTTCCTCGTGAAATTTCTTATATATTTGTTTTTTTATTGGTGTGAATGATATTTCCCATTCAACATTTTCTTTGTACTTGATATAATTTTCTCCTCTCATTTTTAAATTTATAATAATTTTATATATAACATCTTGATATAGTGTTTCAATATCTCTATATTCTAATGATGAAACATTATTATTTAATTCATTAGGATGAATTGATATAATCCTTTCAATAATACCCAATCTTTCCAATGCCTCACTAAAACAATTTATGGTGATTACAATGTCATTGGATTTTTTAAAAGAAGTCAATAATAGATTTATTATTTTCCATTTCAAGATATTTATACTTAAATGTCTAGATATATAACTTTTCTTTCTTTAAATTCATATTTCCTTTATAAATTTTCTTCATCATATATAAGATTCAATTATCTATGATAATACCTTTAAACCTTATAAATTCACTTTTGGAGAGTGAATAAAGTATATAATTTATTGGTCACCTGCTATTATCTAAATTATTCCTAACAGTAACTATTAAGGGAGAACCCTCAACAGGAGGAGTTAAACCATCTATATTAGCTTCAAGAAATTCATAACCAATGGATATAAGATAATACAACATTATATCCTTTAATATATGATAGTTTTTTCCATAAAATATCAAAATAACTTTACTAGTGACATAGTTATAAACATCCATGTAAACCTTCATTTTCATAAAACTTTTGAAAATATTCAATGAATGGAACCTTTTCTCATATACTAATTAAAAGGATTGATCAAGATCTATGTGATCATTGAGGTAAGGAGGGGTTAATCAATGATATTATGCATTTATGTTTTATTACTTAAGAAAACAATTTCACCTCCGTATAGTAAAAAATGACTCTTTTGAAAAACATTAAATAATCACACCCACAGGAAAATAGGAATTTCTAATGTTTACTACTCAATAAGAGTATCTAGTCCATGGTGAGGTTTGTAAGTAATCTAATAAAAAAAACCAAAAAAAATCTATTTGGTGGTTATACTGAGTAGGGAATATCCATCACTTTCATAACATTATAGTCCTCTTAATAGTGTATGTGTTCCTCACACAATAAATATGATATAACAATGTTTTGTAATAATAGTAATAACCTTCATCGACATCATTCAGTATGTTTTCACTGTGTTACTTATAATTTCATCACACCTACCTTTCTTATAAGAACTTATTTTTTCAATTCACTTTCTTTCATAGTATTGAAAAATAATTTTCATCTATTTGTTATTAGTTTTTCTAGTATGCTCTGTCTAGTACACTCAATCTAATACGTCTGTTTAATACCCTATATTCAGTACCTTTTATAATTGATAATAACTAATAGAAAAAAAATATGTTTTACCACTTCGATTGATATTAATTGAATCCTTATTCTTCTAATATTCTCTTTAACTTATATGTATGATATAAAAATATAGTAAGACTCTATCTAGTATCACTCCATTTGGTGCTACTATATCTATTACAATGACATAAGAAATATTTCATCATCGCCTCAAATTTTAAGCAATTCTCCAAGTAAATACAACAGTATCAACATTCACCCATCACACGTGAATCCATATATATAGAAGAAATTTCACCAAAAAATCATGGAGAGGTATGAACTCAAATATAAACCTCCTTATTTCAACTTTAAATATCCCACTTAAAATTTTACACATTTTACTATATTTTGATTCCCAGAAGATAAGAGTTAATAATATCCATTGCAAACTTTCCTTAAATCACGCTAACAATGATCTTCTTTAAACCTCCTAAAATGTTATATGGAATCGTGATCTTTATTTCATGATTAATGAAATATTGAATTACCATATCTTCATTGTCACATTTTATATATTCACAAAAGGATTTTCAATGATTAACAAACCATCATCTGATTCTACTTCATAGGAACTTCTTAAATCAGTGGTGCTTTGTCTAAATTTCCTTTACAAAGAAATTATTTTTTTAGAAACCCTATATGATCTTACATTAGAAGAATATATTAAATATCTTCTTCCATATGTTGGGTACCCATATGTTTGTTAATTTTTCTCCCTCTAATGGTCCCTCATATATCTATTAATAAACCAATCTCTGATAACCTTATTCAAAAACCTTTAATCCCATGACTCTAAGAACTCAGTCTGGTCATTCAAAAAAATTCCTCTAATGTCTCATCATGGAAACCTATTTCTGAAATAATCGTAAACTTTTATTTGAAAATTCTATCTAAATACTTCATAAGCATTCTTAAAAACTTATATTATAACCAAATCCTTCATAACAGATCTTTTTCTTGATGATATTCATTCATTCCTTATGTCTAATGAATTTTTAAAGAAACCATTTTCTAATCATTCAAAATTCATCAACCAACTTTCAACCTGAGGAATTGTGTCTGATGAATCACCAGAAACATATGAAAAACGTTGTTCATGTTTTCATCCAATATAACCACATTAGTAGTTTCCTCATAATGCATCCTTCTCTTTATGAAATCCCATCTAATAGACTTTATATAACTCCTTTCCTTATTTTGGAACCATCATTCCACAATGTTCTTCCTTAAACCAATTTAACTAGGATCATGAATATCTATGTATAAAAATGAATCTTATAACTTTTAAGATCATTGAAACATATCTTGAATTACTTTACCAAATATCTCTGTCTCAAAAAAATAGGTAACATAATCTAATAATTATTTAGATCTACACTCCATCTAATAAAATTGATCCATTAGACTTCGTCAATTAGTCCCAGTCCTTTAACCTCAAACATCCTTTTCTGTTCAACTTTGTATGAAAATCTCAACAATGTTAAGAGAAATGTGAATGAATAAAAGACTACATATAGGGAATCCTTTATTTTTTGAAAACCAATTTCTTCTTAACAAACCAATTCCTTGAGATCTATTGGCCTCAATATGTAACCTTGGTTTCATATTCCAATGAAGTAAACACTATATTATTTTAAAACTTTAAATAATTATAAGTGTGTCACTCCCATAATATATAAAGGGATTACCTAATCCTTACATATTCACACACTTTGAGAACTCTAGATCAAGATCTGTCCATATTTCTCCTTAAATAACATCCACACATATTCTATTTTTTATTCACTCTAAATTAACAAGCTATAACACTTAAGTTTTATGCCAAAGGAGTGTTAAAAATAAGAGGTATAACTCTTTTATTTATTATTATAAATCATTAAAACCTATCATGACCATGATGATATAATGGAATCATTATCTCCAAGATATTAAAATTTTATTATGTTTGTGGTATAACCCTTTTTCATCCTATGATAAATGAAAACATCTCTCATATGTATGTGTGGATTACCACCTCCAAAAAGCGATGTGTTTTTCTTTTCATCACCACCTCATATGATTAGTAAATATGATTGATTTAATAAAAATATATGATACTTAGTAAATAATTAAGATTATATAAAGATAATAAATTATTTACCTTCTTACCCTTCCATCAGTTATAGAATGATAACATCGCTTATGTATACATGTTGACCACCACCTTCACAAAGATATGTGATTCATTTTTCATTTAAATCATTCATGGATGGATATAAAATTATATTTTATTTATAAATATTATGATTATTTATTTATTAATATTCTATATATAATGGAATAATCACACCTTCTTTCATGTTCATCCTATCAAATTTATTTTGATATTATGAACCAAATGTCCTCAAAATGTCTCACATGTACGTAACTGGTTTAGTAAATATATAAGACATGGTAATAAATGAAATAAAATGTATTATGATAATATAATAAAACTTTAAAATTTTATTAATCAATTAAATGAGTAATAAATGTTTGTAATATATGAGTTATGGAATTTATTTGGTGATTGAGACTCATGGAAAGTGATTTTCTTTAAATGGCTTGTTTTAAATGTTTCGAAGTTGTCGTCAAAATAACTCTCATCCTTATCCATATTACATAAAATGTTTCAAGAATTTTATTCTTAAAATATAATTATTTTTTTAATTCATGATAATCTATTAATGACATTCCTTACAATAGTTAAAAAATGTATCAATTTAACGTTTTCAATATGGGTTATTTTTTAAGATGTGTGAAAGTAAGTTTTTTTAAAAAAATATGGAATGAATAAAATTTTCAACCATCATAAACAATATTCTTTATGAAGGTATCTATTAATTTTTTCATCAGTTTTCAGTGAAAATATTTTTTCTCATTCTTTTAGGAAATTTTTATTTTATGTATTTTCAATGAAAAAGGATTGTTATCATTATTTTTATCTAAATCCTGGATGTGTTCTTGTATATGCGTTAAAAATAATATTTTTTGAGATTTTATGATGGAAATAAAATATTATTTGTTTTTTATATATGTTGTGGGTTTTTTACATATTTTATGATGACATTTTATCCTGATATATCTCATGATGATAGGAGAGCCTGATATAGCACTCCAATGCATTGGGTATTGATTTTTGTTCTTTAGATCATTATGTTGGAATTGACTCAGTAGGTTATTCGATTTGTAAGGGTTCTTGTAAGGATTATATGAAGATGATGTTCCAAGGTTTCTACATGAATTTTCTATTCATTCAGAATATTTTTTATTGAAATATTTTTATTTCACAATGTAATATAATGATCTTATGTTTAAAAAAAGTTTATGAATCCTTTTAGGGTAAAAGAAATGTTTTTCAATAAAATGGTTTGTATGGTTTATCGCGTTTCCTATAAAACCCTCATTATTTTTTTTATTCCTCAATTCATAATTACATATTATTTTATAAAAAGACATTGTGAAATAAAGATGATTTCATGAGTTAGTAGACAAATATTCGAGGTCAATGTTTATTGTAAAAAAGGAAAATTTTTCTTATGAATTTCATAGTTTTTAAAATGGTATATTGGATTAATTTGATTTTTAATATCCCTTAATAATATTTTTGTGACCATACCATATTTTCAAATAATTTTCATACTACTTAAGGATGAGTAGGAACTATACAAAGGTCTAACTTTCTATATGGTGATTCATTTTAAAATAATAAAACTTGTTTTGAATGAAACAAGATATTAAATTTAAGAATCCTATTTTTTGTTGAAAGAATAGATATTATGTGTAAATTTTCACTAGGTTTTTCTAAGGTTTTCCTATATAATGGTATTTCTTAATTCTCAAAAACTCTAAACCTAAAATGTCCTAGGAATATAAGAAAATTCATTCCTTTTTATTAAACTTATAATTATTGTAAGAATAAGGTATAGGTTATTATAGTTAGTATCAGAGAAAAGGAGTGAACCTAATCCTTGTAAACTCTCACATGTGATTTTTGGGTGAAGCCTAACTCTTCGCCCAAGGAATTCATACAGAAATGGATGACATTAGGGGAGGTGGTAAGTGTCTTTCCTAGGAGGGGTTTCTTCCCATGGGGTGATCTAATGGGAATTAGTTATATCCCACTAGGTATGGGACATCACTATTATAGTATCTATCATATAAAAGGTTAAGACAACTTTAGAGGTTAGCATGATTCAGATGGGTATATTTTATGGGTATATTTATGTGATGGGAGTTTAAAATGATTAAGGTTATTTTTTTAGATATTTATTGGAATAAAACCCATGTGTTTAGTATGTGTTCTAATGAAAAAAGTTATTTGAGGAAAAAGAATATATTTCATAGACATCAGTTGAAAGTTATTGATAACGTTTTGGGTTAGTGAATTGTTTTATATTGTGGTAATTATAGTTAATTAAGATAAAAGGGTTATTTTATATTTGTAAAATATGTTTTATCATATAGAAAACCATGGGATTGAAAATTGATTTTGTGACAAAGTGATTAAAATTATTTTTGAAGAACTTTGGTATTTTTGGTACATTATATGATTATGGTAAATGAAATATAATTGCCTAATACTGGATTTTATTTTAGGAATAATGTTTGAGTTATGTTTGGGAATCATATATAATTTTATTGTGGTCTTATTATAATTTATTTTATTTTTCAAATAATATCATATTTTTTAGAATATATTATTGGGAATATATAATTTTGGTATATGAATTCATGAGTAATTGATGTTATTTTGGGATAAATGTTAGGTTAATATCATAAGAATATAAAATCAAATATTTTAATTATTTGGGTTTTAAATTTTTGTTTGGCATATTTTGGATATTTTGGGGGTTAGTTATATGTGAAAATATTTAAAGCTAAACTGAGGTTCTTGTTATTGATGTTTTAGGGACTAATTTATTATTTCCCCATATGATGGTTCATATTTACTTATGCTAACAATTTTTGTTTTCATAAATGGATGGTAACCTATGGAATATATTTACATACTTTTTTGGATCTTGGATCTGTTAAAAGTTAATTTGAGTTCTTCATGCTTGAAAAAATCATTATTTGTCTTTTGGAATATGAAATAAAGGAAAGGTGGAAAACTACCCAAAACAAAACCAAATGATGAAATAGTGTAAATAAACCAAATATATTTTCTAATATTCTATATATTATTGGTAAAAGAATAACTTAGGAAAAAACGAATACAAATCTATTGGGTCTTATCTGAAAAATATTTCTTAGTTATCATGGTGTGCTTTTCAAAAATCGTTCAATAATAAGTGTCCCATTATGGTAAAAAATTAATAAATATTTAAAAAATGATATGTTTTTTAGTCCAATCATTAACATAAATGTTATTATAAAAATCAAAAATAATCAATATTTATTTCCACTTATATATATTTATCTTTTAGTCCTTGTAATTGATTTTGAAAATGTTTTAAATGATTTTTATCAGGAAGCACATAAAATTATGTGGAAATGATTTCATTAATGGGGTAGAATGTAACACCTCGGCATTTTTCAATGTATATTCCATTAAATGGATTCTAAGTTAAATATTTTGTACCACATGTAACATCGAGATTAAATGAGATAGAACATTATTATTTAAATATACTCGTTATAACATAGTCATTAGATTGGAATGTATAAATAGGAGTAACTGAATTATGAAATGATTATAGAAAAAATTTATAAATATATTTTTTAAATTCCTATAGAATAAGTAATAGATTTTTAATGATAATAATTAACTCATATAAAGTTATGATAGTTGAATTTTAAATGGGAAATTTTTCAGTAGAATTAGGTTTTCTTTATATTTTATATGTTTCATTGAAAATCTAGATTTCTATTTTTAGAGTAGTAAATTTATTTAAAAATTAATTATTATACATTCAAGATAATGAATAATCATTCATAAATTTATTACCAATGTGTTATCGATGAAGATAAAATCATTTGATGGTAAAAATGTAATATTTTCCAAAAAACTATGTTTAAGTAGATACTATTTTTTATTTTAATAATTTAAATTAATTAATAATAATTAATTTTTTTAATGAACTGTATTGATAATCTAATTAATAAAATAAATTAATAATCATCCAACGTTTTTATAGGGAAAAAAAGATAATAAATTTATGTTTTCCTTTTAAAATACATTTTATTATCTAAAAATGATTTTTACATGTTTTGTTCATAGTCATTAGAATTATTTTCAAGAAAATTTCAAAATTTTATTTGAAAAATTTAAATTGATTTTTGTAATCATAATATCAAATTTATATTAGGGATAATAATTCATATATTTCTAAATGATTTATTTTTTAGTGAATAATGGAAAATTCTATTTTTACAAATGCCACAGCTTTAATGACATCATCACAATGTAAGGTTGATTTAAAAATTGATAAAACATTTTTCTTAATAAAATATTTTTTTTATGAGTAAAATAAATATATTAAAAATATTAGTTTGAATATGGAAATTATTTCTTGACTTTTTGTAACCAAAGTCATATGTTATTCAAATAAAAGACTATTTTTTATTCTTTACATTAAATTGATTGGTTTGAAGATTCCATTATTTTTTAGTAAATAAATTTCAACTAACATTATATTTTTTAATAATAAACTGAATTAACTCATGGTAATCAACTTTATAAATGAATTTTGTGTAAAATCATTTTTTTCTTAAAAATCTGTTTTTTCTAAAAATGGTTTTTATTGCGCTTTATGAAATTATATTAAATGTAATTTCATCCAATTGTGAAAATTCACTCACTCTCACAAATTATGTTTTATTCAAATATTGGCATTAGGGGGGTCTAAATTGATGAAGCCTGTGAGCATAACTGATGGCAATTAAATTACAGTCAATTTGTAGAGAACCAATGCCATGAAAAATAATAAGTTTCCCACTTGGTTATCCCTTATATATAATCTTGTCTGCAACAAATTTACCCTCCCTACAGGTATCTGAAATCTCCAAGTCATTGCTTAGTAGGGACTTGCACATCCTAATGTCATATTCCATATACCATGGTACATTATCAATGCCTCTCAAGAAATTAACAAGAAGTTTGGAATCCAACTCAATTGTGGTGATTTGTATATTGTACAACCTATAAATAAAGAGGCCATAAAGAATATATCTAACTTTCACATATATGGAATTACCCAGGCCAAAGTACGTAGTGGAGATGAACAACATGGAACCCATATTGTCCCGAACCAAGCCACCACCCCGCATTACACCCTTGTGGTCTGTCTGGTACACTCTTTCTGGTACAGTCGATCTAATACGTCTGTCTAATACCCTATATTTGGTACCTTTTAAAACTAATAAAACTAATGGAAAAAAACAATTCGGTACTGCTTTGACTGATATCAACTGAATCCCTATTTTTCTAATATTATCTTTACCTTATACATCTGATACCAAAATATATGAAGACTATATCTAGTATCACTACATTTTATGCTACTGCATCTATTACAATGACACAAGAAATATTTCATCATCACCTAAAATTTTCAGCAATTCACCAAGTAAATACAATAGTAGCAACATTCACCCATCACGCGTGAATCCATTTATATAGAATAAATTTCACCAAGAAATTCATGGAGAAGTATGAACTCAAATATAAACCTCCTGATTTCAACTTTAAATATCCTGCTTAAAAATTTAAACATTTTACTATATTTATCTTCCCAAAAGATAAGAGTTAACAGTATTCATTTGAAACTTTCCTTAAATCATGATATCAATGATATTCTTTAAACATCCTTAAATATTAGATAGAATCGTGATCTTTATTTCATGATTATTGAATCATTGAATGACTAGCTCACATTGTCACATTTTATATCTTCACAAAAGGATTTTAAAATATTAACAAAGCATTATTTGATTCTATTTTATAGTAACTTCTTCAATCGGTGGTGTTTTTTCTGAATTTCCTTTACAATTAAATTATTTTTCTAGCAACTCTATTTGATCTTCCATTAGAAGACTCTCTTAAATATCTTCCCCCATTTGATGGGTACCTAGATGTTTGTTCATTTGTATCCCTCTAATGGTCCCTTGGATATCTTCTAATAAACTAATCTCTGATAACATTCTTCAGAAACCTTATGTCCCATGACTCTAAGAACTTAGTACAATCATTCAAAAAAACCTTTGATGCCTTGGTATAGAAACCTCTTTCTGAGGGAATCGTAAACTTTTCTTTGAAACTTTTGTCTAAAGAATTCATAAACATTCTTAAAAACTTATCTTATAACCAAATACTCCATAACAAATCCTTTTTCTGATGATCTTCATTCATTCCTTATGTCAAATGACTTTTTCAAGAAACCATTTTCTAATCATTCAGAAGTCATCAAACAACTTTCAACCCAATGAATTTTTTTTGATGACTCACCAGACTCATATGAAAAACATCGTTCATATTTTCATCCAATATAACATCATTAGTAGTTTTCTCAATTTTCATCTTAATCTTTGTGTAATACCATCTAATAGAATTTAAAAAAATCCTCACCTTATTTGGGAACCATCATTCCACTATGTTCTTCCTTCAACCAATTTAACTAGGATCGTGAATATCTATGTATAAACATGAATCTTATAACTTTTAAGATCAGTGAAACATCACATGAATTACTTTACCAAATATCTCTATCTAAGAAAATAGTTAACATAATACAATAAATATTTAGAGGCACACTTCATCTGATAAAATTGATCCATTAGACTTTGTCAATTAGTCTTGGTCCGTTAACCTCAAACTTCTCTTTTTGTTCAACTTTATATGGAAAGATCAACAATGTTAAGTGACTTGTGAATAAATAAAAGACTAAATATAATAAATAATTTATTTTTTTAAAAAAAATTCTTCTTAACAAACAAATTCCTCAAGACCTCTTGGCCTCAATATATTACCTTGGTTCCATATTCCAATGAAGTAAACAGTATATTATTTTAAAATTTTAAATAGTTATAATAGTGTCACTCCCCTCACATATGAAGGGAATCTATTCACCTTACATATTCACACGCTTTGAGAACTCTAGATCAAGATCTGTCCAAATTTATCCTTAAATATCATCCCCATGTCTTCTATTTTTTATTCTCTCAAAATGAACAACCTAGAATACTTAAGGTTTATGCCAAAGTAGTTTTAAAAATAAGAGGTATAACTCTTTTATTTATTTTTATAAATCCTTAAAACCTATTATAACCATGATGGAATAATGGCATCAATATCTCCAAGATACTAAAATTATATTATGTTTACGGTATAACCCTTTTTCATCTCCTTTTCTAGCCTATGATAAATGAAATTGTCACTCATGTGTACTGGTGGATTACCACCTCCATAAAGAAATGTGTTTTTCTTTTCCTCACAACATCACATGATTGGTAATTATGATGTATTTAATAAAAATATATGATACTTAGGACATAATTAAGATTCTAGAAATATAATAAATTACTTACCTTATAACCCTTCCATCAGTTAGAGAATGAAAATGTCGCTTGTGTAAATATGTTGACTACCACCTCCACAAATAGATGTGATTCATTTTTAATTTCAATCATGAATGGATGGTTATAAAATTTTATTTTATTTATAATAATGATGATTATGTCTTGATTAATAGTCTAGAGATGATAAAACAATCACACCTTCTTCCATGTTCATCCTATCGAAGTTGTTTTGAGATTATGAACCAAACGTCCTCAAAATTTCTGACATGTACTTAACCGGTTTAGTAATTATATAAGACATGGTAATAAATGAAATAAAATGGATTATGATAATGTAATAAAAATTTAAAATTTTCTTAATCAATTAAATGATTAATATATGTTTATCATATATGAGTTATGGAATGTATTTGGCAATTGGGACTCATGGCAAGGGATTTTCTTTAAATGCCTTATTTTAAATGTTTCAAATTTTTCTTCAAACTCACTCTCATCCTTATCCATATTTCATAAAAAATTTCAAGAATGTTATTCTTAAAATCCAATGATTTTTCTTAAATTCATTTTAAACTGTCAATGACATTCCTTATGGTGGTTTAAAAAAGGTATCAATTTTATGTTTTCAATATGGGTTGTTTTCTAAGATGTGTGAAAGTAATTTTTTTTTAAATATGGAATGAATGAAATTTCCCACCATCATAACCACTATTATATAAGAATGTACCTTTTAATTTTTTCATCAATTTTCAATGAAAATATTTTTTCTCGTTATTCTGGGAAATTTTCATTTAAAGTGTTTTCAATGAAAAGGGATTGTTATCCTTATTTTTAGGTGAAGCCTATATGTGTTCTTGTATATGTGTTAAAAAGAATATTTTATGATATTTTATGATGGAAATAAAATATTATATGTGTTTTATATATGTTGTGGACTTTGTACATTTTTATGATGACAGTTTATCCTAATACAGCTCATGTTTATGGGTGAGCCTGATATAGCACTCCAATGCATTGAGTATTGATTTTTTTTCTTTAGATAATTATGTTAGAATTTAATGATTAGGTTATTCGATTTGTAAGGGTTCTTGTAAGGGTAATATGAAGATGATGTTCCAAGGTTCCTACATAAATTTTCTATTCATTAAGAATATTTTTTATTGAAATATTTTTATTTCACAAATTTATATAATGATCATATGTTTTAACAAAGTTTTTGACCCTTTTTAGGGTGAAAGAAATGTTTTTCAAGAAAATTGATTTCATGGTTTATCATGTTTCCTATAAAACCCTCATGATTGTTATTTTTCCTAAATTCATAATTACATAATGTTTTATAAAGACATTGTGAAATAAAGATGATTTCATGAGTTAGTAGACAAATATTTGAGGTCAGAGTTTATTGTAAAAGATGGAAATTTTACTTATGAATTTCATAGTTTTGAAAATGGGTTATTTGATTAATTTACTTTTTTATATCCCTTGATAAGATTTTTTTGACCATCCCATGTTTTAAAATAATTTTCATACTACTTAAGGATGAGTAGGAACTATATAAAGGTCTATCTTTCTATATGAGGATTCATTTTAAAATAAGAAGACTTGTTTTGAATTAAACAAGAGATTAAATTTAAGAATCCTGTTTTTTGAAAGAATGGATATTGAGTGTAATATTTCACTAGGTTTCCCTAAAGGCTTAATATATAATAGTATTTCCTAATTCTCTAAAACTATAAACCTAAAATATCATGGGAATGTAAGAAAATTCAGTCCTTATTATTAAACTCATAATTATTGGTAGAATACGGTATGGGTTATTATAGTCGGTATCAAAGAAAAGAAGTGAACATGATCCTTGTGAACTCTCACATGTGATTTTTGGGTGAAGTGTGACTCTTCTCCCAAGGAATTCATAAGGAAAGGGATGACACTGGGGATAGCAGTAAGTCTTTCCTAGGAGGGCACTAGTGCAGAAAACGTTTTTTACGTCACCATTTTTTACGTCGGTTATATAAAACCGACGTCATAATATGTAAAACGAGGTTTTTTACGTCGGTTATTTAATAACCGACGTAAAAACCTGTGTTTAGTACACCTTTAACGTCGGTTATTTTTATAACCGACGTTATTAATCGCGCGGCTTCGTTTTTTATGTCGGTTATACATTAACCGCCGTAAAAAACAGAAGCGGGGGGCGTTTGTTACGTCGGTTATTCAATAACCGACGTAAAAAACGCGGTTTTTGAAGGCCTTTTTACGTCGGTTATTTTATAACCGACGTAAAAAAAGAATCCGCGGATGTTTTTGGCGTCGGTTATGGAATAACCGATGTAATAAAACGCGGATTTTGAGCCCTTTATAACGTCGGTTATAAAATAACCGACGTAAAAAAAGAATCGGAGGAAGGTTTTTACGTCGGTTATTGAATAACCGACGTTATAAATGTTTTTAAAAAAATTATAACGTCGGTTATTGAATAACCGACGTGATAACTCATTTAAAAATTTACCCAGACCCGTGGATTGTCATTCGCGAGTTTACCTTCGACAGTCGCGACTCGTCTCTCTCGCGCGTAAACCCGAATCGGCTCGTCCATTTCGTGGGTTTAGATTCGTTTTGCGATCATCGTTTCTCATATTTAATCTCCTCGGATCAATCATCTAAACTCGCAGCACTCAGGTAATCCTCCCACTCGTTCGTTTTTTTTTCGCGGATAGTATATATATATGTGTTGTGATTTTTTTGTTGAAACTAGCTAAGATTCTTTGATTGCGAACCCTTTTAACTCGTTTTGGCACCATAATCTTATTTATCATCCCTAGATCTATTAGTTCGACTTTCAATATTGACTAATTTTATGATTTCACTAATTTTTCATCGTTTTCTATAAATCCCCGAGAGGGTTGGGGCGTGTCCATTTGGATGGGTTGCCCTTTTACAGTTGTTACTACTTTATTCACACAAAACCATGGCATAGGTGCATGGATTTGGGATCACATCACCATTTTCACCCCCTGCAAACAAAGTTTCACGAGGAGGACTCGCCAGATTTCCCCTCGGCATGTTAAAAATTTTAGATACCCTCTTTTCAGCAAGTAAAAAATTAACTAGTTTTTTCTTCACTACTTATCCTAAACAAATAAAACCACCATTCTTTCTAGAACCTCTACTAGATCCATTGCATCCATCAACATACATATTTGGATCTGAAAGCATCCCTTAAGCCTTATGTTCGATGCTAACATCCTTTACTGATCTATAGAAAATATGATGGTCTGCTAAGATCTCCATTTAAAAGTCAAACCCCACCAATTATTCATCCTCATCATGAGAAAATGGCACAACATCTGAATTTCTGATTCAATCTCTTGGGTCACTGAACAAACATTAACTCCTTCAAATCCACACCTGGAATAGACAACCTAATGTCGAGTTCCTTCTCTATCTATTGAAACTCAGTTCTTCCTCCACACCTAAAAACATTCTTTGAATGGCCCAACTTCTTGTTATGGTAAATTTTCAGTGATTCCAGGGGGGTGGGAGGGCTATCAAGAGGGTCGGGGGGTGTCCAGGGGGGTGTCCAAGGGGGTAGGGTGTGGGGGGTGGTATCCAGGAGGGGTGGGGGGCTGTCCAGAGGGGTCGGGGGGTGTCCAGGGGGGTTTACAAGGGGGTGGGTGGGTGTGGGGGGTTGTCCAAGGGTGTGGGTGGGTGTTGGGGGGTGTCCAGGGGGGTGTCCAAGGGGGGTAGGGGGTGGGGGTGGTGTTTAGGAGGGGTGGGGGGGCTGTCCAGAGGGTTGGGGGTGTCCAGGGGGGTGTCCAAGCAGGTCGGGGGTGGGGGGTTGTGTCCAGGAGGGGTGGGGGTGCTTTCTAGAGGGGTCGGGGGCTGTCCAGAGGGGTCGGGGGGTGTCCAGGGTGGTGTCCAAGGGGATGGGTGGGTGTGGGGGGCTGTCCAAGGGGGTGGCGGCCTGTCCAGAGGGGTCGGTGGGGTGTCCAGGGGGGTGTCCAAGGGGTTGGATGGGTGTGGGGGGCTGTCCAAGTGGGTGGCGGCCTCTCCAGAGGGTATTTGGGGTTGTCCGGGTGGGTGGGGGGGCTGTCCAGAGGGTTGGGGGATGTCCAGGGGGGTGTCCAAGGGGGTAGGGGGTGGGGGGTGGTGTCCAGGAGGGGCGGGGGGCTGTCCAGAGGGGTCGGGGGGTGTCCAGGGGGGTTTACAAGGGGGTGGGTGGGTGTGGGGGGCTGTCCAAGGGTGTGGGTGGGTGTTGGGGGGTGTCCAGGGGGGTGTCCAAGGGGGGTAGGGGGTGGGGGTGGTGTTTAGGAGGGGTGGGGGTTGTCCAGAGGGTTGGGGGGTGTCCAGGGGGGTGTCCAAGCAGGTCGGGGGTGGGGGGTTGTGTCCAGGAGGGGTGGGGGTGCTTTCTAGAGGGGTCGGGGGCTATCCAGAGGGGTCGGGGGGTGTCCAGGGTGGTCTCCAAGGGGATGGGTGGGTGTGGGGGGTTGTCCAAGGGGGTGGCGGCCTGTCCAGAGGGGTCGGTGGGGTGTCCAGGGGGTGTCCAAGGGGTTGGATGGGTGTGGGGGGCTGTCCAAGTGGGTGGCGGCCTCTCCAGAGGGTATTTGGGGTTGTCCGAGTGGGTGGGGGGCTGTCCAGAGGGTTGGGGGATGTCCAGGGGGGTGTCCAAGGGGGTAGGGGGTGGGGGGTGGTGTCCAGGAGGGGCGGGGGGCTGTCCAGAGGGGTCGGGGGGTGTCCAGGGGGGTTTACAAGGGGGTGGGTGGGTGTGGGGGGCTGTCCAAGGGTGTGGGTGGGTGTTGGGGGGTGTCCAGGGGGGTGTCCAAGGGGGTAGGGGTGGGGGTGGTGTCCAGGGGGGGTGTTATATCTTACTATATTTTGTTTAAAAAATAATATTCAAGCATATTTTTTTAAATACACATCGATTTGTTTTATATTTCAAAATTGTTTACATTCAAATTATGATTTTTTTCATATAAACATATATTTGTCTTATCTAAAAAATATATATATTTTTGCTATTTGTTATAGGTAATAATGAGTCGAAGTTGGATTACGGCACATCGAATGAGAAATGAATATGAGGAAGGTGTTGATGCCTTTTTGGAATTTGCTAAACGAAATGTTCCAAGTAGTGACATTTTTTTCTGTCCATGCCTGAAATGTCTGAATATGAAGAAGTTGAAAAGTAGAGAGATAAAAGATCATCTGATTTGTCATGGTTTCAATCCGAGTTACAACCCTTGGATTTGGCATGGCGAAACTGGACAGAATGTCACTGATGATAATGAATCGCAAGATGGTAACTCCGATGGAATTGAAGAAATGATTCGCGATATTGTAGCAGAACAAATTGAGATAGAACCGACAGTTGCACGTCTATATGGTGATGCCGAAAAACCATTATATCCTGGTTGTACAGATTTTACGGTTTTGTCGGCGGTGTTAAGATTGATTAACCTGAAGGCGAAACATGGATGGAGTGACAGAATTTTTACAGAGCTGCTACAATTGATGAAAGACATTCTTCCAAAAGATAACGATCTTCCAGATTCACATTATAAGGCCAAAAAGATATTATGCCCGATGGGATTGGGATACAGGAAAATACATGCCTGTCCGAATGACTGCATTATATATAGGAAGGAATATGAATTTCTGAAAGAGTGTCCTAAATGTGGGACATCACGGTATAAGGTGAAAGAAAAATCACAAGCTGATGTAGAGATTACAAAGCTCCCTTCAAAAGTATTTTGGTATCTTTCTATAATTCCTCGTTTCAAACGTTTATTTGCTAATTCACATGATGCAAAAAGGTTAAGATGGCATGCTGATGAGCGGGTATATGATGGAAAAATACGTCATCCAGCTGATTGTCCACAATGGAAGAAAATTGATGCCCAGTACCCTACATTTGGAAATGAAATTAGAAATCTGAGACTAGGCTTGTGCACAGATGGAATGAATCCATACCGAACCCTCAGTAGCACACATAGTTCATGGCCTGTTTTATTGGTAATTTACAACCTCTCTCCTGAAGTTTGTATGAAGCGAAAATATGTCATGTTGAGTATCATGATCTCTGGTCCAAAGCAACCCGGCAATGATATTGATGTATACTTGTCACCGCTGATTGATGATTTGAAACTGTTATGGGCTGATGGTATTAGGGTGTATGATTCTTATAAAATGGAATATTTTCAACTGCATGCAGTGCTTCTATTCACTATAAATGACTTCCCATCATATGGAAATTTGTCTGGATACAGTGTTAAAGGGCATAAAGCATGTCCAATTTGCGAACAACAGACGTCATATTGTCAATTGCATCATGGGAGGAAAACAGTGTACATGGGTCATCGAAAGTTTTTGCCTATGGATCACCCTTATAGAAGACTAAAAAAGGCATTCAATGGCTCACAAGAATTTGATACTGCTCCAAAACCTTTATCCCCATATTTGTATTTTGAGAGGGTGAAAAACCTTGATGTGACATTGGGAAAGACATAGAAATCTGGTAATGATAGACATATTTGGAAGAAAAGGTCAATATTTTTTGAGCTACCATATTGGAGGTATCATGAAGTTAAACATAATATTGATGTCATGCACGTGGAGAAGAATATCTGTGATTCTTTGATCGGAACATTGCTAGATATTAAAGGAAAGACAAAAGATGGGTTGAATGCAAGGTTAGACCTACTATCAATGGGAATACGTTTGGAGTTAGCTCCCACTCCTAAAGGAAGACGAACATTTCTTCCCCCGGCTTGTCATACATTATCGAAGAGGGAGAAAAGTAGCTTCTGTCAGTGTCTTCATGATATCAAAGTGCCTCAAGGTTATTCTTCAAATGTAAAAAATTTTGTCTCATTGAAAGACTTGAAGTTGATAGGTATGAAATCACATGATTGTCACGTCATGATGCAACAAATTCTACCAGTTGCACTGCGTGGAATATTGGCCATCCGTGTCAGAAAGACTATAATGAGGTTGTGTTATTTTTTCAATTCAATTTGTAACAAGGAGATTGATGTGAATGCTTTGAAAATTTTGGAAAAGGATGCAATTTTTATACTTTGTCATTTGGAAATGTATTTTCCTCCAACTTTTTTTGATATGATGGTGCATTTAATGATTCATCTGGTTCGAGAAATAAAGCTTTGTGGACCTGTATATCTTCGTTGGATGTATCCTTTTGAAAGGTATATGAAAATATTAAAGGGATATGTTAAAAATCTATATCGACCTGAAGCCTCCATTATTGAAAAGTATATTTCTGAGGAGGTAGCAGAGTTTTGTACGAGCTACTTGGCTACAGAGCAACACATAGGTTTGCCTCCATCTCGCCATGAACGGGTTAATAATGAGGGAAAGGGGATTCGTGGCTTGAAAGTCAAATCACTGTCAGCTGAACATATGAAGAAGTTAGAATCATACATCTTGAATAACATAGTTGATGTTCAACCGTATATCACATTGCATATTAATGAGTTGAAACAATGTCATCCAAAGAAGAAAGAAATGTGTATTTTGAATGAGCACAACAAAACTTTTTTGCCATGGTTTAAAAAGACCTTGCTTGGTAGATCAGATGTATCAGAGACATTAAAATGGATAGTGGGTGGTCCATCTTTAAATGTGATAACATGGTCCGCTTATGACATTAATGGCTATACATTTCATACGAAATCTCAGGACAACAGAAGTGCAGTTCAGAATAGTGGTGTATTGGTGTTTGCAGAAGCAATGCATTTTTCGAGTGCTAAGGACAGAAACCCAATTTCGGCATCAAGTGCATATTATGGAGTGATTGAAGACATATGGGAGGCTGATTACTTTAAAATTAAAGTTCCTGTTTTTAACTGTAAATGGTTTATCGGTAACAACAGTGTCAGACACGATGAATTTGGAATGACACTTGTTAATATGAATAGATTGGAAGACACAGCTGATTCTTTTATAATGGAAACACATGCCAAACAAATTTTCTATGTAGTAGATCAATCAAATATGCAGTGGGCTGTTGTTTTACAAGGGAAAAAACAATATGTTGGTGAGGATGAATTTGATGAAGATGCTGATTTATGTGAGATCCCTACTTCCATGGAAAGATTAACAAAACATAATGATGAGTATGTTGAAGACATGGTTTGTGCCATAAGGAACGATCACGAAGAAGGAATTTGGGAAAAAAATCCAACTGTACATTCCTAAAATTACAGGTAACACATGTTTATTTCTTGTTTACATTTAGTTTTTTCATATAATGTTAGATATTGTAAATTTTTTACTTATTAAAACATGTATCAAACCAAAACGATAAAACAATAAAAACCGTAAAGAGGAGAAGTCCTGGGCGCACCGGCTGGCCGGTGGTGGATCACCGGTTGGCCGGTGGTCCAGACAGCAAAGCTCTGTCTGGTCCACCGGCCGGCTGGTGATGAGCCAGCGGCCGGCCGGTGGTCCAGACAGAGAGGAAGGCTCTCTGTCTGGTCCACCGGCCGACCGGTGGTGATCCAGCGGCCGGCCGGTGGTCCAGACAGAGAGGAAGGCTCTCTGTCTGGTCCACCGGCCGGCCGGTGGTGATCCAGCGGCCGGCCGGTGGTCCAGACAGAGGAAGGCTCTGTCTGGTCCACCGGCCGGCCGGTGGTGAGCCAGCGGCCGTCCGGTGGCACCAGGCAGTGGGCAAGTCTACTGCCTGGGTCCTCCGGCTGGCCGGTGAGCTCACACCGGCTGACCGGTGGACTCAGTGAGTCCACTTTTCAGCTTTCTTGGGCCAACTCCTTGGCAACCTTTTGCCTATCAACAAAAACACTTGAAAACAAGTTAGAACATAATAAGAGTAATTGTGATCATTAAAATCCAAGAGAGAGGGGTACAACAGACTGTGTTTACCATGTTTATCATTGTTTAACATGCTTACCATATTACCAATGTTTACTATTATGTAATTTAGTACACTTTTCTATTTTCTGATTAAGTAGTATTACAATATTTGAATTTGTATATTTGTGAACTAATGTTTGTTTTTTTGATTTGAAGGAAAATGACAGATCAATCAGTTGATCAGCCACATGATTCTGGAGATGAGCATATTGGTCATACATCTGGGGAGGAACATTCACATGCTCCTATTATGAAAAAGAGTTCAAAGGTTGGTAAGCGTGGGTGCACACGTTTACCAAAATTATCACTTGCCCGTATGAAGGAGGAGAGGATAGTCGTGGTGTTTGATGATGATGATCTTCCTAGAGGTCCAAATGCTAAAGATTTTAAGGGTTTTGTAGCAACTCAGGCTAAGAGCAAAGTAAGAATTCTCTATGATGATTGGAGAAGTGTGGATAAGGCGATAATTTCTCAGCTATGGGAGACCATTTTGGTAAGATCTTTTTCTATTGTTTGACTGTTCTTTAAATGTTTCTAGTATATATAATATTTTTAACCTCTTTTTTATCAGATGACATTTGATATTCCTGACACTGGAGGAGTCAGGAAGAAATGCTTATCGTTGGCTGCTAGGAGATGGAGGGATTTCAAATCAACCCTCTCATCTGATTTCATTTATGGTCATAGGAGTCGTGAGAATCCATGTCGTATATATCCTTTTATAGATGAAGACACATGGAGACAATTTTTTGAAAGTAGAAGAAAAGAATCATTTTTGGTAAGGGCAATGTAAACTTTTATAAGCTTTCTTATATAAATGATCTTATTATTGTTTTGTTAATGATTACTTATTCTTAATTTACAACAAACAAGGAAATCTCATCAAGAGATCCAATCTAAAAATGTATACCCTCATAGTTTATCTCGGGGAGGGTATGCATTATTGGAAGAACAAATGATGGCAGAAAAATTTCAACAACTAAGAGCTGAGTCTTCAAGCTCTGGAGAGGTGGCCCCTCCATCCCCTCCATCTAGACATGAGAAATGGAAAAGAGCTCGGAAGGGAAAAAAAGGACAATATCTTTCGGAAGAATCGAGACTCGTAGTTGAGAGGATTGTAAGATATCTATTTTATTTATTTAAGTTTACTATTTTCGTCATATATTTCCAATCATTATAGAAATGTTCAATTAATTATTACAGGACTCTCTTGAAGAGCAGAGTTCACAGGGGACATTTACACCATCTGGGAGGGAAGATATTTTATCTGTGGCATTGGGAAAGCCCGAACATCCTGGCCGTGTAAGAGGATATCCGGCAGGTGTATCGGTAAGAAAAGTGTTGCCACGTTCCTCAACTTCTAACGTTGAGGGAGTTTATAAAAAAAATAGAATCCTTGGAGGCTGAAGTCCATAATATTAATGCGACAATGGAGGACAAGATTAGAGCATCGGTGCAGTTTATGTTTGCAGACTTGCAAAGACAATTTCAGGGTGCAGCTCCCACTCCACCTCTCCCAGTAGCTCCCACTCCCCCACCTCAGCCTGCGGACCCCATTTTTGATCCTCCTCCTCCGCCGCAGCTACCTACTTATTGTGAGTTGTATGTTGATGATCCTCAACATCATATAGTTGCATATGGGATGGTATATTGTATAGGAGATACAGTTCATCATCAACAGTTAGAGGTAGAGAATCAAAGGGTCACTGTACAGGATATTATAGATAGATCAGCTCGGATACCATTACCTACAGATGAGGTGACGACAGTTGGACATAGTATCGGCCATTTTTTACTTTGGCCATCCAGACTTCTTCGACTCATTACCATAGAGGTATGGATGTTATATCTTTTATTTTATATTTTTATTAATGTTTTATCATTTGAAAACTAATATATTTTTCAATTTATTTTTACAGGAATACTTCAAAGGTAAAGAAATACTGTATAGACAACAACAAAGACAGATAGCTATAACATCAGATGCAGATACTAGCAGTCTTGACAAATTGTCAAGATATTCAAATTTGTTGGCGGATCATTATGACTTTACAATGGAAGCTCATGTATGTGGACGTGAACTAAGTGTGGGGATTATGAAAACTGATATCATGGAGTTTGTCACTGGAGATAATTTGGGAATCAACGTGGTGCAAATTTTTATCATGTAAGTCTTAACACCTTTTCCTTGCGTTATATTTATTAAAAATGTATACTTATGTCTGCTTTGTATTAGGTATCTGTATAAAATTTGTGAGAGGAATGAGCTGACAGATGTATATGGATTCGTGGACCCACAATTGATTTCCCCTGAAGCATGTGCATTGGATGAGGAACAAAGAATGCTTTATATTGCTGATATATTTGAAAAGAATGTAATCACACAGTGTTGGATGATGCCTTTTTGTGAGAGGTATGAAACACATCCCTCTCAAAGAGTTAATTATCTTTTAACATAAAAAACCACTAACGTTAAATTTCCTTTTATCAGGGATCATTGGATGTTAGGGGTTTTTTGCCCTAGGGAGAAAACACTTTATTGGATATGCTCTCTCCATGATGATGTGCGAGAAAGTTTTAAGAATATATTGGAAATGTAAGTTTCAATTTCACAATAGTTTTATATATTATAATGAATTTTAAATTTACCCCATTCGTATTATTTTCTAACAGGGCATGGGTCCACTTTCGAAAAAGCGCAAAGAAAAGGAATTTCAAGATCAAATATGTACATGCGAAGGTAAATATCCATTTATAATTTGTACATTTTGATTTATTACATAAAAATAATATATTGAATTTACACTCATTCAAACAGAAATTTCATGAGCAACAAGGCATCATCGAATGCGGATATTACATGTTAAGATTTATGTATGAAATAATAACAACTGGGACAGTTCTGAGTTTTGACCTGGTAAGATTTCCTCTTTCTCATAATATTTCAATTTGATTTATTCATTATACACGTTGACTACTATCCTTTTCCTTTGTAGCTTTTTGATGACCCTCAACCCTTTACTGCTGAAGATATCAAACACTTACAAGTGGAGTGGTCAAATTATTTTACAGGTTTGATTGACTTTTAGTTGTTTCTAATGTAAAATGTAATTTTGAATATTGTCAATGTAATTGTGTATTTCGTAGTCATTTAGGTTGGATTTAGTTTTTTTTGAAGTTGACAGTGTAAGTTTTGAATGTTATATAAGTGAATGTTTAATTTTTCTCTACTTCTTGTTTTGGTCTACTGTTGATGGTTTTTCTGGTCTGGATTTTGGTATGGGGGGAGAGGTTCCAAGGGGGTGGGTGGGTGTTTGGGGGGTGTCCAAGGGATATGGGAGGGGTGTCCAAGGTGTGTTTGGGGCTGTCCTAGGGGTAGGGGGGTGTAAATGAGGGTGGGGGGTGTCCAAGGGGTGGGGGTGTCCAAGGGATATGGGAGGGGTGTCCAAGGTGTGTTTGGGGCTATCCAAGGAGACGGTTGGGTGTAAATGAGGGTGGGGGGCTGTCCAAGGGGTGGGGGGGTGTCCAAGTGGTGGGGGGGTGTCCAAGGGATATAGGAGGGGTGTCCAAGGGGTGTTTGGGGCTCTCCAAGGGGATGGGGGGGGTTTCCAAGGGGTAGGGGGGTTTCCAAGGGGTCGGGGGGGTGTCCAGGGGGTGGGGGGGCTGTCCAAGGGGTGGGGGGTGTCCAAGGGATATGGGAGGGGTGTCCAAGGGGTGTTTGGGGCTGTCCTAGTGTTCGGGGGGTGTAAATGAGGGTGGGGGGCTGTCGAAGGGGTGGGGGGGTGTCCAAGGGGTGGGGGGTGTCCAAGGGATATGGGAGTGGTGTCCAAGGTGTCTGGGAGTTCTGTCCAAGGGGCCGGTTGGGTGTAAATGAGGGTGGGGGGGCTGTCCAAGGGGTGGGGGGGTCCAAGGGGTGGGGGGTGTCCAAGGGATATGGGAGGGGTGTCCAAGGGGTGTTTGGGGCTGTCCAAGGGCTCGGGGGGGTGTCCAGGGGTCGGGGGGGTGTCCAAGGGGTCTGGGAGGGCTGTCAAGGTGTGGGGGGTGTCCAATGGGTGTTTGAGGCTGTACTAGGGGTCTTGGGGGTGTAAATGAGGGTGGGGGCTGTCCAAGGGGTGGGGGTGTCCAAGGGGTGGGGGTGTCCAAGGGATATGGGAGGGGTGTCCAATGGGTGTTTGAGGCTGTACTAGGGGTCGTGGGGGTGTAAATGAGGGTGGGGGGGCTGTCCAAGGGGTGGGGGTGTCCAAGGGTTGTAGTGGGGCTCCAATGTGGTGGGGGGGGCTGGCCAGGTTGTTAGGTGGGTATAGATGAGGGTGGGGTTCAGTTGGGGCTTGGGGGAGGGCTGGCATGGTTATTTTTGTTGTTTGGTTTCTGGTTGCTTTTTGGTGAGAGCAGTGCAATTATTTAAAAAAAAATATCGCTTTCACGTCGGTTATTTTATAACCGACGTGGTAAATAAATCGGTAGGGGTTTATCACGTCGGTTTTTTCGAGAACCGACGTGATAAACCGTTCCCGGGCCTTTTATCACGTCGGTTCTTAATATAACCGACGTGCTAAAAGGCCTGGGAATCGATTTACCACGTCGGTTATTGGATAACCGACGTGCTAAAACGTTTCCCAGGCCTTTTTATCACGTCGGTTATTTAAGAAACCGACGTGATAATAGGCCCGGGGAAGGGTTAATCACGTCGGTTATGTCATAACCGACGTGATAAACGATATCCCAGGCGTTTTATCACGTCGGTTTAGAAAATAACCGACGTGATAACCCCCCCCCCCCCCCCCCGCGCATATTTATCACGTCGGTTATTAATGAACCGACGTGATAAACACCGTGATGTTAGGGATGTTACGTCGGGTTTTAAATAACCGACGTAAAAAATGTTATTTATAACGTCGTCCGTATTAACGTCGCCTAAAAACCGACGTAAATAATGAAAAATAACCGACGTAAAAAATGTTTTCTGCACTAGTGGGGATTGCTTCCCATGGAGTGCTCTAATGGGAATTAGTTATATCCCACTGAGTATGGGACTTCACTGTTATAGTATTTATTATAGAAATAGTTAAGACAACTTTAGAGGTTAGCATGATTCATATGGGTATATTTTATGAGTTTTAAATACCATCCTAGGTTAATTAGTCTAATATTGATCATGAAATTTAATTCATATATACCCCTTTTTATTTTTTATGTGATGGGAGTTTAAGATGATTAAGGTTATTTTGGGAGACATTTATTGGAATAAAACCCTTGGGTTTAGTATGTGTTCTAATGAAAAAGTTATTTGAGGAAAAAAAAATATTTCATAGACATCCGTTGAGAGTTATTGATAACTTTTTGGGTTAATAAATTGTTTTATATATAGGTACTTATATTTAATTAGGATAAAAGGGTTATTATATATTTGGAAAATATGTTTTATCATATAGACAACCATGGGATTGAAATTTGATTTTGTGACTTAGTAATTAAACTTATTTTTGAAGAACTTCACTATTTTTGGTACATTATATTATTAAGGTAAACGAAATATTATTGTCTAAGATTGGATTTTATTTGAGGAATAATGTTTGAGTTGTGTTTGGGAATTATATATGATTTTTTGTGGTCTTATTATGATTTATTTTATTTTGAAAATAATATCATATTTTGTAGATTATATCATTGGGAATATACAATTTTGGTATATGAATTCATGAGTGATTGATGTTGTTTTGGGATAAATGTTAAGTTAATCTCATAAGAATATACAATCAAATCTTTCAATTATTTGGGTTTTAAATTTTGGTTTGGCATATTTTGAAGGTTTTTGGGGTTAGTTATATGTGAAAATATTTTAAGCTAAACTGAGGTTGTTGTTATTGACTTTTTGGGGATTAATTTATTATTTCTCCATATGATGGTTTATCTTTGCTTATGCTAACCATTTTTTTTTCATAAATGGACAGTAACCTAAGGAATAGATTTCCATTCTTTTGTGGATCTTGGGATCCATTAAAAGATAATTTGAGTTCTTCATGCTTGAAAAATTCATTATTTATCTTTTGGAATAAGAAATAAAGGAAAGATGGAAAACTGCTCGAAACACAACCAAATGATGAAATTGTGTAAAGAAACCAAGTAGATTTTCTCATATTCTCTACATTATTGGTAAAGGAAGTCCTTATGAAAAAGGAAGACAAATCTATTAGGTCATATCTGAAAAATATTTCTCAGTTATCATGGTATGCATTTCAAAACTCTTTTAATAATTAGAGTCCCATTATGGTAAATTTTTTGTTTAATAAATATTTAGGAAATGATAAATTTTTTAGTCTAATCATTTACATCAATGTTCTTATAAAAAGGATATATAATCAATATTTATTACCGCTTATGTATATTTATCTTTCAATCCTTATAATTGATTTTGAAAATGTTTTAAACACTTTTTACCAGGCATCACATAAAATTATGTGGACATGATTTCATTAATGGGGTAGAATGTAACACCTCAAGATTTTGTAATGTATATTCCATTAAATGGATTCTAAGTTAAATATTGTGTACCACATGCAACATTGAGATTAAACGAGCTAGAAGATTATTATTTAAATATACTCATAACATAGTCATCAGATTGGCATGTATGAATAGGAGTAACTGAATTATGAAATGTTTGTAGAAAAAATTTCCAAATATTTTTTTTAATTCCTAGAAAATAAGTAATAAATTTTTAATGATAATAATTAAATCATATAAAGTTATGAATAGTTGAATTTTAGATGGGACATTTTTCAGTAGAATCAAGTTTTCTTTATATTTTATATGTTTCATTGAAAATCAAGATTTCTATTTTTAGAGTGGTAAATTTATTTAAAAATTAATTATTATACATTCAAGATAATGAATAATCATTCATACATTTATTACCAATGTGTTATCGATGAAGATAAAATCATTTGATGGTAAAAAATGATATTTCCTAGAAAACTATTTTTAAATAGCTAATGTATTTTTATTTTAAAAATTTAAATTAATTAGTAATGATTGAAGTTTGTAATGAAATTTATCGATAATATAATTAATAAAATAAATTAATAATCATCCAATATTTTTTACTAGGGAAAAAAGATAATAAATTTACTTTATCCTTTCAAAATACATTTTTATTATCTAAAAATGGTTTTTATATGTTTTGTTCATAAACAAATTTTCAAGCACATTTCAAAATTGTATTTGAAAAAATGAAATTGATTTTTGAAAACAGAATATCAAATTTATCTTAGAGATAATACTTTATATTTTTCTGAAAAGATTTATTTTTGAATGAATAATGAAAAATCTATATTTACAAATACCACAACTTTAATGACGTCGTCATAATGTTAGATTGATTTAAAAATTGATAAAACATTTTTCTCAATAAAATGTGTTTTAGTAGTAAAATAAATCTATTAAAAATATTAGTTTGAATTTGGAAATTATTTCTTGACTTTTTGTAACCAAAGTCGTATTTTATTCAAATAAAAGACTATTTCTGGTTCTTTACATTTAATTGATTGGTTTCAAGATTCCATTATTTTTTGGTAAATAAATTTCAACAAACATTCCATTGTCTAATAATAAACCGAATTAATTCATGAGAATCAACTTTATAATTGAATTTTGTGTAAGATCATTTTTTTTCTTAAAAAGGCGTTTTTTCTAAAGACGGTTTTTTATTACGTTATATGAAATTATATTAAATGTAATTTCATCAAATTGTGAAAATTCACTCACTCTCACAAATTAGGTTTTATTTCATAGATTGACGTCAAGAAGGTCTAAAGTGATGAAGCCAGTGCGCATCATCGATGAGGTTGTCACTTAGTTCTCCCTTACATGCGAGCTTGTCGGCAGTAAAGTTCCCCTCCCTCCAAGTGTGCGAAATCTCCAAGTCATTGTTTAGTAGGGACCTGCACATCTGAAGGTCATATGCCACATACCATGGGACGTTATCAATGCCTCTCAAGAAATTGACAAGAAGTTTGGAATCCAACTCAATTGTGGTGATTTGAATATTGTACAGCCTGCAAATAGAGAGGCCACAAAGCATATATCTAACTTCTGGTTCCATGGAATTACTCGGGCCAAAGTAAGCAGCGAAGATGAACATGGAACCCATGTTGTCCCGAACCAAGCCACCTCCCCGCATTGCACCCTGGTTGAAGGATCTGTCCATATTCAGCTTAAAGCCAGTACGTGGGGGCCTCCACTTAACCCAAATACCTTGTGACGCAATACCCCTGCCTTCCGACGCTGTTAATGACCTGCAAAGAAACCCGCTGCTGGTACCCGGATCTCCTCCCCCAGGAAGCAGTACAGTCAAATTGTCTTCTTCTGCTATGAGCATCCCAAAGAACCCATCACACTGAAGAAAAGGCCATGCTTCGGATCCAGGCGGAATGAGATCACTGCTCGGTCCCGTAAAACCAGGAGGACAAAAGTTTACCCATATCATCACCCTGGACAGAGACACTCATCTTCATCCTGACCAGATTCCATGAGAAGCCAGCCCATTCACTCTCAAAAAAATAGATGTCTTGTTGTTTCAAGATGAAACCCCACTCCATCCTGTCATAAACCTTGTCCATGTATGCCTTTATCATGATATTGGAGACAATAGACTTCCCGTTGAGTTCATCCACCATCCCTTTTGCAATAGCCATCACACCCTGCATGCCCCTTCCTTGAATGAACCCATGTTGCTCTTCTGATATTATTCGAGGTAGCACCCTAGCCAACCTCTTGTTTAAGATACTGGTAAGAATTTTGTTTGATAAATTAAAATGAAAAATTGACCTATATTGTTTGATGTTGACCGGATCTTTCACTTGAAGGATAAGAACCAGCTTGGAAGAACATACCACTCTTAGAAGGTGACCCCATTTGAAAAAATCTTGCACTGCTTCATTCACCTGATAGGATATAATATCCCAAGAAGCAATATGGAAAGACCCTAAAAATCCATCCGGCCTCGAAGAACTCTCATCATTTAGATCAAAGACGACACGTTTTGATCTCTCATTTGGAATAGCCTCTAACTGATCATTGTCAAGATCCTTAATCAGCCTCAGGATGGTGCTCAAGAAACTCTCATCACCTAGGCCCCTCAATCAAACTCCATCACCAGCTACACTAGGCCCCTCTAAGAGATTCTCAAAATTCTTTTCAACGATCTTTCTAGCCACATCCAAGTCCCCAGTATAAGTCCCATCAAGAAACAGGTTGATCGTCCTCATATACGTCCCCTCCTTCAAGCAGGGGTGAAAGTATCCTATTTTCTTATCTCCTTCCCTAAGTCAGTGGGACCTTGCTTTCTCTCTTGTGATTCTCTCTATTTCTTCAAGCTTACCAGAAATATTTTTTTGTTTCTTCGTCATCGAAGAAATCAGATCATCATCCCAAATTTCTTGTAACTTCTCATCCATCCCTTCAATTTGTTTTTTAATATCATCCAAGGGTAAAATAATTCTGGGAATAGTGGAGACACAATGCCTCTTAAGTCATTTCAAGTGATCTGCAAGACCATGCCAAGACCCTCCACTCACAGATTGGTCCCATGAGTTTTTAACAGTCTAAAGAATATCCTCCTCCCAAGTCCACATAGTCGAGAAGAAAACATATAAACACCTTATATCCACCATCTTGATAGAACAAAAGGAGGGGAATGATTAGAAAGAACCCAAGCTAGATGTGCGACTGAATCCCGAGGAAAGAAGTCACACCTTGGAGGTTTGATATACACCTGTCCATCCTGTATCAGACTCTTTCTCTTCATTTTTTATTTTTGCACCACGTAAAAGGGTCCTCTTAATAACCCATATACATAAGGCCAACTGAGTCCAATAATGCCATAACGTTCTATGATGCTTTAGAGTATAATTTTTCTCCTTTATTTTCCAATCTCTCAAATAGTTTTGTTGTCACCGCCCAAAAACCTAGTAAGATTACCTGGTTGGAAGGAGGCCAAGTGCTACCACAAATCTTTTCTATCGTACATATCACAATTGGCATATATAAAGGGTAAGAAGAAAGCAAAGCTTGTTGTGGATATCTTAGTTGTGATGTGTTGGGGAGATGTATCCACTTTTTTTATAGTGAAATTTCCCTTCCAAAAAATAAAAACATGAGTGTTGCATGTCCTCCCATTCATGGAGTTTGGAAATCCAATCCTCGTAAAAACAGTTAAAGAATCCTCCTGTTTTTGTTCCAAAATGGCCAATGTGGAAACTTCATTCTTCCTGACCTCATCATCCATAAAAGAACTGTTGTTGGTGAATTCCCCTTACCTCAATGTGAAGTGGAGACATTCTTTTATAGATAAGTAAAAATAATTACAAGGAGGGTAAGTCCGATGTGAGACTCAGAAATACCCATTAAACTTAAATGGGGTCCAACACTCCCCCTCAAGCTGGACATGCCCAAATTAGATTGAGTCTCACAAAGAAAAAAAGATGACAAGACACAAAGACCATCTCATACTCCCCCTCAAGCTGGGTCATGGATGCTGTGAATACTCAGCCTGGTAGTTAGAGAGTCAAGGCGAGCTCCTAGGAGGCCTTTGGTGAAGATGTCGGCAAGTTGATCTGCCGTCGGAATATGGCCAAAGCTGATATGTTGTTGCTCCAGATGGTGGCGAAAAAAGTGGCAGTCCACCTCGATATGCTTCGTCCGTTCATGGAAGACGGGATTCGATGCAATCTTTATGGCCGTCTGATTGTCACACCAGATATGAGCAGAGGTTTGTGCCGGGAAGCCGAGCTCATGGAGGAGATGACGAAGCCAGAGCATCTCAGTGGTGACCGTGGCCATGGCGCGGTATTCGGCCTCTGCACTCGATCTGGAGACGACAGTCTGCTTCTTGCTGCGCCAGGAGATGAGGTTACTGGTGAAGAACACGGCGAATCCCGAAGTAGACTTGCGGGTAGTGAGGCAACCTGCATAGTCCGCATCACAGAAGGCCTCAACATCCAAATGAGCATGATATGAGTACTGAAGGCCACGTGCAGGGTCTTTCTTGATGTATTTGGCAATGCGGAGGACAGCATCCCACTGAGATCTGGTTGGATGCTCCATGAACTGGCTAACTTTGCCAACGGCGCAGGCAATGTCTGGTCGCGTCATGGTGAGGTAGTTAAGTTTACCCACCAGACGTCGATAGCTCTCGAGATGAGGAAATGGTTCTGAGTCAGTATGGAGAGAGCGTTCCACAGGCTCAAGAGGAGTGTCAACTGCAGTTGTTGTGCTCAAACCTGCATCCTGCAAGATATCAAGAGCATACTTGCGTTGGCAGAGAGAGAGTGTCCTCAGAACGGGAGACCTCAATGCCAAGGAAGTAGGTGAGGGGACCAAGATCTTTGGTGTGAAAGTGGTGGTGAAGATGCGCCTTGAGGTTGGCGATTCCTGTGGAGTCGCTCCCTGTGATGATGATATCATCCACATAGACCACCAAGAGGATACAGCCAGCAGGAGTCGTTCTGTAAAAAACTGTGTGATCCTTCATACTTCGAGAGAGGCCAAAATCAGTGACAACAGTGCTGAAGCGGCCGAACCAAGCACGGGGAGATTGCTTGAGGCCGTACAGAGAGCGGCGGAGTCGACAAACTTGAGACTCGGCGCCGGAGGCACAAAAGTCGGGTGGCTGTTGCAGATAAACTTCTTCCTCAAGAAAGTCATGGAGGAAGGCATTCTTGACATCCAGCTGATGAAGATGCCAACGATGATGTGCCGCCAGAGAGATGAATAATCGGACGGAGGTCATCTTGGCCACTGGAGAGAATGTATCAAAATAGTCCATCCCGTAAGTTTGTGCAAAGCCCTTAGCCACAAGGCGGGCTTTGAGTCGATGGAGAGTGTCATCGGGATTTAGCGGGACAGTGTAAATTCATTTGCTGCCAACCGCCTGTTTGTCTGCTGGAAGGGGGACAAGTTCCCAAGTATGATTTTCTTCCAGAGCCTGCAATTCATCCTGCATTGCTGCTAGCTAACCCGGGTGAGATTTTGCATCACCAACGGTTCGAGGAATCGATAGAGCTGACAGACCCCTGTATGAAGATACAAATAAAAGTGTACTCTGGCACGAACGAGTACTGTAAAGAACCGGAAATTTTAAGGAAATTTTTTTTCTTAAATTCTTTGGAATTTTACGAGTACGCAGTTTCTGATAGCACCTGATTCCGAGGCCCGGTTTGCCCGGAATAATTTTATAAAGTTTAGCTTGAGTACGTTCAGTGAATGAACGAGCGGGTTTTTCTATCTTTTGAACTGGTGCTCGGAATTGAAATCTGAGGGCACCGATGAAACCGCAGCCCCGATAATTGCTTAAGGGGACCTTTACCGCAGTTGCGTTTTATGCAGATTTGACTTTATTTTGGAGTTTAATCTTAAATTGAACAAAAATTGTGTTGCACACATTTTTTATTTTGAGTTGGTTATATCCTACAAGGGGGAGGTTGGTGGTGGGTCCCACCCACACTTAACCTCCTTTGAGAGGATATTAAGGGACGGGACCCACACGGGTCTTAAACTCCTTTAACCCACCTTGAACCTATGAGCTTCCATTTAATGTGACAACCCTCTTCATTAATGAACTAAACATCTTTTAATTATTTGGCACGTTTTCGAATTCTCTTGAAATCTTTATGCCAACTCCTTAATAAAGTGTTATACTTTATTATTATGGGTGTTGGCATAATCTCTAGTGGGGAGAGTCTTGAGAGAGGGGGTTTAGGAGGATTGAGAGCACTTCTTTCCCTCATCGAAGAACGCGAAGAACGTCGGCGCCAACCTCGGCTTCTTCCTTCTCGACGTTGACGAAGTGACGCCGTCATCCCGCGGCAACGTCAACGGAACAACGATAGCATCTCCTTCCTTCGTCAAGCGATCAACCTTCTTGAATTGAGGTAGGGGTTTAATTTTGAAGTATGATAAATATCTCTGTGTTAATTCCTCTTGTTCTTGAATCTCAACGACGGTGGCCAAACAAACATGGTCATCGATCCGCACATAGACCGTGAACCTTTCTTTTTCGTTCCTCACGCATTCTTCGTCACCAAATAATTAAGCATGCTAAAATCTCAATGTTACGTTGAGTGCGGCATACGGATGCGGAGATCTCGACCCGAGGATCACGAATCTGCGATTGTCACAATTTTCGGGTTTTGAACGAAGATACGGCGACCAACGGAAGGGGCGACGCGGCGGTGTGATTTCAGCGTGTGTTCAAGGCACGACTTCAGGCAAGTTAGGAGGTGCGACTACTGCGGTGGTCAGTGCGGCTCCAGGCGAGCAAGGCAGCACGGCAAAGGCGGTCTGGCGGTGTGCGGCGAGTCCGAGGCGGCTTCGGCCGGCAGTCCGGGTGTGCAGCTGGTGACCAGGTCGTGGGGTACGTGACAGTCGAGGGAGGACCACGTCGCAAGGGTGGTCGACGCGTGGCAGGCAAGCAGGGCAGGAGGCAGCGGATCGGGCGGAAGAGGACACCGCGTGAAGGGTTGGCCGATAGGGTTTGGAGGTTTGGGTTGGAGGCGCTAAAACGTGAAGGAATTGATAGATTGGAGAGAGAAAGTTTAAGTTGATGGTATAATAATAAAAAGAAAGTAATTAATTGATGTTGTATGTTTCCAGCGCGCAACAAGGGCTCCAAAAAAACGTGGATTGATTTGGAGTTAGGAATAGTAAATAAATAAGTAATTAACAATAATAATAAAATATTGTTGTTATTACTTTTGATGATAAAACACATTTTTGTCTACAACTTCCCTGTACGACCTCGGTTTTACGAACCGTCTACGGCGATGCGACCCTAATTTCGAGACGGACATTCCGAGTCCAATATTGAATGTCTTTTTCGGGTTTTTGGATCGGGTACCCGTAACGCTCAAATAATAATAATATATTATTATTATTAAATCTTCGACCCGCCTCAACTCCTGCGTGCGACGTCCGATTGCCTTGCCGTCAGTGGCGATGTAATCCTGTCATTAATACGGTCGATTCAAGTCTAATGTTGGATACTAAATTCTGGTTTGTGGCTCAAGGCCACGAAACACCGAATAATATTATTATTATTATTATTATTACGGGATCTTATATCGGACATATCTCTCTCATACGGTGTCGGAACGACGAACCGTCTGCGACGTTGCGACCCTGGAATTAAGACGGATGTTTCAAGACCAATTTTGAATATTTAAGTCGAGGTCGAGGCACGAGCCCCACGAGGCCCGGTTCGCGCGTGTTGCGGTGAAATGAAACTTTTTCACCAGCTATCCGTTTTGGACCAATGGGTAGTCCATCTCGTGTGTTTTTCGGTATGGATCGCAATGGTGTGACCGGTTTGGTTAACCGCTGTCATTTGAAGTACGGCCGGGTTGGTTCAAACCCGAAACTAACCGGGCCCTCGGAGCGGAAACGCTTATAACTTGAGCTCCGGACGTCTGATTGACGTGTCGTCGACTTTGTTAGATTCCTCTTGATGAGACGGTTCTTTCGACATACTCCACTTGAGGTTTGGATGCGGTTGGAGTATGGTCGAGTTGGTTTAGCTTATAAACCAACCGAGCCCCTGGAACGGAAATACTAATAACTCTCAGACCGGACGTCCGTTTGACGAACCGTCAGCGGCGTTGGTAATCACGTTGAGAAACGGTTCCTTTGAGTATACCCCATGAGAGTTCGAGGTACAGTTGAGATACGGCCGGGTTGGTTCGTACACGAAACCAACCGGGCCCCCGGGACTAAAAGGTTAATAACTCACAGACCGGGCGTCCGATTGACGCGTCGTCTGTTGCGTTGAGACCTCTATGACGAGGCGGTCTTTTGAGATACTTCCACGTGAGTTTACGTGACACTTGGAAGTATCGACCAGTAGCTCGTGGAGCGGACCCTCCCGGAGACGAGCGTACGGAGTACGGAGACCTTGTAGCTGGCTGAGACCTGATGACTGCTTGTCCGATTCGAGTCGGAGTGACTTGTATAGCCCAGTGGGGAGCACTACTGTGTTTGGGTGGCAGACCCACGGCGGGGAGCATTACTGTGTTTGGGTGGCAGACCCGCGGTACTCGACAGAATGAGTACCTCTGTAGGCTATGAGGGGGAGCACTACTTTGTGAGGTGGCAGACCCATGGCGGGGAGCACTACTGTGTTTGGGTGGCAGACCCGCGATGCTTAACAGGAGTACCTCAGCAGTCTAAGGTTAGTGAGTAGCGCCTCGGAGTTGTGACAGGATCACTGTACTCGTCAGAGGAGGAGCTCTTCAGCAGTTGTGGTTTCGATATCATTAATGAAAATCCTGGTTTGAGCTGAGTCAATGACCTTTGTGTTTTCCTCATGATTGAGATGGGTCACTTGATAACTTAAGTATATGTATGGACATATACCTAAGTAGTGGATATCCGTTGATTTCATAACCTTTGTGTTTCCTCATGATTGAGATGGGTTACTTGATAACTTAGGTATAAGTATGAGCTTATACCTAAAGGTTATCTGATGAGATCCTTCTTTGTGGTTATCCTTGTTGGATTTAGTGAGACCTTGAGGGTCTCGGGATCCCTACTGAGTATCGTTATACTCACCCATGCACGGACTAATGCCCGCACCTTGTTGTGTTGGATGCAGACGACGGACAGCGCTGACGGAGGCCCAATGTTCGAGGACTGGACGGCACCTGGAGGTGGACTTCACGACGAGTCGGTACCCGGAGGTGGACTTCACGACGAGACGGTACTCGGAGGAGGTTCACGAACGAGTGCGTTGAGGAGGCTATATGTACCTACCCTTCAGGTAGGATTCGTGGTGGACGACCCAGGAGCTGCTACCATTTTCTGGTTGTTTGTCTTTTCTGTTGTACTTTCGTTCAGTTGTAGCTGTACTTTTAAGTTGGGTTTGTATTCTGGCCCATTTACTTTTCAGCACTTTCTTTTGTACTTAGTGTTTGTTTCCGCTTGTACTATGTGGTGTTTGATTACTTTATAAAGGCAATGTCTTTCCTATTTATCGGGATTTACGCCTTTGGTGTTGGTCGTCAGTCCCTGGCCTATGGAAGGCGGGCTTGGGGTAGTCACGGCACGGGCCCCGAAAACGGGTCGTGATAAATTAGTATCAAAGGAGTCGGTTCTACCGCAGAAACTCAGAACTCTGGTCATTCTTTTCTGTGAAGCAATAGTGTTAAGGGTACCGAGTGTGGTCTTCTATTCAGGAAGTCCAGTGTTTGTGCGGCGGCCGACGTATCCATACACCAGGACCCTGACTTCTGATTTCCGACTCAGTGCACGAAAACACTGATTGCATGTGTGTTTTTGAAAGTTTTCCTTAAGTCAGCTCAACCAGGTCAGCTCATCAGTTATAAATCGTTTGACCATGTCGCATCTGTTCAGGCTGTCTCTACGCAGACAGTCTGTTGGAATCCCGATAGAGGGTACACGATGAAGGCCCACCGAGCGACGAGGCTCCGGTGTAGGGCCCTTTTTCAATGTTGGCACCTTCGGGTGGTGTACCAGCAGCACCACCACCCATTGGGCAGCAGATGCCACCAGCCATACTAGCGAACGGTGCACGCCGACAGAGCGCGTTGCACAAGTTCCAGCAGCAGAGGCCTCCGAGGTTACGAGGCGAGGCAGATTCCCAGGCAGTAGAGGACTGGCTGAAAACGATTGCTAGACTTAGCTACTAGTGTTTTCCAGTGAGTGACCATGAGGTTGGTCCGTATAGTGATGAGGCTTCGGTACGTGGATCGATGTCTGAGATAGTACCTTCGGGTAGTGTGCCAGCTATATCACTACATATTGGTCAGCAGTTACAACCGGTGGTACTGGTAGATGACACTTGTAGGCTTAGTGTCTTACATGTGTTTCAGCACCAGATATCCCTCAAGTTATGAGGCGAGCCTGACTCATAGGCGGATGAGGACTGGCTTGAGGAGGTGGCTGAGAGTTTTCTAGAGCTTACACAGCTTCGACAGGACGACATGTCGGAAGCTGAGTACTCAACGAGGCGTACCAATCGTTCCGGGTACTTGATGACTACGATACGATCAGTTCTTTAGAGCTCGGACCTCTGAGCGAGGTGTGTTTAAGGATATCCGAGTAAGCACTCTTTCCTCTATGCATTCCTACTTATGTTAGGGTGCTAGAGAGAACCTTTGTGGTCGAATGTTCTTTGGCTGATCGGTTATAGCCAGTGAATGTTAGCAGTGGGAAGATGCGAACTGGCGCCAGTCTCAGAGACTTGGGCGAGGAAGTGTTAAGGACAGATGAATCTGCAGAGCAGCAGATGTGGAAGTAGAGCTTGGAGAGCAGCATGAGGTGGTGTACATTTCGACATGTTACAACCACCCGCCTTTGTAGTCCCCGCCAGGCTCAGGGAGCTGGAGGGCAGGGGAAGAGAGTAGTTGCATGCGGTCACAGAGTGTGACCCAAGGGCTATAAGAATGATTTGAGGTATGGTCTGTGTCTACTACGAGCTGCCATATCAATAGACATAGGTACCAATCATTCTTTCCATCCACGAATCTTGTCTCAGACCTAGAGTTTCCGGTTAAAACCGTTGACTTGACCCTCACGTCTGGAGATAGCTTTGAGAGGAGACTCGATAAACACACTTACGCCGACAGGTGTGATCTGACCCTTGAGGCGAGAGTTCCGGTTGGAACCTCTTGGTGGCAGCGTTGAGCCCTTACGACGTTAGTTTGGGTATGGACTGGGCAACCACAGTTCATACATGAATTGATGGTATTAGGCAAAAAGGTTGTGGTTTATCTACAACGTTGGGATAGGGTTTTCCTTGGTCGGCGAAAAGGAAAACTCAGGCAGCACAGGATGGACTCATACATAAGAGGGTGCAGTCGATCACTCAGGAGTCGGCCAGACTTACCTTTGTGTCAGAATTCTCCAGAGTTGCAGCACCACTTACAGCAATGACAAATAAAGGGAAACCCTCCGTGTGGTCAGTTAGATGCCAGCAGAGCTTTCTGGAGCTGAGACAGAGATGGTTTACGGCAGTTGGGACTGCATAGAGCAGACAGAAGTCCTATGTTGATAGGAGACGGAGACCACTTGAGTTCGAGGATGGCGACCATGTATTCTTACGGGTCTCACCACGACGAGGTCTAAGGAGATTTCGCCAGGGTGGCAAGTTATCTCCGGGATTCATCAGACCTTTCCAGGTCCTCAGCGGTGTAGGCAAGGTGGCTTACTGCCTGGCCCTTCCACCTCAGTTGCACTGGGTGCACGACGTCTTCCGCGTATCACAGTTGAGGAGATACGTGCACGACCCAACGCATATCATCGACCACGGGGAGCTGGACATCGATGACGGGTCGACATTCTCGGAGGTCCCGGTGGAGATCGAGGATTGAGAGGAGCGGGTCCTACGTGGATGGTCGATTCCTCTGGTGCGCATTCGTTGGCAGCACAAAAACCTCCAGTAGAGCACATGGAAGCGGAAGGCTCAGATGCGTGCTCAGTATCCTCATTTGTTACCCTGGTTTATGTTGTAGCTTTACAAGGACGTAAAGCCCTGAGGTGGGGGTAATGTAAAGACCCAGAAATTTCAAGGAATTTTTTTTTCTTAAATTCTTTGGAATTTTACGAGTACGCAGTTTCTGATGGCACCTGATTCCAAGGCCCGGTGTGCCCGGAATAATTTTCTGAAGTTTAGCTCGGGTACGTTCAGTGAACGAACGAGCGGGTTTTTCTATCTTTTGAACCGGTGCTTGAAATTGAAATCCGAGGGCACCGATGAAACCGCAGCGCCGATAATTGCTTCAGGGGACCTTTACCGCAGTTGCGTTTTATGCAGGTTTAACTTTATTTTGGAGTTTAATCTTAAATTGAACAAAAATTGTGTTGCACACAATTTTTATTTTGAGTTGGTTATATCCTACAAGGGGGAGGTTTGTGGTGGGGCCCACCCACACTTAACCTCCCTTGAGAGGATATTAAGGGACGGGACCCACACGGGTCTTAAACTCCTTTAACCCCCCTTGAACCTATGAGCTTCCATTTGATGTGTCAACCCTCTTCATTAATGAACTAAACATCTTTTAATTATTTGGCACGTTTTCGAATTCTCTTGAAATCTTTATGCCAACTCTTCAATAAAGTGTTATACTTTATTATTATGGGTGTTGGCATAATCTCTAGTGGGGAGAGTCTTGAGAGAGGGGATTTGGAAGGATTGAGAGGACTTCTTTCCCTCATCAAAGAACGCGAAGAACGCTGGCGCCAACCTCGACTTCTTCCTTCTCGACGTTGACGAAGCGATGTCGTCATCCCGCGGCAACGTCAACGGAACAACGATAGCATCTCCTTCCTTCGTCAAGCGATCAACCTTCTTGAATTGAGGTAGGGGTTTAATTTTGAAGTATGATAATATCTTTGTGTTAATTCCTCTTGTTCTTGAATCTCAACAACGGCGGCCAAACAAACATGGTCATCGATCCGCACATAGACCGTGAACCTTTCTGTTTCGTTCCTCGCGCATTCTTCGTCGCCAAATAATTAAGCGTGCTAAAAACTCAATGTTACGTTGAGCGCGGAATAAAGATGCGGAGATCTTGACCCGAGGATCACGAATCTGCGATGGTCACAATTTTCGGGTTTTGAACGAAGATACAACGACTCACGGAAGGGGCGATGCGGCGGTGTGATTTCGGCGTGTGTTCAAGGCACGACTTCAGGCGAGTTAGGCGGTGCAACTACTGCGGTGGTCAGTGCGGCTCCGGGCGAGCAAGGCTGCACGGCAAAGGCGGTCTGGCGGTGTGCGGCGAGTCCGAGGCGGCTTCGGCCGGCAGTCCGGGTGTGCAGCTGGTGACCAGGCCGTGGGGTACGTGACAGTCGAGGGAGGACAACGTCGCAAGGGTGGTCGGCGCGTGGCAGGCAAGCAGGGCAGGAGGCAGCAAATCGAGCGGAAGAGGACACCGCGTGAAGGGCTGGCCGATAGGGTTTGGAGGTTTGGGTTGGAGGCACTAAAACGTGAAGGAATTGATAGATTGGAGAGAGAAAGTTTAAGTTGATGATCTAATAATAAAAAGAAAGTAATTAATTGATGTTGTATGTTTCCAGCACGCAACAAGGGCTCCAAAAAAACGTGAATTGATTTGGAGTTAGGAATAGTAAATAAATAAGTAATTAACAATAATAATAAAATATTGTTGTTATTGCTTTGGATGATAAAACACATTTTTATCTGTAACTTCCCCGTACGACCTCGGTTTTACGAACCGTCTGCGGCGATGCGACCCTGATTTCGAGACGGACATTCTGAGTCCAATATTGAATGTCTTTTTCGGGTTTTTGGATCCGGTACCCGAAACGCTCAAATAATAATAATATATTATTTTTATTAAATCTTCGACCCGCCACAACTCCTGCATGCGACGTCCGATTGTCTTGCCGTCAGTGGCTATGTAATCCTGTCATTAATACAGTCGATTTAAGTCTAATGTTGGATACTAAATTCTGGTTCGTGGCTCGGGGCCACGAAACACCGAATAATATTATTATTATTATTATTACGAGATCTTGTATCGGACATATCTCTCTCATACGGTGTCGGAATAACGAACCGTCTGCGACGTTGCGACCCTGGAATTAAGACGGATGTTTCAAGACCAATTTTGGATATTTAAGTCGAGGTCGAGGTGCGGGCCCCACGAGGCCCGGTTCGCGCATGTTGCGGTGAAATGAAACTTTTTCACCGGCTATCCGTTTTGGACCTATGGGTAGTCCATCTCGTGTGTTTTTCGGTATGGATCACAATGGTGTGACCGGTTTGGTTAACCGGTGTCATTTGAAGTACGGCCGGGTTGGTTCGAACCCGAAACCAATCTGGCCCTCGGAGCGGAAACGCTTATAACTTGAGCTCCGGACGTCCGATTGACGTGTCGTCGACTTTGTTGGATTCCCCTTGATGAGACGGTTCTTTTGGCATACTCCACTTGAGGTTTGGATGCGGTTGGAGTACGGTCGGGTTGGTTTAGCTTATAAACCAACTGGGCCCCTGGAACGGAAATACTAATAACTCTCAGACCAGACGTCTGTTTGACGAACCGTCAGCGGCGTTGGTAATCACGTTGAGAAACGGTTCCTTTGAGTATGCCCCATGAGAGTTCGGGGTACAGTTGAGATACGGCCGGGTTGGTTCGTACACGAAACCAACCGGGCCCCCGGGACTAAAAGGCTAATAACTCACAGACCGGGCGTCTGATTGACGCGTCGTCTGTTGCATTGAGACCCCTATGACGAGGCGGTCCTTTGAGATACTTCCACGTGAGTTTACGTGACACTTGGAAGTATCGACCAGTAGCTCGTGGAGCGGACCCTCCCTGAGACGAGCGTACGGAGTACGGAGACCCTGTAGCTGGCTGAGACCTGATGACTGCTTGTCCGATTCGAGTCGGAGTGACTTGTATAGCCCAGTGGGGAGCACTACTGTGTTTGGGTGGCAGACCCACAGCGGGGAGCACTACTGTGTTTGGGTGGCAGACCCGCGGTACTCGACAGAAGGAGTACCTCTGTAGGCTATGAGGGGGAGAACTTGTAACGTCCCCAACCGGGAAGCCACTAAACCGGTGCTCCGAGCCGGGTGGTTACATAACCCTAAGTGCGCCTCCCCGTACGCCAAAGGTTGCCGACTAGCAGCGGGGGTCTATGGGGTCAAGTGGGGAGACTATACCCCCTTTTTATCAGGGTAAGTCACAACAAAATAACCAAACAGTGGAGACAATAACCAATAAACAAGGAACATGTATAACAACCATTTCCAATAATAAACATGTCATGTCATACTACAAGTGCAAGAGTGAACAAAAGCCCAAAAATAAGGACAACAGCCAAAATCCCCAAGATAGTCCCGACTCCAAGTCCGGATCCTCCACCAAGTGCTACCCATGTCCACTCAGCTATCTAGCAATGACTCTTGCCCTTGTCCTGACCTGCAAACATGAAGTCTGCTCGGGTACCCAACGGCGGCCCAAGCAGGGTGTGAGCACAACTCAGTAGGGCACCACCAACGATGTCTACAAAATATCCAGTATAAACAGATAATGCATGCGAAAGGAAAAAGGATGATAAAAGCCAAGTGATTATTTAAGTTGCCATTAACTAGTTCAAAGCCAAGCCTTTACCACATTCATTCCATTCATTTCACACCAATCAACGTCACTTACCCTTTCATCACATTTCCATGGGTTAATCACATTCATCATGTTACATGGGTCTAAGGCCAACAATCACATGCTAGATGGTAAACACATCGTTATCCTATCTCACTAGGACTAACCCCCTCATAGCAACCATATCCTCACCTCGAAGCCTCAGTCCGGGTGGATGCAACCGTTAGGAGAAAAGAGCATCAGTCCCCATTCCTAACCCGTGCATTTAGGGTGGACTTTAGAGCCTCAGTCTTCACTCGACCCGTGGGCGTAGATCCTCAAGTCATACCCCCACACTACCAAGTCATGTGCACATGCTTATATATAAGTATCCATCAACCATCCAACCATTACCCATCGGCAAACATCATTCACAACAACCCACATGGGAAACCACATCATGCCCTAACCCATTAACACATTACCATTTCACATCATTTAACCATTCACTCAATTCCCATGTGTTATGCCTATCTCACTAAGAATTCCATCCCAGATCTATAATCTATCCCATTATGGTCTTTAATCAATTTACACATTAACCCATTTAACTCATTCATCATTTCCATGAATCACCCATTCATTCCATTTCAAATAACCCTTTGATTATTACCAAGTCTAGGTGCATCACCTAACTTCTATTCCACGTTCAACCAATCATGCCAACATATTCATCAAGGGCTCTACCATTTACCACAACAAGATCACTTGTTTAATAACAATCCCTAAACCCGGGAAAAGCCGACACATCCCATGGATGGCCCTAATTAGGTCAAGTCAATCCCAACACATCCCACGGGGATCGTGAGGGTTCCCATTTGCCATTTTAAACATCATTCTTCTCAAATATGCTAAGGCTATCCAAACATAACCAAGGAAAAGCAAGAACACAATTTAACATGCACAAAAACCCTAAATAACCATGGGATATAACTTGTAGACCACCTACCTCGAATCCGCGGTTGAACGCACCCTCAATCGAGTCCTTAGACCTCGATCCGACCAACCCTTGGAGCTTCAACCTAGAACTCACCTAAAAGATAGGGTTTTAGGGTTTCGGAACGAAAGGGAGAGAAGATACAAACCCTAAACCAAGAAAAGAACCAAAGAGGAGATTAGCCTTACCCGGAACTTCAATCTGCAACTAACGGCACCAAAAACGCCTTAGAATCGAAGGAGTTTGATCTCTTGAAGTCCTTGGGAGCTTTGGTTCGTGCCTAAGGTGAGGAGAGGGGGAAGAGAGGAAAATCCTGAGTTGGGGTTATAAAGCCCGGAGTGGCAATTTTGTAAATTTTCCAATTTTAAGTGGTCACACGGTTTAGCCGCACGGTTTAGTAAACCGTGCACAAACCGTGCGCACGCCACTGCCCGAAGGAGGGGGAGTCGCACGATTTAGCCGCACGGTTTGGCAAACCGTGCGCAAACCGTGTGCTCGCTTCTGTCCAGAGGAGGGAGGTTCGCACGGCTTAGTATGGGCAGGCCGCACGGTTTGGCTGACCGTGCGCAGGCCGTGCGCCTTGGTCTGTTTTACCCAGACTTCCCTTCTTCCGTGCCCCGAGCCCCCGAAACACCCCCGAGGCCTCTCACACTTCCAAGAAACCTTTTTAAGTCCAAAAACTAAAGGGTTCAACCCAAAGCACAACAAAAACATACCTTTCCAAAAACCGGGATCTTACAACCTCCCCACCTTATAACGGCTCGTCCTCGAGCCGAGCTTCTAAGCCTCATTGCTCCACCGAAGAGAAGAGTTTGGGCCACTGAGCCCGCATATTCGATTCCCGCTCCCAAGTTTCTTCCTGAACTTTCACATGCTGCCATAGTACACGCACTAATGGCAAAACCTTGCCTCGCAAGACCTTTTCACTACGATCCATCACACGAACCGGATGCTCCTCAAAGGACGCATCAACCTCAAGCTCCACATCCTCAACATCAACAACATGAGATGGGTCAGGGTGATACCGTCGAAGCTGCGACACATGAAACACATCATGCATCCCCTCATACCGCTATGGAAGATCCAATCGGTAAGCCATTGTTCCGATCCTCTCCACAATCTCAAAAGGTCCCACATACCTGGGCGCCAACTTACCCTGCTTCCGAATCCGTCGGTGACCCAACCTTGGCGACACCCGAAGAAACACTTTATCACCCACCCCAAACTCAAGAGGTCTACGCCTCCGATCTGCATACGACTTCTGCCTACTCTGAGCCGTAGCCATCCGCTTCCTGATCAACTTAACTCTCTCCGAAGTCTCCTGCACGAGACTTGGTCCCAACAACTCAGATTCACTGACCTCTAGCCAACACAACTGAGATCTACATGGCCTCCCGTAAAGTGCCTCAAACGGTGTCATCTGAATCGTAGCCTGAAAACTGTTGTTGTAGGCAAACTCAACCAACGATAGATGCCTCTCCCACAAACCACCAAGGTTCAAGACACAAGCTCTCAACATGTCTTTCAACACTTGGATCGTACGTTCAGACTGCCCGTCCGTCTGCGGGTGGAAAGCCGTACTCAAAAACACCTGCGTACCAAGCGCCTTCTGCAACCATTGCCAGAAACGCGACGTGAAACGCTGATCTCGGTCTGAAACTATGGTCCGCAGCACCCCATGCAACCGCACTATTTCCCGAACATACAGCTCAGCCAACTGGTCGACTGTAAAGGTTTCCTAAATCGGTAAGAAATGAGCCACTTTCGTTAATCGATCCACAACCACCCATATTGCATCGTTCTTTTGTGGCATCCTCGGAAGACCCACGACAAAATCCATCGTTACATCATCCTACTTCCATTCCGGAATGGGCAATGGATGCAACAAACCACCTGGGCGTTGATGCTCGGCCTTCACCTGCTGACAGGTAAGGCACCGTGCCACAAAGCCCGCAACTTCCTTCTTCATTCCAGGCCACCAAAACTGCCTTCGGAGATCACGGTGCATCTTGGTCAAACCAGGATGCACTGCCCACTTTGATGCATGGAACTCACGCATCAACTCTTCCCGCACACACTTTGGCACAACCACACGATCACGAACACGAGCAACACCGTCCACACCGACGGTCCAACCAGAAGGTAGCTCCCCACCTTTAAGCTTTTCCTTCATGCTCAAACACTCAGGATCATCAAGCTGACTTTCCTTAACTCGACTCAAGAGCGTCGACTCCATCGTTAAGGAAGCAAGAGTGACCTGACCATTCTCCTCCTGCACCTCCAGGTGCATCTCTGCAAACAAGGTCATCACCTTCCACTCGGTGCTGGACTCCTAAACCGCCTGATTCTGAACCTTCCTGCTCAGAGCATCAGCAACACTGTTTCCCTTTCCCGGCGTGTACACCAACTCAAAGTCGAAAGACTGGAGATATTCAACCCATCTTCGCTGCCGAAGATTCAGATCCCGCTGTGAGAAGATGTACTTTAAACTCTTATGGTCAGTAAACACTGTAAACCGTTCTCCCAACAGATAGTGCCTCCAGCACTTCAAGGCGTACACACTACTGCAGCCAATTCGAGATCATGAGTGGGATAGTTCCGCGCATGGGGCCTCAGCTGCCTTGACCCATAAGCCAAAACCCGCTCATCTTGCATTAACACAACCCCAAGTCCGACTCCGGAAGCATCACAAAACACGACGTACTTCTTACCCGGCTCAGGTAAGATCAAGATAGGTGCGGTCGTCAACCGCTTCTTCAACTCTTGAAAGGCATTATCACAAGCCTCAAACCACTAGAACCTGATTCCCTTCTTGGTCAAGCCCGAAAGTGGTGCTACCACGCGAGAGAAATCCTGAATGAACCTTCGGTAATACCCGACCAAACCCAGAAAACTCCGAACATCAGAAACATTCCTGGGATGCTCCCAAGATACAACTGTCTGCACCTTCTCTGGATCCACTGACACACCTGCCTCCGAGATGATGTGGCCCAGAAAATGAACATCACCTATCCAGAATTGACACTTTGATAGCTTGGCGTATAGCCGGTGCTTTCTTAGCATACCCAAGACGATGTCAAGATGTTGGGCATGATCGTCGTGAGTTTTCGAGTACACTGAGATATCGTCAACAAAGACAACCACAAACCGGTCCAGATAGGAATGAAAAATCCGGTTCATCAAGGCCATAAACACTGCCAGTGCATTGGTCAAGCCGAAAGGCATTACCACAAACTCAAACAACTCATACCGACTCCGAAAAGCGGTCCGCGGTACGTCAGAAAACCTCACCCTCAACTGGTGATAACCCGACCTCAGATCAATTTTAGAAAACACCGATGCACCCCTCAACTGATCAAATAGGTCATCAATTCTAGGAAGAGGGTACCGATTCTTCATTGTCATCCGATTCAACTTTAGATAGTCCACGCACAGCCTCAACGACCCATCGACCTTTTTCGCAAAAAGCACGGGAGATCCCCTAGGAGACGTACTAGGACGGATAAACCCCTTACGCTCCAACTCCTCAAGTTGTACCTTTAGTTCCTGGAGTTCCGTCGGTGTCATTCGGTATGGCGGAATAGAAACCGGCTCCGCTCCCGCAGCAACTCGATTGCGAACTCAACATCCCTCTCGGGTGGTAACCCCGAGAAATCCTCAGGAAACACATCCTGAAACTGATCCACCACAGGAGGAAAAACAATTTGTTCCCCTCTTTCATCATCACCAAGCATGAGACATGCCACTTGAGTCGTGATTTCACTTATCCGTTGACCCAACGGTCCTGCACGACCTACTCGAACATCCCACTCGCCACGGTGGACATAAGTGTCACCCTCAAGTGACCAGAACGATACTCTGCGACGATAACAGTCGATGTGTGCTCGATACAACACCAACCAATCCATTCCCAAGATTAGGTCAAAACCTGACATCTCGAGAACGAATAAGTCCCACAGAAAACGATACCCGCCAACTTCCAAGGCACATCCCTTGCACTGTTTGATATCCTCAACCCGCACCCCCAACGGAGTGTCAATTGACATAACTCCACACACCCTTTCCACAGGCAAGCCCAGCAATACCACAAGTTGAGTAGAGACAAAAGAGTGTGTGGCACCTGTGTCAAACAACGCACTAGAAAACGTAGAAGTTACAAGGATCGTACCTCGAACAGTCGACGGTCCGGCCTCGCCGTCACCTGGCGCAAACTGAACTGTCTGAAGCTGACTCGCCCCTCCACCCTGGGCTCCAGCCTGAACGCCCTGCGTTGCACTGCCCTGCTAGCGTGAGCGATCTTGCCCGGGAGTTCCACATCCACCGCCCCTGCCAGTACGGCCCGTGGAGCTCCAACTGCCTGCCTGATACGGGGCAACTGATCCTCTTCCCGTATCTGGTACCTGCTTCCCGCCGTCATACTCGCCCACCTGTCGTGGGTTCCTGCAAAACCTCTGCACATGCCCCATCCTGCCGCACGAACGGCACTCAACTGGAGGTCGAGGACACTGACCACGCACATGCCTCGGCCTACCGCATTGATAGCAGAACACCTGATTCTCACTCTGAGAGGCTGACCCTCTCTTCTGACCACCATGCTGAAAACTTTCCAAACGGCGCTTCCGACCTTCGGAAGATGCATCACTTGTCCGCCCAGCTGGCACGACAAGCCTACCACCCGAAGCTCCCTTCAGGTTCCCTTCAGAGATGAATGTCTGATCCAACACCTCCGCAAACCTCTTCAAGCGGAAGATATTTACCTGAGACCTGATCGCATGTCTCAACCCATCCTGGAAGCGTCTTGCCACCGCTGTCTCATCCCCTGCTAATACTGGGACAAAGCGTCTCAAATCAGTGAAGCGACTAGCATAGTGCATCACCGATAACGATCCCTAAGTCAGGCTCATAAACTCTGCAGCCCGCTCCTGCCTCAAAGTCTCTGGGTAGAAATGCTCCAGAAACTTTTCCTGGAAAACATTCCACGACATCCCCTCAGCCTGCTCGGTCTGAGCCTGAATGTCCCACTAACGCCTCGCCTGGCCCCGCAACATGTAAACGGCCAGCTTTACTCGCTTTTCGACCGGGGTCTCCAGATGATCCTGTATCGTCTGGACAGACTCCAACCAGAACTCCGTTGCCTCTGGCCCACCCTCTCCGGTGAAAGTCGGAGGGTGCTGCAGCTGGAATTCCATGGTCAGCTCAAACATACTCGGTGCACCCTGCCCTGGGTCCCGATCCATCATCTGCATAAGGAGAGCCAAGTTCTCTCGGAACTGGTCTTCTCTACCTTCATTAATCACCACATTTTCTTGCTCTTCTACCGGAGGAGTGTTCTCAGCAACATCCTCCCGTTGCCCAACTGGCAATCGACGTCGTGGTGGCATCTCTCTACATTGCCAAACACGAGATTTAACACGCATACCATAAAACTCCACAACTGCAACAAAAGCTCTTTACTAGCTACAACCGCCCCAACCATCCCTACCGCGGGCCATGGTCCACATGGGGTAAACAACCATGCACTACCACCAACTCACACAACATTTTACCAAACGTTTCCACTTCATTTCAAACCCTTATATTTCGTTAAACATCATTTACCCACTTGTTTCATTTCATTCTTCTCATTATTTCTTAGTTTCATGAAATTCATAATGCACCCTACTTTCCTTCCTCACACACCCATCCCGTGCGTGTGCCGAATACAATGCATGTCATCTAACTCCCTAGGTGCCTACAATGATGCATGAATGCAAATCCTCGTGCCGTTAAGGCCACGAGTCAAATATCATAAAACAGTCACATCGAACCACATGTGTATCACCCAACGGTGAAATATCATCAACTGTAACAACACACAACCAAGAACATCAATTTCCCACCCAGGGTGACTTGGGTTTCCCCCGTACCTGGGTTAGCTACTCCCAACCACGAGCTCATTACCAAGGCCCGACACGTCTTAACCCTTGGCTACCAATCCCAAATAACAAGACCTCAGAGAAGGAGAAGAAAGACCTCTGATACCACATTGTAACGTCCCCGACCCGGAAGCCACTAAACCGGTGCTCCGAGCCGGGTGGTTACATAACCTTAAGCGCGCCTCCCCGTACGCCAAAGGCTGCCGACTAGCAGCGGGGGTCAAGTAGGGAGACTATACCCCCTTTTTATCAGAGTAAGCCACAACAGAATAACCAAACAGCGAAGACAATAACCAATAAACAAGGAACATGTATAGCAACCATTTCCAATAATAAACATGTCATGTCATACTACAAGTGCAAGAGTGAACAAAAGCCCAAAAATAAGGACAACAGCCAAAATCCCCAAGATAGTCCCGACTCCAAGTCCGGATCCTCCACCAAGTGTTACCCATGTCCACTCAGCTATCTAGCAAGGACCTTTGCCCTTGTCCTGATTTGCAAACATGAAGTCTGCTCGGGTACCCAACAGCGGCCCAAGCAGGGTGTGAGTACAACTCAGTAGGCCACCACCAACGGTGTCTACAAAATATCCAGTATAAACAGATAGTGCATGCGAAAGGAAAAAGGATGATAAAAGCCAAGTGATTATTTAAGTTGCCATTAACTAGTTCAAAGCCAAGCCTTTACCACATTCATTCCATTCATTTCGCACCAATCAACGTCACTTACTCTTTCATCACATTTCCATGGGTTAATCACATTCATCATGTTACATGGGTCTAAGGCCAACAATCACATGCTAGAGGGTAAACACATTGTTATCCTATCTCACTAAGACTAACCCCCTCATAGCAACCATATCCTCACCTCGAAGCCTCAGTCCGGGTGGATGCAATTGTTAGGAGAAAAGAGCATCAGTCCCCATTCCTAACTCATGCATTTAGGGTGGAGTTTAGAGCCACAGTCTTCACTCGACCCGTGGGCGTAGATCCTCAAGTCATACCCCACACTACCAAGCCATATGCACATGCTTATATATAAGTATCCATCAACCATCCAACCATTGCCCATCGGCAAACATCATTCACAATAACCCACATGGGAAACCACATCATGCCCTAACCCATTAACACATTATCATTTCACATCATTTAACCATTCACTCAATTCCCATGTGTTATGCCTATCTCACTAAGCATTCCACCCCAGACCCATAATCTATCCCATTATAGACTTTAATCAATTTACACATTAACCCATTTAACCCGTTCATCATTTCCATGAATCACCCATTCATTCCATTTCAAATAACCCTTTGATTATTACCAAGTCTAGGTGCATCACCTAACTTCTATTCCACGTTCAACCAATCATGCCAACATATTCATCAAGGGCTCTACCATTTACCACAACAAGATCACTTGTTTAATAACAATCCCTAAACCCGGGAAAAGCCGGCACATCCCATGGATGGCCCTAATTAGGTCAAGTCAATCCCAACACATCCAACGGGGATCGTGAGGGTTCCCATTTGCCATTTTAAACACCATTCTTCTCAAACATGCCAAGGCTATCTAAACATAACCAAGGAAAAGCAAGAACACAATTTAACATGCACAAAAACCCTAAATAACCATGGGATATAACTTGTAGACCACCTACCTCGAATCCGCGGTTGAACGCACCCTCAATCGAGTCCTTAGACCTCGATTCGACCAACCCTTGGAGTTCAACCTAGAACTCACCCAAAAGATAGAGTTTTAGGGTTTCGGAATGAGAGGGAGAGAAGACACAAACCCTAAACCAAGAAAAGAACCGAGGAGGAGATTAGTTTTACCCGGAGCTTCAATCCGCAACTAACGGCACCAAAAACGCCTTAGAATCGAAAGAGTTTGATCTCTTTAAGTCCTTGGGAGCTTTGGTTCGTGCCTAAGGTGAGGAGAGGAGGAAGAGAGGAAAATCCCAAGTTGGGGTTATAAAGCCCGGAGTGGCAATTTTGTAAATTTTCCAACTTTAAGTGGTCGCACGGTTTAGCCGCACGGTTTGGCAAACCGTGCGCATGCCACTGCCCGGAGGAGGGGGAGTCGCACGATTTAGCCGCACGGTTTGGCAAACCGTGCGCAAACCGTGCGCAAACCGTGAGCTCGCTTCTGTCCAGATGAGGGAGGTTCACACGGCTTAGTCTAGGCAGGCCGCACGATTTGGCTGACCGTGCGCAGGTCGTGCGCCTTGGTCTGTTTTGCCCAGACTTCCCTTCTTTCGTGCCCCGAGCCCCCTGAACACCCCCGAGGCCTCTCACACTTCCAAGAAACCTTTTAAAGTCCAAAAAGCAAAGGGTTCAACCCAAAGCACAACAAAAACATACCTTTCCAAAAACCGGGATCTTACAGCACTACTTTGTGATGTGGTAGACCCATGGCGGGGAGCACTACCGTGTTTGGGTGGCAGACCCACGGTGCTCGACAAGAAGAGTACCTCAGCAGTCTAAGGTTAGTGAGCAGCGCCTCGGAGTTGTGACAGGATCACTGTACTCGTCAGAGGAGGAGCTCTTCAGCAGTTGTGGTTTCGATATCATTAATGAAAATTCTGGTTTGAGCTGAGTCAATGACCTTTGTGTTTTCCTCATGATTGAGATGAGTCACTTGATAACTTAGGTATATGTATGAGCATATACCTAAGTAGTGGTTATCTGTTGATTTCATAACCTTTGTGTTTCCCCATGATTGAGATGGGTTACTTGATAACTTAGGTATAAGTATGGGCTTATACCTAAGTAAAGGTTATCTGATGAGATCCTTCTTTATGGTTATCCTTGTTGGATTTAGGGAGACCTTGAGGGTCTCGGGGTCCCTACTGAGTATCGTTATACTCACCTCTGCACGGGCTATGTCCGCACCTCGTTGTGTTGGATGCAGACGACGGACAGCGCTGATGGAAGCCGAGTGTTCGAGGACTGGACGGCACCTGGAGGTGGACCTCACGACGAGTCAGTACCCGGAGGTGGACTTCACGACGAGACGGTACTCGGAGGAGGTTGACGGACGAGAGCGTTGAGGAGGCTATCTGTACCTACCTTTCAGGTAGGATTCGTGGTGGACGACCCAGGAGCTACTACCATTTTCCGGCTGTTTGTCTTTTCTATTGTACTTTCGTTCAGTTGTAGCTGTACTTTTCAGTTGGGTTTGTATTCTGGCTCATTTACTTTTCAGCACTTTCTTTTGTACTTAGTGTTTGTTTATGCTTGTACTATGTGGTGTTTGATTACTTTATAAAGGCAATGTCTTCCCTATTTATCGGGATTTACGCCTTTGGTGCTAGTCGCCAGCCCCTAGCCTATGAAAGGCGGGCTTGGGGTAGTCACGGCACGGGCCCCGAGGACGGGTCGTGACAAGTACCTTTCCGTAGTACAATGGGCAAGTCGTCTGGTGCAAGGGTAGGAGCATCGGACGAAGCGGGGACGATGGTGTCCTCAGCCGGGACAGGGGGTATAGGCAATGGGCGACGAGAGTAGACCGCACCAAAATGGTGATCAACAGCAGCAGGGGGAGACACTAGTGGAGGGTGGATGATGAGGGGAAGACAGTTATCAATGTCAGTGTCTGGATGGGGAGAGAGAGATGAAAAAGGAGAGCTTTCAACAAACGATACGTCAGCAGAGATGATATACCACTGTAGGTCTGGAGAGAAGCAGCGATATCCGCGCTGAGTACGGGAATAGCCGAGGAATATGCAGCGGAGGGATTTAGGAGAGAGTTTGGAGAGACCAGGTCGAGTGTCACAGACATAACAGAGACATCTAAAGACACGCAAGGGAAGGGAGTGAGGAGGGAGAGAGGAGAACAGAGTATGAAAAGGAGTCTCCCCCTGAAGGATAGAAGAAGAGAGGCGGTTAATGAGGTAGGTAGCAGTCAGGATAGCATCGCACCAAAAATTGAGAGGCACCTTCATGTGGAATAGGAGGGCACGAGCAGTCTCCAGAATATGGCGGTGTTTTCGCTCGGCCACTCCATTCTGCTAAGGTGTATCGGGGCAAGATGTCTGGTGAATAATGTCTTTATCCTTGAGAAACTGCTGAAGGGTGGAAGATAAATATTCTCGTCCATTGTCGGAGCGGAGACATTTCAGCAAGGTTGATAGTTGAGTATGAATTTCATTGTAGAAGGTCTGAAAGGTAGAACACACTTCAGACCGATCATGAAGAAGGTATAGCCAGGTCATGCGGGAGTAGTCATCAATAAAGGTAATATAATACTGGTACTCGGGCTGGCTAAGAACCCTGCAAAGACCCCATACATCGGAATGAACAAGGTCGAAAGGATTCGCAGCACGCGGGTCCAAGCGAGGTACATATGTCACCCGATGATGTTTTGCAAACTTGCAGGGTTCACAATCGAATGAAAGATTAGGACTAAATTGGGGGCAAAGTTTATGCAGGACGGAAGTCGGCGGATGACCAAGGCAAGAATGAAGGTCAAGGGCAGGGGCTGAGGTGGATGGGCAGGCAATAGGGTGTGGGATATCGAGTATGTACACCCCGACCTGAAGATGACCTCGACCAAGTTCCCGATTTGTCGATCGCTCCTGAAACACAACACCAGAAGATGTAAAAATAGCAGCACAGTTTAAATCTTTGGTGAGTTGGCTGATGGAGAGAAGATTAAACTGGTTGTGAGGAACGTGAGCAACGGAAGGCAGACTAATAGGCGGGGTCAAAAGGCATGTGCCAAAGCCCGCAATGGGGATTGTTGATCCATCGGCAACAGTGATTGGAGAAGCACTAGTCGATGGATGGTAGGTAATGAACATACCAAAATCTCCTGTGAGATGTTGAGACGCACCGGAGTCGAGCATCCAGACTGACGGTCAATGAGATAGGCAGGCGGTGGAGCTATCAGTCTAAGCAATGGTGGCTGGATAAGAGGGTCGATGCTCAGGACGGGGTCGAGAAACCGCTGGAGGCGGACCGAGAGACCGCATCGGATGCAGGAGCCGAGAAGCGTCGGGAGACTGTCCAGTCAAACGTCGCCGGGAGTGCCGCAGGAGGGCGGGGCCGGATGACCGCATTGGATCCAAAAAACAGGAAACTCCTAAATTGCGGGAGGAAGCACCGGACTGGAGGCTCGCGGTCGCCTGGAGGGAGTCGCGCCTGGACAGAGGCGGGGCTAGGGGGTCGCCTGGCAGGAGGACGACCGGAGGCGCCACGAGGTGAGCGGCCGGCTTGGATTTGCTGCCGGTGGCCACGGGCAAACCTGGTGCCGGTACGGCCGAAAGAGAGCGCCGGCCTAAGGGGCACTCGGCGGAGCGGCTTCAAGCTGGAACGCCAGGGAGCTCCGGCGCTGGTCGGAGGTCGCGGCGGGGAGACACGGGCGGCCAGGCGATGCGCTCGACGGGGAGGCGCGCGGGTGGGATGGTCTGCGAGAGACTGAGAGGCGGAGCCGGGATTTTGCTGGAAGGCGCGTCTGGGGGTAGCGGGGGTGCATCGGACAGAACCGGGAAGAGGGCGGCCGGATGAGGCGTCGCCGGGCGGGGATGGCGTTGACGGGGCCGGTGCGCACAACCGGGAGGAGACATCGGGGCAAGGGTGTCGGGAGCCGCGTCTGGAAACGGCGACGGTGGGAGGCGCAGTCTGGAGGAGCGCGCAGGAGAGGGGCGCCGGGGAGCCACCTGAGGGAGAGAAGGATGCCAGGAGGATAGTCGTGGGTAGAGGAGGGAGGCCCGCCGGGAAGGGCAAAGGCAGAGGGGAGAGAGGCGGGGCCGGACAGAACCAGGAATCCACAGGGGAGGGAGGGTTCGGGATTAATTTCCCTCTGATACCATGTTGTTGGTGAATTCCCCTTACCTCAATGTGAGGTGGAGACATTCTTTTATAGATGAGTAAAAATAATTACAAGAATGATAAGTCCGATGTGGGACTCAGAAATACCCATTAAACTTAAATGGGGTCCAACAAGAACTTTTGGCCCGAGCACCCAAGCCCCTAGCATTCGGCACAATAATATAAGACATTAAATAAATGAAACTATAGCCTTGCAGCCTTTCAACTTGATGTGGAGAGAAACCGATACAAAAGGCTTAGAATCCTCTCTGGACCAGGAATGAGTAATTCTTTCTTCGGGTTCAAATGTCGGAAAATCACTACAGAGAGTATCATGTTCCATCCCCTCATGAGCATCCATATCATCCTCAGCAGCATTTTTAAGACCTCAAATTGATTAGGAGAGAAGTGTAACTGGAGCATACCATCTGTCACTCTTTTACCCAAAACCTCTGAAGGATTAGAAAAAAATAGCCCTCACAACAGGCAACATCAGCTTTTCAGAAGAAGACTCAGCACCAACTTTGACAGGAGTGCAACCAGCCTCTTTAGAAACTGATGTGTTTGAAGGAAAAGGATCCTTTGAGGAACAGTCCTCTGTAGGTGAAACAAGGATGACATCATCCCGCCGTGAGACATTCTGATGGATAGGACCAAAGGAAACTGGAACAGAAGTAGAAACAACCTTCGAGGCAATCTCTAAGGGGAGAGAAACATCATTCTCAACGCTGGAAACAGCATCGCTAACCGCTTCTTCTTCCCCCAACTCAACATGAAGCAAAAAGCATAGTTAAGCCGATAAATGTCACCTGAACTATTAGTAGCCTTTGCCTCATCATATATAAGAACCTCTCACTGAGAGTCTGAACCATCAGGAACTGGAAGACCAGCAGTATCATTGTCACCTTTAATGACCAGAAAACCAGAACACACAGAGGCACCTACACCATTGGAGACCTCGACTTCTTAAACATCATGAAAGGGAGATTTCTCTTTCTCCTTAACTAGGATCATACAATAAGAAAATGAATTTCCCTACAGAGGGAAAACCACACAAAATCTGGGGGGGTACTGAAAGAATTTGCGCTGCCACCAAGAGAATTCTTCTCCTGCACAGATAAGAATGCGATCAGGAATAGGAACAGCTAGATCAACTTCCACACAAATTCAGGGAACAGAATAGAAATGAAGGATTTTGGTTTCATCATCAGTGCAAAAAAAAAACCACCTAGAACATCACCCACGCACTGAAGAATATAAAGATTAAGCAAAGGGAGAGGAAGCCCGTGAAGCTTCAACCAAGGAGCTGCAGAGCTAGAGTTCTTCTCTTTATGAACATCCCAGGTCCATCCACAAAGAGTTAATCTCCAACCACCACACACTCGCCCCTCACACGGCCACGCCTACAAAAAATCCTACTTAGAGAAGCAGTGAATTGCAAAGTCATTCCATGAGATGGAAGACACTGCAGACGGGCGACTAAGATTCCAGGAAGACAAGAAATCTCGGAGAAAAGCTATCATCGGCTGCTCTCATCCGAATCACTCCACCTAGCGATGATAAGCATCATCCTCCCCTAGCTCTACCCTAGACAGATCCAACACAAGAATCCCCTCAACCCTCGCCGAGCAGCGGGGAGCGACGTCAATACCTGGAGTGAACGGGATCCTGTGAAAAGAGACTGCCACAGAAGAACCTTCCAGAAACTCCTTGAATGATCGAGGAATAGGCCCGCAAACCATAGCTTCAGGTGCAGGCAAAATAGGTATCACAGATCTGGAGATCTCTGAGGGAGAAACCGTCAACGCAGGAGGCAGAGACTTCCCGTCGCCGGCATGGAATCCCGCTCAATAGTGGAGAGATTTGAAAAAATAAAAAGGTGCGTGAGCTCCATATCAAATTATGAAAATTCAGTGTCAAAATTTGTATTAAATATTTTGAATCACATTTTCAAAATTTGGTTACAAGTTTAATTTTAATTTTTATCATAAAAATAAGTCACAGTGGTTCAAAGTTAATTTATCCCGGTAAAATTGAAAATGGACATGGTGTTAAACCAATATAAAAGGCTTAAAATATCTCTAAAAATTTCATTAATATGATTTTTTGAGTGGATTTAGAACCTAAATCATCTTATATTTTAAATTTAGTTACCTTGGTGTCACTTTCTCATGAAATATACTTTATATTGCTTTAAAATATTGAATAACTATAAGAGCACCACTCCCCTCTATTATAAATGAGAACATCTTCTCCTCACTTCTTCTGACGCATTAAGCACTCTAGATTGATAAATATGTTCTCAAATCCCTCTTTATCTCTCTTAGCCACATTTTAGTTTTTTCGCTCCATCCAAAATACCAAACTAGAATGCTAAAAGTGTAAACTGAATGAGGTTTTCTAAAGATGATGTTTAACTCTTAATCAATTTCTTTCATGATCATTTCTTCTTCTACCTCATTCAAACCAACCATAACCATGTTGATATATAAAATCAATATATCCTATATAATTAAATGATATTATGTTTATGGTATAATCCCTTTTCATCTTATTTTCCATCCTATGGTAAATAAAAACACTACTCGTCTATACGCGTGGACTATCACATCCACAAAATGATGTGTTTCATTTTTCATAAAATCCTCATATGGATAGTTATTATGATGGATTTAATGATAATATGTGATAATCATTACATAATTAATCTTTTTAAAGAAAATAAATTACTTTCCTCCATACCTTTCCATCTTTTGGAAAATGATACCGCCATTTATGTGTACATGTGGACTACCACATCCAGGAAGCGATGTGGTTCGTTTTTCCTGTTCAACATTCATGGATGGCTCAAAAATTGTATTATATATATATAAATGATAAGCATATCATGATTAAATATATAAAGACTATGGAATAATGACCCATTTGACCATGGTCATTCTACCGTTGTTGTTTTGAGATTATAAATCGAATGACCTCAAAATGTCCCACATGAACTTAAATGATTTAGTAAATGTATATGACATGGTAATAAATTATATAAAAGGGATTTGGACAAGTTAATAAAACAATAAAATTTTCTAAAAAAAGTAAATTATTATTATAAATTTGTTATATAGGAGTTAAAGAATGTATGTGTTGAGTTGGACATGAGGTAATGAATTTTCTTTAAAAACATTATTTTAAATGATTTTATGTTTTCTTCTGAATCATTTTTATCCATTTAAATGTGTAAAACTCTGAGATTTTAAAAAAGGAACATCTTGTTCAATAGCCTATATGACACACGACAACATGATTAGAAGAGAATGTAACAGTCCGATACTTTTCAATTTTTTTAAATAAATTCGATTTGTTTGATAGCTTATGATGTAGGCAACGCTGGGTTTAAACAAAATGGCACAACCAGAAAATTAACTTGTAGCCACGATAAAAAACCATGGTTATAGAGGTAAAACCCAAGGAAATATCTTATAGTAATGGCCAATCAAGTCGTGGGCCCTATTGGCAAGGAAATAGGGTCAGAGCTATACCCTCGCTTTTAAAGGCCATAGCCACGGTTGTCCACCGTGGCACCAGAACTATAGTCGTGATTTCCAAACCAAGAAAATGGGTATATAGCCAAGATTTTCCACTATGGAAATTAACCTATATACATGGTTTTCCACCATGTAAATAGATCTATTGCCATGTTTATAAAACTGTGGCAATATCCATATCGGTTCTCCACCATGGAAATAGACTTATAGCCATGGATTGAAACCATGGAAATAGGTATATTTCCACCTTGGAAAACTGTGGTTATTGTTGGAACCACTTTGTGTATAAGGTTGTATTTGTTGTCAATAATTGTCAATGGAATATCAAAATGAAAGAGATCAAGAAGTACTCCAATAAAATGGAGGAATGGAAGATCACAATGAAGGAGATCATGAAGTACTCCGATGAAGTAGAGGAGTAGTGATTCAGATGATTGTTGTGCTGATCTTAAGTTCAAAGAACATGTGTCAAAAGTGATACATTGTTTATAACAATGAAGAATGTGATGAGTAATCCATCCAAGGATGAAGACCATGCAATTCCTCCTTATTGCATAAGAACCATGGGCTTTGATGAAGACCATGCAATTCCTCATTATTGCATGAGAACAATGGGTTTTGATGAAGACCATGCAATTACTCATGATTGCCTGAGAACCATGCTAGAGACTTCTTGACGGATTGAATCACATGGTTTGCATTAAGTTGATCATGACGGTTGATGAAGGAGGCAGTGTGCCAATGAGTTGACTTCTGAGATGGCCATGCGAAGATTGAAATTATGAGATGGCCATGCACATCACATTGTATCAGAAGATAATGGTACTAAAGCTGTTCCTTCAGAGAATACATATCACAATAGTGGAGTTTGTGATAAAAGCAAAAGAGTTACTGAAGGATACAGATCACCAAGAAGAAGTGATGTTGAGGTGATCGTGCTTGTCGACAAAGCAAACAAACGACATACAAATTTGTTGACAAAGGAGATTCCATGGTGACATGTCGAGTTCAAGAGTTGTGGTCAACGATCTATGTTTGATTCAAGAACATCGACAGAGGAATGGATGATCTGGAGGCGGTACAAAAAGAGCAGATACAAGGTGGCGCCGTTTTCCAGTGTTTGCCAAATTTCAGAGCCTCAAAATCAACAAATGAAGAAGAGTGATTTTGGCAAAGGGACTTGCGCGCCATACTCTTGGAGGATAGGAAACCTGCGCACCATATGTTTTTAAATATCAGATCATCAAAATATGGCAAAGGGATAAGGGTCGGGCAAGTTTTGGTGAGGTCGTGCAGGTGAATTATGTACCGGGAAGAGACTTGTGCGCCGACGCCTTGAATGCATTATAACTTGCGCGCCTATGGTTTTTCGAGATCAGAAGATCCAAATTTGGCAAAGGCAAGATGTTCGCGCAAGTTTGGATGTTGATCGCGCAAGTGCCTAGTAGGGGCCGAGACTTGCGCGCCGATGGATGACTTGCGCGGCGCCGCCCAGGGGGTCCAGTTTGCCTATAAATACTGGACCACCCCTCCTCATTTCTTACGGAGCTCAAGACTTTGAGATTGTTCGAGCTCTCGTCGCATAGGTGGTTGAACCGCGCAAGTGGTAGTTGGGTCGCGCAAGTAGAGGTTGCGCGCTGACTGATGGTTGAGCGCCCCTGGTGATTTGGGCAAGGAAGGAAGTGAGTCGCGCAGGTTTGAAGTTCAAGAAGGCAGAGTCGCGCAGGTGATTTGGAGACACTTGCGCTCCAGGTTATACTTGCGCACCTAAGACTTGCGCGCCAGCTAGAGACTTGCGCGCCGGGCTTGAAAAGGAGATCCAAATATTGTTGAAGCACGCCCGCCTTTCTGGAGCTGCACAAGAGCTAAAGATTGCATGATACTTTCGGTGCGAAGCAAGATTGAAGAAGAAATCTAAATGATACATGCATGATCTCATGCATACTTGGTGAATTGATTCTGACGAATGCCGAGTAAGTTGAACATCATTTATTGAGCAATCACATAAGTGATTGTGATTCAGGCAAACGAAGACAAGGGGATCTAGTGCATTCAGTCATTGCACTAAAGAAGAAAGATTGAACTATAAAGAGCATCAACTCTAAACCCTGATGAAAGCGAAGTCTCATGCTGAACAGGAGACAAAGAACATCAATGCACATTTATTGAAGAGACCTTCACGTCTATAAACCGAGTGGGACTTCACCAACGTTAGTGAGCCAGGGGGAGTCAACGGGAGTGACCCAAGGGACGCATTGAGCTATCCCTGAACAATTGTAAAGGCAGTGAGCCTGGGACAGAGTGACTGTACCCAAACCTTTCTAATCTACAGCTAGTGAAGCATAGTGGATTTAGGTACGACCGACAACCTGTCGGCGTATGCTCCTTGGACGTAGCCCTTAGTGGTGAACCAAGTAAAAATAGTTGTGTCATCTCTCTACATGTGAATGTTTAATTGCTGATCATATCCTTCATACAGGTTTAAGTAGTTCCTACCAACGTGGGAACAAGATCCACAACTAAAAGAAGAAAAAGTTGCCACCCTGATTCACCCCTCCCCTCTCAGGGTGTCCCGGGGTCCTACAAGTGGTATCAGAGGGAAAGGTTAACATATGTTGGATATTCTCCAGTAATTCAATTGAGAAGAGGATTTGAGTTTCTTTCCTAAAGTCAACAATGAAGAGCAGTCTTGATGAAGTTTCTGAGCAGACGTCTACATCTAGCAAGACCATGACAAACAGGAAAAAGAAAGAGAAGAAGCAGCTAAAGAAGTCCCCCATATCCAAAGAAGATGCAGTGTCTTGTTCTCCATGCCATTCCAAAAATGAAGAAACATCAGGCATGGAAAGTATCGAGCAGGTGACTCAGAATTCTTCCAGAGGAAAGGATGACACCCCCAATTCACGCTTTCAAGAAAAGCTCAAAACATATCTGCATGATATTCCTGAAGAAAGGGCTGCTACTATTTGTAGCCTATTTCATACTATGCAGGTTGAGATCACTCGACTTGAAAGGGAAGCAGACAATATGGAAAAGGGGCTGGAAAGAAAAGTTCTGGAAAGTATGAAGCTCACCAAACAGGTTAAAGTCTTTGAAGAAAACGAGGAAGTCAATAAGACTTTAAAAGAAAGGATCCATGCACTTGAAGCTGAGCTGAAGAAGAGCAGTGAAGTCAAGAATTTTTGTTTGGAAGAAACTTCCATTAAATTCAGGGAACTTGACTCTTTGTTACAAAACAAAGTTAAGATGCATGAAGATGAGGTTGAAAGGTTGAAGAAGACTTGTGAAGAGAAGATGATCACGATTGAAGATCAGATGATCATCCTCAATATTGTGGGTCAAAGATTGGATGCTCAGTTGACCATGATTGAGAACACACATATTGAGACTTCACAAAAGAATGAAATGAGTGATGCTTGCACTCAATGTTCGTTGGAGGAGTCTAAAGCTGAAATGCCTCCAACATGTGATAAGAAGATTATGACAACTCTTGATTATCCTCATCAAGAATCAGTTGCTGCTGGTACTCAATGCTCACTGGAGGATTCTATTGTCAAAAGACCTCCAACATGTGATAAGAAGATCATGACTTCACTCTTTGATCTATCACAAGCAACTGAGAAAGTGAAGGTACCGTCCAAACCATCTTGTACTCATATTTCTAAATACACTCCTACAATCAGTGCAGGTGGGAAGAAAAGTTCTAAACAAGTATGGATGAGGAGAGGTGAGAAGAAGAAACCTACCACCATGGCTAGGGTGGATGGGAAGAAAAAGGAGGAAGTGGGTTCCTCAAATAGAGCACAAAAGATTAAGAAGGTGGCCCAACAACTTAATACAGAAGACATAAAGAAGAAAAGATTTGTGGGTCAATGTTGGTGCTGCAACAGATTTGGGCACTGTGCACTGGATTGTCTTTATAATCCCTTACATGGAAAAGCACAGAGAATGCCTATATTAAAGAGAAGGAAGCCAGAGAAAAATAAGCAACATCAGCAGGTCCAGAAGCATCTGTTTACTGCAAACAGATTTGGAATTCTTGATAACATCTGTGATGTATGCAACGGTAGCGGTCACAATGCAGGAACATGTCCATATCAACATGCTTTCACTGTTGAAAAGAAAAGAAGACCTCTGATGCCGTCAAATAATGAAGCAACTACCTTGGGGAGAAATCAGAAGAATGTTGTGAACACACATTTCCCCAAGAATATCTCAAGTAGAGAAGCTGAGAAGACCCAGGATTTTAGATCCATGAAATTGAAGGGTCATTCATCCAAAAGAAACACTAAGTGAGATGAATCTCGGATGAACCCATGTGGAAGACCTAAACCAGCTGCAAAAGTTCCAAATGACATATTGGTCATCTGGCCAGAAGATTTGAAAAGAATGAGGAAACTTGAAGATGAGAAGGCCAAGGCTGGTGACATAGGAAAAGGAAAACTTTCACATGATGAAGACACAGTGCAGGAGAGTTTGCAAACAAAGATAAACACACGTGTCAAAGAAGTTCTCTGTGAGAGATGCAAGAAATCTGGTCACATTTCAAAAGGTTTCCTAACCTTAATACCAGAGCAAGAAGCAGTCCTTAAGAGGAGTAAGAATGTATCATTCATGATGGCTGCTAAGCAGAACAATTCTCCACACAAAGTAGAAGAGAATGTGAACAGAGCCATGCCACACCGACAGATGTCAGAACACATGTTCAAATGTACAGGCATGAAGACTGGAGTGAACAGAAAAACTTGGTTGAGAAAAGAACCTCAACCAAGCAAGTCTTCTTGATGAAGCAAGAAGGAACCACCATATTCCTGTAATCATTTGTGTATTGTGTTTGTGCTAATAATGCAGGGAATTGAAGGTGAAGCATGCTCTCAGGGGGAGAACCTGAGAAGTAGTGAATGTTGTCAACTCTTTATAGCCAAGCTGAAGAATTTTCCATCCTTAGTAGATTCTTCAATTGATATTCAAAGATTATGATGATGAAGGATCACTCTTGATGAAGATGATGAGGAGTGTCTCCCTTGAGGGGGAGAAGAATGAAGAAGCTTCCATAATCACCGTTTCAATCAATATCAACTCCAGCTGGACTCAAAAGCAGTTACTCTGTGAATTTCTTGAAGAACACGCCAATGGAGAAGGTATGCCATTTCTCAATCACTATCCCTTGGTTACTCAGATCAAAGATTATTTTACAAAGGGGGAGTAACTGAATTGATCAGTTACATAAAGAGAATGGAAGTGCCCCAAGGTCACTTATCCTGTCGATTGCACTTGAATGTTTTTGATCTATTTGCTGAAGTGAGTGCAGGAGTTTCAGGTTGATTATTATCTATCATAGTTGATCTTCTTCTACCTGGAATTAAAGTGGTAAACCCTTGAAGACAAGATACATGAGTTATCATCTCATGTTGGTATCATGATCTGTGGATAATGGACAACCTTTTTTACTTAATCAAATCCTCTTGTTTTCTACATCGATCATTGCTCAAGTAGACTTAGAGTGAAATGATTAATGAAACACTGCTTAAGTGTGGATTGATACCCTCCCTACCATGTGATTTGTATTTCTTGTCAATAAGGGGGAGAGAAAGTGAAATGAAAAGAAACGTTGATTTGCTGAGAAGATTCTCATTTTGACATTGACTGATTCATTTCAGAAGATGTATAAGGTATTGACAACCAAATACAAAGGGGGAGATTGTGGGAACCACTTTGTGTATAAGGTTGTATTTTTTTGTCAATAGTTGTCAATGGAATATCAAAATGAAAGAGATCAAGAAGTACTCCAATAAAATGGAGGAATGGAAGATCACAATGAAGGAGATCATGAAGTACTCCGATGAAGTAGAGGAGTAGTGATTCAGATGATTGTTGTGCTGATCTTAAGTTCAAAGAACATGTGTCAAAGGTGATACATTGTTTATAACAATGAAGAATGTGATGAGTAATCAATCCAAGGATGAAGACCATGCAATTCCTCCTTATTGCATAAGAACCATGGGCTTTGATGAAGACCATGAAATTCCTCATTATTGCATGAGAACAATGGGTTTTGATGAAGACCATGCAATTACTCATGATTGCCTGAGAACCATTCTAGAGACTTCTTGACGGATTGAATCACATGGTTTGCATGAAGTTGATCATGACGGTTGATGAAGGAGGAAGTGTGCCAATGAGTTGACTTCTGAGATGGCCATGCGGAGATTGAAATTATGAGATGGCCATGCACATCACATTGTATCAGAAGATAATGGTACTAAATCTGTTCCTTCAGAGAATACATATCACAATAGTGGAGTTTGTGATAAAAGAAAAAGAGTTACTGAAGGATAGAGATCACCAAGAAGAAGTGATGTTGAGGTGATCGTGCTTGTCGAAAAAGCAAACAAACGACATAAAAATTTGTTGAAAAAGGAGATTCCATGGTGACATGTCGAGTTCAAGAGTTGTGGTCAACGATCTATGTTTGATTCAAGAACATCGACAGAGGAATGGATGATCTGGAGGCGGTACAAAAAGAGCAGATACAAGGTGGCGCCGTTTTCCAGTGTTTGCCAAATTTCAGAGCCTCAAAATCAACAAATGAAGAAGAGTGATTTTGGCAAAGGGACTTGCGCGCCATACTCTTGGAGGATAGGAAACCTACGCACCATATGTTTTTAAATATCAGATCATCAAAATATGGCAAAGGGATAAGGGTCGGGCAAGTTTTGGTGAGGTCGCGCAGGTGAATTATGTACCGGGAAGAGACTTGTGCGCCGACGCCTTGAATGCATTATAACTTGCGCGCCTATGGTTTTTCGAGATCAGAAGATCCAAATTTGGCAAAGGCAAGATGTTCGCGCAAGTTTGGATGTTGATCGCGCAAGTGCCTAGTAGGGGCCGAGACTTGCGCGCCGATGGATGACTTGCGCGCCGCCGCGCAGGGGGTCCAGTTTGCCTATAAATACTGGACCACCCCTCCTCATTTCTTACGGAGCTCAAGACTTTGAGATTGTTCGAGCTCTCGTCGCATAGGTGGTTGAACCGCGCAAGTGGTAGTTGGGTCGCGCAAGTAGAGGTTGCGCGCTGACTGATGGTTGAGCGCCCCTGGTGATTTGGGCAAGGAAGGAAGTGAGTCGCGCAGGTTTGAAGTTCAAGAAGGCAGAGTCGCGCAGGTGATTTGGAGACACTTGCGCTCCAGGTTATACTTGCGCACCTAAGACTTGCGCGCCAGCTAGAGACTTGCGCGCCGGGCTTGAAAAGGAGATCCAAATATTGTTGAAGCACGCCCGCTTTTCTGGAGCTGCACAAGAGCTAAAGATTGCATGATACTTTCGGTGCGAAGCAAGATTGAAGAAGAAATCTAAATGATACATGCATGATCTCATGCATACTTGGTGAATTGATTCTGACGAATGCCGAGTAAGTTGAACATCATTTATTGAGAAATCACATAAGTGATTGTGATTCAGGCAAACGAAGACAAGGGGATCTAGTGCATTCAGTCATTGCACTAAAGAAGAAAGATTGAACTATAAAGAGCATCAACTCTGAACCCTGATGAAAGCGAAGTCTCATGCTGAACAGGAGACAAAGAACATCAATGCACATTTATTGAAGAGACCTTCACGTCTATAAACCGAGTGGGACTTCACCAACGTTAGTGAGCCAGGGGGAGTCAACGGGAGTGACCCAAGGGACGCATTGAGCTATCCCTGAACAATTGTAAAGGCAGTGAGCCTGGGACAGAGTGACTGTACCCGAACCTTTCTAATCTACAGCTAGTGAAGCATAGTGGATTTAGGTACGACCGACAACCTGTCGGCGTATGCTCCTTGGACGTAGCCCTTAGTGGTGAACCAAGTAAAAATAGCTGTGTCATCTCTCTACATGTGAATGTTTAATTGCTGATCATATCCTTCATACAGGTTTAAGTAGTTCCTACCAACGTGGGAACAAGATCCACAACTAAAAGAAGAAAAAGTTGTCACCCTGATTCACCCCTCCCCTCTCAGGGTGTCCCGGGGTCCTACAAGTGGTATCAGAGGGAAAGGTTAACATATGTTGGATATTCTCCAGTAATTCAATTGAGAAGAGGATTTGAGTTTCTTTCCTAAAGTCAACAATGAAGAGCAGTCTTGATGAAGTTTCTGAGCAGACGTCTACATCTAGCAAGACCATGACAAACAGGAAAAAGAAAGAGAAGAAGCAGCTAAAGAAGTCCCCCATATCCAAAGAAGATGCAGTGTCTTGTTCTCCATGCCATTCCAAAAATGAAGAAACATCAGGCATGGAAAGTATCGAGCAGGTGACTCAGAATTCTTCCAGAGGAAAGGATGACACCCCCAATTCACGCTTTCAAGAAAAGCTCAAAACATATCTGCATGATATTCCTGAAGAAAGGGCTGCTACTATTTGTAGCCTATTTCATACTATGCAGGTTGAGATCACTCGACTTGAAAGGGAAGCAGACAATATGGAAAAGGGGCTGGAAAGAAAAGTTCTGGAAAGTATGAAGCTCACCAAACAGGTTAAAGTCATTGAAGAAAACGAGGAAGTCAATAAGACTTTAAAAGAAAGGATCCATGCACTTGAAGCTGAGCTGAAGAAGAGCAATGAAGTCAATAATTTTTGTTTGGAAGAAACTTCCATTAAATTCAAGGAACTTGACTCTTTGTTACAAAACAAAGTTAAGATGCATGAAGATGAGGTTGAAAGGTTGAAGAAGACTTGTGAAGAGAAGATGATCATGATTGAAGATCAGATGATCATCCTCAATATTGTGGGTCAAAGATTGGATGCTCAGTTGACCAAGATTGAGAACACACATATTGAGACTTCACAAAAGAATGAAATGAGTGATGCTTGCACTCAATGTTCGTTGGAGGAGTCTAAAGATGAAATGCCTCCAACACGTGATAAGAAGATTATGACAACTCTTGATTATCCACATCAAGAATCAGTTGTTGCTGGTACTCAATGATCATTGGAGGATTCTATTGTCAAAAGACCTCCAACATGTGATAAGAAGATCATGACTTCACTCTTTGATCTATCACAAGCAACTGAGAAAGTGAAGGTACCATCCAAACCATCTTGTAATCATATTTCTAAATACACTCCTACAATTAGTGCAGGTGGGAAGAAAAGTTCTAAACAAGTATGGATGAGGAGAGGTGAGAAGAAGAAACCTACCACCATGGCTAGGGTGGATGGGAAGAAAAATGAGGAAGTGGGTTCCTCAAATAGAGCACAAAAGATTAAGCAGGTGGCCCAACAACTTAATACAAAAGACATAAAGAAGAAAAGATTTGTGGGTCAATGTTGGTGCTGCAACAGATTTGGGCACTGTGCACTGGATTGTCTTTATAATCCCTTAAATGGAAAAGCACAGAGAATGCCTATATCAAAGAGAAGGAAGCCAGAGAAAAAGAAGCAACATCAGCAGGTCCAGAAGCATCTTTTTACTGCAAACAGATTTGGAATTCTTGATAACATCTATGATGTATGCAACGGTAGCGGTCACAATGCAGGAACATGTCCATATCAACATGCTTTCACTGTTGAAAAGAAAAGAAGACCTCTGATGTCGTCAAATAATGAAGCAGCTACCTTGGGGAGAAATCAGAAGAATGTTGTGAACACACATTTCCCCAAGAAGATCTCAAGTAGGGAAGCTGAGAAGACCCAGGATTTTAGATCCATGAAATTAAAGGGTCATTCATCCAAAAGAAACACTAAGTGGGATGAATCTCGGATGAACCCATGTGGAAGACCTAAACCAACTGCAAAAGTTCCAAATGACATATTGGTCATCTGGCCAGAAGATTTGAAAAGAATGAGGAAACTTGAAGATGAGAAGGCCAAGGCTAGTGACATAGGAAAAGGAAAACTTTCACATGATGAAGACACAGTGCAGGAGAGTTTGCAAACAAAGATAAACACACGTGTCAAAGAAGTTCTGTGTGAGAGATGCAAGAAATCTGGTCACATTGCAAAAGGTTGCCTAACCTTAATACCAGAGCAAGAAGCAGTCCTTAAGAGGAGTAAGAATGTATCATTCATGATGGCTGCTAAGCAGAACAATTCTCCACACAAAGTAGAAGAGAATGTGAACAGATCCATGCCACACCGACAGATGTCAGAACACATGTTCAAATGTGCAGGCATGAAGACTGGAGTGAACAGAGGAACTTGGTTGAGAAAAGAACCTCAACCAAGCAAGTCTTCTTGATGAAGCAAGAAAGAACCACCTTATTCCTGTAATCATTTGTGTATTGTATTTGTGCTAATAATGCAGGGAATTGAAGGTGAAGCATGCTCTCAGGGGGAGAACCTGAGAAGTAGTGAATGTTGTCAACTCTTTATAGCCAAGCTGAAGAATTTTCCATCCTTAGTAGATTCTTAAATTGATATTCAAAGATTATGATGATGAAGGATCACTCTTGATGAAGATGATGAGGAGTGTTTCCCTTGAGGGGGAGAAGAATGAAGAAGCTTCCATAATCACTGTTTCAATCAATATCAACTCCAGCTGGACTCAAAAGCAGTTACTTTGTGAATTTCTTGAAGAACACGCCAATGGAGAAGGTATGCCATTTCTCAATCACTATCCCTTGGTTACTCAGATCAAAGATTATTTTACAAAGGGGGAGTAACTGAATTGATCAGTGACATAAAGAGAATGGAAGTGCCCCAAGGTCACTTATCCTGTCGATTGCACTTGAATTTTTTTGATCTATTTGCTGAAGTGAGTGCAGGAGTTTCAGGTTGATTATTATCTATCATAGTTGATCTTCTTCTACCTGGAATTAAAGTGGTAAACCCTTGAAGACAAGATACATGAGTTATCATCTCATGTTGGTATCATGATCTGTGGATAATGGACAACCTTGTTTACTTAATCAAATCCTCTTGTTTTCTACATCGAGCATTGCTCAAGTAGACTTAGAGTGAAATGATTAATGAAACACTTCTTAAGTGTGGATTGATACCCTTCCTACCATGTGATTTGTATTTCTTGTCAATAAGGGGGAGAGAAAGTGAAATGAAAAGAAACGTTGATTTGCTGAGAAGATTCTCATTTTGACATTGACTGATTCATTTCAGAAGATGTATAAGGTATTGACAACCAAATACAAAGGAGGAGATTGTTGGAACCACTTTGTGTATAAGGTTGTATTTGTTGTCAATAGTTGTCAATGGAATATCAAAATGAAAGAGATCAAGAAGTACTCCAATAAAATGGAGGAATGGAAGATCACAATGAAGGAGATCATGAAGTACTCCGATGAAGTAGAGGAGTAGTGATTCAGATGATTGTTGTGCTGATCTTAAGTTCAAAGAACATGTGTCAAAGGTGATACATTGTTTATAACAATGAAGAATGTGATGAGTAATCCATCCAAGGATGAAGACCATGCAATTCCTCCTTATTGCATAAGAACCATGGGCTTTGATGAAGACCATGCAATTCCTCATTATTGTATGAGAACAATGGGTTTTGATGAAGACCATGCAATTACTCATGATTGCCTAAGAACCATGCTAGAGACTTCTTGACGGATTGAATCACATGGTTTGCATGAAGTTGATCATGATGGTTGATGAAGGAGGAAGTGTGCCAATGAGTTGACTTCTGAGATGGCCATGCGGAGATTGAAATTATGAGATGGCCATGCACATCACATTGTATCAGAAGATAATGGTACTAAAGCTGTTCCTTCAGAGAATACATATCACAATAGTGGAGTCTGTGATAAAAGCAAAAGAGTTACTGAAGGATACACATCACCAAGAAGAAGTGATGTTGAGGTGATCGTGCTTGTCGACAAAGCAAACAAACGACATACAAATTTGTTGACAAAGGAGATTCCATGGTGACATGTCGAGTTCAAGAGTTGTGGTCAACGATCTATGTTTGATTCAAGAACATCGACAGAGGAATGAATGATCTTGAGGCGGTACAAAAAGAGCAGATAAAAGGTGGCGCCGTTTTCCAGTGTTTGCCAAATTTCAGAGCCTCAAAATCAACAAATGAAGAAGAGTGATTTTGGCAAAGGGACTTGCGCGCCATAATCTTGGAGGATAGGAAACTTGCGCGCCATATGTTTTTAAATATCATAGCATCAAAATATGGCAAAGGGATAAGGGTCGGGCAAGTTTTGGTGAGGTCGCGCAGGTGAATTATGTACCGGGAAGAGACTTGCACGCCGACGCCTTGAATGCATTATAACTTGCGCGCCTATGGTTTTTCGAGATCAGAAGATCCAAATTTGGCAAAGGCAAGATGTTCGCGCAAGTTTGGATGTTGATCGAGCAAGTGCCTAGTAGGGGCCGAGACTTGCGCGCCGATGGATGACTTGCGCGCCGCCGCGCAGGGGGTCCAGTTTGCCTATAAATACTGGACCACCCCTCCTCATTTCTTATGGAGCTCAAGACTTTGAGATTGTTCGAGCTCTCGTCACGTAGGTGGTTGAACCGCGCAAGTGGTAGTTGGGTCGCGCAAGTAGAGGTTGCGCACCGACTGATGGTTGAGCGCCCCTGGTGATTTGGGCAAGGAAGAAAGTGAGTCGCGCAGGTTTGAAGTTCAAGAAGGCAGAGTCGCGCAGGTGCTTTGGAGACACTTGCGTGCCAGGTTATACTTGCGCGCCTAAGACTTGCGCGCCAGCTAGAGACTTGCGCGCCGGGCTTGAAAAGGAGATCCAAATATTGTTGAAGCACGCCCGCCTTTCTGGAGCTGCACAAGAGCTAAAGATTGCATGATACTTTCGGTGCGAAGCAAGATTGAAGAAGAAATCTAAATGATACATGCATGATCTCATGCATACATGGTGAATTGATTCTGACGAATGCCGAGTAAGCTGAACATCATTTATTGAGCAATCACATAAGTGATTGTGATTCAGGCAAACGAAGACAAGGGGATCTAGTGCATTCAGTCATTGCACTAAAGAAGAAAGATTGAACTATAAAGTGCATCAACTCTGAACCCTGATGAAAGAAAAGTCTCATGCTGAATAGGAGACAAAGAACATCAATGCACATTTATTGAAGAGACCTTCACGTCTATAAACTGAGTGGGACTTCACCAACGGCAGTGAGCCAGGGGGAGTCAACGGGAGTGACCCGAGGGACACATTGAGCCATCCCTGAACAATTGTAAAGGTAGTGAGCCTGGGACAGAGTGACTGTACCCGAACCTTTGTAATCTACAGCTAGTGAAGCATAGTGGATTTAGGTACGACCGACAACCTGTCGGCGCATGCTCCTTGGACGTAGCCCTTAGTGGTGAACCAAGTAAAAATAGCTGTGTCATCTCTCTGCATGTGAATGTTTAATTGCTGATCATATCCTTCATACAGGTTTAAGTAGTTCCTACCAACGTGGGAACAAGATCCACAACTAAAAGAAGAAAAAGTTTCCACCCTGATTCACCCCTCCCCTCTCAGGGTGTCCCGGGGTCCTACAGTTATAACCCTTTCAAACCATGGCTATAGGCTTCTAAAAAACGTGACCAACCTGATTTGAACCCTATACCTCCATTATTGGAAACTAGCCACTTATCCATGTAGGATCCGACTGCAGTAGAATCATGGAGGTTGGAAGGGACCAACTTTGGTTTTTTCGTAATTGATGACCAATCTAGGATCAATGTGACAATAAACGCCAGTATCCACAGATTTATTTAGACAAAGAGAAGAATAGCATCACGACCCTGACCCCAGAAGACTAAAATCGGTGCCTGAAACATGGTGTGCAATTTTTTTTATAAAACAGGTTTACAAAAGAAGGAAATTTGCACATCTTGTCCCAATACAGAGGATCGTCTCGGTTTAGAATCTTGGAAAATCAAATGCTACTGAAGTACTCCTTCTGAGAACATGGAAGGGTTAAGCCTCAACTTGGTGTCGTTACAAAAAGTGTTTAGGGCTTGAGCACAACTACTACAAACCTGAAAAACATAAATTTAAATGTAGGGTGAGTACAAACATTCCCACTAAGGGGTTTTAAAACATTTGGAGAAAATTCAATTTCAAAACAACCACCTTGAAAACAAACATAAAACAATTCTTGAGAGAGAGATTTAACATTTGCACAACATCAATATTTTCGTAGGTTACGTGCAGACATTATTCCAAAAGACCATTTTCATAAAAGTTAGTTGTGCATCCTACAAAACATGAATTCAGAGTGCGCATGTGTATGAGTTGTGCATAATATATAACACAATCAAGCCAATTTCGAAAGCTTTGTTACGGGTCTAAGAATTCATATCATGATTCATTACAAAAAAAAGATTCATATGACTTTATCATTAGATACTCTTTCCTTGTATAACATGCCATTTGCACACTTGATATGCCTTGTGATCATACAAGATTCTTAAGCAAGGATCCACAATCCCTTGGTTATTCATTTACTATATCATAGTGAGGAAATGTATAATGATGGACTTTTTCAAGGCCTTGCGCCAAGACCGTACGGGTAAAAACCCAACATAATTGTAGTTAACTACCACACATGGTTGTGAACAAAGCTAGCATCATGTTCACGCATCATTTCACATAACTCATGAGACTTCATCACTTTACCCAATGCATTGGAACGCTGTATAATTCCGGGCGCACCCGTCACATCATTTTAAGTCCCATACATTCCTCATATGTCTTAGCACGATCTCATATTCATAAAGCTCATGTTGCATAGAACTTACATTCTTAGTCCATAATCCCCTTTTGTACATGTTCACACTGAAAAGGATTATGCAAAAGAATTTGACTTGTTGGATTCATATTAAATGGTGACATGTATGATAAATAATATTCTTATGCACATGTAATAAGAACTTGTATACATAAAATAACGGGTTAGCACATGAAATAACAACTCTTTCATTTAAACCCTTAAGGACATGGCCTTTTCCAAACCATGCTGATACCTTTTAACTTTGAGGTACCCATTTCATTTATGAAACAATTATTTATAAAAGATAAACTCAAAGGACCAAAGGCAGTTCTTGTGAAACATTTAAAATACAAAACATGGTTTATGGCCTATGAAGTGTTTAAGCATAAAAGAAATATTTACACACATGAGTTCATGCATAAATGTACATTTATATTTGAACATAAAAACAACTATCATACCCTTTACTTGAGAAAACGAATTCAAAATACATACGTGTTCAGGTAAAGTTGATAATTATAAAAAGTTTATGTACTCTTAGAGTGTGTGTCATGGGATCTACACACCCCAAAACAAGATTTTAATAAATTCTTTCAACTGTGGCATGACTTAAAATAAGAAATGGTTTAGTGAAACCCCAATTATATCATGTTTATATATCCAAACACACATGAATTACAAATAAGGGTATACAAAAAAAACATGAGGGACTAGACCCCTTGCATGTAGTTTATGTTTTGAAAACAATACTCAAAAATGAAAGACCACCCTTCAAAGATCATAACCCGAAATGGGTTGTTGTATACATATATATTTATATATATATGAACATATATATATTTTTTTATTTGAAATTCTAAAACGGATTTAAGGTGAAATTATATACATATATATATATATAAGGAAAATAAATTAGTGGAGAAGGGTTCACATGTAATATTGAAAGCATGAACCCTCTTGTATGTATTGCATACTTAAACAGAAAACTCAACATGAGTTCTGTTTTAAAAGAGATATGAAACCATACACACACACACACACACACACACACACACACATAAATGTATGGACCCATATATATACATGAGAGCAAAAGAGTTTTACGAAAAGGATGAAAACAAAAATAGGTGGATCCCTTACCTGTCTTCGGATGTGAATGGAGGATGGGAAGTCACCATTTGCATGTCAAGAGAAGGAAACCGGTGATTTTGAGTGCAAGAAACCAGGTTTATATATATGCGGTGTTTCATATATTTTATATATATAACATATCACAAATATAATAAAACCAAAGACTTGACCGAATTAAAAAAACAGCAGGTTTCTTATGAGAGAACACAAAGAAGAAAATCGGTGATTATGATACATATATATATATATATATAAAGTTTGAAAACTATACCAAAAAAAAAGCAAACTAAAGATAACAAATAAAAATGGAACAAAAGAGATCGGGGAAGATCCTGTGGGTAGAAGTCGTGACTGATCATGATGGATGGTGGAGATTTTTGAGGAAGAAGAAAAGAAGAAGGAGAAGATGCATAAGAAGGAGGTGATACCAGTGGGTGGCCACTGATTTTGAGGGCGACAGGGAAGACAACGCGGAAGAAAAACCGGGAAAAAAATGAATGGTTGATATCGGTTCTGGAGAAAGATCCAACGGACGAGGCGAGGCGTGGAATTTAAACCGAGTGAACGGTCGAGATTCGATCCGAGGTAGATCGGACAGCCGTCGAGGAGCACTGTAGAGCTTTGGGGTCATGAGGGATAAAAGGAGAGATCGGATCAACAACCTGGATCGCGTGTGACGCGATCCAATGGCCCAGATCGCGTTTCGCCTGAAATTTTGCTTCCCACATCGAAACGGAGCTAGGTGCGGGGCTTCTTTATAATCCTGAGACTCCGCTACACCACTTAGAAATCACATCACACACGAATGGGGTCCTTACACATGGGATCCTTCTCCCCTCTCACACCCCCCGCAGACCTCGACCTACCTGTGCTCTGCCATGGCTTCACGCCCGCAGTGGCGCGCGCTCCTGCTCTCCCATGCGCCCTTCGGGGCACCCATGCTTGGCCAGCCATAGCCTGAGATGAGGGATAGGCTTAGCCACCCTGCGTGTGCTGCCTCCCTCAGCCTAGCTTGTAAGGGCTGGCTAAAATGGGTTAATTTTTTATTAACCCAAAACTTCAAAATGACCAACTAAAACAGAATATTTTACTTCCATAAAATTTTATTTATTTATTTCTTTTCACAATTCAAACTATATGACTTTTAATTAGTAAAGGTAAAATGTTTTCAAAAACATTACAAACCAAACTACATAACTATTACTTAACAAAGGTAAAAATGTTTTCAAATTTCAAAACATTATACATACCTTTCTTTGAATTAAAGTGGACGAATATACCAAAACTTTACGATTTTAAAATGACCTGTCTTCGAAATATTAGCTCAATTTAAATATGTTCAACAATAGGATTTTAAAGCACTCAATTACTTAAAACATTTCAAGGTGATTTTACATATATGGAAATCATTACAAATTATGTTCAAAAGAAGGAAATATTTATAATTTGCCATACAAAACTATAATATCTAAATATTTTTGAAACATTAAAGAAAATTTATTGAATTAAGTTTTGAAACCATAAAAAATAAATAAGAGTTAACGAATTAAACTTATATTTGAAATACTTAAAAATCTTTAATATTCATAGTCAATTAATCCACAATACCCGATGGCTATAATTATAGCCGTTGTAGACTCAACGATTACTTAAATGGAAACAGTCAAATTTTAGGCCTTATAAAACATGATTAGAGTATTCTAACTCCAATCACCGAGACACAGAAGATGGTTCTCTTCATCCCCTTGATGCTTAGTACGATTGTTGTGGTTCTGGTTATGGTGTTCTTGGTCGTGGCAGATCCGAAGGAAATCCAATTATTCTTTGGCATGCTTGTGGTGATGTGGGGTGTACCGGTGATTGTAATTGGCCTTATTGTGGGAATTTTTGGTTAGTTATAGTCCTTAGACCCTTGTTGACATGTATCCATTTCTCATGTTTTGAATGAATAATCAAGTTTTGTGTTCTTATTTTGTGAGAATTTCCTAAAAAGAGGAAATTAAGTCAAGAGTAATAATTAAAACCATTATTATTACAGAAATTAAGTTTGGGGCATTACATTATCCCCTCATTTAAATAACTGTGCCCTCACAATTCGATTACACCCTTAAACAGAACCAGAGATACTTTATGCTCGAGGTTTCTTCTTCGAGGACCACCATTGCGGGTAATCCACTGATGTTTCTAGGTGGATTCCCAGATTAGTTCCATGTTCCTTGATCTCCTTGGCCCATATACACTATGAGTAGCTAGGGTCAAACCTATGCATAAAGCATTCGGTCTTCCAAAGAGTTGCATGGGAGGTGTGGAGATTAGAGATTTGAGAGAGAGCTACCTCTCTATAAATCTCCCGGACCACCTCTCATTTGAACACTTAAAATTTATAAAGCATCCCATACATACTAAAACTCAGGACCTGAAGCAGATAAGTTGCTTGGGTGTCACCCTCCAAGGCAGCTTCATGAAACTTCATCAGGGCTAAGTGGTTCTCAGACAAGGTGAAGTAAAGGAAGAGACCTTCATGGTACTCTCCTCTCCGCCTGTACTCTGCTAGTTGTGCAGTTGCTATGCGGTGATAAACATAACCATTTCCCTGGTAGATCCGAAGGATGTTCGAGCTAAGGGATACCTTATAAAGACGTTTTCATGACAAGCGCAAGTTGGAAAAAGGGTAATAGTGTTCTGAACATGTCTTGGTGATTATGGATTCTAGCAATTCAGTAGGAAGCGATAAAAGGTTGATCTATGATCTCACGTTTTCCATATGAAAAAACAAGGGACATGCTTTACATAGTGAAGCATAACTAGATTACATTAAAGACATTTCTTTTATAGAAGCATAATAAGATACTATCACATAAAACATAACATGATTCATTTATCAAAGTTTGTAAACTCAAGGTGTTACATAATCATCATGACGTCTTTTCATAGGTACTATCGCTGTTAGTGATTTCCTGGGTTCCTAATTAAACAAATCCCCAAGGAAGTTCCAAACGTTTCGATTTCTTGGGTCCAGATACAATACAAGCAACTAGGATCAAACCCATGTGAACATCTATGGTTCAGGGTGAGGAAGGCATGACATGCATGAAGTCGGGAAACATCGGCATGAACTATATGTCGATAGTGTAAACGAGTAGGCTCATCCTTGAGAGCTTTAAAGTCCATAACTTGACCACGGAGGCCATAGGTCAAAATTTGACATAGGTGTGCTGCTCGTAGGTCACCCCCTTGTGTAGCCTCTTTGAAGTCCTATCGAGACGAAGCATTATTATCTAGAGTAAAACAATTAAACAAACTCTCGAGGTATTTTCCTTGCCATGCATAGAAAAAAATTGGGAATGTATCATAAAAATATAGTCAAGGTTAGCTCCTCAGTGAAGTTGAAGTACTCGAGGAGAATTGGACACATGGTAGAGGGTTTTGCATGACAGACAGATATTTTCAAATGTCTCATAGTTTTCTGCACATTCCTTTCCCACTACAGTCTCTAATAATTCTATTGGAAGGGACACAAGGTGCGATTCATCAGCCATCTGAAATATTAAGAAGAGTGTTTCTTAGTATGAGGTAATTAGGTAATTTATGGGTGCTCTAATTTTCCAAAGTTTTCCTAAACTAATCCCCTGATACCAACTGTCATGACCCTGACCCCAGAAGACTTAAATCGTTGCCTGAAACATGGTGTGCAATTTTGTTTTATAAAACAGGTTTACAAAAGAAGGAAATTTTCACATCTTGTCCCAATACATAGGATCATCTCTGTTTGGGATCTTGGAAAATCAGATGCTACTGAAGTACTCCTTTTGAGAACATGGAAGGGTTAATCCTCAACTTGGTGTCATTAAAAAAAGTGTTTAGGGCTTGAGCACAACTACTACAAACCTGAAAAACATAAATTTAAACGTAGGGTGAGCACAAACATGCCCAGTAAGGGGTTTTAAAACATTTGGAGAAAATTCAATTTCAAAACAACCACCTTGAAAACAAACATAAAAAATTCTTGAGAGAGAGATTTAACATTTTCACAACATCAATATTTTCTGAGGTTACGCGCAGACATTATTCCAAAAGGCCATTTTCATAAAAGTTAGTTGTGCCTCCTACAAAACATGAATTCAGAGTGCGCATGTGTATGAGTTGTGCATAATACATAAAATAATCAATCCAATATCGAATGCTTTGTTAGGAGTCTAAGCATTCATATCATGATTCATTGCAACAAAAAAAAATATTCACATGACTATCATTAAATACTCTTTCCTTGTATAACATGCCATTTGCACACTTGATATGTCGTATGATCATAAAAGATTCTTAAGTAAGGATCCACAATCCCTTAGTTATTCATTTACTATATCATAGTGAGGAAATGTATAATTCTGGAATTTTTCAAGGCCTTGCGCCAAGACCGTACGGGTAAAAACCCAGCATAATTGTGGTTAACTACCACACATGGTTGTGAACAAAGCTAGCATCATGTTCACGCATAATTTCACTTAACTCATGAGACTTCATCACTTTACCCAATGCATTGGAGCATTGTATAATTATGGGTGCACTCGTCACATCATTTTAAGTCCCATACATTCCTCATATTTCTTAGCATGATCTCATATTCATAAAGTTCATGTTGCATAGAACTTACATTCTTAGTCCATAATCCCCTTTTGTACATGTTCATACTGAAAAGGATTATGTAAAAGAATTTTACTTGTTGGCTTCATATTAAATGGTGACATGTATGATAAATAATATTCTTATGCACATGTAATAAGAACTTGTATACATAAAATAACGGGTTATCACATGAAATAACAACTCTTGCATTTAAACTCTTAAGGACGTGGCCTTTTCCAAACCATGCTGATACCTTTTAACTTTGAGGTACCCATTTAATTTATGAAATGATTATTTATAAAAGATAAACTCAAAGGACCAAAGGCAGTGCTTGTGAAAAATTTAAAATACAAAACATGGTTTATGGCCTATGAAGTCACTACTGGAAAACTAACCTTTACCAACGGTTTGGAACCGTTGGTATAGGCCTCCAAACCGTTGGTATAGCCTATACCAACGGTTTGGAGAACCGTATCCAAGTAAGCCATTGGGATAGGTCTATACCAACGGTTTTCCAAAAACCGTTGGTATAGACCTATACCAACGTTTTTGGAAACCGTTGGTATAGGTAATATGAAATCTATACCAACGGTAATGGAACCGTTGGTATATAAATTCCAAAAATAAAACATCCGCTGGGATTTGATTCCAGGACCCCTCGTTTATAATCGAACGACTTAACCACTAAGCTAACATCACTTTTGTAAACATAATTTCATAAATATATATATGTATTATCATAATTATTTAAATTTTTGATTTATATAATGTTCTCCGTTAGTAGATCTGGAAAAAAATCAATGAACATATCCCAACGGTTGTCAAAACCGTTGGGATAGACCTATCCCAACGGTTCTGAAAACCGTTGGGATAGGTTCTGGGTGGGTGTATTTTAGTTGGATGTATGCTGGTTTTTTTGCCTCTTTTTCCCAACGGTTCTTGAGAACCGTTGGGAAAGAGTAACCTTTCCCAACGGTTCATCAAAATCGTTGGGAAAGGGCCTAAAAACACACCCTTTCCCAACGGTTTTGGTGAACCGTTGGGAAAGGGTACTCTTTCCCAACGGTTTTGATGAACCATTGGGAAAGAGTAGCTATACCAACGGTTTTTACAAACCGTTGGTATAGAAGTGTTGGGAAAGATCATGTTTCCAGTAGTGAGTGTTTAAGCATAAAAGAAATATTTACACACATGAGTTCATGCATAAATGTACATTTATATTTGAACATAAAAATAACCATAATACCCTTTACTTGAGAAACCAAATTCGAAATACACACGTATTTAGGTAAAGTTGATAATTATAAAAAGTTTATGTACTCTTAGAGTGTGTGTTTGGGATCTGCACACCCCAAAACAAGATTTTAATAAATTCTTTCAACTATGGAATGACTTAAAATAAGAAATGGTTTAGTGAAACCCCAATTATATCATGTTTATATATCCAAACATACATGAATTACGAATAAGGGTATACAAAAAAACATGAGGGACTAGACCCCTTGCATGTAGTTTATGTTTTGAAAACAATACTCAAAAACGAAAGACCACCCTTCAAAGATCATAACCCGAAATGGGTTGTTGTATACATATATATATATATATATATGAACATATATATATTTTTTTATTTGAAATTCTGAAACAGATTTAAGGAAAAATTATATACATATATATATATATATATGTATATATATAAGGAAAAGAAATTAGTGGAGAAGGGTTCACATGTAATATTGAAAGCACGAACCCTCTTGTATGTATTGCATACTTAAACAGAAAACTCAACACGAGTTCTATTTTAAAAGAGATATGAAACCGTATTTATATATATATATATATATATATATATATACATAAGCGTATGGACCCATATATATACATGAGAGCAAAAGAATTTTACGAAAAGGATGAAAACCAAAACAGGTGGATCCCTTACCTGTATTCGGATGTGCAAGGACGATGGGCAGTCACCGTTTGCACGTCAAGAGAAGGAAACCGGTGATTTTGAGTGCAAGAATCCAGGTTTATATATATGTGGTGTTTTACATATTTTATATATATAACATATCACAAATATAATAAAACCAAAGACTTGACCGAATTAAAAAAAATAGCAGGTTTCTTATGAGAGAACACAAAGAAGACAATCGGTGATTATAATACATACATATATATATAAAGTTTGAAAACTGTACCCGAAACAAAAGAAAGCAAACTAAAGATAACAAATAAAAATGGAACAAAAGAGATCGGGGAAGATCACGTGGGTAGAAGTCGTGGCCGATCAAGACGACTGGTGGAGATTTTTGAGGAAGAAGAAAAGAATAAGGAGAAGATGCATAAGAGGAAGGAGGTGATACCAGTGGGTGGCCATTGGTTTTGAGGGTGACGGGGAAGACAACGCGGAAGAAAAACCGAGGAAAAAAATGAATGGTTGAGATCGGTTCCGGAGCAAGATCCAATGGACGAGGAGAGGCATGGAATTTAAACCGAGTGAATGGTCGAGATTCGATCCGAGGTAGATCGGACGGTCGTCGAGGAGCACTGTAGCACTCTGGGGTCATGAGGGATAAGAGGCGAGATCGGATCAGTGGCCTGGATCGCGCGCGATGCGATCCAACGACCCAGATCGCGTTTCGACCGAAATTTCGCTTCCCACATCGAAACGGAGCGAGGCGCGGGGCTTCTTTATAAGCCCGAGACTCCGCTACACCACTCATAAATCACAGCACACATGAATGGGGGCCTTACACATGGGCTCCCACTCCCCTCTCTCACCCCCTATAGGCCTCGGCCAACCTGTGCTCTGCCGCGGCTTCACGCCCGTGGTGGCGTGCACTCCTGCTCTCCCGTGCGCCCTTCAGGGCACCCATGCTTGGCCATCCATAGCCTAGACTGAGGGCTAGGTTCATCCACCCTATGTGTTCCGCCTCCCTCGGCCTAGCATGTAAGGGCTGGCCAAAATGGGTTAATTTTTTATTAACCCAAAACTTCAAAATGACCAACTAAAACAGAATATTTTACTTCCATAAAATTTTATTTATTTATTTCTTTTCATAATTCAAACTATATGACTTTTAATTAGTAAAGGTAAAATGTTTTCAAAAACATTACAAGCCAAACTACATAAATATTACTTAACAAAGGTAAAAATGTTTTCAAATTTCAAAACATTATACATACCTTTCTTTGAATTAAAGTGGACTAATATACCAAAACTTTACGATTTTCAAATTCCATGTCTTCAAAAGATTATCTCAATTTAAATATGTTCAAAAATAGGATTTTAAAGCACTCACTTACTTAAAAAATTTCAAGGTGATTTTAAATATAGGTAAATCATTACAAATTATGTTCAAAAGAAGGAAATATTTATAATTTGTCATACAAAACTATAATATATAAATATTTTTGAAACATTAAAGAAAAGTTCTTGAATTAAGTTTTGAAACCATAAAACATAAATAATAGTTAACGACTTAAACTTATATTTGAAATACTTAGAAATCTTTAATATTCATAGTCAATTAATCCACAATACCCGATGGTTATAATTATAGCCGTTGTAGACTCAATAGTTACTTAAATGGAAACGGTCGAATTTTAGGCCTTATAAAACACGATTAGAGTTTTCTAACTCCAATCACCGAGACATAGAAGATGGTTCTCTTCATCCCCTTGACGCTTAGTATGATTGTTGTGGTTCTGGTTATGGTGTTCTTGGTTGTGGCAGATCCGAAGGAAACTTCTTCCTTGGCATGCTCATGGTGATGTGGGGTGTACCGGTGATTGTGATTGGCCTTCTTGTGGGAATTTTTGGTTAGTTATGGTCCTTAGACCCTTGTTTCCATGTATCCATTTCTCATGTTTTGAATTAATAATCAAGTTTTGTGTTCTTATTTTGCAGGCATTGCCTAAAGAGAGGAAATTAAGTCAAGAGTAATAATTAAAACCATTGTTATTATAAAAATTAAGTTCGGGGCGTTACAAATAGTGTCAGATTTGAGATGGAGAATATTTTCCACATTATGTTTATAATTAATTTAATAATTTCTGAAGAAATTAAATACCTGGGTCTTCGGTACTTTCTTCACTGATGATCGTTGATCTTCCAGAATTACCCTTCCGGATTTCCTTCGTTGCACTTACGAGGATCCAAAGTATAATCCTTCTAGTGGTGATCCACATGTTCTCCAATGGTCTTCGATCAACGTCAAATGTTCTATGGGTGCTAGCATGACATAACAAATGTCTTGCATCAATCGTTCTTGATCGTTCATATTTTGGTCTTGAAGAACTTCTCTCGTTCTTGAGAGGGAGAGATGAGAGGAGTCAAGATAGAAAATGTTTGGCTCAATAATTATCAATTCACTGGTGTTTGGCATAATAGACGTACGTACCTATTAATCGACATGGGGTTTCAGTTACAATATTTAATTGTGAAACAACAATTAAATTAAATTATAACTATTAGAGAAAACTCATACCACATAATAACAATAATAGCACCATTATTTGTGGTGAGCCAACTTGCGCAAAACAAAACCATAAATGAAATCTCGTGCCACATAATGATAAAAATATTATTATTATTTCTTTTTCCAACTGGATAAACATTATTTACTGACTTGTAAATAATTAATTTATCAACGGACACAGTCTTGGTCCATTCGAACTCCTCTTCTATTTATTGAACACCCAAATAAAATATTTTATTCTCTTAAATAATTTTTTTATTTACAAACTAGTAAATGAATATTTATTAAATGTTTAATAAAATAAATATATATATTTTAATCACAATATAGTGAATAAATATTTATTTAATTTATGAGTTTATTTTAACATGAATAAAATTGTTCCTCGTTCTTGTGAATAATATTTATTCCATTAATTAAATTCAAATATAATTTAATCGAGACTACCAGAAACACTTAGTGTGTGACCCTCTAAGATTATTTCTCATTGGAATTAGGTGGGCTTACCTAAAGTTCAAGAATATTGTCCAGTAACGAGTCAAGGAACCCAAGAGAAACAACTTAAAGTAGTAATGACGACATCCACTGAACACTCACTGTGTAATATAATCTCTTTGTCACAATATCTCATCAAAAAAGTTTCATGATAGTGTAATCAACCTATATGTTTGATACGTCATTATTTGACTACTTAAAATAAACTCATCATTACACCATGACCATTGAATTTAGGGTGACGGTTCTATTTCAATTGAAGGGTTGTGATATCAACTTCCATAAATAGAAGGGACAAATCCTTCCTTTACTTATCCATTAATAACATGTCATTTGTGATACACCCAACGTACCTTACTTCCCTCCAATATATGGCGTGACAGTTTTTTTCAGAAGATCTATGTGCGTGAGTCATGATACTTATTAATGATAATCTTAAAGTCTAAGGACCATTACACACACTCACATATAGGAATATTCGATGACACCAAAACTTATAGAAATCCTATTGGTGGTATGTTCTTATAATCTCCCATCTTGGAGATTACCAAGTGTGAACTTCATGAGAAGAATTATCATCTTATTATGAGTACTCGCAACTGATGGTCTGTATACTATGTATCCCATCATAGTATTTCATCCAACTGCAGAACTATATTAAGAATATTGTCATAGCACTTCAAGGTTATCATCATAGTGAGAAACTGTTATAACCTTATTAATGCAACAAATACTCTATAACATTATTATATTATTATCATTTAGAATAATGAACAATATGTAATAAGATATTTAATATTTAAATACATTAAATATTCATGTAATCAACATACAAACAATTGGTTTTAGGAGACCAACTCCAATAAAATCCCACTTGGACTAGATCCAACTTCCTATGACTTTCAGGTCACTAGACCTCACATGATGACCATGTTTATGAAAAGTCAAGGATTTAGTCAAGGGGTCTACCACATTGTATTATATGGAATTACTACTCACTACAACTTAACATCTCTGAGAAAAATCCCTCAATAGATGATACTTTTGTAGTATGTGATTCGTATGCTGATGTGACCTTGACTCTTTTGTGAGAGCCACCACTGCAGTATTATCACAATAAAGTGTGATGGGGTCTTTACTACTAGGTACCACATCCAGATCTTGGACAAAGCTCTGCATATAAATAGATTCTTTAGCTGCTTTAGAAGCTATGATATACTTGAACTCTATTTTAGAATCTGCGACTACACCTTACTTTAAGCTCTTCCAGCTCACAACACCTCCATTCAAAGTGAAGATGTATCTCGTTTATGACTTCATGTCATCTTCATCAATCTGGAAACTAGAATCTAAATATCCTCTGATTACTAGTTTCTCATCTCCTCCATAAACCAGGAACATATCCTTAGTATGCCTTAGATACTTAAGGATAGTCTTGAATACCATCCAATGACGGTCACCTAGATCAGCTTGATATCTTCCTACCACACTAAATGCGTAGGCGACATCTATCCTGGTACATAACATAACTTACATGGCTGAACCAATCTCTGATGCATATGGAATCCTTGGCATTCTCTTTCTTTACTCATGTGTCTGAGGATACATTTTCTTGGAAAGATGAATACCATGTGATGTTGGCAACAATCCCCTCTTAGATTGTTCCATACTGAATCTCTTCAGTATCTTGTCAATGTATGTACTTTGACTTAGGCCCAGAAATCTATTGGATCTATCATGATGGATCCTGATCCCAAGAATATATACTGCCTTTCCCAATTCCTTCATGGATAATCATTTATTCAACCATTCATTCAGACTATAAGACTGGTATTTCTTTTCCAATAAGTAATATGTCATCAATATATACTATTTGGAAAATGACTACACTCCCACTAAACCATTTGTAGACAAAAGGCTCACATTTGTTCTTTATAAAACCAAATTTTTTTATGGATTCATCAAAATGAATATTCTATGACCTGGATGCTTGATTTAATCCATAAATGGATTTTCACAACTTGAAAATCTTATTGGCATCCTTTGGAGACACAAACACTTTTGGTTGGTTCATATAGTCATCTTCCTAAAGGGTCCCATTAAGTAATTCTATTTTGAAATCCATTTTTCAAATCTCATAGTCATGGTAAGCAGTAATGATCGCATAATGATTCACTATTCAAATCCACCCTTACATCGTTGTTTTAAACTGGTTTTGTAATGAATATTACAAATATAATAATAAATTGAACTTTATTTTTGAATCAATTAATTAATGTTTATCACTGTTTAATAGGGAAATTTTACTAGTTTTGGTGTTTACATTGTAGGAGGATATGATTTGAAGAGCTTGATTCTTGCTTAAATTTACCCAAAAGAAGAAGGTAGGACGGTCCTTGTAGTCTAGCTTGGGTTATCAAATCCTCAAAGACCTAAAAAGTACCTACAGACACGTACATTCTATCAATTGTTTTTGGCTATGAAGTGGCCAACTTGGGTTGATTTAATATGGTTTTAAATGATCAATAACAAATTTAAGTTAATTCAATTTAAAATAATGAGTTGATCCTAGGTTATCACTTAGGGTGGATTGGACATATTCCCTTTTCAATTATTTCAATTTCTTACATTTGAGTTGAGTTCATTTAAGGAGATCAAACAACTTCAACACTTACTGATTTTATACAAACACACCATAATATTAATCAACTATACACTTGGAGGATCACATTTATGAGCACTCCAAGGTAAAGGTTTGTTTTAGCACTTGAAGTATGTGGCCTTAAAATTCAATAAGGACGAAGAAGTTTTAAAATCATCAAATAAAAATATCAATTAAAAGAAGTGAGTATAAATTAATGGGGTAATAAATAAAATCCAATCCATCCCCTTGATACTCCCTTGTATTAACTCATAAGTGGGTTAGCCCTCCATTGATGCTATGGTTTCAATGGAAGCGGGAAGTAGACTCATGAGGGAGGAATAGAAGAAGCAAAGAAAACAATAAAAAGAAAATGATCACTCCACTGTTGTGTGAATAATTTCACAATGATTAGTGTGAATAAATTCACACCTTGAGAAAATGGTATCAAAGTGATATGGAGAAGAAAATAATAATAGTAGAAGAAGAACTTTTATTAAGAAACTAGGATGAATTAAAACAACTTACATGTGAAGGAAGAACGTTACAAAGACAAATTGGCAGCATAACATTAAGATGAAAACAAAGCTCAAAGATGAAAAACTCCTCCATAACCACTACCTTAAATAGGAATTTTGGGAGACTTGGGTCGATCCTAAAATAGTAAAAAGAATCCCACTTGATTATGGTAGGCCTAGTGTGGTGGAAAGCTTGTGGAATTTGGACTTTCCACTCTTGACCCGAGGTGGAATCCAGCTTGCAACCACTAAATAGATGCACCTGGAAGACCTTCTAGATGGATGACTTGGAGTGGGACATAGAATAAAAACATGAATCTACAGATGTCCCCTAACTGTCTGTAAAGTTTTATCCCAAAATAGTTTATGGTTAACAGGATATGTGTAAAATGGTGGGCTGTTTTTCTGGGCCACAGAATCTGGCCCAAAATTTTCTCTTCAACTTGGGCCGCCTGAATAACAACAATGGAGGCTGAATTAGAACTGAATTCTGTAGAATGATTTGTTTCTCTATATGTATTATATAATTACATGAAATTTGGGCTTCATTGATATTTTATGTTGGGACCCACATTCTCATCAGTGGGCTGGTGTCCAATCTGCCTTCTCCAGAATTCTTTTCTTTCATTGCAAAATATCTCCATCATCCTTTATGAATCCTCCATTGACCCCTGAATGAAAAATGTTCATATTTAAGTGTATATAAATTTCCCAAAATATAAAATTAAAATATGGATAATTAAAATATTTAAAATCAGATGAATCATTGGGCCTAAATTGGTGTACATTAGGCATGAAGTGCACAAATGATAAGAATGGATGTTCAAAATTAAAATCCACTAAATCAGGCCAATAAGATCAAAAATGAACATTTAATACCATTAAAATGTAATTAAAATATGTATTTTTATTGGCTAATCACACCCCCAACTTGATATTTTCTAGTCCTGAGCAAAATGCATCTCAACAATATGAAATTCGAATTCTCTTTTCCAAAAACATTTTAATACACAATGATCACCAAAAAACCTTATACCAAGAAATAATTAAACCCATCAAAATATTTTAATACATGATAGTTTCATAATCAGATCCCAATCCCAAACCCATCACTTTGTTCAAATTCATCGCCATATTTCATCCAATATCAATTAAGAGTGATGATGTGTTGTGCATCACATTAGACATGGGGGTTCATCTTTATTCAAGAGGGAAATGATGGAAGCGCTAGGTGTAATCACATTTCAATATTAAGATGAGTATTCTATTTTTTTATTGTCTTATTTTTATTTTTATTTTATTTTATTTTATTTTTTTTGCAATTTTTCCATGGTAATTGAAATTCCAATAAAAAGAGTCAACCCCTATAGCGAGACTTTGCCGATGACTCCTAGGCTCAAAGACCTTAGGGTAACAAGTGAATCCCACATACTCGGGCATCATATTGAGTTAAATCAATCAAAAACAAAATCAAATTACCAAAAATAGAGATAAAATTACTAAATCTGGGCCAGAAAACTATGGAGTCACTATCCCCAAGTGCCGAAAGCCACGCATTAGGTCATTTCATTGCTCTACGTGCAAATTTATTGTTTTTTTTATTTTTTTATTGAATACTCATATTAAAACTAAAATGATTACCAAAACTATGCTATTTATTTGGGGGACCCCATGAACTCAAACTAATACCCCAATATCCAAATGACGTGCATTGTGATCTTTTTTTATTTGGATGAAAATATAAACAATGAAATATCACATTGGATAGCCACACTTTCCAAAATCTATGCTCATGAAATTATACAAGGATTAAAATCAGAATCAGGGCATGCTAAATTATTTGATATTCAGTTTCAAAGTGTGCAATGTGTATTACCATGTTCAAAGTTAAAGGAATTTTTCCTTCCATTTACACAATTTTTTTCTTCAAATCATTCTTTTTTTTGACACAAAAGTATTTTTTATTTTATCTCCCCCCAAAATAAAATAACACTATCCCCAGTGTTGGAAGAAATGAAAATTTAGAAGGATTATAGGTAGATAAGGGAAGTTAAAAAAGGAAATTGAAATATGAGGATCATGGAATGAAGTCACCTAGTGGTTGAAGTTGAAATTATTGCTGCTCTAATTTAGTCCCTTGATCTCGATGTCACTTTGAATTCCCTAGTGGAAAAAAAACTACATATATATATATTTATATAATAAAGAAAGTAAAATATAAGTACATATATAAAAATTATAGAATAATGAAGCACAAAAAGTCGTAGGTCAGTGGTAAGCGTGCACCCCTGTCTCCCTTCAATCCTGGGTTCAAATCCCCGCAGATTCGCCGGTTGTGACAGGGTTTGACCCATGACCCATGATGTGTCCCTTTTTATTATTATTATTATTATTATTATTATATTTTTATTTATTTTTTTGTATTTTTATTTTAACCTACAAACACATAAAATAAACTGATGATACATTGTATTATTTTTAAATTTCTGGGTAAGGTATTACTCAAGGATCACACCATGTGACACAGATGAATATGGTGCTCCCCTTTCGTACCCATCCATACTCATAATAGAAGAACAGGTCAACAATATTTTTTTTAAATATCAAAATGATTCATTAATACTATTTAAAAAAAATGATCCGCAAAGATGAAAATCATGGGTTTCCTCCCATGAAGTACTTTGGTTTAATGTCGCTAGCTCGACTTAGAGCTTTAATTATTTAAGTATTTTCCTAATCTAAGATTGTTTCACTCAAGTTTTCATAAACTTAATTTTTTTAGAATGGTTCAATGAATGGTTTGACTCTATGACCATTAAATTTAAAGGTTTTACCATTGGTGGGATCTTGAATTTCTACAGCCCCATGGGGGTACACCTTATGAACTATGTATGGACCTGACCATCTTGACCTCAACTTTCCCAGGTGTAAATGAGGTTTAGAACTATACAAGAGCACAAATTTTCCCAGTTCAAAATGTTTGGCTTTGATATTCCTAGATTGGTAGGCTTGAACTCTAGCTTTATTGATCCTTGAATTTTCATAAGCCTCCATCCTTAGTTCCTCAAGTTTATTGAGATCTAATTTCCTTTTTGTTCTGGCCAATGAGAGGTCATAATTTATTTTCTTAATTTCCCCAAAATCCTTATGCTCAATTTCAATAGGTAAATGGCATGCTTTTACATAAACCAACCTATATGGGGACATTCCTAAAATGGTTTTATATGCAGTTCGATAGGCCCAAAGGGAATCTAAGATTTTGATCGACCAATATTTCCTAGATGGATTAACAGTTTTCTCAAGAATTTGTTTGATTTCTCGATTGGCTAACTCAGCTTAACCATTGGTCTGTGGGTGGTAAGCAGTGGACACTTTTTGAGAAATTCCATACTTTTCCATGAGTGATGAGAATGGATGATTGAAAAAATGAGTTCCACGGTCACTAATGATAGCCCTAAGAATTCCAAATCTAGAGAAGATGTTTTCCTTGAGAAATCTAATCACAGTTTGATGATCATTGGATTTTGTAGGAATGGACTCAACCCATTTGGAGACATAATCGACAGCTAAAAGAATGTAAAGATATCCCCTATAGGTTGGGAAGGGACCCATTAAATCAATTCCCCAACAGTCAAAGATTTCAACCACTAATATGGGAGTGAGTGGCATTTGATTCCTTTTTGTGATGGACCCTACTTGTTGACAACTAGGAAAATTTTGACAAAATGTGTAGGAGTCCCTTGAGAGGGTGGGCCAGAAAAGACCACACTGAAGAACCTTAGAATAAGTTTTCTTAGAGGAAAAGTGACCTCCACATGCCTCACTATGACAAAATTTAAGGATGGACTCTTGTTCAGATTCCGGGACACACCTCCTAATGACTTGGTCAGGGTAGAACTTATAGAGGTATGGATCATCAAACACATAGTGCCTAACATCATAAAGGAATTTCCTTAGAGCTTGAGTCCCTAAGAATTTTTTAATGACTCCTGTAACTAAGAAATTGGATATGTCATCATACCAAGGGAAATCACTCACAGAGTATAGGTGTTCATCAGGAAATGAATCAGACATAGAAAGGTGATTTGAGTTGTCATTTAATTCCATCCTAGAGAGGTGATCAGCTACAACATTTTCAACACCCTTTTTATCCTTGATTGTGAGGTCAAATTCTTATAAGAGAAGGACCCGCCTAATCAATCTAGCCTTAGTATCTTGTTTTTGGAAGAGGTATTTTAGTGCAGAATGGTTGGTGAACACAGTGATGGGGGATCCTAAGAGGTAGGACCTAAACTTCTCTAAGGCAAACACAATAGAAAGTAACTCCTTTTTAGTAGTGGTGTAGTTGATTTGGGCATAATTTAAGGATTTTCTTGCATAATCAATGACATAAGAAGTTTTATCACAATGTTTTCCTAACACATCTCCTACAACAAAGTCACTAACATCACACATAAGTTCGAAAGGAAGGTTCCAATTTGGATATTTCATAATGGGAGGAGAGGTGAGGGAGGATTTAAGGGTTGATAATGAACCCTCACAACTTTCTGTCCAAAAAAATGGATCATCCTTTACTAGGTGAGCATAAAGGGGACAAGAGATTGAACTAAAGTCCTTGATGAATCTTCTATAGAAACCAGCATGTCCTAAAAAAGACCTCACTTCCTTGACAGTTTTGGGTGATGGTAGGTGACGAATGATGTCAACCATGGATTTATCAACTTAAATCCTCCTACCTGAGACCATATGGCCTATAATAAGTCCCTCTTTAACTATGAAATGGCATTTTTCCCAGTTTAGGAAAAGATTATTTTCTTCACATCTTGACAAGACTCTCTCCACATTCTGCTGACATCCCTCAAATGTATCCCCAAACACAGAGAATTCATCCATGAAGACCTCTAGAAAATCCCCTACCATGTCTGAGAAGATTCCCATCATGCACCGTTGGAAGGTTCCGGGGGCATTGCATAAACCAAAGGGCATGCGTTTGAAGGAAAAGGTTCCGAATGGATAGATGAATGTAGTCTTCCCTTGATCCTCTAGGGATACCTCAATCTGATTGTACCCTGAGTAACCATCTAAGAAACAGTAGAAGGCATGGCATGCCACTCTCTTAAGTACTTGGTCAATGAATGGTAAGGGGAAATGTTCCTTCCTGGTGAATTATTTTATCTTCCTATAGTCAATCCAAACCCTCCATCCACTACTCACCCTAGTTGGAAGAATCTCTCCATCCTTATTGTTTATCACTGTTATTCTTTCCTTCTTGGGAACCACTTGGATTGGGCTCACCCACTCACTCTCAGCTATGGGATAGATGATACCAACTTTTAACAGTTTTAGAAGTTCCTTACTCACTACTTCCATGATATTAGGATTGAGTCACCATTGAGGTTGACGACATGGATTTGAATCAGATTCCAAAACAATCCTATGAGTCCCGATAAGTGGGCTAATCCAGGAATATTAGACATGGTCCAACCAATGGCTTTCTTATGTTTCCTAAGGACATATAGAAACATACTCTCATGATTGGCTTCAAGATAAGAAGAAATGACAATAGGATGTGTTTTATTGTCCCCTAAGAAGGCATAATTGAGTGCAACGGGAAGTTCCTTCAATTCAAGATCAGGTTGGTTCAGAATTTCAGCAGAATATTGGGACATTGGATCAATATCAATTTCTTTTTTAGGATTTTATATAGGATTTATTCCCCACATATAGAAGTTTTAGCTATAAGATTGTTTTTATCATATTTAGGGAAGAAAGTTTGATTGGTCTCCATGAATGTGGTTTTCTGAAAGGTTTCACTGATTATTGGACCTAAGACTTCATCATAAGAGCAATTTGAAAATGATTCAATCCAAGGAGATAAACTTCCTTCATGTGAACAAAGGAAATCAATCTCATCCTGACTTAAACATCCATCAAATATTCGTTGATGTTCTATGGATTCATTATTAATGATTCCTATCATGTTTACTTCATGAATGTCCTTATCATCCCCTATTTGTGATCTTTCATTATAGATGTTCAAGTCTAGACTCATGTTTCCAAAGGTGATGGTCATGTTCCCATTTCGGACTCGGATAACAGAGTTGATTGTTGCAAGGAAGGGACGACCAAGGATAATTGGGGTTTGTTCCTTATTTCCTAAGTTTGGATGGTTGTCAAGGACAATGAAGTCAACATGGTAGATAAAATTTTCAACCTTTACCAGAACATACTTTAAAATTCCCTTTGGAACCCTAATGCTACGATCAACAAGTTGAAGTGTGACAGATGTGGGTTGGATCTCTTCTAGGCCTGACTGGCAGTACACAACATAAGGTATGAGATTGACACTAGAACCTAGGTCACACAAGGCCTTGAAATTTTCTCTCTCTCCTACTTAAATATTGATGTAAGGGAAACTCAGACCTTTCAACTTAGGAGGAATGGTCCCTTGAATGGTGGTAATCACATTAGCAGCCAAAAGGACTTGGTTTTTATGTGGAAATTTTCTTTTAAAAGTGCACAAGTCCTTAAGGTACTTTGAGTAGTCAGGTATGGTTTGGATGGCATCGATAAGGGGAATGTTCAACTTGAATTGTGAGAATATTTACATAAATGTTTCACTCAATTTAGGCTTGGTTTTCCCCCTCATGCATTGAGGAAATGGTGCAGGTTGTGGGGTTGTTTATTGAAGAGTTGTTTCTTTGAAAATGTTATTGTGTTTTTTAGTTTGATCATTTGGTTCATTTGAATTTTCATCCAAGTTTGAATCTTTAGGTGGGTTCTGAATTAGTTGTTCAGGTTTCTCAATTGATTTACCACTTCTTAAAACAGTCACAACCTTTAGTTGTTCATGAGTTGTTTGAGTACAACTTGACTCTCCCCTTGAAGTTGAGGATGGCACCACCCGAGTAAGAATGAGTGTCTTTCCAGTTTTGATGGTTTGAAGTTCTTGTTTAAGGGAAGAGAATTCCAAGTTTATCCTTTCCATTTGTTTGCACAGTCATTCTAGTAGGATTTGTGGAACAATTTGGGTTGGTGCTTGAGAAGATTGGTTTATCCCAGGGGGATATTTTGGATGTGGGATGGTTTGTTTAAAATGGACCGGTGGCTGTTGGTATTGGATAAGTTGGGTTTGGAACTGGTTATGGGTTTGATAGTTCTTATGGGGGTAAGGATTTTGTCCCTATGGTTGGCTAGGTTATTGGTTATCTTTCCAGCAGAAGCCTGGGTGGTCATTATACCCTGGGTTGAAGTTGTTTTGGTATTGAGGCTTTTAAAAGTTCAAAGAATTTACTTCCGTTGGGGGTCCTCCTAAAAGAACATCTTTTATGGATGGAATGGTTGGGCAGTTGTCTGTCTTATGGTCATGTTTGTCACAAATTGTGCAAACAGGGTCAACTGTTTGGATTTCATGGACTTTCCTACGGTCTATCTCTTCAACCTTCCTAGAGAGTGCTGCGAGTTTATCCCTAAGGCTTTCCTCTTCTATAAGTGTATAAATTCTAGTAGTTCTTTGTGGCTTTTAAGAATAAGGTGAATTTCCCCATGTTTGGTTTTGTTCATAAAGACTTTCTAGATACTCGTAAGCATCATTTGGGGCTTTGTTTTTAAAGGTTCCATTACACATCATGTCAATGAATTGTTTGTTCCTCGGACCCAACCCTTCATAGAAAATTATCACTTGTTCAGGAATAGAAAAACCATGGTGTGGAACCATGTTTAGAGTGTCTTTGAACCTCTCCCATGTTTCATATAATGACTCTCCCTCTTTTTCAATTTTTTTGATACTCTTTTTAAGTGCAATTGTTTTGTGGTGGGGAAAGTATTTTTTGTAGAATTATATTTGTAGTTGGTCCCAAGAGTTTATGGATGATGGTCTCAAATTGTTTAGCCAATTTTTAGCTCGATCCTTTAAAGAAGAAGGAAATATCCTCATCTTAGCTAATTCTATTTTATGTGGGGGACACATGGTTTCTACAATGTCATTGAACTCCTTAATGTGAAGGTAGGGTATCTCGGACTCCATTCCATGGAATGTGGGAAGATGGTTTAGGACATGAGGTTTAAAGATGTAGTTGGCGTCTTCTAGGGAGTTGTGTATAATTCATGAGGGGGAATTATTCTAGGTAGGTGTGAGGTATTCATTCATGGTTTGATCAACTTCATTCCCCAAGTTTGGGGCTACCTCATTTGGGTTTCCATTTTAGTTCCCACCCGGGTTTATGAGTTGGTTTCTTTGAAGACCTTCCATTGAAATGGGATCAATTTTTGACTCGAGGGTGTTAGGAAGATTAGTATCTAATGGAAATATTTACCTTGGTGTAATTGAATCCCCAACCCTAGTACTATCCACCCTAACTAGATGGTTTGATTGATCGTGGGTGTAAACAGACATGCGCCAAAAGAAAAAAACGAGAATGGGAAAAGATTAGAGAATTTGGATGAGAAAAGAAGAAATGTGGGAGAATAGAATGGGTGTTTATATGACTTACTTGGGTCCCCAGAAAAGGTGCCAAAATTTGATTCTCGCTCAAATTTACCCAAAAGAAGAAGGTAGGACGGTCCTTGTAGTCTGGCTTGGGTTATCAAATCCTCAGAGACCTAAGAAGTACCTACAGACACGTACATTCTATGGATTGTTTTTGGATATGAAGTGGAAAACTTGGGTTGATTTAATATGATTTTAAAGGATCACTAACATATTTAAGTTAATTCAATTTAAAAGAATGAGTTGATCCTATGTTATCACTTGGGGTGGATTGGACATATTCCCTTTTCAATTATTTCAATTTCTTATATTTGAGTTGGGTTCATTTAAGGAGATCAAACAACTTCATCACTTACTGATTTTATTCCAAAAAACTATAATAATAATCACCTATACACTTGGAGGATCAAATTTATGAGCACTCTAAGTTAAATGTTTGTATTAGCACTTGAAGTATGTGGCCTTAGAATTCAACAAGGACGAAGAAGTTTTAAAATCATCAAATAAAAATCTCAATTAAAAGAAGTGAGTATAAATTAATGGGGTGATAAATAACATCCAATACAGCCCCTTTATACTCCCTTGGATCAACCCATAAGTGGGTTATCCCTCCATTGATTCTATGGTTTCAATGTAAGTGGGAAGTAGACTCATGAGGGAGGAATTGAAGAAGTAAAGAAAATAATAAAAAGAAAATGATCACTCCACTGTTGTGTGAATAATTTCACAATGATTGGTGTGAATAAATTTACACCTTGAGGCAAAGTTATCAAAGTGATATGGATAAGAACAAAATAATAGTATAAGAATAACTTTTATTAAGAAACTAGGATGAATTAAAACAACTTACATGTGAAGGAAGAACGTTACAAAGATAAATTGGCAGAATAATATTAAGATGAAAACAAAGCTCAAAGATGAAAAAATCATCCGTAAACACTACCTTAAATAGGAATTTTGGGATCCTTGGGTATATCCTACAATAGTACAAAGAATCCCACTTGATTATGGTAGGCCTAGGGTGGTGGAAAGTTTGTGGAATTTGGACTTTTCCACTCTTGACCCGAGGTGGCAGCCAGCTTGAAACCACCGAACAGATGCACCTAGAATACCTTCTAGATAACCGACTTGGAGTGAGACATAGAATACAAACATGAATCTTCTGATGTACCCTAACCTTATGTAAAGTTTCAGCCCAAAATAGTTTATGGTTAACGATATATGTGTAAAATGGTGGGCTATTTTTCTGGGCCGCAGAATCTGGCCCAGAATTTTATCTTCAACTTGGGACACCTGAATAACAACAATGGATGCCGAATTAACACTGACTCCTGCATAATTATTTGTTCCTATATATGTATTCTAGCATCCCATGAAATTTGGGCTTCATTGGGATTGTATTTTGGGCCCCACATTCTCATCAGTGGGATGGTGTCCAATCCACCTTCTCTATAATTCTTTCCTTTCATTACCAAATATCTCCATCATCCTTTATGAATCCTCCATTTATCCCTGAATGAAAAATGTTCATATTTAAGTTTAGATACATTTCCCAAAATATAAAATTAAAATATGGATAATTAAAATCTTTAAAATTAGATGAATCATTGGGCCTAAATTGGTGTACATTAGGCATGAAGTGCAAAAATGATAAGAATGGATGTTCAAAATTAAAATCCACTAACTCAGGCCCATAAGATCAAAAATTAACATTTAATACCATTAAAATGTAATTAAAATTTATATTTTTGTTGGATAATCAGAGCTCGTGATGAAATTCAAGCAAAATGGGTCAAACTGCGCGAGAGCCCAAGCATACATGTGGACAATTATTTGTACTGTGGATAATACGTGCATAAAATTGGGATACAAATGGGTTTATGAGTTCAAAACAATGCGGGATACATTTCTATAGAAGATCATGAATCCCAATTCGTCCATTTTGAGTCCCAAAATAGGCCCACAATGTGAATAAATTTTGGGCGGGCTAGATTGGACCACCCTTCTGTATTTGGATCATAACTAGGGCCTCAGAGATCCAATTGGGATTATTCCACCTCTCTTGGAAATATAATTCTAATACCTGACTCTCCACAAAATTTCAAGTCATTTTCACATGTTTTGATTAGTCAACTATCTGAATAAATATGGAGTAAAAAATATGCCTTGAATAGTCACCTAGCCCTTTAGATACTTGACCACTTTATGTGGAAATATGAATGTAAATTTCCCATAAAATCACTCATACACCTCATTATCTAGTTTTCAATACTAGGGGTGAAGGTTTGTCGAATTGGATAGCTCTATTCAACCATTTTATTTATCTTCTCCCTCACGTACTTCTAAACCTCTTAGTGATCAATTTGGGGAGTGTCCTTTGTTGTAATCCCGAGCTCCACACTTGTAATCTTCATAAGGTAATTGATTTTCAGGTTTGTTGTCAATTGTTATTCATTTATACCTTATAAATTTTTGTTTATTTTGGTATTATAAAATACAAATCAAAGGAACAAGAATCCACATTCTTCCATGCATAACCTGAATCTTGTGACGATTTGAGTGTGGTTTCCTCTTTTCTCACCCCTCCCTTTCATGAGTGTGTAAATGGATTGCGTTGGTTGATAAATTCTTGGATATTGAACATATGAATATGAATTTTCTTGTATTTTGTAATATTTTTATCATTGAAATAAATCTGGTAATCTCATCACGTTGTTGATGTGATGCCTTTTTTGAGTTCTGTTTTTTACATCGATTCATGTTTGTTGATTTTGAGCGGTTATCGATAGTCAATATCATTGATAAATAAAATACTAGGTGGTAACCTAGTAAGAACTCACATACCATTAATGGTTTCAGTATGTATAAAATTAAGGAATCAATTATCATTCCCTTTCCCTTGAGACTGATGACGGATTGAGCATCAAAGGACACTTACCTGGGTTGATCACGATTTCTCCAACCAATTTCTCTCAATAGTAATATACTTTCAATTTCTGTTCTTAAAGAAAAAAAACCCAAGTTTTATGAAACCTTATTCCCCTTTTAGTTTCTTAATCATAACCTCATTCTTTAATTAATTATCTAAGGATCCTTTGAGAGACGACCTAGGGTTGCTGCTATACTGCAGAAATTCTAGTTAAAAATAAACATATAATTTGACGCGCTGGACAATACGATCAAATTTTGGCACCATTTCCAGGGAGATAATATCATTTTTTTCCTCTTTATTTCATTTCATTTATTTATTTTACTTCTTAATTATTACTCCTTTAAATACCCACCCCCATTTTATTGATTTTGTTTTGGTTTTTTGTTTATATTTTTGGTTGTTTTTGTGTGTTCTTCCACTCTCTCTCTCTCTCTCTCTCTTCTTCTCCATATATCTATATATAATTATGTATTATAACATTCTATTCTCTTTTAACCCTTATTAAGTGATTCTATCCATATTCAATCATAAAAAAACAAACTTCACTACTTATTTGCATGACCCGATCAGAAAAAGAAAAACTACTTGAATTTGACCTGGAAATTGAAAAGACACTTCACACACAAATCAAGGCATCAAAATAAGGTCAATCAAGTAACAATAAGGAACCCATTTTTGAAACTCAAGTGGTCATAAACCAATAAAAAATTTAACCCAATCAAACCCAAGAAAACATGGCTGTAAATAATCGAACCTTAAAAGAACTTACCAACCCGGATGTGGAGTACCAACCTAAGTACATCCAATATCCTGAGGAAGAATCCAAATTTGAGCTGATATTAGGCCTCATCCACCTACTTTCCAAATTCCATGGTCTTCCTGGTGAGGACCCTCATAAACACCTTAATAAGTTTTATATAGTGTGCTCCACCATGAAACCCCAAAATGTCTCTGAGGACTTAATTAAGTTTAGGTCCTTCCCTTTATCCCTTGATGGTGTAGAAAAAGATTGGCTATACTATTTTCCTACAAAAATTGGGGGCTATAATGACCTAAAAGACTATTTTTAGAGAAGTTCTTTCATACCTTATGAACATCATCAATTAGGAAAGAAATTTGTGGCATTAGGAAATCACAAGGAGAGACCCTTCATGAATACTGGGAGAGATTCAAACGACTCTACTCAAGCTTCCCACACCACCAAATTAGTGAACATCTATTAATCTAATACTTATATAAGGAACTTATCCCCATGGATCATGGAATTATTGATGCAAAAACTAGTGGTGCCTTGGTTGATAAAACTTCTTCTGTCGCTCATGACTTAATAGTCAACATGGCTCAAAATGCACAACAATTTGGTACACGAGCTATTGCACCAACCCAAGGAGTTCATGAGGCAAGTCATTCATCTCTAAAACAAAAGGTAGATAACAATATTGATGAGATTCATACCCTTCTAAGGCAATTATCTCAAGCACAAGGTAACTTACAATCTCCTCCTGTTCCATTACATTGTGGTATTTGTTCTGACAATACTCATTTTTCTGACCAGTGCCCACAACTTCAAGATTCACCCAAGTCTTGTACAGCCATGTTCCCAGGGCATCCATTCTAACAAGAACATCCTTTCAAGCAAGAACAATTCAGTCCAAATCCAAATCCTGAGCGGCAAGAACAACCCCAGTACCGATAAGGAGGAAAATCAAGCTACCCCAAGAAGAATTGGTATCAACAAGGACAAGGTATGAAACCCTCTTATCCTTCAACTTCTAAAAATAATCCTCCTCCTCCTCCCAAATGTGAACCAAACCTCGAGGACATGGTGAAGCAAATGGAATCCCAAAAACTCCAGTTTCAATAAACCACACAATCAGCTATTCAAGACCTATGAACTCAAGTGGGGAAATTAGCAAACACCATCGGTGAGCTTAAGATGCAAGGTTATGGAAAACTACCATCCCAAACCATTTTCAATCTGAAGGACAATGGTAATGTATGTGTAGTTACACTTTATAGTGGTACAAAAGTCTCTTCTTCTACTGATTCAACACAATAGGTATGTCCCCCTCTTGAAAAATCTCTTTCCCAACCCTCAAAAATTTCAAGTAATGAAAAAAAGACAAAAAGGGCAATCAAGTTATCATGATGATTCAAATGAACAATCCATTCCTCTTCCTTTCCCACAAATACTCTCTAAATCTAAGAAGAATTTTGATAATGAGATTGATAAATAAATAATGTATACATTTAAAAAGGTTCAAGTTAACATTCCTCTATTGGATGCAGTTAAAAAAATCCCTCAATATGCCAAATTTCTTAAAGATCTTTTCACCCATAGAAGGAGACTAAAGGGGAATGAGAGAGTCAACTTGGGAAATAATGTCTCGGACTTGATTCAACCAACAATGCCAACTAAATGAAAGGATCCAGGCACATTCATGATACCGTGTACCATAGGGCATATCTTCTTTTCTGTTTCTATGATAGATTTAGGTGCTTCCATTAATATAATTCCGCACTCCGTGTACACTTCTCTACAGGTTGGAGAGCTTCAACCAATGGGCATTGTCGTACAACTTTCCAACCAAAGTACTACGCATCCAACATGAGTGATTGAGGATGTCCTTGTACGAGTGAAGAATCTCATCTTCCCTGATGATTTCTATATTCTTGAGATGGAAGATACCTGAACCCAAGGACATGCTCCTCTCATACTTGGGAAGCCATCCCTCAAAACAGCAAAGACGATTATCAACATTCACAATGGTACACTGTCCATGGAGTTCAATGGAGAAAAGGTAAGTTTTAACATCCTTAAGGATATGAAAAACCCCGTTTAAGAGCACTCCACACTTCCTGTCTATTCGATGGAAGTGCTCTCAAATGATGCACACACACACAATTCTCTCCTCAACCCATACTCTGATTCATTTTACTCTTCTTCACCCTTGGATGATTTGAGTTTTGATTCATGTTTTGAGTGTTGTGTGGGTTATGAAAAGTGTAAATTTTGTTATTTAATTGATGAGTGTGTTCATTCTGAGGTACCCATGACCGCCGATGATTATACAAATATCATTTCAATAGATTATCTATCTTTGGAGAATAAACATGAGCAAATAGATAGTTTAATGGACCTCACTCCCCCTAAATCCCCTCCCTCAATCCAGAAACCACCAGTGTTAGAACTTAAATAACTTCCTTCTAATTTAAAATATACATATCTTGAGAGTATCGACCAATTTCCTGTCATTATTTCCAATAACCACTCTCCACAACAGAAATCGAAACTGCTCAACATTTTGAGAGAGTGTAAAAAGGAAATAGAATGGACATTGGCTGATATTCCCAGGATTATCCCATCTATTTTTATGCACCATATACTTTTGGATGATGAGGATAAGCTCGCAAGACAATATCAATACCGGTTGAATCCCACTCTCCTTGAAGTGGTAAAATTAGAAGTTAGTAAATTACTTATTTTGGGGATCATTTATCCTATATCTGATAGTAAATGGGTTAGCCCTATGCAAATTGTCCCTAAAAAAATAGGAATAACAGTTGTTTCAAATGAAAGGAATGAATTGGTTCCAACATGTGTGCAAAATAGTTGGTGATTCTATATTGACTACCATCGACTGAATCAAGCCACATGAAAGGACCACTTTCCTCTACCTTTCATTGACCAAATGTTAGAACGATTGGCTGGTAAGTCCCATTATTGTTTTCTTGATGGATATTCGAGTTATTTCCAAATCCATATATCATCTAAGGATCAATAAAAGACAACATTTACTTGTCCACTCAACACATTTTCATACAGAAGGATGCCATTCGGTCTATGTAATGCTCCTGGTACTTTTCAGCAATGTATGTTGAGTATTTTTTTCTGAGTACCTTGAGAGTTTTATGGAAGTCTTTATAGATGATTTCATGGTATATGATTCTTATTTTGATGATTGTTTGGGACACCTAGGTTCTTCCCTTCACTGCTACATTGAAAAAGATCTTTTCTTAAATTATGAGAAATTTCATTTCATGGTTGAGCGGGGGATATTTCTTGGGAATGTCATTTCAAATAAGGAAATTAAAGTTGATAAATCTAAAATTGAATTAATTTCAACCCTTCCATATTCAAAATGTGTTTGTGAGGTGCGATATTTCTTGGGTCATACTGGTTTTTACCACTGATTCATTAAAGACTTTAATAAGATTGCACTTCCATTGTCCTGATTATTGCAAAAAGATTTATATTTTGTGTTTGGTAAAAATTGTGAGGATGATTTAAATTCACTAAAAAGGAGTCTCACATCACCTCCCATAATCCAACCACCGAGGTGGGATATCCCCTTCAAGATTATGTGTGATGCCTCTAACTTTGCAGTTGGGATAGTTTTATCACAAAGGGTTGAAAAGGCTCATCATGTCATTGTGTATGACTCACGCACCCTTGACCTTTCCCAGGTAAACAACACAAACACTGAAAAATAAATCCTTTCTATTGTGTTTTCCTTGGAAAAATTTCATTCATATCTTCTTGGGTCAAAAGTGATTGTGTTTTCTGACCATGTTGCCCTTTGATTACTTTTAAAGAAACCTGAAGCTAATCCCCACCTCATACGGTGGATACTCCTCCTCCAAGAGTTTGACATTGAGATTAGAGATAATAGGGGAGTAGAAAATGTTTTAGCTGACCACATTAGTAGGATTTCTCCACCAATGGACCACCATGCTGACTCATCCCTCCCCATTGGAGAATTCTTTCCTCATGAGAACTTTTGTGATGTTGTATACCTTACCCCCCAGCATACGTACATTGTGAATTTTCTAGAAACATCTTGGGTCCCCACTGATTTCAGAACTTCCCAATCCCAGAGAATTAAACATGATTATCGGTGGTACATTTGGGATGACCCATATTTGTGGAGAATTTGTGGTGACCAAGTAGTTCGTCGGTGTGTCCCTGACCATGAGTTCACCTATGTTTTGACCTTCTGCCACACTTTGGCCTATGGAGGACACTTTGGATCTCAACGTACAACTCAGAAGGTCCTTGACTTAGGAATTTATTGGACAACATTTTATAGGGATTCCCATCGATTTTTCAAGTCATTTAATCATTGTCAATTCACAGGTAATATCTCCAAGAGGAATGAAATGCCCCAATAGCCCATGTTATTCTATGAAATTTTTGATGCATGGGGCATTGACTTCATGGGGAATTTTCTAAATTCATTTGGCTTCATGTACATATTGTTAGATGTGGAATAAATTTCTAAATGGGTGGAAGAAAAGGCTACTAGGACCGATGACTCTCGAGTTTTTGTTGATTTTGTGAGGTCCCAAATTTCCAGTCAGTTCGGTTTGCTGAGATTCATCATTAGTGATCAGGGTTCCCATTTTTGCAATCGAAAAATAAAAAATTTGCTTCGTAAATATGGTGTTGATAATAAAGTATCCACTGCATATCAACCCCAAAATAACGGACAAGAAAAAATATCAAATCAGGAAGTTAAGAGAATCATGGAAAAAATGGTACAACCCAACAGGAAAGATTGGAGTTTGTGCTTGGATGATGCACTTTGAGCGTATCGTACAACTTTTAAAACCCCAATCATAATGTCACCATATATATTTGTGTTTGGAAAAGATTTTCACCTCCCAGTGGTGGTATAAAACCATGAATATTGGGTTGTTAAACAATTTAATATGAATCTTTCAGATGCATGTGAGCAAAGGAAGATGCAGATTCAAGAGTTAGAAGAAATTCAACGTGATGCATATGAGAACTCCTGGATCTATAAAGAGAATAAAAAGGCTATCCATGAGAGCATGATTCATCAGTGGAAATTCCATATTGGTGAGAAGGTCCTCATGTACAATTCTAGGCTAAAGATCCACCCAGGTAAGCTTCGTTCCCGATGGATCGGTCCGTATACTGTTACTAATGTTTACCCTTTTGGTGCAATACATATTTTGCATGAGTAGAGTGGAAGAAGTCTTATCATCAATGGGAAGTGACTTAAACACTTCTATGAGGATTCTCCAAAGAATCTGGTAGAGGAAATACACATTCTAAAAGCAACATACCAGTGAAACACACTAGGTTTTATCCTTCCTTCTCACATTATCAATTATTAGAGTGAGGACACTACACATTCTAGGTTTGGGGGTGGATATAATCCCGGGTTCATTAGGATTTTCATCATATTTATTTTTTCTTCTCTTTTTTGCCTTCTTTATGGTATTTTCACTTTTCCCTATCTTTTTGGGTTCATTAGGATTTTCATTGTCTTTCATCTTTCTTTTCCTTGCCTTCTTTAGGGTTTTTTTACACCCCCCCTTATGTTCACCAAATCATGGAACTTACTAAAAATGCATGTTGAAAATTTTGATTCCATGTTGTTTTAACATTTGATGAAATCTGTCTCTATTATAGAATGAATATTTGTATGAATTTAACATCATGTAGTGATTTTTAGTGAATTTTTTTTCTATCAATGGTATAAATAGTTGTATCTATGTGAAGCCTTTGAGATGATTGATGCCCCTTGTGTGAGTAGTTTTTGGGAAAACAGTGTCACTAATATCTCAACACATTTTTTCACAAAAACCACAAAGTGTGAATATTTATTACTTAATATAAGGTAAATATAAGTTAGGATAATATTTTTCAGCTTAAAATGATATTTACACACATTAGTTCCTTATCCTATCTGTTTTATTACTGTACTGGATTGACCTATGTGTGTGTACCTGATATCCAACTATTGCACACCCTAAAAAAATTTAAAAAAAAATTAAAAAAAATTGGGTTGTGTCTTGGTAATTTCAAAAACCACTCCTCCTCAACCTTTTTATCTCGTTATAATTATTACAATTAGTGTCGTGAGGATATCAAACAATGGTTGAGAGATAAGTGTGAGATTTGTTCCAAAATAAACTTCTGAAAAAAAAACAAAATAAATAAATGAGGGGAGTGATGAAATGTAAAAAATATGGGTATATATAGGTTGGGAGCTTATGATTTGACTTCCTATAATACTTTAGTGAGTGGGTCTTGAAATACGATTGCAAAGGATATAGGGAAGGTTCAGTGGAAAAAATATTTTAAGCTGAAAAATGTTAAAATAACCTATATTTATTAGATAGAAAGTGGAAAGAATATCATGAAATATTTTTCACACACACACATAGAGAGTTAGTGGCATGGTTGAATTTTTAATTCCTTGCTCAATTTGGTATCACGAATCTCTTTGAATTTTATTATGATATGATTTATGCGACATCTTTTTCCATTTTCACTAGGGAAAACTCCTTAGTGTGGTTTTTTCATTGATCACATCACTTTAATGAATTTAAATTTCCTCAAATGTTAAAACTTTATGATGTTGGTGATATATAAATGCATAATTTTTTGGATATGTTACTTTTCCTAGGAGTGCAAATGTTTAGGTGTGGGGGTGTGATCACATAGCGATTCACTATTCAAATACACCCTTACACCATTGTTTTAAACTGGTTTTGTAATGAATATTAAAAATATAATAATAAATTTCACTTTATGTTTGAATCAATGAATTAATTTTTATCACTGCTTAATTGGGAAATTTTAATTTTTTTGGTGTTTACATTTTAGGAGTAGGTGATTTGGAGAGCTCGTGATGGAATTAGAGAAAAATGGGCCAAACTGCATGAGAGCCCAAGCATTCATGTGGACAATTATTTATACTATGGATAATCCATGCATCAAATTGGGCTAAAAATGGTTGTATGAGTTCAAAAAAATGTAGGATACATTTATATAGAAGATCATGAAGCCTAATTCATCCATTTAAAGGCCCAAAATAGGCCCACAATGTGAAGGAATTCTGGGCGGGTCAGATTGGACCACCCTTCTATATTTGGGCCATAACTCGGGACTCGGAGATCCAATTAGGATGATTCCACCTCCCTTGGACAGATAACTTGAAGACCCGAATCCCCACATAATTTCAAGTAATTTTCACGTGTTTTGTTTAGTAAACCATCTGAATAAAGATGGATTAAAAAATCTTCCTTGAATAGTCACTCAACCCTTTAGATACTTGACCACTTTATGTGTAAATATGGATGTAAATTTCCCATAAAATCACTCCTCTCACTCATTATCTAGGTTTCACTACCAAGGGTGAAGGTTAGTCAAATTGGAGAGCTCTCTTAACCCATTTTATTTCTCTTCTCCCTCATGTACTTCTAAACATCTTAGTGATCAATTTGGGGAGTGTCCTTTGTTGTAATCCCAAGCTCCACACTTGTAATCTTCAAAAAGTAATTGATGTCTAGGTTTGTTGTCAGTTGTTATTCATTTATACCTTCTGAATTTTTGTTTATTTTTGTATGATCAAATAAAAATCAAAGGAACAATAATCCACATGCTTCCACGCATAACCCGGATCATGTGATACTTTGAGTGTGGTTGCCTCTTTTCTCACCCCTCCCTTTCATGAGTGTGCAAATGGATTGCGTCGGTTGATAAAATATAGGAGCTTGAACCTATGAATATGCATGTTCTTGTCTTGTGGAATATTTTTATCATTGACACAAATCTGGTCATCTCATCATGTTGTTGATGTGATGCCTTTATTAAGTTCTGTTTTTTACATCGATTCATGTTTTTTGATTTTGAGAAGTTTCCGATAATAAATATCATTGATCGATCAAATACTAGGTGGTAACCTAGTAAGAACTCACATAACATTACTGGTTTTAGTATGTATAAAATCAAGGAATCAATTATCCTTCACTTTCCCTTGAGAGAAATGAAGGATTAAGCATCAAGGGACACTTACCAGGGTTGATCAAGATTTCTCCAACCGTTTTCTCTCAGTAGTAATATAATTTCAATTTCTGTTATTAAAGAAAAAAACCCTAGTTTTATAAAATCCCATTACCCTTTTAGTTTCTTAATCAGAACCTCATTTTGTAATTAATGATCTAAGGCTGCTTCTAGAGATGACCTAGGGTTGCTGCTACAATGCAGAAATTATAGTTAAAAATAAACATCTAATTTGAAGTAATAGAAAACACGATCAGGTAATCACCAATAGAATTATGATGGATTTTAGCATTTAAACTAGTGAACAGTTTTCATCGTAGTCAATGAATTGATGTTATTTAAACCTTTTTTCAACTAGTCGTGCCTTATAGGTACTGACTTGTCCTTCCATGTCCAGTTTCTTCTTGAATACCCATTTACAAACAACATGATTTACATCTACTGGAGGATCTACCAAAATCCATAATTGGTTTTGGTGTATGGAATCAATTTCATAATTCATGGATTATTTTCACTCGGTAATGTCTATGTCACTTATTGCTTCCTTGTAGGTTAGATGATCATTATTATTGACTAATAATGAGTCACCATCCTCGGTAACTAGAAAATTGTACCGTTCTAGTTTTCTAACCTCTCCTATACTCCTATGTAGTACTTGTATCTCTGGAACATATCATTCTTCCATAGGGATTTGTGGAATCTTCTCCTGTACAAACTCTTGTGTACCTTGAGCCTCGACTTCGTCGAAATCTATCTCGCTCCCACTATCTATTTTGTAGATGTGCTCTCTCTCAAGGAATATGGAATGTCATGCCACTATAACATTTTTGTATGATGGGTTGTATATGTAATATCCCCTTTTTTCCTTAGGGTATCCTATAAAGGTACACTTTGTGCCTTGGGGTGGAAGTTTGTTACCTGAAGAGGCCATAAAAAATGCTTTACTTCCCCACACATGTAAATTTGATAACATGGATTTTCTTCCACTCCAATTCTCATATGGAATACCATTTATCAATTTAGTTGGTACTTGGATTAGTATGTGTGCCACTGTTTGTAACACATATCCCCAAAAGGATAATAAAAGACTTGCATGACTCATCATTTATCTCACCATGTCCAAAAAGGTGAGGTTCCTCCTTTATCTTATACCATTACATTGGGGGTGTGTAAGGAGGATTGAGTTGGGATAGGATCCCAAAACCCCGTAAGTAATCAATGAAGACTTGATTAAGATATTCTTCACCTCGGTCTGAGCAAAGTTTCATAATCTTCTTACCAAGCTACTTCTCAACTTCATTCTTGTAGTCCTTGAACTTATCAAAAGAAACTGACTTATACCTCCTTAAGTAGATATATCCATATCTACTAAAATCATCAGTAAAAGTTATGAAGTATGAGTACCCACCCCTTGTTTCAATTAGAAATGGTTCACACACATCGGTATGAACCAATTCGATAATCTCTTTGGCTCTTCCACATTTCATACTAAACGGGGCTTTGGTCATTTTTCCTTATAAACATGTGTGACATACACCATGTGGTTTTAGTTTGAAAGAATTTAAATATCCATCTTAATGTAACTTTGTCAAGAATTTACCATTTACATGACCTAATGGGTGATGCTAAAGTTGGGTGTGGTATGAGTCATGTGATGTAGTTTTGTTATCGATTGCCATTACTTGGTTTATGTAATCCAACACGTAAAGATCATTATATAAATGTGCCTTACCAAAACAAATTCTATATTTATAAAAGAAGAAAAATTAATTTCTAAACATGAAAATAAATCCATTTGTATCTAGTTTGGATATGTTTTTGGTTATAGAAGGCACATAATAACTACCTTTTAATACCAAGATCAACCCAATCCATAACGTGTGGTGGTAGTCCCTGATAGCTACAACAATAAGTCTAGCTCCTTTGGATACTCTTAGATCTACCTCCCCTCGATCAATTTTCTTGAATTTACTTTGTTCCTATATTTGGATACATATGTGAGCACTACATGATGTATATAATACCCAATTTATAGAAAAAGGTAAATTTTACTTGATAAAAAACACCCATGAAGCTTCTCCTTACTTCTTTAGCTGGGTGCATTTTTTCTTCCAATGTCCCTTCTTTCCACATGCGAAACAGAAAACTTCATATTCCCTTCCACCCCCTTGATCTTCCTTTTCTTGGAAGGGCGTGAAGAATCTTTGGGATTAAATCTCTTCACCTTACCTTTCCTCTAATTCACCATAAGGACATAAGGATTTTCATGCTTCATGTATTTATCCACTTGGATAAGGAGGATAAGAAGATCTATTAGAGACTTCTCAATGTTGTTCATATTGAAATTCACAACAAAACTAGAGAAACTATGAGGGAGTGATGCGATAATGAGATCGGTACCCTATTCTTTGGGGATTTTAAACCATAGAACCTCAAGATGCTCAATATAGCCAATGAGAATGACTACGTGAGGCCCGGCTGGGGCACACTCTCCAAGCTTACTTTGAAAGAGTGCCTTGGATATATCAAATGGTTCCTGTTTTAATCTCTCCTGGTAAAGACCATAGAGGTACTCAATCATGCTATCGGCATCCAAGTTTTCATGAGACTTCATGAGTTCACTATACATTGATGATAACATAAAACATTAAATGTCGACCGCATCGTTCATAAGTTTTTTGTAGATGAGGAACTCTTCATCACTCATCACTTGGGTAGGCAGATCAGGTAATGAGGACTCCAGCACATATTATTTCCCATCATGGCGTAGAATAACCCGAAGGCGTCTAAACCATTCCTGGAAGTTACTACTGGTGAGGATGTTGTCTTTATCCAGTATTGATCGCAGGCATAGTGTGTTGAGCAAGTGTTGTTTTCAACAACACTCTATTTTATTAAGGGGAGATCTTTGAGAACAATACTCTATCTCTTTATGATGATTTTGATGTTCACAAATACCCTTATTTTTTATTCGAATGATTTTACTTTGAGTATATTTTATAAAATTAATATTCTTTATTTCTCTATTTTGGAATCATATTAAAGCACTTAATACATGTGGAATATTTGAAAAAGTTTTTGGAAATAATTTTAGCATGTTCTGGAAATATTGTTCATGCTCTACGTGTTCGGAAATCACTTTCGCGTGTTCTGGAAACACCGTTCATACCCAATGTTGAGGAGTGTAGCTTAAGGATGGAATTCGTTGTTTACTTTATGACATATCAGAAAATTATGGTTAAGAAACCATATGTTATAGAAAAAAGTATGGAAGAAGAACCCTACATTTGGAAGGAACCTTACGTTCGAGATATCAGAAAAGTATAGAAGAAGAACCCTACGTTAGTATGGAACATTATGTTTGTTTCTTAAAAGTATGGTTCATCAACCTTAATTTTGAAAACAACCTTACATTTTATCAAAAAGTATGGATCATATACCTTACATTTTGAAGCTGATAAGAGTATGGATCATCAACCTTACTTTTTATAATGAACCTTATGGATCATGCATCTTATGTTTTACTAAAAAGGAAAGTATGGATATTGTACCATACGTTTGAGAGTTGAAGAGAAAAGTATGGTTTATAAACCTTACATTATCAACCTTACATTATCAACATTAAGTTATCAACCTTAAGTTGTGAACCTTACATTTAGAGAATGTATGATATGCAGTTCAACCCTACGTTTGGCATTAGAGATTTGAATTACAAATTTATTGAGAAACATTCTTTATGTAGATTATTAGGCTGATTTCAAGCCAAATTCAAAGCCAGATTTTAAAGCACGTATTTGACTGATTCAAAGCCGTTTATTTTTGATTCAAAGGATCGATTTAAGAGGATATTTTTATGCCAAATATTTAGGGGAGTTATGACTACTCTGTCATTAAAACATTTGAATATCACGATTCTAAAGGCAACTTTTATAGATTTAAAATTTTAAGTAAAATTCTCATTATTATATATATATATATATATGATATTTTGTATTAAACAAGAGGGGAAAATCATCAAGAAAATATATAACAAGCTCTTGAGTTCTTCACAACTACAGTTTTAGAGAGTCATTTGAGATTTATAGATCTACTTCTACCATGATCTATCAAACTCTGTTTTTTCTGAAGAAGAAGAAACACGTTGAAGATTCATCATTTCTACATCAAAGATATTTTGTGAATCCATTTTTGTTGGAGTTTCTGAATTTATTTATATATCTATTGCAATTGGATCGACTAAAAACTATCCTTATCTGAAGAACATCTTTTCTAAAGACGATGATCTATCTACTATTAGTTGCGTGCTGTTGCAATTGTAAAGATCAACTGGAAAGTATTTTAAGACAAATACTCTTTTTATTTTGAGTAACCAGATTCTTATACTCATTTTTTTTATTCAGTTATGTGTATGAACCAGAAGGACCTATTTTTAGATTTAACTTGTAAAGGTGTCAACTGCCTGCAATCAGTTGTGGATGGCCTGTTGATAAGAAGAAAAAATAGTGAAAATCACCAAGCTCGTGGAGTAGAGCGTTGGTGGAGTGGACTAGGGGCCTTTTGTTCCTCGAACCACTATACATCCTTGCATCCTTTAACTATTTAATTTCTGCTACATAAACAATCTGATGAAGATAAAAGGAAAGACTTGGTAATCATCGCGATTTGTGAATAATTTGTAAAAGACACAATTCACCCACCATCTTGTGCATATTTGGTATAACCCGATCCAAAAATTGGTATCAGAGGAGAAGCTTTTGTCAGACCTATAATAAGCTGAAAGTTTTTGGATTATAAAAATCACAATGGTTGATACATGAGAGGGTATGTAAATGGTTTGAGCTACCTACTTCAATAGTGAAAATTACGGATACTGTAAATCAAGGATGATCATTTACTTAAAGAACCTTGGATACAAAGTCTACTAAAAAATTCTAACTCCCTATGTGATTCCAGAGAAACTTGAAACATGGAGTGTTGATATAAAAGTAGAGTACGACATAAACTCAAAATCTATGAATGCTATCATCTATGGTCTTGGACCAAATGAATTCAACAGAGTATCTCAGTGCCTGATTGCTTATGAAATGTGGAAAATAATTGCAATTATTATGAAGGAAAAGACAATGTCAGATAGATGAGGTATGCCACAAATAAATTGAAATTCGACACATTCAGAATGTTTGAAGGAGAAAGCATCACCCAGATGAATGGAAGGCTTACAGAAATTGTTAATAACATCACTGCCTTGGGAGATCTTATCAAACAAGCAGATCAATCCCTGAAAGTACTGAGAGTACTACAACTTAGATGGAATGGGATATCAATATCTATTAGAAAATCATCACCATTCAAAGATCTTACAATGAGAGAGTTAATTGGAACTCTTGATGTATGAAGATGAGATGCAAGATTAAGAAAATGAGTATAAAGACTTGATCAAGAGAGAAAATAATGCTTTGAAATTAATATCTAAAAAGAAGTTCAGAAAGATGAAGAAAGAAATCAAAATGAAATCAGAGAATTCTGATTCATCTAATTTAGATGTGGAACTGGCTCAGCTAGCCAAAAAATTCAGCAAATTCTACAGAAAGAAGAAGGGATTCAGAAAATATTTCAAAAAGGATGAAAAATAACCAAGGGAAGTAAGATGTTATGAATGTAAGAAGACGGGTCACATTAGACCGGACTATCCTCAATTAAAAGAAGAAAAGAAAAAGAAAATTTTCAAAAACAATGATTATGATCATAAAGAAAAAAGAGAAATGAAAGATACCTGGAGTGTTCTGAAGACTCCAGCAACTCATCAAAGTCTAACTCAGAAAAATAAGAATCAAATATAAAAGAAAATATGTGCTTTATGGTAGAAGCTGATGAGGTACAATCTTATTACTCATCTGATTCTGATTATAGTTCTAATTATTCAAATAATAAACTTGCAGCCTAATGCAACATGCTGGAGGAAAAATATTATTCCTCATTTAAGAAACATAAATCATTGAAAAATATTCACACTGCAGTTTTAGGAGAAAGAGATACTCTGCTAAAATAAAATCAAGAGTTAATTGAAAAATATAACTCATCAAACATAAACTATACAGATAATGCAACTAAAATAAAAACACTGCAAATAGAAGTAGAAACATACAAAAGTGCAACTTTTTTAAAAAAAAAGAAGAAAATACACTAAATGAAATTCTTGGAAAGAATGTGATTAAAAAGGGAAGATATGGAATAGGCAGTAAAGGTGAGAAACTCAAACTATATAAGAACTATTTTGTTCCAAGTACAAAAGGTAAAATTTGCTACTAATGTAGAATAAAAGGTCACATATCTAGAAACTATTATTTAAGGCAACCACAAATAAGTGGGATTAAGAAATACTTTTTTGCAAGTATTTTATATGATTCTATTGATTATAGAAAAACAAAGAAAGTCTGGATTCCCAGGTCTTTTCTGGCTAACACTGTTGGACCCAACAAAATATGGGTGCCAAAACAAACCTTTTTTTAAATTCCATTGCAGGAAGAAGGCCATAAAAGTTGAACTGAAATATGGTATATGGATAGTGGCTACTCCAGGCATATGAGTGGGAATTCATCGAATTTTAAAACATTAATTCAAAAGGATGGAGGATTAGTCACATTTGGCGACAATGCCAAATGTAAAATTATTGGAATTGGAACTGTTGGAGATCTAGAAGCTATCTTAATTAATAAAGTAATCTATGTACAAGGATTGAAACACAACCTGATAAGTATATCTTAACTCTGTGATGATGGTAATTTTTTTGATTTTTCTAACAACTGATGTTCTATTTTTAAAGATAAATTGCTTAAATTTAGAGCACTCAGAACTGATAATGTTTATACTCTGGACTTAAATTCCTTGTGTAAACAAAAATTAAACTACTTAACTGCTAAGATAAATGAATTGTGGATCTTGCATAGAAGACTTGGAACTTACAATATATATTCTTTACATAAGTTATCTAAGAAACAATTAGTTTCCGATTTTACTAGTCTCAAATTTGAAAGTGATAGATTCTGTGATGCATGTAAACTTATCAAGCAGCACAAATCATCTTTCAAATCTGTTAACAAAATTGCTACATCTAAACCTTTAGAACTTATCCATATGGATTTTTTTGGACCTTAAATAATAAAAATCTTGGCTATTAAATTATATGTATAGGTTTTAGTTGATGACTATTCTAGATTTACTTGGATTTATTTTCTAAAATATAAAAATGAAGCTTTTACTATATTTGAAAGTTTTTGCAAAGATATCTAAAATGAAAAAGGTTTTAAAATAATTTCATTAAGAAGTGATCAGGGTGGAGAATTTTAGAATCTTGAATTTAATTCCTTTTTCTCAAATATGGGTATTAAACACACCTTCTCTACATCAAGAACAGCTCAACAAAATGGAATTGTTGAAAGAAGAAATAGGACTATTCAAGAAATGGCTAGAACTATACTAAATGAATACAGTCTACCTACCTATTTTTGGGCAGAAGCTGTAAGTACAGCCTGATATATAATGAATAGAGTTTTAATCAGAACAATTTTTAAAAATACACCTTATGAACTCTAGAATAACAGAAAACCTAAAGTAAATTAATTTAAAGTTTTTGGATGCAAGGTTTACACATTAAACACCAAGGAAAATCTTGGTAAGTTTGATCCAAAACCTGATAAAGGCATTTTCTTAGGATATTTTGCTACTTCAAAAGCTTATAGAGTTTTTAATAAAAAGTCAAGGATTTTTCAAGAATCAGTTCATGTGAAATTTGATGAATCTGATCCCTTTGAGAAAATTAAAAACCAAATTGATGAATCTAACTCTAATGATAACATGAGACTTGATAACTTAAAAGATGATTTTGAAAAATATTTAAATGAAATTCAGTTCAGTTCAGAAGAACATGACATTAAAGAACCTAACAGTGTGCTACCTAGACAGTCTAGAACTCTAAAGAATCATCATTTAGAAACTGTTATAGGAGACCTAGACACTAGAATAAAAACTAAATTAAATTTAGAAAATCTTATTGAATTATCCACTTTTCTATCCCAATTAGAACCTACGACATTAGAAGAATCCTTAGTTGATGAAAGTTGGATGATAGTAATGCAAGAAGAACTAAACCAGTTTAAGAGAAATGAAGTTTAGAATTTAGTTGAAAGACCTCATAACTATCCAATTATAGGAACTAAATGTGTCTTCAGAAATAAACAAGATGATCAAAGAATAATAACTAGAAATAAAGCAAGAATATTAGCTAAATGATATAATCAGGAAGAAGGTATAGATTATGATGAGACCTTTGCACCTGTATCTAGATTATAAGCTATAGGAACCCTTTTAGCCTATGCATCTCATATTAACTTTAAATTATTTTAGATGGATGTTAAGTCTTCCTTTTTAAATGGTTACTTACTGGAGGAAGTTTATGTTGATCAACCTCCTAGTTTTGAAAATTCACAAAAACCAGATTTGGTTTTTAAACTTACTAAAGCTCTTTATGGCCTTAAACAAGAACCTAGAGCTTGGTATGAAAGATTAAGTTCTTTTATTTTGAAAAATGATTTTACTGTTGGGATGGTAGATCCAACATTTTTTAAGAAAACTATTAACTCTAATATTTTATTGGTTTGAATTTATGTTGATGATGTAATTTTTGGTTCAACAAACAAAAAAATTTGTCATGAGTTTTCAAATTTAATGCAAAAAAAATTGAAATGAGTATGATGAGAGAATTAAATTTCTTTTTAGGACTTAAAATTTATCAAAAGGGTTTTGGAAGTGTTTTAAATAAAAGAAAATAAATTACTAATTTACTAAAGAAATTTGAACTTGAAAACAACAAGACATATACAACTTCTATGTGTACTAATATAAAACTTGATTTGGATGAAACTGGAAAATCGATTGACAACAGGTTATATAGAGGTATGATTGGTAGTTTATTATATCTTATTTCTAGAAGGAAAAATACAATGTATTCAGTATGTCTTTGTGCTAGATTTCAATTTGATCTAAAAGAATCTCACTTAATGCTGTCAAAATAATTTTTAGATATTTAAAAGGAACTATTTTTCAATCTCTTCTCTATCCAAAAACTTTTGATTTTTATTTAATTTAATATTTATATGGTGACTTTGGAATTTGTAGATTAGATAGAAAAATAACCTTCGGGACTTTTCACTTTTTAGTAAAATCTTTAGTGTCATGCTCTAGTAAGAAACAACACTCAGTTTCCCTTTCAACAGCTGAGGCAGAATATGTATCTCTAGGCAGTTGTTGTGCACAAGTTTTGTGGGTGAAAAACACTATTATGTACTTTGTACTAAATTTTAATAACACACATATTTTATGTGATAATACAAGTGATATAAATATTTCAAAAAACCCTATTAATCATTCTAGAACTAAGCATATTGATATCAAATATCATTTTCTAAGAGATCATGTTCTTAAAAAGGATATATTCTTAGAATTTGTAAGTACTAAAATTAAATTAGCTGATATTTTTACTAAACCACTTCCCACTGTGAGGTTTGATTTTATCAAGGGGGAACTAGGTTTATTTAATTTTAAATGAAATATTAATTTTAATTTTTATGCATTTTTTTATCTTCACTATTTTAAATAATTTAATTATTTTTTTAGAATAATTTACAATTTAATTTATATTTTTTACACATACATTTTATTTTATTTAAATAATGTAATTATTATTATGTAAGTAAATGACATGGGAATCAAGGATGTCATAAACCGTTTCAAACTCCAAACCCGTTCATTTTCTCAAAACCTTTCAAAACACCAAAAACCCTTACCACCTTCGTCTATCTTTGGATAAACCTTCAAAACCCTAAACCTTAGAGCCTTCAAAACTTTGAAACAAAAATGTCAAAGACATAGAGAGTTGAGGAAGGAGAAGCTAGTAATGCCAAGCATCAACACACGTCAGGAAGAAAGATTCTACAGGGAAAAGTAATCGACCTGGAATGGTTGTATCAAACGAATCTCATACTGCAACAAGACCTCACTTTTCAAAATCTCAAGTAGACTTTTAGTAGAAAAAATATAGAGTTTATATATGAGGTATATCTCCATCACTTTTTCAAATCCATTCAGTTCAGTCTTGGAGATACAAAGGACACCATAGTTGCCAAAATTGAAGATCGGTATTTTTCAATTTCATCTATAGAAATAGCTAGAATCTTAAACTGCCCTCATGATGGAGTTTATCATTTCGACTTAAAGAATATTAGACATGATGAACATAAGTTAGAGGAAAAAATGCCATTTTTATTTATATCTAAAAGTATAAGAAAAATGATCGTGAAGGATCTGGAACCTGATCATAAGATTCTTACTAAGTTTGTGAAAACAGAGATTTCACCTAGGATGTTAGAAATGGAGATGATTTTTTTTATAACATGTACATAATGTTTTTTCTTATGAGTGAAATAAAATTTAATTTTCCGAGATATATGGTAAGATATCTCAACTACTGCTGTCAACTAGAGGGTAGAATGAACTTTTATCCCTATGAAAGGTTCATTTCAAAATTACTGTTTAAGTATGATTTGGTAAGATTACTAGATTCTATAGTAAGATTTAATCACAAAAATATTTTCAATGCTAGAACTCTAAGGAATATTGGCTTCTTCTGGAGTACTGTGAAAGGAAATATTATGCCTGTTGGAGCTGAGGAAGACAAGGACTCATCTTAGGGGGAGAAACCTGCTAAGTCTAAGAAAGGCATGGATGAATCAAGAGCAAGTGGAACATAAAAAAGATTGATATTTTAAGTAGTTGATCCATCTTCTAATGAGTAAAGTCAAGAGGGACTTTAGAGGAAAAGATATCGAGTGGATTCAACTAGTGAGGATCCTGTCCAAGCAACTGCTGATGCAACTGAACCTATTTTGAGCTATAGATTTATTATAGAACCTATAGTATAGAAAATTGAACAACCAACAGTTTTCTAGATTGAGGTGACTCCTCAAGTGGAAAAAGAAATTGTACCTCAAACTTTGGAAAAGCCTGTAGAATTTGAAGTGGCTGGAACTGAATTAGTTCAAGAGTAATTAGTTCAAGAGGAACCTATTTTAGAGGATCCAGTCTTGGAAGAACTCAATGAAGAAGATGATTAGGAATATCAACATCCCACTGTTTTGAATTTAGAAGAGAATCCTTCTGAAATTCACACTGAAGTTATTAATGAGGTTTTTTGTGTGTGGATGAGTCAGGGAAGGACTCGAAGGAATAATCAATTGAGAAGCCAGTACAAAGAGAAGATGAAGAGAAATTAGATGCTGAATCTATACCTTTAGTGTTGTTAAAACCAGCGGAATCTCATACTGATAATCAAGAACAAGGTTCCACTGATTCTATGAATTCAGAAGTTGAGGGGATATATAGAATGTTAACAAGAGTTGAATTATAAAATGCTAATTTAAGAAGAGCATTGGAAAAGAAAAATCAGAGATTTTAGAAATTGAAAGCCAGTTCTATTTCAAAATAATAATTTGAAGTTTTTAATAAGAATATGTTGGATGAAGTTGTAAATTTGAAATCTGAGATGGTAATGAAGTCAGATTTGGTAGATTTTAATATTTTCATGGAGCAACAATTTGCAACTATCAAAAAAATTCAACCAGGTACCTCAGGTACTTCGCCTGATCTGATAAGGATATTTCAATCCATTAGAGTAGTAATGAGAAATATGAATGATAGATTGTAGGACCTTCAGTGTAACAATGCTCCATTATCTGTTCTGCTGGATAATCAAAAGCATCTTATTGACCAACTTACCTCAGATGAACCAGGGGTTAGAGTTCTGTTGAATAGATTCACAGAGAATCTAAATCAGTTTATAGAGAATTAAGAGAGGTTACATGAGTTTTTTAGAGTCAACTTGATTTAAGATATCCATTTGACTCAAGAATCAAGGGATCTCATAGTCCAATTAGGCGATGGACTAATGAAAAGGTTGTGATTGGAGATGTCAGAGCTCAAGGAAGTCATTCAAAGGTGCTAAAACATGTTTCCCAAACCTTTTTAGCCTAACCTTGATTCTCATTATCATTACTGTATATGTAATTATATTTTCAGTAAAATATACTTGCATCTTATTTTCATATGTTTTGATTTTTTTACTATACTGACTATGTTAAAATTCCAGTAATCCAGTTTCAAATATTGATAAACAGTTTATCACATCATTTACTTAAGTTTAGTGATACATTAAAATGTGTTATATTCCTTCTTCTATCATTCTTTTTGATATCTCAAAAAGGGGTAGAAATATGAATAAAAACAATTTTTTTGGGAGAAATATGGATAAACACAACATTTTTTTAAGGGGAGGAATTTCTAAAAGGTTTTTTTAGGAGAAATTTTTGGAATTTTATTTTATTTATTTATAAAGAAGGAGATATTATTTTACTTTATAAAGGGTAAGAAAATGTAAAAATTACAAAATAATTTTGTTAAAAAAATATTGTTTTTATATTTGAAAAATTCTAAACTATATACAATTAATTTTTCAAGATAATTTCATTAGTTATTTTGTGGGTTTTGTGATCATCAAAAAGGGGGAGATTTTTGAGCAAGTGTTGTTTTCAAAAACACTCTATTTTATTAAGGATATATCATTGAGAACAATCCTCTATCTCTTTATGATGATTTTGATGTTCAAAAATACCCTTATTTGTTATTCTAATGATTTTACTTTGAGTATATTTCAAGAAATTAATATTCTTTATTTCTCTATTTTGAAATAATATTAAAGCGTTTAATCCCCATGGAATATTTCAAAAAGTGTTTGGAAATCGTTTTAGTGTGTTCTGGAAACACTTTTCATGCTCTACGTGTTTGGAAATCACTTTCACGTGTTCTGGAAACACTCTTCATACCATACATTGAGGAGCATAGCGTAAGGATGGAATCCATTGTTTACTCTACATAATATCAAAAAAGTATAGTTAAGAAACCATACGTTATAGAAAAAAGTATGGAAGAAGAACCCTATGTTTGGAAGGAACCTTATGTTTGAGATATCATAAAAGTATAGAAAAAGAACCCTACGTTAGTATGGAATGTTATGTTTGTTTCTTAAAAGTATGGTTCATCAAACTTACTTTTCAAGACAACATTATGTTTTATAAAAAAGTATGGATCTTATACCTTACGTTTAGAAGCTAATAAAAGTATGGATCATCAACCTTACTTTTTATAATGAACCTTATGGATCATGTATCTTATGTTTTTCTGAAAAGGAAAGTATGGATATTGTACTGTACGTTTGAGAGTTGAAGAGAAAAATATAGTTGATCAACCTTATGTTATCAACCTTATGCTATCAACCTTACGTTATCAAACTTACGTTGTGAACCTTACGTTCAGAGAATGCATGCTATTCAGTTCAACCCTATGTTTGGCATCAGATATTTAAATTATGACTTTATTGAGCAATGGTCTTTATGCAGATTATTAGGCTGATTTCAAGCCAAATTCAAAGACCAATTTTAAAGAACGTCTTTAACTGATTCAAATCCATTTATTTGTGATTCAGAGGATCTATTTAATAGGATCTTTTCATGCCAAATATTCAGGGGAGTTACGACTACTTTTTCATTCAAACGTTTGAATATCGCAATTCTAAAGGTGACTTTTATGGATCTTAATTTTTAAGGAAAATGCTCGTCAATATTCTATATATATCTATGATATTTTTTATTAATAAAGAGGGGGAAATCATAAAGAAAATATATAAAAAGCTCTTGAGATCTTCATTACTACATTTTTACAGAGTCATTTGAGATTTACAGATCTACTGCTACCAAGATCTATCAAACTCTATTTTTCTGAAGAAGAAGAAACATGTTGAAGATTCATCGTTTATACATCATAGATCTTTCGTGAATCCATTATTGTTGGAGTTTCTGAATTTATTTCTATATATATTGCAACTAGATCAACTCAGAACTATCCTTATCTGAAGAACATGTTTTTTGAAGATGACGATCTATATACTGTCAGTTGCATGCTGTTGCAACTATGAAGATCAACTGGAAAGTATTTCAAGACAAATACTCTTTTTATTTTGAGAAACCGGATTCTCATACTAAACTGTGTATTCGGTTCTGTGTATGAACTAGGAAGATATGTTTTTAGATTTAACTCAAAAAGGTGTCAATTTCATGCACTCAGTTGTGGACGATCTGTTGATAAGAGAACTAGATATTGAAAATCACCAAGATCGTGGAGTAGAGCGTTGGGGGAGTGGATTAGGGGCCTTCTGTTCCCCAAACCACTATACATCCTTGAATCCTTTAACTATTTACTTTCTACTGCATAAAAAATTTGATAAAGATAAAAGGACATACTTGGTCATCATCACTATTTGTGAAGAATTTTTAAAAGACACAATTAACCCCCTCTTGTGCATATTTGGTATAACCTGATCAAACATAGTGTAGTTAACAAGTTTGTCGGTTTTATTCTACAATTAAAAGAGTAGATAATTATTAATTTATTGATTACATTTTATGAGAAATAATAAATTAATTTTATTAAGTCTCCCACTATTTTTATCAAGTCCTAATGGCCCTCACCATTGAAATCAGAAAGTCTAGTTGCTTGGAAATTCTAGTGTAAGGGATCCATATTCCCCTTCACATAACCCCAACAAGATTTGGTCAATCTATTTGAAGTTATTTAGGTAGGCAGGTCTTTTCCAATTATGGGCTTTCAGCTCCTTGACTTATTGTGTGGACTCCCCAATCCTAAAATCCTGACCTGAATTTCCTAAACTCTTTCCTCCAATAATACACCACATCTAGAAAGGGATACTCCTCTTGATGTAATATGGTTAAGTTAACCCAAAACTTTCATAAGGTATTCCTATATAAAAGTAAGTGTCCCAACAAGGGTTGGTCAAACACATAGTTTTATTGAGTCTTACACTTAATCAAGTAACAAAAGGCTTAGTTCTACTTAATATTTTATTGAGGGATTTTTATTACTTATGCGTAAATTGGTTATTATCTTTGTCATATGATTGTTAATATTAAGTGGAACTTAAGTGATTAACCATGTATTGATAATATTTACTCATAATCCTGATTTATTTTAGTTCCATATTGCGTACTTGTTTAATTAATTAATTATGTGATTACAACAACACATCCATAATGACAAACAATGAAACTGACAGAAATAAAATAAAGGGAATGATCATGAGATTTTATAATGGTTAGTTTATCTAGAGGTTGATAAAATAACTCGACCTAGGGTAGAAACACCTCGAACCTTTTGGGATCATGTTTACAACTTTCCAACTGTCCACCTTTGTATCTTCTTGTATTGTTTTAACCACGACTCCTTACTTGAACCACCTCCACAATCTTGGGAGCTCCATCCATTACATATGATTTTTAACTCACACACAGGTGAGGGAAAAAGGGGGTTTACATGAAAGAAACCATGGGCATGTAGGCCGTACATATTAATGAGGAGAGATAACACACATACCAACAATTTAATTTAAACTAAAATAAAAGGAAACCAATCACATACAAAGTTATGGTATAGCTCATGATTATCCACATACATGCAATGAATTATGCATTTAAAAAAACTAGTATTAAATTCTTTAATCATTCTTATTAAGATAAATTGCACTTTAATCAATTAATTATTATATTTAATTAATCAATCATTTTATCTTAATCCTTTTATGAATTTCCCTAAGATTTTTATCCATAACCTTGGAGGTAACATGGTGAACATCTATTCGAATGTACATGATATGTAATTCTGATCATTACACAAACATTAAAGTTTTAATTCTGTGTAATTTGGTAAAGTACATGAATGTAGTTCTGACTACACAGTGTGTACTGCCTTCACCATCTTATCTAAAGTACATGCCTAGGGACTCAGTGTGTGAGCCGTACTTTAGAAATTTGTGAGTACACAGTGTGTCTAGTGGTACACACACTATGTTGTCTCAAGGTTACACAATTATCGGCCGAATTAGACGTATATGGGATACACGGTTTGGCCCTTGACCTGAAGGGACTACACACCATGTCTAGTTGGCCAAACAACATGTAATCTGGCTAATCATGTGCTAGTTTTTCTTGGTCAACATGCAGTGTAAGAATTAACTACACCACGTGTCATTAATACACACGGCTTGAGTAATTGTTGAATTACTCTCAATACATTGAACACAACTACACGGTGTGTAATATGGATTATACGACGTGTATGGAAGATTACACAGCATGTAGCTCCGAACATGGCATGTACTGTCATGTTACCTAAACAGAATCACCGGTGCCTCTTGATGAGATCCTAAATTTAATTTTAATCAAAAAATTATTCTTCTCTATTAGATTTTCAAGAAACGAAAAGAGGAAAAACAAATCTAAAAATTAAGATTATAAGAATGATTAAACAAGAATTGAAAAAATAAATTATTAAAGCATAAATCATCAATGAATTATTTAAATAATTATAAACGATGATGAAACTTGCTCTGATACCACTTTTTGGATCCCAAAACAGTAGAAATGTGGCGGTTGGGAGAGCCCAAATTTTCTTTTGTCATAATCGATGACCAATATGGGATCAATACGATGATAAACGATGGTATCCATGGATTGATATCAAAGATTTATACAAAGAGAAGAATATCACTAGATCTAAGAAAGAGGATCTTGCACAACATGTTTATAATTAATTTAATAATTTCTGAAGAAATTAAATATCTGGGTCTTCAGTACTTTCTTCATTGACGATCGTTGATCGTCCGGAATGACCCTTATGGATTTCCTTTATTTCACTTGTGAGGATCCAAAGTAGAATCCATCTAGTGGTGATCCACACGCGCTCCAATGGTCTCTGATCAATGCTACTTGTTCTCTGGGTGCTAGCGTGGCAAAACGAATGTCTTGCGTCAATCGTTCTTGATTTCTCATTCTTCAGTCTAGAAGATATTCTCTCATTATTGAGAGGGAGATATGAGAGGACTCGAGAGAGAAAATATTTGGATCAATAATTCTCAATTCACCATGGTTTAACACAATAGACGTAACTTACTATTAATCGACATGGGGTTTCAATTACAATATTTAATTGCGAAACAATAATTAAATACAATTATAAATATTATAGAAAACCCATGTCACATAATAACAATAACAACACCATTATTTTTGGTGCGCCAACTTGCACAAAAAAGAACCATAAATTAAATCCCGTGCCACATAATGATAACAATATTATTGTTATTTCTTGTGTCAACTGAATAAATATTATTTACTGACTTGTAAATAATTAATTTATCAACGGACACAGTCTTGGTCTGTTCGAACTCCTCTTCCATTTATTGAACACCAAAATAAAATATTTTATTCTCTAAAAAAATATTTTTATTTACAAACTAGTAAATAAATATTTATTAAATGTTCAATAAAATAAATAAATATATTTTATTCAGAATCTGGTGAATAAATATTTATTTAATTTATGTGATAATTTTAACATGAATAAAATTATTCCTTGATCTTGAGAATAATATTTATTCCATTAATTAAATTCAAATAGAATTCAATCGAGACCACTAGATTCACTTAGTGTGTGACCCTCGAGGATTCTTTTTCGTTGGAATTAGGAGGGTCTGCCTAAAGTCCAAGATTACTATCTAGCAACAGGTCAATTCACCTAAGAGAAAGAACTTAAAGTCATAATGAATACATCCACACACGAGCGATCACTGTGTAATATAATCCCTTTGTCACAATATCTCATCAAGTAGGTTTCATGATAGTGTCATCAACCTATATGCTTGATACTTCATTCTTTGACTACCTGAAATAAACTCATTATTACACCATGACCATGGAATTTAGGGTGAAAGTTCTATTATAATCAAATGACCAAGATATCAACTTCCATAAATGGAAGGGACAAATCCTTTCTTGACGTATCTATTAATAACATGTCATTCGTGACACACCCAATGTACCCTACTTCCCGCCAACATATGGAATGATGTTTTTTGTCAGAAAATCTAAGTGTGCGAGTCATGACACATATTAATGATAATCTTAAAGCCTATGGTCTATTACACATGCTTGCAGATAGGAATATACTATGACACCAAAACATGAATAATTCTTAATGGAGGGTCTGTTCTTATAATCTCCTATCTTATAGATTACCAAGTGTGAACTTCATGATAAGAAGTCTCATTTGCTTATGAGTACTCACACATGATAGTCTGTATACTATGTGCCCCATCATAGTATAACATTATAACCACAAAACTATATTTAAGAACATTGTCATAACACTTTATGGTTCTCATCATAGTAGGGAAATTATGACCTTATTAATGTGACAAATACTCTAGGACATTATTACATTATATCTATGTAGAATAATGAAAAATACGTAAACGATGTTTAATATTTAAATACATTAAATATTTATGTAATCAAAATACAAACAGTTGGTTCTAGGACACGAACTTCAACAATCCATAGCTCTATAAATTATTTTTTGTTTATATATATATTATCATGCATATTTTTATAAACCATGGAAATATCCCTCAAACCGTGGTAATAACTTCTCCCATTCCCTTCCAGTGGGAAAATTTCCCCCCCACACTTGCATGGGAAATCTATAGCTAGGTTTTATAAAAACCATGGATATAGGTGTGAACTATAGCCATGGTTCTATAAAAGCATGGATATAGCCTCTAAACAAATAACTAGAGCCCCTTTTTTCAAAAACTAATACCATGGGTTGATCTATAACCATGATTTTTTGAAAACCTTGGATATAGGGATTTTTTATAGTGGTGTGCATTACTCTATTAAAATATTATTTTAAAAAAATGACCATTATAACCTATTCGTTAAGTTGGAGGGTATGAATAATGCTAAATAAATTATGAAAATTTTATTTATTTTACATGTATAAAAAAATTTAATTGTTATCTATTTATTAGAAATAAAATAATAATAATTTGAAAGAAAAAAAAATGTTTTCTGAAAAAATTATCTTTCTAAAATATGGTTTAGTCTTGGTTTGCACCCAAAATTTGAAACTAATTTTTACCACTTTTGAAAAAGTATTTGACAAAATAATTTTTATTTTTAAAATATATATATATAAAATTATACTTGGATGAAGTTTTTAGAATTTTTTGAAAAGGTTATTTTTTATCAATAGTGAAAATACTGATTTTATTGAATACCACATTTTAATTTAAATTATTTTAAAAGTTAAACTATATTTTAAATTGTTTTTAAAGTAAAATTAGTTCAATTATATCACAATTTAACTAATTTATTTCATTTTAATCAATTTCATATTTAATACTGATATAAAAAGTTGAAACTTTAGAATGTTTTTTTTCAAATAAACTATTTTTCAACATGTCAGTGAGTTTAATTTGAAATTAAATTATTCCAGTTCAATGAAATGAATTTGAAAAAATATATTCCATCCACATAACCACTTCTCTATAGACCATTATTGGTTAATATATATATATATATATATATATATATATTTGTTATATTTTTTTATAAACACTGACAATAGCCCTTAAACCATGGGAATAAATTTTCCCAGGCCCTTTTTGTGGGTGATTTTTTCCCTGAACTTGCGTGGGAAATCTATAACCACTTTTTATAATAACCGTGACTATATTTATGACATATAGCCAAGTTTTTTAAGAACTTTGGCTATACTTGTGGCATATAGCCACCGTTTTTTTGATAAACCATGATTATATGTATTTTTCTAGTAGTGTGTAGTACACTATTAAAATATTATTACTTAAATAAGACCATTATAAATGAGCTGTTAAGTTGTAGGGTATGAATGAGACTAAATAAATTATGAAAATTATATGTTTTACACATGTATGAAATAAATTAAATAGTTATCTATTTATTATAAATAAAATACGAACCATTTAAAAGAAAAATAAATGTTTTCTGAAAAACTTTATTTTTATAAAAGTTGGTTTAGCTGTGGTTGGCATATTGAAATTGAAATTAATTTTTACCAATTTTTAAAAATTAATTAGAAAAAAATTTCATTTTTGAAATCAGTATGTAAAAATTATATTTGGGTGAATTTTTGACAATTTTTGGATCAGGTTATTTTATGATGAATAGTGAAAATGTTGATTTTTATTGAAAACTGCAAATTTGATTAAATTATTTACAAAGTTAAATTTTATTTTAAATTGGTTTTAAATTAAAATTAGTTTAATAATATTAAAATTTAACTAATTTCGTTAATCTTAATCAATTTCATATTGAATTCTGATATAATAACTTTTTTAACATTTAAAAATGTTTCTTGGGAAAAAGTTATTTTTCTAACGCGTCTGCATGTTAGATTTTAAATTAAATTATTCCACTTATATGAATTGAATTTTGAAAAATATATTTCATATTTGGGATTACAATAATTTATATTATATAATAAGGACAATTTAACTTCTTACTATAAAAAATATAGAAAATAATAAAAATTAATTACTATGATTAAGATGATTTTTTTTACCTTGCGTTAAACTAGGATAATAAGGGTAAAAATGACCTACAACTTTTCTAAACCCCATTAGTTATGCATATGTCATCCTTATCACCTTTATGGTTCTAGAATACCCCATTTTAGAGCCTTTTGTAATGTAAGAAATGCGTGTACACTTTATGGTTTTTTGGTGTTTAACTTTCCCATGACCATGTTCTCTATCAAACTCTATTAATCTTTGGGAATTAATGTCCTCATTCATGTCAATGTTTTCATTCCCCACCAATATTATCATACTTGGAAACCTAGTCGTGTGTTATTTTAGATGTCCTTTTTGCATCCCTTTATCTCTTATCAAGAGTATGTTTTATTATCCTTTTTTATGATGTGGTTTTCAAACAATGTTATTTTAAAAAGTCTAACCACTAACTACTCAAATGAATATTTCATTTCATGGAAACAATTTATTTAAGTTGGGTAGAATGTAACACGTCGGTATTTTTAAAGAGGAAAATCATGTTCGATAGCGTATATGAAATGTAACACAAATCATATAATAGAATGTACCCCCCTAAAAATTTATGATATATTTCTTTTTAAATAAATTAAATCTCTTTGATAAATTTTGATGAACACAATTTTAGGTCTAAATTAAACGTGGTATTCTATTAAAATATTGGTTTTTAATCATAACCATTATAAACTAGCTGTTAAGTTGGCAGATATGAATATGACTAACTAAATTATGTAAATTATATGATTTAGGAATGTATAAAATAAATTCAATGGATATATATGGAATATAAATAAAATAAGAATCATTTGAAAGAAAAAAGTATTTTTTTTCTAAAAAATTGTATTTTTTTTAAAAGGCGGTTTAGTCACTCTTTGTGCACATAATTTAAAATTAATTTTTACCAATGTAAGAAATTTTAATTGAAAAAATCTTAAATTTTGAAATATACGTGTAAAAATTATATTTGGGTGAATTTTTGAGAATTTACTAAAAAGATTAATTTTTTGATGAATAGTGAAAAATACTGATTTTTATTGAAAACTGCCATTTCATTTAAATGATTTAAAAAGTTAAATTATATTTTAAATTGTTTTAAAAGTAAAATTAACTATATAATATTTATATATAACTAATTTAGGTTATTGGAATAAATTTCATGTTGAATTCTGATATAGAAACTTTTTTAACTTTTGAATGTTTTTCTATTTAAAAAACCATTTTTTACGTGTCAATGAGTTTCATTTATATTAAATTCTTTCAATTTAGTGAATTTGATTTAGAGAATTTGATTTAATATTTGGAATAAATATAATTTATATTATTTAATAAGTTTAAATTATTTTTTGACCTTAATGAATAGTTAAAACAGTTAAAATTAATTACCACATTTAAGGTGAAATCTAGTTTTTTGGGGGTTAAACTAAGAAAGATAAGGGTTAAAATGACTAATCACTTGTAAAAATATCTGTTTAGGGACATATTTAGACCTTATAAATTCTAATTATTAATAATTACCCATTTTATATCCTTTTCCCATGTGAAAATTGTGTGTACAATTCATTATTTTCAAAAACTTCATGTGTATCATCTCCCCCACATATAAAATACCACCCCTCTTCTCTCCTATTCACACTTCCAAAACCATTTTTTTCATAAAATTCACTAACAAATATCTTCCATAGTTTACTAACCATGAAATAAATACCCTATTTTGATTAAAAATAAATCCTATGAAGCCTTTTAGTGTTAACTTAAGGTGGTTATCCAAAGAAGAGGTAAAATTTTTAAGCATGATTGTTCATTTTATTTCTTCCTCCACATACTTTAAATATTCTTCACCTATGATAATATAATAACACCAGTATCTTATATATATATATTTATATGTTATTATGTTAATTTCAAGAACTATATACATATTCTCTTCCATCAAATGAGAAACAAAAGCATTGATTATGTGTATGGAAGACTACCGCCTCACAAACTGATGTAAATTGTTTTCCATCACCAGCTCTCATTATTGGATATAATGATGGATTTAACATATGTATATTATATTTATAAAATTAAAATACTTATGTAATTATATTTTCACATCTACCTTATTACATTCCAACTCATTGTAAAACAATAACATTACCCATGTTTACGGTGAACTACCGCCATATGAACTTATGTGATGTGTTTTTCCCAATTCCATTTTACCTGGATAATAATAATGATAGATTAAATTAATATATGTGATATTTTTAATATAATTATAACTTTTTAATAATGATATCACATTCACTTTCTTACTTTCTATTCTATAGGGGATATGATAATGTCGCTCGTGTGTATAACAGATTTAAGCATCACGAAGTAATGTGACATATTTTTCAATAACACATTTAATGGAAGGTAATAAGGATAAATTTAATTAATATATGTGATATTTAAGTAATAATAATTAATATATAGAATTTGAAATATTATTTACCTTCCTTCCATTCCATATTTCAATAAAAATGGAAGCAATATTCATCATATGTATGACATACCGTCTCCATGAATAGTGAAATCCATTTTCTATATATAACATTTATAGATTAATATAAATACACATATAATTAATATGTATGATATTTATATCATGTTAAAAATTATGGAGATGATTTAAACATTATCAATGTAAATTGACCAAAATTACCGAACTAAAACATACATGAAAATTGAAGCAATTATCACATGAAATAGTGATCTTAACAAATAATTATTAATGAATGGGTCATAAAATACTATAAGTAAATATTATATGTTATGAAATATATGAATAAATTTATATAATTGATATCTAGTAAATATATATTTATTATATATGAGTTATGGATAGGTACGAAGGAAATTGGACCTGAGCTAAGGGTTTATCATATCAATTTTATTTTTTTAAAAAAAAGGGAATCCCCAAGAATGGCCTTTTCGAACCCTCCACACTCGAGAACCCCCCTTCCCATGAAGAGATCATCTGGAGATTCCCCAACCGGGAAGGAGCCGTTGCCAACCGAGATGAAATTGCATCCCATGGGGTTACACCTCAATCAGCAATGGTTTGTCACAACAATCCGTCAACCGGGTGAAGTGCGCCCATTCTTCCCACCTGATGAGACACCGGGTGACCCAGAAATACAAGTGGTACATGGGAGGTGGAAATTCCCCCAAGATATGGCTCCCTAGAATCGAACCCCAGACCTCACCGAACACTGTTGTTATGGCCCTCGACCCCGCACCACTACGCCACAACCGAATCGACTCATATAAATTTTACTTCTATGAGAAACATTCCATATTCACCACTTATTTTTTTTTGGTGTTTATACTTCCCATTTGATATGTAATATCACGAATGTATTTATTTTAATATTATTTAATATTTCATTTTATGTTTATCATTTTATGGGGCTTATGATCTAGAAGATACCAAAGTAGTAAGAGTATATTTCACAATCTCATCTTTATTTGGGATTGTTTAAGCTTAAGTATCACTTGAAAAAATTATTTGGTATCTCTATATTAATCCCCATATATTTTAAACTCCTCTAGTTTTTAATGATTTTTTCATGTAATATTTCCACTTCCCACTCTTTAGTACTTAAATTCATTGAGAAAATATTTTTAAGAGAAGGCATCATTATTTCTCTTTTTGGCCAAAAATGTTTTTTTCCAAATCCATGTTTCCTAAAAATGTTATTAATATTATCCAAATGATTAATTAAACAAATTTTTACCCATGTGTGACTTTTTTAAAAAAAATTTGAAATGAATGTTCATGTCGTTATCTAATCAAGGCCCATTCGACTTTTAATAAAAACGTGAAAGAAGTTTTTTTAACGTGTACAACCTGAACAAAATTTATCATTATCATGACCAATAAATTCTTTAAAGATCAACTTATAAGTTTTAAAGGTTATTTTCAGTGATTTTTTTCAAAATATTTTGTTAAATTTTAGTTAAAAATATTTTTCAAACTGAAAAGTTTAATTTCCTCAAGTATGTTTTTAATGAAATTTTTATGGTATTTATACTCATCAATGATATAAACCTTTATTCTAATTATAATCCATAGGGGTTATGTCTTTTTGAAATTATACTTATTTTTTATTTGGATGGTTTATGATCAGTTTGAATGAGTATGTGTAATTTTATTAGCATTCACCATATTACTCTAGATGGTTTATGATTATGTTTATTTATTATGGTATGTATTAACATTTCATATATTAATTTTTCAATATAAATGTTTATGTTGATTATTTTTCACCCTTATAATATGAGGATTGTATTATACTTTTTATGTTATAAGTGGGTTCCAATTATAAATAGTTCCTTGATGCATCGAAAGGTCTCATGAGATAAATCAATTAGCCAAATTAAATGAGTTTTTACCTGTAGTTTTAAACTATCTTGTGAAAAGTCTTTAAAGTATATTTATGATGTTAAATATTATTTACTCCCCCATTATGATATCAATTATTGATTTCCATATGATTATCTGGTTAGTTAAAATTTCCTAGGACAAGTTTCAAGATCATGTGATTATGTATATTGATTTATTTGATCATCATTTATTCCTTCCATATTATTTTGAAGTTATTTCTTGAGTGGAATGTGTTTTAGTTTTTCAACTGGCCATTTTCATTTTGATTATTTATTAGTGATAGTTTTAACTATATTATTACCCTTAGTAAGTGTCTAGGTTCACCACTTTAATATCATATATTTTCCCCAAGATACTAGGAAGTGTTTTATAATTGATATAATGGGATATGCTAAGGGGAAATAATGGGGTTCTCAAGGAATTTTTTTTTTGTATTTTAAAATTTAAATTATAAGGATAGATTCAATTATATATCTAGTTTAACAAGACTACTAAACTATTAAGTCCTTTAGGATGTGATTCCTTGTATCATATACCAATGTAATAATGTAAAAACCAAATTTAAGCTACCAGGGTCAGGGCCTTTATAGTTGGTATCATAAGAGTTTATTAGAAAATTTTGAACCTAGATTTTGGAAAACAAAGATTAAGGAATATAACATTATGAATGAATTTAAGGATAAGTTTAAATGTATGATGACATGCTAATGTTTTGTTAAATTAGAGATTATTTGGATTTCCTAGAAATAAATCCATGTCTGAATACTATATTTGGACATGTTTCTAGAATAGATGTAACAAGGTTAATAACTCTGATAAAGGCATGTTGGGTTTGACATGAGCATTACCTAGTACACAACAATGAGTCTTACTCTGTACCTTATTCAACACTCTCAGGTGATATAATTTGGTTAATTCACATTTTTATTACAAACCATTATAAAGGATTTGAAAATATTCCCAAATAAACCATGTTCGTGATTATGAGATTATCCATGCATAATTTTTTTTAATTTATGTTAATTGTTTAAATATCTTTGGGATTATATGTTATAGTTCAAAATGTTATGATCTAAACCAATGTATTATATTATTTATAAATGGTTCCTAGTTATTGTAATGAGAACTATATCAATTCATATACCCCATTCGGTGATTTCACTCTTGGGAAAGATAATAAATATGGAGATGAAGTTGTAGCTAGATTTGATAAAATTATAATAATATTGGGACATATGTCTCAGGATATAGTTATTAACCTTGATCTTATGGAGTATCCTACTAATTGAAAACATGGTGAAACAATTTTATACCACTTTATTCATCAAAAACCTCTATAATTTAAAAGGAATACAAATCCATTTGTAGCTAAGCAATGTATAAGTTCCTTAGAGAAGATATTTATCTCCTTGGGAAATAATGATAGGGAAAAGGTTTTCATGGTAGTTTACTATCTCTCAGAATATACATATCAATGGTGATCATTGATTAAAAACACTAAAGTTGAATAATAAATAACAAATATGGATTTCAATGATTTTAAGGTACTATTCTTGGAAAAATATTGTCCGCATGGTGAAAGAGAAGATATGGAGAGAAAATTCATGAGTCTAAGAAAAAAGGAAGAGGAAAATGTTTTTAAGTATGTAGAAAATGGTAAAAGTTTATCAAGTCAGGTTTCAAACTACTTACATAATGAATATAGTAGGATTGAAAATTCCATTGACGGTTTAAATCCAATTCTTCAAAGGGGAATGGTATCCCAAACCTTATTATTGTAAAAGGACATAGAATCATGTGATGTCAAGGTAAAGAAAGAAATATTCATGTTTTATATATTAAAAGGGAATAAAGAAAAGATGAGGATGGTAGAGTAAATTTCAGATAACAAGAATAAAGGAAAGAAGGATCTACCTGCACATGATAATTGTGGAAAGAAACACCCTGATACTTAGATGAAGGGAATGGGATTTTGATACAAGAATAGAGAGAAAGGCCACCATGAACATGAATTCAATGGAAAGAAATAAGTTTAAACATTTAAATTATTTAAATATAATGGGATGGTGCAATACACAAATGAATTACCCAACAATAAAGGGAATATACCTCACAAGATGCCAAGAGATCAAGGTCAAGCATATACTATTAATACAACTGAGGTGGAATGATCATAGTACTTGTGAATTTTTATTCAATATCTATGTCATAGAATTATCTTTACCAATGGTTTTTTTATAATAATAGTGAAATGTATAAGGATTTTACATCATTAGTCTTTAATTAAGTATTTGAAACCATTTTTTGAATGCTAGTGGTGACTTAGAAAAGTAGTTTAATAACAAGGTGATATATTTTGGAAAACACGTGATTAAGGGAAAGATAACCATTCATATATTCCTGATGTTGAGGCAATGGTTTTTAGTTTTGATAACAAGATGAACAATATAGATAATGTAAATTAGAAAGTATCGATGACCTTGGAACAAATTAATGATTTGATTACAAATTGGTATATATTTTATTTGATGGAGTTTACATAATTTTTTATTTAAGTAATATATTCAATAATATGTGGTATTATTTAAGTAATGATGAAGAAATTATGTCATCATTGAGATTTTATGGTAATTCTAGTTATTACCATGTTTTAGGATAATATATGAAAAAGGTATTCAGATATTTTTTATATGAAAATTAATAGATACTTCAACATATTTTTGGGATTATTGTTAAGTGGATTTTGAAAAATTAAGATATATTCTTTTTATTTTTTTTAATTTCGGAAGGGTATTATGGTTAAAAATTTTTAGAATGGTTTAAGTTGAAATTTTTATGAGGTTTTAGAGATTAACATGTTATTTAACTATATAGAGATTTATGCATATTGAATAACCTATGCTAACCATTTTTTATGATAACCCGAGATAAAAGGAATGAATCATCACTCTTTTATGAATCTTATGATCTGTTAGGACTTCAAGAAAGAAAAAGACCATCTTTATTTGTTGGAAAGATAAATGAAGTGGAATTTATATAATCACAAAAAGGATGATATTGTTCTTATGAAATATAAATAAATCAGGTAAATATATTTTCCCGACTTCTCTATCGTGGTGGTAAAAATACCATAAACTTTTTAAAATAGTATTGGGATAAAAATTTTGTTCTATTAATCTAATTTATATTAGATCAATGGTATCTTAACACATAAAATATTTACAGTTTTGATGTGGTTATCTTTCTTATGTATATATTCTCTATCACTCTCTATTAAACCTTGGGAGTTAGTATTCTCTTAAATTTCCATATTTTCATTTCCCACCAGTGTTCTCCTATATGGAAACCTAGTAATGTGTAATTCTGGATGACCTTATAACATCACTTTCTCACTTATCAATATGATATTTTATTAACCTATTTAATGAGGTGGGTTTCCAACTGAGGCCTTATAAAATTTCAAATTCTTAATTACTAATATCAAGATTAAATTATGAGGATGTAATATATTTAAGGGGGTAGAATGTAACACCCTAAGATTTAAAAAGTAAAACATCACATTTAATAGCTTATATGATACATAACAACTAATTTATAAGAGAATGTTACAACCCAAGACTTTATGATATATTTATTTTAAAATAAATTCAATCTCTTAATAACTTGCAATGCATGCAATGCCGGTTCAAACAAAACATGATACACTATTAAAATATTATTATTTAAATGTGACCATTATAACCTAGTAACTAAGTTGTATGGTATAAATATAAATAAATAAATTATTAAAATTATATGGTTTATACATCTATGAAATAAATTATATGGATTTATATTGATTAGAAATAAAATAAAAATCATTTTAAAGAAAAAGAAATGTTTTAGGAAATATTACATTTTTTTGAAAGGCGGTTTAGTTACGATTTGCACACAAAATTCAAAATTATTTTTTTCCACTATTAGAAAATTTATTTTAAAAATTAGATTAATATTTTACATTTCAAAATTATATTTGGGTGAATTTTTTAGAGTCTTCTAAAATGATTAATTCTTTCGTTAAGAGTGAAAATACTGATTTTTGTTGACAACTACCATTTTTTATAATTATTAAAAAGGTTAAATAAAATTTTAATTGGTTTTATTGTAACATTAGTTAAATAATATTACAATTTTAATAAATTTTGTTATTTTAATCATTTTCATATTGAATTATTATATAATTTTTTTAAAATCCTTTTAGTTGGAAAAAATCATTATTTCGACATGTTTGTGGGTTCAGATTTAAATTTAATTCTTCCAATTATATGAATTGAATTTTTAAAAATATATTTCATATTTTGAATCATAATAATTTATAATTTATATTAATTTTAACTAGTTTTTTACCATAAATAACAGTGAAAATATCAAAAATCAATTAATGTAGATAAGGTTAAAATGGGTTTTCAAAGGAGTTATACTAAAAGGTTTAATGGTTAAAATGATCCAAAACTTATCCAAATAAAATTTTATGGAAATATTTTATATAACCTATAAGGATCTATAATTAACCATTTTTTATCCTTTTGGATAGTTAAAAGCATGCGAACACTTTATTCTTTTCAGAAATTCCATGTTTGTCCTCTCCTCCACTTATAAAAGGTCACACCCTCCCCTCTTCTATTTACATTTCCAAAACCATTTGGTTCATGAAATAACATCCCAAATAACTTCCTTAATTCCCTAAACATGAACTAGACACTTAATTTGATCATAAATTCATCTTATCAATTCTTTTTTTTCGATGTTATAGTGGTTATCCAAAGAGGAGGAAAAATTATTAAACATGAATTTTCATTTTAATTATTCCTCCACCTCCTAAAAATAATATTAATATATAATTATATAATAACACGAGTAAATTATATATAATTATGTTATCATAATTACCTATATCCATATCCTCTTCTCTCAAATGGGAAACGAAATAGTCAATCATGTGTACAGTGGACTACCGCCCCGAGAATTTATGCAATTAATTTTCCATCACCACCTCTCATGATTATATATATTGATGGATTAACCATATTTATATGATATTAATGAAATTATTATTTTTTAAATAATAAATTCACATACACATTGTTACCTTCCATCCTATTAGAAAACAACAACGTCGCCCGTGTGTACAGGAGACTACCGCCACATGAACCGATGTGATGTGTTTTCCCAATTTCCATTTTTATATGGATGGTAATAGGGATAGATTAAATGAATATATATGATATTATTAATATAATTATACCTTTATAATTATCATATCACATATAACTTATTACTTTCCATTCCGTGTGGGATACAATAACGTCACTTGTGTGTGTGATGGACTAACATCTCACGAAGCGATGTGACTTGTTTTTCATTAACACGCTTCCTGGAAGGTAATAAAAATAAATTTAATTAATATATGTTATATATAATACATAATAATGACTATAGATAATTTGATATATTTTTAACCTTAATTTCATTCCATCCGTTGAGAAAAAATGGAAATAGTGTTCATGTGTACGTACGACCTACCGTCTCTGTGAATGATGTAATCCATTTTCTATTTCTAAATTTCATAGATTAATATGAATACTTATATAATTAATATATATTATATTTATATCATTTTTAATATTATGGATATGATTTAACCATGATCAAATTAAAATTAATTAAATTACCAATCCAAAACATACATGAAAAATAAAACAATTTTCACCTAAAACAGTGATCTTAACAAATAATTATTAATAAAAGGGTCAGAAAATACTATAAGTAAATCATATATGATATGAAATATATAATTATATTTATATAATATATTTATAATAAAACTATATTTATTATTCTGGAGGTACGGACATGTATGAAGAAAATCAGACCTGAGGTAAGGATTTCTCATCTCACTTTTACTTATGTGAGACATATGCCATATTCAACACTTATTTCTTTTGTGTGGTGTATATACTAAAAAATTGATATTTTATATCATTATTATCATAATATTTATGATATTTAATCTTTCATTTGATGTTATTTATTTTATGGGTACTACGATTTAAAAGATACTAAAGTGGTTAGAGTTTATTTCACAATATCATCATTATTCATGATTTATTTTGTTTAAGTATCCCTAGGGGAAATTATTTGGTATTTATATCATAAACCCAATATATTTTTAAATCATATAGTTATTCATGAACTTTTCATTAAATAGTTACATTTTCACTCTTTGAAACTTAAAATAATTTAGAAAATGTTTTTAATAAAAGGTATCATATTTCTCTTTTCGGTCAAAAATAATTTTTATTCAAAATAAATTATTTCTAAAAATGTATTAAAAATTGTTTCTAACAATCACTAAATTATTTATTAATTACATTATTAACAATTTTTTATTTTTTGAAAATTTTTAAAGGAATATTCACATCATTTTCTAAACAACGGTCATTTGGATTTTACCAAAAATGTAAAAGGGATCTTTATTTCAATGTGTACAACATGACCTAAATTTTCCACCATCATGACCAATAAATGTATTAATGATTAATTTATATTTTAAAATTTTATTTTCAATGAAAATTATTTTTAATTTTTTTGTGAGCTTTTAGTTAAAAGAAAAAATTGAAGGGAAAAAGTTATTTTCCTCATGAATGTTTTTTCCTGAAATTTTTATTGTATTTCAATTATTTAATGTCATAAACCATTTATTATACTTAAGATATCCTCTCATATTATTAATTTTTTTCATGTTTTTTTGTGAAATTTTATTTTTAATTATTTTTCACTCATTTTATATGATTAATTCATTCTATATATTAAGTTGCAGGTGGGTCCCAGTTATAGATAACCCCTTGATGCATCAAAAAGTCTCATTAGACAATTTAGTTGGCCAAATTAAATGGGTTTTTATCTGTAGTTTTAAAATTTATGGGGAAATTTATTGATATTATGTTTATGATGTCCAGAATTATAAATTACCTTATTATGTGATCAATTATTGATTTCCATGAGATTATTTGATTATTTATAATTTTCGTAGATATATTTCAAGATCATATGATTATGTATATGGATTTATTTTATAATCATTTACTCCTTCCATATTATGCTCCATTTATTATTTGAATGGAATGTATCTTAGATATTTACCTTTTCATATTGATTATTATTATTTATTCATGATAGATTCCATCGGTAGGTTATCCTTACAAAGCATATAATCTCACGAATTTCATATGTTTTACTTTACTTAGGATATTGGGAAGTGTTTTATGATTGATATATAGGGATATAATAAGGTTAATAATGGTGTTCTCAACATTTTTTTATTTTATGTTTTTAATTATAATGTGAAATTCAAGTATGTATTTATTTTATAGAGACTACTAAACTATTCAGTTCTTTGGGATGTGATTCCTTATAACTTATGCCAATGTAATAAAGTAAACACCAACTCTGTGATACTTGGTTCGGGGTAATTATAAAATTTTTATCATAATGTTTAATGAATTTCATTATTATACTCAAATGATTATTTATATTCAATTAAAATTATGTTTCACATTTCATATAGTTGTTTAAAAAAAAATTAACATTTTATACACAGGTTATTTCTGAAAAAGTGTGAATGGAATATTTTTCAATCTATATGAAAAGAAAATAATTTCCCACCATAATTTCCCTTATTATTTTAGAATATTTATCTAAAATTTTTCATTACATTTAAAATAAAATTTTATTTCACAATCTTCTGGTAAATTTTAGTTTTACGATTTTTCAAAGAAAAAGTATTTTTATCCTTATTTTTACATGAATCCCAAAAGTGTTTCTTAAAATGTGTTTAAAACAACATTCTATAAGATTTTTTTGATTGATTTGATAGTTTTTATGTGTTTTATTAATGTTATGGTACTTGTAAATTGTTTATGATGACAGATGAACCCAATATAACTCATGATGATGGGCAATCCCAATATTTCTCTCTAATGAATTGGGTATTGATTTTATTCTCTAAAGAATTATATTGGAACTAACTAAGTATGTTATAATTTTTTAATGGTTCTTGTAAGTGTTTTTATAAGGTATCTATAAAGATGATGTCCTAATACACCTACACGAAATTTCTATGCTTGAAAAAGTGTTTTTATGGAATTCATTTCATTTTACTGGGTAAGAAAATGAGAATACATTTTGATAAGTTTTTTGACCATTTGAAAGGTGAAAGGTATATTTTTTTAAAAAAAGTTTTTCATTAGTTCTCATGTTTCTTATGAAACCCCAATGATTATGATTTTTCTTTACACTTACTTATAAAATGTTTTATAGAAAAAAAATACATTTGGTAATAAATATGATTTCTTGAGTAAGTAAACAAATATTTGATCTCAATATCTATTATGTAAAAAGGGAAAAATTTCATATGAATTTCATGGGTTTTCAAATGGGGTAACAAGTTCCATTCCTTTTTTATATTCCTTGTTGAACTTTTTGTGCTAATCCTATGTTTTAAATTTATTTCATGGGGATTAAGGATGAGTAAGGATTAAAGAAAGGTCTAAATTTCCACCATATGGATTTTTATTAAAAAATAAAACATTTTTTAAATGAAATAAGAGTTTAAATATAAGAATCCTATTTTTATTGAAAAGTGGATATTGAGTGAAAATGTACACTTTATTTGGATATCTTTATTTATAATAGTTTGTACTATTTCTCTAAAACTCTAAACCTAAAAGATCATAAGAATATAAAAAAATTGAATCATTTTTATTATACTCATACTTATGGGTTGATTAAAGCGTGTTTAATTATAGAAATAAAGGGGTCAATTATGGTTGGAGTAATAAATGTATTGCATTTTTTTTCAAAAATTAGGATTAGCTTGGGTACATTACTATATCCTTGTATTTTATTTTTTATTTCTCATGAACCAGCTCCTGAATTTGGTAAACTTAATGAAATCCATATGAGTATTTGGGTTCCAGGTGTTTTCTCATACATCTATGATATATGTGATATGGATAGTTGATTAGTCCCTCTTCCCTACACCCTCTTGTAAACATAGTATTAGTGAAAATTGATCAAGTTAGTGACATATATATGTATGAGATGTAATTGATCATACTTATAGTGTGTGTGTGTGTGTGTGTTTATAGGATGCAATTGATCTATGGTGATATGATTGTGATTTGGATACATGGTGTTGTCATACATGGAAGAAGGAGGGAAACATAATTTATGGTTATATGATTTTGGTTATGTAGATATATTGATATAGACGGGATGATATTACCATGATATAAACCATTAAGGTATGAGGGTAATGTAATTTATAGGTAAATGGTTGCAGGGAACCATATTCAAATTCATCCGTTTGATATTATACTAATGTATTTTCATATAATATTTTTGAGCTATCATTAGCAAATATGGGTGGTAGATGACCTCACATAGGTAATGAGTTAGTTCTTCTATTTATTCACAAAATAATTAATATGATTCTTCCATATTTTCAATAGATTTTTTTGGAGAATATTACTAAGTATACCTATATTATCACCAAATTATATATATATATATATACACGCATATATATATATATATATTATTGTTATAGATTTACAAGAGGGATTTGGTGATTTTGATGGATTTTACTAGCTCATGGAGTTCATGATCAATGTTGGTTCCAATTCAATAGGAGTTTCCTTTTGGTATTTTATTTTAGAGACCATTATTTTATGTATGATATACATGCATTTTGTGATTATGGTTTGATTTATATTCATATGATATACTTTATTTCAGATTTTTTCCATTTTTTCTTTGCATTATGAGGGTAATTCCATTGAAAATGTTCATTTTCAAACCCTTAGTGATTTTCTCCAACCCATGATCTACTAGAGGAAGGATTCACGAGTCACAATTGTCTTCACGACTAACAAGATAGGGTTTCAAGTTGAAGAAGGTCATGAAAGAGTGGTATAAAGGCTATGGATGAGAGTTAGGATGAATTTTTTAGTTTGGAACTGGTGACAACTCTATAGGTTTGGATGGGAACAATATTATTTGAAATTACAATGTGATATAGTAAGGTAGACTAGCTAAGACACATAAACTTATGGATTGCTTTGATCCTACACTAGAACCATAGGCTTACTAGACATACTATGTGAGGTGATACTGATTGTGGGGTAGATAATTAGGTGTGTCACATGAATCATTTCTTCCTGCACTTATGTTTTAGTTGGTATTGTATAGGGAAATTTTAAATGAATATAATTAAGTAATACAAAATAAATTCCATATTACAAGATTAAGAATTAAATTATATGTTATATATATGGATATTAGAAAGATTCCTTGTCACGACCCCCTCCCCACAAAGTGTACCCCCTCCTGGGTCGACAATGTGAGAAGGGAGATAATGACCCCTGAGTCCCGCCTCCAGTAGGCCTTGGGTTGGAGACTAGCACTGAGAGTATAATAAACACACAAATGGGAGGCATTACCCTCTAAGAGAACACATGCAGAAGAGAGAGATAAGATAGACACCAACCAACTCCAAACCAGAAATAGAATATAAAAGAAAACCCAAGTGAACATATGAAATGTCATGAAAAAGTACTACAATTGGAAGAGAAAAAATGTAAGTACCCAAAAGAAAGTAAAAACAACAGCGACCACAAGCCCAAACAACTCCTACAACCCCAAGCTAGTAGAAACCAGCTTGATCTACAACCTACTCCAAGTGACTTGAAAAACAGTTTGTATATACATAGGGTGAGTATAACAGTATACTCAGTAGGATCCTCCCCAAAGCCTCTCGTTCAAAAGTAAATAAAGCATTCTAAATCATAGTGAACAACAAGTGAAACTAAATCGTCACCTAAACATGTATACTAAGTTCCCAGCCTCACCATGGATACTCTCACCAAGTAACGCATACAAGAATATATCATATAATAAATAATATCAAGGGTGACCTCTACTACTTCCCCACTGGTTTTCCACTTTCTCCCAATGTCGTACGTCCTAAGCATCTCTCTCCAAAAAGGCTTGCCTGCAGATACCTAGGAAAAGCACTACAATATGCACCTCGTGCAACAAAACCACCACTTTCACACACCAAAGTAACCATGTAGTTTCTGGGAGCCACCACAGCTTGCATAACGTGTATCATACACCAAGAATTATACCTCAAGACATCACAACCCATACACCGAGTAAGGATCCTCAAGCCATCACAACCTATAAACGTTACACCTATAATAGTCCATAGAAAACTATATCCAGAATATATGTGTGTGAATAAACACAATCCATTACAGCCCTCTACACACATATATGGGGAAAACTAACCAATGTGACTGCCAACACGAGTAACTACCAAGAGAAGAGCACGGGGCTAAAAGGGGTAGTCAGCCATCCATCCTCCCACTAGAATGTTGGGGAAAACACCCCCCAGGGCTCAGAATCCTCGGGGTGTCAGTTTCCCTTACTGATAGGGTGGAGTAGCGTATAGAAACACAAAAATTATAGAATATACTATAACTCACAACCACACTTGGGCATAACCTAGACTTAGATGCAACTACAGCTAACGTCACTCAGACTCTGGGATGCTACTTCTAAGACTAGGTATTCTATAAGCACACAGCCATTTAAATAGATTTATTAGATTACTTCATTCCCTTTTTATCAGTTCCACTTTACGTTAATTAATTCTTTAAACATTAATTAACCATGAACAATTCCACATTAAATTTCATTAGCATCACACCCAAAGTCCACCATTCCTTCAAAATTATAACTCATAATTATGTTTTAGCAACTCCATCCCCATGGGTTAACACCATTTATTCAATTATTAATTATAGAAATACTTTCCCACATTCTCAGGCATTCTAGAAAAACATTCTATGTTACTAAACACAAGGGGGATCAACACGGTGAGTAGATGTACTACCCGTCGAGTCTTTACTACTTATAGCAAGAGAATATACCCATCCTTCCTTGAGAATCTAAACATGGAAAGAACGTGGCATACCCCACGTGTCTTCACCTCTTTCGGAAAAAGGGTATGTAAGACCAGCTACCTTGAGCAGTGGGGAAAAATAAAGCATATAAACAACCAAAGAATCAGCAAGCATACAATAATCACATCCATCCCATTCCATCATCCCTGGTGTCCTCCCTGAAACCCAAATGCATAAAATGATGCATCTCTCCACTCTAGGCATCATCTAGTGCCACAACCAAAAGACTCCATGCCCCCACATATCACAACGAACATCCAGAATCACATCACAACACAAGCAGCAGGAAAAATAAACATCACATCAATAGGGTTATTGGCCCTTTAACAATCAATAGGGTAACTCAGAACCCTTCAAGGAATTATCAAACAATCAGTTCTTTAATCCATCTTGAATTAACTGATTTATTATACGTTGGTTCCACATTTGGGAAACCTAAATAGTAAGATATCACAAATAAAATTAAACATGCTTACTGCACCATTTTGGTTAACATCAAAATTATAACAAGAATAACCAGATTCATTTACATGCTTCTTAATATTTAGCCAAACAATTATCAATTAATCCCGGTTTATGTTCTTTACCAATTTCTATCAATAACAAATAGCTATATGAATCAAGCATAGATATCACACTATCTAGAAAAACAAGAGGCAATAACATACAATCAATATCAATTTATTTATCTAGTTAAAATATTAATTATGTCAATTCCATTTTTATCTAGTGGGATTAAACATGCTAATAATACAATTTCACATAAAAGAAAGAGAAGTAATGGATCCCCTACCTCAAACAGTTCCTCACGTTCTTTATCCACACAACGGGTCACGATCCTCCTCTCGCGACAACCGCATCCACCCGAGGATGCCACGGTACGACCGCACCAACCAAACCTCAAGAAAAACCCCATTAGAAGCATAGATATTACATGATATAATATGGAAAGGAGAAACATGAGAAGATGATCCCCAAAGGAACGATAATAAAACATACCTTATATCGAAGATTGATCGATACAACTTGGTTGCATCAAAACAAAGCGGAACCAATCCGAGGAGGGAAATTTGATTGCACAACTCCTATGGGAAGGATTGAAAGGTTCTAGCATCTCATAGCCGAGAACAAAGAGGAAGAAAAAGGGAGGAAGATATCTGGTCCCTTTTGAAGATTTAATGGGGTGACAGTTTAAGATACGCTTAATTCCCCATTAAAAGCAGTTCACATTAACCCACACGGTTTGAAAAAGGAAAAACATCCCAAGACATAGGAATAGTTAATATAGGATTTATGGCCTTTGAATCGGCCTTAAGAGTCCTTAAAATAAGGCTTTAAATGTATTTTACGTCAAAGGAAACGTCAAAGGGGCGAAACTGTAGGAAGCTGGAAACACTGTACACCTACCGTTACTGTACACCTACTGTTACTGTACACCTACCGTTAGAGGTTACCGATAGACCTCACCATTTTGGAAACACTGTTCACTAAAACTCACTGATAGAACACTGTTCACTAAACCTCACTAATAGAACACTATTCACTGAACCTCACCGATATAACACTGTTCACCTACCGTTATTGGTTACCGATAGAACTATTCACTGATGGAACTGTTCACGAATTGGAAATTTGGAAAAGTGTTGGGGATAAGTCACCTTGACCTCTCGGAACACCTCAAACACCACATTTTCACAAAGTAATGGACCGGAGAGGTCCGGGCCATTACATCAGATACCTCTCAAAACATTCTCGTCCTTGAGAATTCAAAAAACTACCTAATGAAAAAAAAGAAATGGGGTCCAAACAACCACCCATTGAGATACCTCTCAAAATAGATCAAGCCACAAAATCAACAAAAGAAATTCATAAATAAAACATGAAAGGTCTAACCACAAAGGGAACATCGTTACATGAAAAGAGTTAAGCATCAAACAACTCTGGGTACTGAGCATGTATTTGTGACTCACGTTCCCAGGTACTCTCCTCCATGCCACCGTGTCACCACAAGACATGAACTAAGGGGATAAAACGCCCACACAACACCTTCTCCTTACGGTCTTGGATCTCCATAGGTCGCTCCTCGAAGGTTGCATCATCATCAATATCGATCTCTCCCCAATCGATGATGTGAGAGTCATCATAAAGATAACTACGGAGCTATGATACATGGAAAACATTATGTATCTGACTCATCTGCGGGGGGAGTGAAACTCGATACACCATAGATCCAACATGATCTAACACCTCGAAAGGCCCAACAAACCAGGGAGAAAGATTACTTCCATGACCAAACCTTCGCTGCCCATGATGGGGAGTCACCTTCAGAAACACATGATCCCCTACATTAAACTCTAAGGGTCTCCTTCTTTGATCAACATATGATTTATAACGATATTGTGCTGTCTTTATCCTCTCACAAATCACCTAGACCATCTCTGTTGTATTTTTCACTAGTTTCAGTCCGAGAATTGCTAACTCTCTGACCCCAGTCCAGCACAACGGAGAACGGTAAGGCCGGCCACACAAGGCTTCAAACGGCGCCATACCGATGGTGGAGTGAAAACTATTATTGTAAGCGGACTCCACTAAGGGTAAGTGCCTCATCCATGAACCTCCAAAATCAAGAACACAAGAGCATAACATGTCTTCAAGAGTCTAGATGGTTCGCTCTGTCTGACCATCCGTTTGAGGATGAAAAACAGTGCTAAGGAATAGCTGAGAACGAAAAGTATGTTGGAGACCTCTCCACACCCTGGAAGTAAAACGAGGATATCGATCAGAAATGATCATCCTTGGGACTCCATGAAGTCTCACCACCTCCTCTAGATACCTCCTCGACAAAACTTCCACTAAGATCGAATCCTTGATCGCTATGAAGTGGACCGATTTTTTTAAATGAACCACTACCACCCAAATAGAATCATGTACTCCCGGATCTCAAGGTAAAATAGTAACAAAGTCCATTGATATGTCCTCCAAATTCCAATGAGGAATCTCTAATGGCTGGAGAAGACCACCAGGAACACGGTGTTCAGCCTTCACCTTCTGGTAGACCAAACATCGAGACACAAACTCTGCAACCGCACACTTCAGCCCAGGCCACCAAAACTGGCTCATCAAGGCTCGGTACATATTTTTCACGCTAGGATACACCGCTAACGGTGAACTATGAAACTCTCTGAGAACCATATCACGCATCGTCAAAGGAATAAAAATCCTTCCAGGATACAACACTCGATGTTGTTCATCCTCAGTCCAACCATCAGGGGCCTCACCACAAACAACTCGGTCTTTCCAGAGCTCCACCTAAAGATCCCCCAACTGGGACTCTTCCACCTTCTGCATCAGGGATGAATGTACCATCATCTAAAAAAGACAACATCTACCCCCAAATTCTCCCATATCAAGATGTAATGATGACAGTTATTCCATTACTCTCCAGGAATCACCAGATTCACGCACAACATCACTACGTGACTTTCGGCTCAGCACATCACCTACAACATTCCCTTTTCCAAGTGTATACAATATTTTGAAGTCATATTCTTGTAATAACTCCATCCACCGACGCTGTCGTAAGTTCAAGTCACGCTGGGAGAAAACATACCTCAAACTCTTATGATCAGTGAAGACCACAAAGTGCTCACCAATGAGGTAATGTCTCCACAACTTCAGAGGAAACACCACGACTTCCAACTCATGATCGTGAGTGGAATAGTTACGTTCATGGGGATGTAACTACTAGAACCATAAGAAACAACTGACCTCTGCTACATGAGAACACAACCTTCATCAATCCCATGAATACAGCTGTAGCATTCATCACACAAAATGGCATTACCACAAAATCATAATGCCCATGATGATAACGGAAAGCAGTCTTCGTGATATCCTCATCCTTCACACGAATTTGATGATATCCTGACCGCAAGTCGATATTTGAGAACCAACTTTCACCTTTCAGTTGATCGAATAAATCATCAATCCACAGAATAGGATAGCAATTATTTATTTTCACTTTTTTTAAGCGACGATAATCGACACACAACCGCAAAATTCCACTAGCCTTCTTCACGAACAAAACTGGTGCACCCCATGGTGACTCACTTGGCTGAAAAAAACTGCACTGTAACAGACCATCAAGCTGTATATGTAGATCTTGTAACTCAGAAGGGGACATCCTATATGGATACATAGATATAGGAGACGCTCCTGGATGTAGCTTGATCCCAAACTTGATCTCTCGTCGAGGGGGTAATGCTACAACCTCTTCTATAAAGACATCAGGGTACTCCTCTACGACCCTATGAAACACCAACTGTTGAACCTTTGAAGAACTCAGCATCATCTCAGCCATCATGGATGATAAGGATGGAATGTGCCTATGACCCATCCGAGGATCTCGCTCACCAACAAACACCACTGACTCTCCATTCGCACCAATGACGATGACCTTCTTCCTGAATCAATCCACGATAGCCTGCACTGAATACAACCAATCCATGCCGATGATGACATCATATGGTTGTATTTGTAAACATAGGAAATCTCCCCAAGATCAGTGTTTCCCCAACACTAGCTCACAGTCTCTACATACTTCAAACAAGTCATCTTGAACTCCAACTGGCATAGTCAACGCCAAGGGCACTAGAAGGCTCTCTACCTCAAGTCCCAAAGCATGGAAAAGGGTAGGTGATATGAAGGAGTGTGTCACTCCTGAATCAAACAAGGAATACACCAAGGTATAAAACAATCAAACGGTACCTCGAATGATGTCTGGCTCGCCTGGAGCTGGCAATGCTTGAGCATAAAGCTGACCACGACCTCCTCCACGGCCTCTCTGACCATGATGATGACCGCCACCATGGCTGTGCTCTACTCTCTGAGGAAAAGGAGCATCATGGGACTGTCCTCTGCCTGCCCCATCTACCCTATGTTGATATAAAGCTGGTGCAACCTGCTACTGCTGCCTCAGCTGGAACTACCTCAACGGAGGAACCTGGAGTGTAGCACCTGGTGAACGATGACCACTCTGAATGGTCGAGCATTCCCTCTTCTAATGACCATGAACACCACAAGAAAAAAAGTGCTTGATCCCTTAGCATAGGCCTGAGAGTTTCTACCTCTGGAGAAACGAGATGTGAAGGGCTGGGACCTACCCCCGGATGAATGGAAACTCTTCTGACCTGAAAACCAAGAACCCCGGATCACAGCTTTGCTTCATGAGGAATCATGCCGATTCCCCTCTCATGATGATATGGTTCTGGCCAAAGTCCTCTCAACAATATTTTCCCTCGCCAACACCTCAAGATATGTTTTCAGCACAAATGGGGTAACCTGGCGCTGGATCTCTGGATGTAAAGCCTTCTCAAAATGTCTCGCCCTGGCCTCCTCATCTGGAAATATGTCCGAAGCATATCGTAAAAGGTTCCTGAAATGGATTCCAAAATCTCAAACATTGGAGCTCCCCTGTCAAAGGGTAAGAAGCTCTTGGCGACTAGACGCCTTCACAGTCGAAGAAAGAAACTCGACTCTAAACCTATCTCAGAACTACTCCCATGATATCACTGACTCCTCACAATCCCTAAGGAACAAGAACCACCACTACCTCACTGCTCCACATAGTATCATCACAACCAAGGACACCCAATACTCCTTCCGAGCATAGATCGAACTGAAGCCTATCTCGACCTCCTACAACCAGTCTTCCATGACTGAATCTAAAACGGAGCCCTCATACTTCTACAGACTTTGGTGCTGAAACTCTTGGAGTGTCTTCCTCCAAGTGTCTTCATCATCAACCTCTACCCTACGACGATCAGCTGAAACAGTCTGCTGGACATTTTCTGCACAAACCTGATGAGGACGTCAACCTGGAGCCATACTTGTAAAATAAAAAACCGTTAGAGCTCCTAAACTTGGAATATGGAAGACTCAACATTAAATATTTTTTTTTCTTTTATTCATTTTAGGTTAAACTATCCCAAGTTCTACCCATTCAAACATAGGAAAAAAGAAGAATGATTCATGATCCTTTCCTAGGTCTCTACCCTGCAACTTGTATCACCTTTTTTAGTATCCATTGTAAACTTAAAGGTCCGTACATTAGATCATAGGGGGACCTAAACTCCTATGTCTTAGATGGTCTCTAGTGTTTACCTCACTTGCTAAACATGAATGACACCGTTTCCCTACCAACCCATGCAACCTCACATGTGCCTAACTCCAAACTCCATCCTATCCCTCAACCAAACCTCTGATACCACTCTGTCATGACCCCCTCCCCACAAAGTGTACCCCCTCCTGGGTCAGAAATGTGAGAAGGGAGATAATGACCCCCAAGTCCCACCTCCAGTAGGCCCCGGGTTGAAAACTATCACCGAGGGTATAATAAACACACAAATGGGAGGCATTACCCTCTAAGAGAATACATGCGGAAGAGAGATATAAGATAGACACCAACTAACTCCAACCCACAACTGGAATATAAAAGAAAACCCAAGTGAACATATGAAATGTCATGCAAAAGTACAAAAACTGGAAGGAAAAAACTACAAGTACCCAAAAGAAAGTAAAAACAGCAGCAACCACAAGCCCAAACAGCTCCTGCAACCCCAAGCTAGTAGAAACCAGCTTGATCTCCAACCTGCTCCAAGTGACCTGAAAAACAGTTTGTATATACATAGGGTGAGTATAACAGTATACTCAGTAGGATCCTCCCTGAAGCCTCTCCTGCAAAAGTAAAGAAAGCATGCTAAATCATAGTAAACAACAAGTGAAACTAACTCGTCACCTAAACAAGTATACTAAGTTCCTAGCCTCACCATGTCTACTCTCACCAAGTAACACATACAAGAATATATCATATAATAAATAATATCAAGGGTACCCCACTACTACTTTCCCACTGGTTTTCCGCTTTTCCCCAATGTCGTATGTCCTAATCAAATCTCTCCAAAAAGGTTTGCCCACAGACACCTGGGCGAAGCACCACAATATGCACCCCGTGCAAAAAAACCACGTTGTACATACACCAAAGTAACCAAGTAGTTTTTGGGAGCCACCACAGCTCTCATAACATGTATCATACGTCGGGTATTATACCTCAAGCCATCACAACCCATACACCGAGTAAGTATCCTCAAGCAATCACAACCTATACACGTTACACCAATAGTATTACATAGAAAACTATATACAGAATATAGGTGTGTGAATAACCACAAGCCATTACAGCCCTCTACACACATATATGGTGAAAACTAACTAATGTGCCTGCCAGCACGAGTAACTACCAAGAGAAGAGAGCAGGGCCAAAGGGGGTAGTCAGCCATCAATCCTCCCATCAGAATGTTGGGGAAAACACCCCCTAGGGATTAGAATCCTTGGGGTGTCATTTTCCCTTACTAAGAGGGTGGAGTAGCATATAGAAACACAAAAGGTACAAAATATACTATAACTCACAACCACACTGTGGGCATAACCTAGTCTTAGACACAACTGCAACTAACGTCTCTCAAACTCCGAGCTACTACTTCTAAGATTAGGTATCCTATAAGCACACAACCATTTAAAGATCTTTATTATATTAATTCATTCCCTTTTTATCAGTTCCACTTTACGTTAATTAATTCTTTAAACATTAATTAACCATGAAAAATTCCACATTAAATTTCATTAGCATCACACCCAAAGTCCATTGTTCCTTCAAAATTACAACCTCATCATTATTTTCCAGCAACTCCATCCCCATGGGTTAACACCATTTATTCAATTATTCATTATAGAAATACTTTCCCACATTCCCAGGAATTCTAGAAAAACATTCTATGCTACTAAACACAAGGGGGCTCAACATGGTGAGTAAATGTACTACCCATTGAGTCTTTTCCAGTTATAGTAAGAGCATATACCCATCATTCCTTGAGAAGCTAAACACGGAAAGAACGTGGCATAACCCACATGTCTTCACCTATTTCAGAAAAAGGGTAAGTAAGACCGACTGACTGTATCGGTGGGGAAAAGCAAAGCAGATAAACAACCAAAGAATCAGCAATCATCCAACAATCACATCCATCCCATTCCATCATCCCTGGTGTCCTCCCCGACACCCACATGCATAAAACGATGCATCTTGCCACTCTAGGTGTCATCTAGTGCCACAAACAAAAGCCTCCATGCCCCCACATATCACAACGACCATCCAGGATCACATCACAACACAAGTAGCTGGAAAAACAAACACCACATTAATTGGGCTATTGACCCTTTAACAATCAAGAGGGTAACTCAGAACCCTTCAAGGAATTATCAAAAAACTAGTTCTTTAATCCATATTTAATTAACCGATTTATTATATGTAGGTTCCACATTCGGGAAACCTAAACAGTAAGCTATCACAAATAAAATTAAACATGCTTAAGGCACCATTTTGGTTAACATCAAAATTACAACAAGAATAACCAGATTCATTTACATTCCTCTTAATATTTAGCCAAACAATTATCAATTAATCCCAGTTTATGTTCTTTACCAATTTCTTTCAAGAACGAACAACTATAAGAAGCAATCATAGACATCACACTATCTAGAAAAACAAGAGGCAATGACATACGATTGATATTAGTTTATTTATCTGGTTAAAATATTTATTATGTCAATTACATTGTCATCCAGTGGGATTAAACATGCTAACAATACAGTTGCACATAAAAGAAAGAGAAGTAACGAATCCCATACCTCAAACAGTTCCTCACGTTCTTTATCCACATAATGGGTCACGATCCTCCTCTCGCGACAACTGCATCCACCTGAGGATGCCACGGTACGACCACACCAACCAAACCCCAAGAAAAACCCCATCAGAAGCATGTAGATTAAATACTATAATATGGAAAGGAGAAACAAGAGAAGATGATCCCCAAAGGAACGACGATAAAACATACCTTATATCAAAGATTGATTGATACAACTTGGTTGCATCAAAACAGAGCAGAACCAATCTGAGGAGAGAAATTTGATTGTAGAACTCCTACGGGAAGGATTGAAAGGTTCTAGCATCTCATAGCTGAGAACAAAGAGGAAGAACAAGGGAGGAATATATCTTGTCCCTTTTGAATATTTAATGGGGTGATGATTTAAGATACACTTAATTCCCCATTAAAAGAGGATTACATTAACCCACACAGTTTGACCAAGTAAAAACATCCCAAGCCATAGGAATAGTTAATATAGGATTTATGGCCTTTTAATCGGCCTTAAGAGTCCTTAAAATAAGGCTTTAAATGTATTTTACGTTAAATGAAACGTCAAAGGGGAGAAACTGTAAGAAGATGGAAACACTGTACACCTACCATTACTGTACACCTACCGTTACTGTACACCTACCGTTATAGGTTACCGATAGACCTCACCATTCTAGAAACACTGTTCACTAAACCTCACCGATAGAACACTGTTCACTAAACCTCACCAATAGAACACTGTTCACTGAACCTCACCAATAGAACACTGTTCACCTACCGTTATAGGTTACCTATAGAACTATTCACCAATGGAACTATTCACAGAATTGGAAATTTGGCAAAGTGTTGGGGATAAGTCACCTTGACCTCCCAGAACACCTCAAACACCACATTTTCACAAATTAATGGACCAGAGAGGTCCGGGACATTACAATCCTCATGGGATTCGGGATAGAGAGGTGTATTAGAATGATCCAGGTTATCATATGAGGGTTTACCTAATAAAGAATATTGATTCTTGGATAATGGTATTTTGTAAGTTCTAGAAATAATGAATGGTAAAGTATAAAGGGACTATATTTGATCTGGATATAGAGAAGCTGTTATAGGATCTTGAGATTCATTTTAGTATGATCTGTGCAAGAAAAGAACACTATATTCTATCAGTTACTATTCTATTAAGGAGATCTTCTCAACAATGGTGGATTTTGTTTCTTGATGTTAGTTAGGAGTTAGAGGTTTCTTAATAATATTTATAGAAGTAATTCCATGTTTTGTTCCTTTCATCATCATTAAAAGAAATTGGGTTGTGATAGACTCTATCTCTTCAATTAAGGATCACAAGTGTATTGGATCATAGGGTATAGTTCAATAATATTCTTTTTATTGAAAAATCCTTTTTCCAGATCAACCCATTTACATTTTGAACATATCATTAAATTATGGGGAAGGATTATGTGATCAATATGATACTTAAATATAATGGAAAAAATCATGATGGTATTAATTAAAACTTCACAATTTTTAGAGATTTTGGTGATGGTTCTCAGTTATCTTGTTAGTAAAGATATTTCCAATATATGGTCGACCTAGACATTATTCTTCTATCTTATTATGAGTTGGAAATTCTTAACCCACTACTGGTAGTTTTTAGACCAATTTTTATTGTAATGTCCCAGACCTCTCCAATCTATTCCATTGTGAAAATCTAGTGTTTGAGGTGTTCTGGGGGGAGGGTGTCAGTGTCTTGTTCTGGGGGTTTTCAAAAAAAAAACCCATTTCACCAAACAGTTTCACCGAAACGGTGGCACCGTGATAGTCTCACACTGTTACGATGGCACCATCACGGTCACACACTAAAAAGGTGTAACTGTCATGATCACACACCGAAATGGTGGCACTTTCACGGTCGCACACCGAAACAGTGGCACCATCACATTCGCACACCGAAAGAGTGGCACCGTCACGGTCACACACTAAAACGGTGGCACCATCAGGGTTGTACACCGAAATGGTGGCACCATCACGGTCACACACCGAAATGGTGGAAACATCACAGTCACAAAATAAAATGGTGGCACCATTATGGTCGCACTGTTAAGGTGGCACCATCATGGTGACTCAATGAACCAGTGTCACACCCTTTTCCACGTTTCCCAGTTTTCTGGAGTTTTCCCAATTACACCATTGTTATGCGTTTTCTCTATGAAATGAATATCCTATCAACTCTCAGTCATGTTAAATGCTCTTTCCACCAAATCTATTATCTCATAAACCACTGAGACTAGGGGAATTATTAAATCTTAATTAATTTCAACATGTGAAACCACCAAGCCGAGTGGTCAAACCATGATATGATTTTCAAGAACATTGAAATCGTCTCCTTAATTTTAGGATATGGAATTTTCTTAAGATGAGATCATATATTCCTTATTCCTCTTCATTTATCTTAGTATTCCTAGAGTCATTATTCCTTGAAAATCCATGCTTGTGTGAGATCCCCCTTGTTCAGATTTCTTGGAGTCTCCTGCTCGTGCAACCCCTGTTCTTGGTACAAGGAGGTACTTAGATCCTTTGATCATCCAGGTATGGATCTAATTTATTACTATTTAATTTGTGTATCATGTGGGGTGGGCATGGTAATGTTATTTGTGATTACAGAAAATCAGTTCTTTAAAAAAGAATAATAAATGAGGTGAAAGATATAATGATAAAAAGATAATCGTACTGTTAACCGGTAGGGGTTTGAAGAGGGATTGTTTTTGATTGCTATTTTTATTTATTATCTTTGTTCCTTTTATAATTTTTTGTGGCCATGTTCCTTCTAGAAATCATGACCATTGGTGGTCATTGTTTTTTATTGGTGATGTTCTGTTTCATTGTGATGTTTTGATGTACAAATGTAACATGAAATATGATTAATCACGTACACTCAGATAATTAAATGGATGACCGATAAAGAAGTACCCTTCTGTGATCACCCTAATTAACAAAGCATAATTAAAGAAAAGTATTGGAAAAAATATGAATATGCTCTATTTGATGGATATGGTTGTGCACTGTGTTCTATTTGGGTTTTGTGGCTTGTGTTGGATGTTCGGGCAGTGGGGCTGCGGTTTGGTTGTGGTTGTGGGATTGTTGAGGAATGGATGAATTTATAAGAAGTGGGACTGCTATTGGTTGTGTTGTGTCCATGGGATAGTGTTGTGCAGTGGGACTACAAGGTGGTTTTGGTGATGTTGTGTAGTGGGACTGCATACTTGGTTTCCTTGATGTGTTGGGTTGTGTTGTGGCCGTGGAACAGTGTTGTGAAGTGAGACTGCAAGGTGGTTTTGGTGCTGTTGTGCAGTGGGACTGAAGACTTGGTTTCCTTACTATGTTGGATTGTTTGTGGATAGTAGTTTTCTAGTAGTGCTATAATAATTAAAGTGAACTCCTTAATTAAATAAATGAAAAGTAGATAAATGGAAAAAGGTGTGGGTTTGTGTTTTACTTTGTGGCTGTTGTCTGGTTCTGCATATAGAATTAGCAGCAAATGTGGTTTTGGGTGATATGGTTATTTGTATGGGAACCCATAGGTTGGGATGAGTGGTTGTTTACCTATATATATAAATTTTAGTTCTTGTTATTTCTATTTTCACCCCACCCATGTTGAGAACCATTTGCTGAACACACCCATTTCATGGGGGAGGGTGTCTTTCCAAACATCCCAATGGGAGGATGGATGGCATGTTACTGACTTTTTTCCTCACACCTTCTTCTGGATTTTTACCACTCGAGGGTATCCGATATGGCTGTAATGGATTAAGGTTTAATTTAGCCCAAGATTCTTCAGGTAGGTTGTACTATAGATGACAGACCTAGGTGTCTGCGGGTAGGGTTGTTTGTGGTTTGAGGCCTAGGTGTGTGCATGCAGGTTGTGGCAGTGGGGTTGCATGTGAGAAGAGTGGAAGCATCATGGCGTTAGTCATTAGGAACGAGAAACTAACCAGTGGGAAAGTGGTGCGGGGGTACCAAAATATCGATGTTCTTATACTATTACTTTACTTGACTTGCGTTATCAGGTGAGTGTGCCTTGGTGAAGTTGGGTGTCTAGTTTCCCTTATTAGGTACTTTTGGTTTCTACTATCTTCATAGAGACATTACTATCTTTCCCCAACATGTGCATGAGTGAATTTGGTTTCCCTATTGATTGTACTTGTATGCTCACCCTACGTATATAAAACCACTTTTAGGTTTCCAGGAGGACTTTGAGGACTGTGTTGAACTTTACTAGCTCGGGTATTAGGATAGTTACTGTCGCTGCTTAGTTTACTTTCTTTTGGTAATTTCCTTTGGAGTCTTCTTGTAATTTGTATCAGTTTAATTTTTTGAACATATATATGGGAATGCATTTCTTTTGGATTTACTTTTACTTTTTGCAATGGTGTTTCTTAGGATTATTACCTTATCTCCTGATCCTTTTCTATAAAAGGGTAATTAATTCCATCTTGTGTGAAATTCTATACCCTTTGTACTAGTTTCCACCCCGATGCCTATTGAAGTCGGGACTCAGGTGTCATTTTCTCTCCTTCATCTTGAGGAAGGTGGGTCGTGAGAAAGTGGTATCAAAGGTAGGTTGGCAGTCTAGGTCAACCGTTTTGGTTTGTTAAGAGATAGGGTGGAGTTTGGAGTTAGGAACAATGAGGATTTCATGGGATGGTAGGGAAACAGTGTTATGTGACCTTGGTGTGATAAATAGGCTAGGGAAGACTGGCTAGGACATGGGATTTTAGGGCCCTCATGATCTGACACAAGGACTCTGAGCCTACCAAATAACCAAGTTAGGATACAATGATTATAGGGTAAAGACCCTAGGAAAGGTACATGAATCATAATGACTTGTGTTATTGTTTGAGTTTGGGAATTTCAGAGAATTTAAAATGAATATAAATGGACGTTTTTCACTACTCGGGCTTAGAATTCCTTGTTTACCATTTCAGCTATGGCACCCAGATGTCATCCATGAGTGGCTCTGGCTATTGAGCCCAACAGGTTGACCCAGTTGACTAGTGGAGGATTGATCGAGAGGAGGTGGATGACTTGTGGCAGAAGACCCTTCATGATTTCTAGAGGTTGACCCTTAGAAAGTATGAGGGAAATGTTTTCGACCTAGAGATGAATATTTGGCTTGAGGAAAAGATGATCAACTTTACTCAGATCCATGCTATGAGGGAGTACTGGGTTCCATTTGTGGTCATCCAGATGAGGGGAGCATCCTGTTAGTGGTGGATTCTTTAACTCGGGGAGAGGAAGGAGACCGAAGTTTTGTGGGATGAATTTGGGAGGGAGTTTCGGGTAGAGTTCCTTTCTTCAATGATGAGATCTAAGAAGAGGTAGGAGTTACTCTCCCTCCAGCAGGGGAGTGTGTCAGTAAGGGAGTTGTGGATCAAGTTCAATGATATCCTACACTTTAATCCGAACCTATTTTAGGACAAAGAGTATCAGGATAGATTCTTAGAGGAGGCACTCCGACCTTCTCTTTAGTATGATGTTACTCCCTTCAATCTACCGACATACTTAGGGGTTCAGAAGAAGGATGAGGTTATGGAAAGGATGAACAAGAAAAGAGGTGTTCTGCAAGAGGGGATCCAGATGAGTTCTTTTAAGGTGAATTCCATCAACAGTAGGTATCCAGCAATAGGACCTTCTAGGTTTCAACTAGTGGAGAGTAGGCCCCAATAGTTTCAGTTCCAATCTCCTAGTCCTCACCCTTTTTCTATGGGACAGGGGTCAAGATGTTTCTCTTGTGAAGGTAGTGGGCATCTCTGGAATCAGTACCTAGTTCAAGCTCAGTACATTGGGGGTGGGATGGTTTAGCGCCCACCTCAGCAACACTAGTCGCTGGCTAGGCCTTTCCAGCAGCAGCAATAGTAGGCTTCTGCTCCACCAAGAGTAGGCATTGCAGGAGGAGGTTTACCTTAGGGATCTCCTCAGGGACCACGACTAGGGCGTGGTCAGGGAGGTGATCGACAACTAAGGGGTAGGGGAGCCAAGAGTGAATAGTTGCATGCCACAGAGGTAGTGTACCCTGTAGGTCCATAGATCGTTCAAGGTATGATCAGTTTGTTCAGAAATCTTGTGTGTGTAATGTTTGATTTAGTATCCTCACACTCCTTTGTTTCACCCAGTCTATCCCATGCTCTGGGTCTAGATACAGAGAGAATTTCCATGCCCCTGGTGTTGAGTATGCCATTTAGATGTCAAAACAACTTGTTTTATGATTTCTAGGGATGCAGACTGATGTTGGGATTGCATCAGTCCAGTGGGGACCTTCTTCTTTTGTAGGTGTATCCATACAATGTCATCATAGGCATCAACTATTTGTTCTATACACATGCCGTTATTAACTGATTTCAGAGGAGATTTGTGTTCTCCGATGTGGATGGCCAACATGAAGCTTTTGTTGGTAAACAGAGTTGTCAGGTGGGTAGCCGAAATGTGGATCCTCTTCTTTCTATGTTGGCTGAGCTATCAGTAGAATCAGTAGGTACTGAGATGGTGGAGGTTCTAGGAGTCATCAGAGAGTTCTTGGAAATTTTTCCTAAGGAGGTTATGACTATAACCTCTCGATGTGACGTTGAGTTCAGGATAGAATTGCAGCCCAGTGCCTACCCAATTACGATGGATCCTTATTGGATGGTGCCTTCAGAGTTGTGGGAGCTGTAGTTTTAGATTGATGATTTGATGAAGAAGGGTTTCATCCGACCCAACGTATCTTCTTGGGGTGATCCTTTCTTGTTTGTAAATAAGGTAGATAGCGGTATCAGGATATGCATAGACTACTAGATACTGAATAAGGTAATGATCAAGAACCATTACCCTCTCCTAAGGATAGACGATCTCTTTAACTAGATGAGAGGAGTAGTTTGGTTCTCTAAGATTGATATGTGGTCTAGGTATCACTAGTTAAGGGTGAAGGAGGGTGATATCCCAAATACTTTTTTTAGGTGTACTTATGGGCACTTTGAGTTTGTGGTCACACTATTCAGTGTTATGAACATTCCAGCTGTGTTTATGGGGCACATGAACTCTTTTTTTCATGAGTTTTTGGATCGGTTCGTTGTCATTTTCATTGACGACATTCTGATTTACTCAAAGAAATATGAGGATCATGTTTAGAACCTCTAGATAGTCTTAGAGGTCCTTCGACACCACTAGATCTATGGGAAGTTGTCTAAGTGAACGTTCTGGATGTGGGAGGTTCACTTCCTTGGACATGCGGTGTCACAGCGGGGAATAGTAGTGGACCCCGTCGAAGATTGTGGCGGTTGTTTCTTGGGAAGAACCCAAGAACATAGTGTAAGTTCATAGTTTCTTGGGTCTAGAAGGCTATTATTGGATGTTCATACCCGACTTCTCCTGATTTGTAGATCTTGTTGACATATTTTACTAGAAAGGGGAAAGACTTTGTGTGGAGTGAGAAGTGCTAGACATATTTTAGTTATCTGAAGGGGATGTTAGTCAGTGCTCCAGTGCTCAGGTTTCTAAAGGAAGGAGTGTTTTTTGAAGTTTTTTTTGTTTCTTCTGGACTTGGTTTGGGTTGTGTGCTAATGAAGCAGTGGGTAATGATCTCTTGTGGGTCTAGGCAGTTACATCCTCATGAACGTAACTATGCCACCCATGACCTAGAGCTTGCAGTGGTTGTGTTTGCATTGAAGTTTTGTCAGCATTACCTCATCAGGGTGCGCTTTGTGGTCTTCACAGACCACAAGAGCTTAAGGTACATCTTTTCCCATAGAGACTTGAACTTGTGGTAGTGTAGGTGGGTGGAGTTTTTCCAGGACTACGACTTCGAGATCTCTTCTACCTTAGGAAAGGGGAATGTTGTGGTCGATTCCTTGAATATAAAGTCACAGGAGGAGGTAGTTCGAGAATCTGCAAACACTTAGAGGGCGATAGAAGAGTTAGCTACCTTGCACTTGGATGTGAGGGTAGATGGTGGTAGGGGCTGTCTATTTTAGATGATAGTGTAGTCCTATCTGGTGCAGAAAGTGGAGGAGTCTCAGTGGGGAGACACGAAGGCTGAGGTGATGTATGATCATGTTGACCAGGGTAATGCTCTGAAGGGATGGCTGGAGGATGGTCAGAATTAGATTTTGTTTCATGGGAGGCTGTTTTTCCCAATGGAAATGCACAAGGAAGTTCTTTTTGAGCTCCATAAATCACCCTTGGCGGTATACTCGGGAGTATCCATGATGTACCGATGCTTGAAGGGGCAATTTTGGTGGCCCAAGGTAAAGCAGATGGTAGATAATATTGTGGAAAAGTGATTGGTGCGACAGTAGATGAACGATGAGTACCATGTTCTTGGAGGTTTAATACAACCCTTAGATGTCTCCGAGTAGATATGGGATGACATCTCTATGGATTTCATCACAAGACTACCCATTGCTTAGGGAGGCTGTGATTTCATCTGGGTAATGATGGGCTGGTTAATGAAATAAGATCACTTCTTGGTGATCAAGGAGTCGAGTGTAGTGGATACCTTGGAAAGAAGGTATGTGGATGAGGTGTTACAGTTACATGGGGTTCCAAGATCCATCATTTTCGATCGGGACACAAAGTTTACCTCACGATTCTGGAGGGGATTACAACATGATTTTGGAACCTAGTTACGTCTTAGAACTACTTTACACCCTCATACGGATGGGAATACATAGAGGAAAATCTGTACATTATAGGATATGTTGTTGGAATGTGTTTTGGACTTAGGAGTATCGTGGGTACGACACTTTTCTATGGTAGAGTTTTCTTATAAAAATAGCTATCACTCTAACATTGGCATGGATCCATTTAAATCCTTATACGGAAGACTGTGTCATTCACCCATATGATAGATAGAGGTTGGGGAGATAGGTGTTCTTGTCCTAGAGGTGGTGTAGAGCATAACCGAGAAGGTTTAGCTCATGCGTGATTGGATAAAGGTAGATCAGGACCGACAGAAGTCATATGCCAATCATAGAAGGAGGCCTTTGGATTTTGAGTTTGGAGACCATGTGTTCTTTAAGTTTTCCACTCAACGGGAGAATCATAGGTTTGGTAGGAGAAGAAAACTATCTCCTAGGTTCATTGGATATTTCTAAGTGTTGGGATGAGTTGGTGAGGTGGCATATCAGTTGGCACTATCACCTTAGTTGGAGAAAATCCACAACATCTTCCATGTCTCACAGCTTGGTCAATATCTATATGATGACTCCCATGTCATAGACTAGGGAGAGTTGGATATTGAGGACAACACAATGTTCATGGAGTGGCCAATGAGGATTGAGGATCATGAGGATAAGGTTCTATGGGGATATACCATTCCTTTGGTTCGTGTGTTGTGTAGACACGGTGGCCTCGAGGAGAGAACTTTGGTGTAGGAGGTTTATATGTGTGCCTAGTACCCAGAGTTGTTTTGAGTCGCTATTATAAGTTTGTTTCTATGTTTTTCTTTTTTACCTAAACTTGTGATGTAATTATTGACATTCTTTTCTATGATATGAGTTGTTTCCTTGTACTCTGAATGTTTGTGAAAATTCTTAACATGTGGAGAGGGGAAGACTTAATTTCTAATCAAGATGCATTAATGCAAATGTGATTAACGCGGGTGAGTCAGTGCTTCCCAAATTGAATAATATCTTGACATAAAAGAAGGATCTCCCTAATACATGTGTCAAAATAGTTTGATCTTTGAGGTTTATGTGGCTATTTGGGGGTGATAACTAAGGGGAGGCATTCTTGGATGTTGGGGTTTTCATTCCAACTTTAAAACAACACAGAGTGGTTTGTCCTTGACAGGTATCTTATGGGGTGGTTTTTTAGACCCCTCTCTTCCAATTAGTTTTGGATTCTCGAGGGATAGAATGTTTTGAGAGGTATCTAATTTAATGTCCCATACCTATATGGTCCATTCATTTGTGAAAATCTAGTGTTTGAGGTGTTCTGGGGGGGTGTTAGTGGCTTATTCCAGGAGTTTGCCAAAAAAAAACCACAATTTCATCTAATGGTTTCACCGAAACAGTGGAACCATTATGATTGCACAATATTATGGTGGCACCGTCATAGTCTTACACCAAAACGATGGCACCATCATGGTCGCACAATGAAACAGTGGCATCGTCATGACTGCACACCGAAACAGTGGCACCGTCACAGTCTCACAACAAAATGGTGGCACCATCATGACCGCACACCGAAATGGTGGCACCATCACGATCGCACACCGAAACGGTGGCACCATTAACCATTACAGTGGAACCATCATGGTGTCTCACCGAACCAGTGTCACACCCTTTGCCTCATTTCCTAGTTTTGCTGACTTTTACCAGTTACTCCCCTGTTACGTGTTTTCTTTTGAAAATGAGTATCCTATGAACTATCATCCATGTTAAATGATCTTTACACCGTATCTTTTATCTCCTACACCACCGAGACTGAGGTAATTATAAAATCTTAATTAATTCCAATGTGTGAAACCACCGAGCTCTGTGGTCAAACCACGATCTGATTTTCAATAACTTTGAAATCGTCTCCCTGATTTTAGGATCTGGCATTTTCTTAAGCCGAGATCCTATCTTCCTTATTCCTCTTAGTTTCTATTGGTGTGCCTAGAGTCATTATTCCTCTACAATCTATGCTTGTGCGAGATCCCTCTTGTTCAGATTTCTTGGGGGCTCCTGCTCGTGCAACCCCAATTCTTGGCACAAGGAGGAACTTTAATCCTTTGATCATCCTGGCAGGGATCTACTTTGTTACTCTTTACTTTGTGTATCATGCGGGATGGGCATGGTAATGTTATTTGTGATTACAGATGAATACTTTCTTTAAAAAAGAGTAATAAATCAGGTGCAAGATATGATGATAAAAAGAAAATCATACTGTTAACCTGTAGGGGTTTAAAGTGGTATTTTTGTTGACTGCTGTTTTTATCTATTATCTTAGCTACAGTTATAATTTGTTGTGGACGCGTGCCTTATAGAAATCATGACATTGGTGGTACTTGTTGTGTATTGGTGATGTTTTATTTCATTGTGATGTTTTTATGTATAGATGTAACATGAAATCTGATTAATCATGTACACTCAAGTAATAATATGGATGCCCGATAAAGAAGTACTGTTCTGTGATCACCCTGGTTAACAAAGCGGAATTAATGAATAATGTTGAAAAAATATGAATATGATCTTTTTGATTTCTATGGTTTTTCCCTGTGTGCTATTTGGGTTTTTTGTCTTGTGTGGGATGTTTGGGATGTGGGGCTGTGATTTGGTTGTAGTTGTGGGCTTGTTGATGAATGGATGAACTTTTAGGCAGTGGGACATCCAGTGGTTGTGTTGTGGCCATGGGACAGTGTTGTGAAGTGTTATTTCAAGGGGGTTTTGGTGATGTTGTGAAGTGGGATTGCATACTTGGTTTTCTTATTGTGTTGGGTTGTGTTGTGGCCATGGGAGGGTGTTGTGCAGTGTCACTATAAGGTGGTTTTGGTGATGTTGTGTAGTGGGACTGCAGACTTGGTTTTCTTACTGTGTTGGGTTGTTTGTGGATAGTAGTTTCCTAGTAGTGCTGGAATAATTAAAGCGAACTCCTTAATTCAATAAACAGGAAGTGGATAAATGGAAAAATGGGTTGGGTTTGTGTTTTACTTTGTGGCTGCTGTGTGGTTCTACATATAGAAGTAGCAGCAAAGGTGGTTTTGGGTGATATGGATGTTTTTTTGGGAACCCATAGGTTGGGATGAGTGATTGTTTACCTATAAATATAAATTTTAGTTCTTGTGATTTCTATTTACACCCCACCCATGTTGAGAACCATTTCCTAAACACCCCCATTTCATTGGGGAGGGTGTCTTTCTGAACATCCCGGTGGAAGGATGGAGTGCTGGTTACTGAATTTCTTCCTCGCACCCTCTTCCGGGTTCTTACTACTTGATGTTATCTGAGAAGGCTGTAATGGATTGAGGTTTACATTAGCCCAAGATTATTCGGACAGGTTGTTCTATGGGTGAGAGGCCAAAGTTTCTATGGGTAGGTTTGTTTTTTGTTTGAGGCCCAGGTGTGTGCGTGTAGTTTGTAGCAGTGGGACTGCGTGTGGGAAGAGTGGTAGTGTCATGACGTTAGTCATTAGGAACAATTAACTAACCTATGGGAAAGTTGTGTGGGGGTACCCAAATATTGTTGTGCTTATAATATTAATTTACTTTACTTGTGTTATCTGGTGAGTGTGACGTGGTGACGCTAGGTGACTAGTTTCCCTTGTTAGGTAGTTTTGGTTTCTGCTGTCTTCACAGGGACATTAGTATGTTTTCCCCACTTTTGCACGAGTGAATTTGGTTTCCCTACTGAGTATACTTGTATTCTCACCCTATGCATATAAAACTACTATCATATTTCCAGGAGGACTTCAAGGACCATGCTAGACTTTACTATCTCGGGCATTGGGATAGTTGTTGTCGCTGCTTAGTTTACTTTCTTTTGGTACTTTCGTTTGGAGTCTTCCTATAATTTGTATCAGTTTATTTTTTTGAACAAGAAAATGGGAATGGATTTATTTTTTCTTTACTTTTACTTTTTTACATGGTGTTTCTTGGGATTATCACCTTATCTTCCGATCCTATTCTATAAAAAGGGTAATGCCTTATATCTTGTGTGAAATTTTATACCCTTGGTGCTAGTCGCCACCTTGGGGCCTATTGAAGGTGGGACTCAGGGGTCATTTTCTCTCATTCATATTGAAGTAGGTGGGTTGTGACATGTATTTATTATAAAGGGTAGAGACCTTAATAGTTCCAGTGCTTTACCATCCAAGGAGGTTAGAATGGGTTGGAGATTGATTCTTTAGGAAATTATAGTAGTTTTTTCCACTAAGGCTATATCAACAACAATAGGTGAATGGAATATTCCATAAAGCCTTATATATATTTATTTTAAATATATTTTATATTGAAATTATTATTTTCATACATATTTTATATTATTATACAATATTATATTTCATCAGTATGAGAAATTTTTATCATTTTATGTTTCACACACATAATCTATCATTTTAAAAGATGAAATTTGTTTGATTTGTAAATATTCATGCATTTAATCCTTGAATTGGATGAATTATTTATTTTTGAATCTTAGTGCATGAATAAATGAAATAGATTAAGGAGTTTTCATGAGGATTATAAAATTTAAAACCATATGATTGTTGTAGTTTGTTAGTTTTGTTCTCATTCTTGGAAAACAATCTTTGAGACTTATATCTCTCTTAAACATTATTCCATTGTATGATGAGACTCTGGAACATTATGGGAGTGAGGAAAATCCCATATATTTGAAATTTGATTCATTCAACCCATGGATACACCATGGTGGTGTGATAATTTTTCTAGTTAGGTGATCTTTATCAAACACATATAAAGATGAAGTCGGTGTGGTGGCTTCTTCAGTGTAAGGAATGATAGTTTATAATAGTTCTTCATTTTTATATTTTTATGTTGATTTAAAATTTCATGCATGGAGATATATGACATCCCGACCTGGAATTCTCTAATTGATGCATCGATCTAGTGGGCCACATGGCCTCAAGGGTGACTCCTAATACACCAGATGTTACTAACTAGTAGTGAGGGACTAGGGTGTGTTAGTGGGGTGACTATTCCTTCATGACAGAGTGGAGAAAAGTAGATATAATAATTAGATAAAGTAAAAAAATAACAATAGTAATGAATAATCATCAGAATTAAGCATAAAAATCCATCAATATATAATAATAATCAACTCCAAAGTTGAACTATTTCATATACAAAATATGATGATGTTATGTCACGTCCCAACAAATTCTAGAAAACATGTATACATGGAAGAAAAAAAACATATTTTATAAATAATCAAAAATATTCTAAAAACTATCTAGCATCTCGAGCACTAGCCCAATCATCATCTACGAGGCTCTATCTTAATAAATAAATCAATATCATTTATCCAAAGTGGGATGCTTCCCCTTATCAACACCAAGATACATATAATCTACCATGGTACCTATAGTGTCTCAGATAGGGTTTCATATAAATCTTAGTATTCCACGAAAAACATAATCTATAGAAATTCATCCTATGAATTTAAAATGAGTAGTGTGTAGGTATATATAAATGTAAACTAATTTTATAATGAAAACTAATACATTCTTCAGCCTCAGCTGGTAATGTATTTGAACATGTAATCATTTAATTATTTCATTTCTATTTAGTTTATGTAGAATATTCATGGGAGATTTAAATTGAACTAATAAAATATATTTCAATGTATAACTAAGTCATCCTTGACCTCAGGGGTCAACCAACTCATAGTAGTAACTCGTACAATCGGGATGTAAAGGGGCCAGAGTGTATTCCATGGGGAATCACACAAGACATTCCATTTTAAATGATAATAACCATGTATTAGGATCTCATCCACAAAAAGTATAGGCTAAGCATTACTAGGCCAAATAGGGTGAATCCATGGCACCACATGTCTGAAGACATCAGGTTGGAACCAACATGTGTATCTGAGGCATCCTAATAATCCAAAAATTATATCAGGTGAATCATAGATACTACACAGAGACATTAACATACAAATAAGAAAAAAAAGTTAAAAGGTGTATATCTCCCTCAGCAACTGGCTCGATGAATTGGAATGGCGTTCTCTAAGTACTCAAGTAATTCCCTTGGGAATTCAAGGTTGTCTCAAGTCTATCCATTCCTTTAAAGATAAAAATGTCCATATGCATTAAACACCATATATATATATATATATTTCATTATTCATTTAATTCCTTATAATACTCAGGCCATTTTAATAATTCAATTAGTTCATTCCATTTACCTTGTCATTAATTTGACAAGGTATATCAAGGATATGAAACCATTTATTACTTTAATTCCATATTTAATTATTAGGTTCATTCCTTTACCTTTAATAAGAATTAAATAGAGGGCTATAGAAATCAAACCATTTATTACTTTAATTCTATATTATATTATTAGGTTCATTCCTTTACCTTTCATAATCAATACAAGACAGTCTAAGAAAATACAACCAAAAACAATTAAATTACAATTAAGTAGTCCAAGTGATATTGATAAATATAATTTCCATTTAACATTTTAATAGTTAATTAATTAATAGGAAAAAATACCTTAGAAGGGTCATGTGTTTACTATACAATAAAAAAGGGAAATTCATTACCAAATTATAATTCATTTTATTAAGAAAGGGATTACCCTTAGTAGGGTCAAGCCAGCACACCCGAATGCTGTCTCAAATAACCCACATGGGTTACCAAGGAATAAATAATGGAAAAAACCAACTTGGGATGGAAGGTTTTGAGTTCATAATCTCCAATGATGTGATTAAAAATGTGATAATGGATCTAGAACACATGTTCAATGAATATAAGCATGGAAAATGAATTTAATAAGGAACACCCTGTAAAATCGGCATGATCACAACAATGAAAATTTATAAAATTGAGACACATTTTGGGAAAATTCACAGGCCACCTACCTTGAGCCAGTATCACTCTCCTCATATAGTATTATCCCTTAGTTTGTCCTAGATCATAAGAAAACTAAATAATGGATGAACACCCTAAAAAAGGGCATACAAGTCTATATAAAAATAGTATCACTGAGAGAAATACAAATGACGAATGGAGCCTAAAGAGTAAATCACTTACCAATGGCTATCCAACATGACAAAAGGATATTGAAATGGAGGTCAGATCGAGAAATAACAAAAAATCCTATCTTTAGGATTCCTTGGGTGATTCTTCATGAGAGAGATGTGAGGGGTGAGTTTATGTACAAAAAAGGGAATCCCTACCTCTTATTTTAAAAACTGAAGTAAAGAATTTATATGGCATGTAAATTCATTGGACGTCATGTAAAGTTCAGGGTCTACTCTATTGGAAAAAAAATTAATACATAATTAAATGTGTCATTAGAACCATTACAGGTCATGTATTTCATACGCGTTGTGTATTCCAAGTACACATCATGTACATGGACTGAAACCTCCTTCATCCCCATGCATCCTTACTTCTAAAAACAACCCAACTGACCCATCTTCCATCTTTAGGCCCCAACCCAAATAAGATAAGTTAAATAAAGGATAAATCACAAAACAAAAAGATATGTACCTGATAGGAAAAACCATGTTCTTATAGTCTTCCCCCCACAATGGAAATTTCCCCTGAATATTCCTTCTATGGGTGGTATAAAATTTTCTGAGAATAACTCCAGCCACTGATCATGTATGTTGGCCTCCTATTCCAAACCTCAATATATACATGGTCGTGCTTCCATAGCATCTGCACTTAAGGGACAACCCGACCTCAGAGAGCCCCCATTCTCCTATCAATTATTTTTATAGGATACTCTTCAAACTTAGCATTTTAATTTAACTCAACCTCATTGGGATTAAAAGTATGAGATGGGTCAGCATGACAATGGTGAAGATGTAAAACATGGAAGATGTCATTCATGGAATGGTACCACTAGGGTAGTAGAAACTGATAGGTAACTAGAACAACTATATCCAGAGTCTCAAACATTATTACATAATGTGGTGAAATATTCCATTAACTCTATATACATCAATTCCCAAGTTTGGGTGATACCAATAAGAAAAAATGATCCCTGAAATAAAATTCTAGAGGTCATTAATGGAAATAAGTATAATATTTATATCTAGAATGAGTAGTAGAGATACGCTTCCAGATTATCTAAACTTTCTACTAAGTCTCCTATACAGGATGAGGACCTATTAGTGTTTCTCATCATGTCTCTAGATAGCATAGGGGTGAACAAAATGACCTACCTTATAAGTCCTCACACATAGTTTTATGGATTATATCCTAAAATCTATTATTGTAGGTAAACATTAAGAGAGGGATATGATTCTCCTATGGACCACCAAAATCAAGGACTCATGCTTATATCATGTCCTCTAACACTTATACCATCCATTTTGATTGTCCATAGGTCTATGGGTTAAAATATATGCTCAAAAGAGCCTATGTAACCATAGATCTCTATAACCCTTGTCAGAACATTGCTGTAAAATGAGAATCCCTATATGAAACAATAGTAAAAGGGACCCCATGTAGTCATATGATCTCACAAACATATAGTCTCCCAATCTAATCAATTAAGAATGTCACTTTGATATTAAGGAAGTGGGAAACTTTCATCAGTCAATCCATGACTACCCAAAAAACGTTTCTACCTCGAGGTGACCTTGGTAAGACGCCTACAAAATCCATAGAAACATCTTCCAATTTCCATTTAAGGGCTAAAAAATGCCATAATAATCTAGTAGGTCACTAGTGATTCTCCTTCATGAGCTAACATGAGTAACACCTTGTAATAAAACATTCTATTTGACATTTCATCCAAGGCCACCAATACTGGCAATGTATATCATGATATATCTTAGAGATTACTGGATGAACATACCACTAAGAAGTGTGGGACTCTCGTATCAGTTCCTATCTCATGTTTTTAGGAACCCATACATTACCATGTATATGTAGAATGTCGTCTCCATAAATAGATTAATCTAGAGCTGGGTCTTCACTAGAAATACTCTCCTAGAGAACCAAGCCTTCAAGATTCGAAAAATGTCCACTAATTACCATAGAAATAAGGGAAGAGGTATCTGTCAAGGTTGTAAGAAATGACATCTCAATAATCTCATTAAACTATATATGAAACTCATAAAATAGGACCATCAATTTCTATTCATCACTGGATTCCGGAACAACACACTCCTGAGTCTTCCGTCTCAGCACATATGCTACCATATTTCCCATTCTAGGTGTGTAGGAATGCTAAAAGTAAAAATAATTAAGGTATTTGACCCATATATACTAACTTAGATTCAATTGATGTTATGAAAATATATTTTTGAGGTTCTTGTGGTCTGTATACTCCAAAAAAGTCACCCATCATATAGTGTCTCCAGTTGCGTAAGGCATCGACACTGCTAGCTCAAGATTTTTAATTGGGTAATTCATCTCTTGAGGCCTCAAATAAAGATATCTGTATGAAAAAACTTGATCATATTGCTTCATCACTACACCTAGTATGATTCTATACGCATCACAAAAAATTGTATGACCTCTTCTAGGCTAAGGAAAAATCCGAGTCATCATCGTGGTAATCCTTCCTTTAAACTCCTAAAAGGATCACTCACATACATCTGACCATAATAAATTCACACCCTTATTTTCAAGAAAAGTAATAGGTGTATTAAGGAATTAAATGTACTATTTTAAATTCTAGTAATATTCAGCTATCCCCAAGAAACTCTATATATCAAACACATTCTTGGGCCTCTCCCAAGAAACCACAACACTCATCATCTCTAGGTCAAAAAATACTACTGATTCCTAGATAATGTGACCCAATAAGAAAACTTTGTAAATACATAAGTGTCACTTAACAAGATTAGAATATAGTTTATTCTCTCTTAATATATTCAAAATGATCTAAATATGTTTATCATGGTCACTATGAGTATAAGAATACACCGAGATGTCATCTAAAAAAACCACAATAAAGGAATCTATATAGGGGTGAAAAATATTATTAATAAAATCCATTAAAATGGATTGGGAATTAATAATACTGAATGACATAAAGAGATACTCATATAAACCATAAAGACTTTAGAAATCTATACATGGTATATCTAAAGGATTGACTTGTACCTGATGATAGCCCGACCCCAATTTGATCATCAAGAAAACCCTAGATTCTTGGAGCTGATCAAAGATACCATCTATCCATGTAAATGGATACCAATTCTTAAACATAAGTGGGTTCAATCATCAATAATACACACATATCCTAAGGTCCCCATTCTCCTTCTTGGTGAAAAGCATGGGTGAACCCCACAAAGAAGTACTGGTTTAGATTAAACCTTTAGACTATAAATCTTCCAACTATCTCTCAAGATCTTTGATCTCAATAAGTTCCTTCCTTTATAGAGGGATTAAAAAAGGATATGGTCCTAGAACATTATAAATTGTAAACTCTACCTATCTATCTATTGGTAATCAAGAAAAATCATCAGGAAATACGTCCCTGGAATGATCTACTACTGAAGAAAAATTTATCCGATTTATTCTTTGCTCCTCAATAAAATAACTAAAGATATGGGTGGTCACTCCATCTACACCATGATGATTTGGTCATTCTCTACCATCCTAGACATTACAATCACCTTTTCTTAGACAACTTATTTTCTTTAGTGATTCAAAAAACACCCTGGTGTGATAAAAATCTATATAGGCATGATAATGAACCAACTAGTCCATCCAAAGAAATATATCGAAGACCTTCATCTCGAGGATGAAGAGGTACCATAAGAATGGATGACTTCACACCTCTAGTATAGATTCCCTGCATTGGTGTATGACTTGGGACCATACTCCCAATTATTTTTCTAGGGTTATCACCCCATAGTAGAACTGAATTTTCAACCCGAGACTTTCCTTAGACGTTAAAAATATAAAAGAGTGTGAAGAACCTGTATCGAATAAAGTAAATATGATAATGGAGGATACTATAATAGTACCTCATACATTAGACGATCTTGCACTCTAATCCTTGGGAATAGGTGTAAGGTAAGAAATTGGCCTAATCCATGGACTTAGGCTACAACTAGACTATCCCAAGCCGACCATATCTTCTATATCTGATAATTTAATGTTTGGATACTATGGCCATGACCTCCTCCTCATCTTGTTATTCTAGTTCTACTTAAACTAACTTCTTGATGTGAAAAACAGATCCTTACCATGAAGGTAGAGATGGTGCGGTTCCTATTCCACTAGCAGTAGGTGGAATGTTATGATATAATCTCTGAAGATGACCCATATGGATGCAAGAACGACACTCAAGAGGGTTTCTATCATACTAATCCTTCAGATGCCCCTTCCTTCCAAACTGAGGGCATATAACAGAGATACCACTATGGATACTCTAATCTCCACTACTCTAATGAGAATTATAAAGGATCTTCTTTCTACTACCGAAAGAACTACTACTCTGCCTTGACACTAAACCTATATTTCTAATATTATCAGATTCTATCTGGAAATTCTCAATAATAAGAGCTAGATTAATGATATATGAAAATTTAGGAAGGTAAAATAAATTCAAATTTAACTATATTTCATAATTGAACCCATCCTCAAAATGTCTTTCTCGTGAAATTCATTATCGGTTAGAGCTAGGGAAAAGTGTTGCAACATAGTAAAATGAGATGAATAGTCCACAAAAGACATATCACCCTTCTACAGGTGAATGGAATCTCTGGCTCGATCATATATAAATTTCTGAGAAAATAATTAATCCTAGAAGGTAGTATAAAATTCATCCCAAAACCATTCCCTAATGATGATTAACCACAATAATCACATCCCACCAACACTTTTCCAAATCATGCATCATATAGGTGGAAATATTGAACATCCTCTCTAGAGGAGTATCCAAATGATCAAATATAGAAATATTGGCCTCTATCCAAGACTTAGTAGCCTTAGGACTTCCATCCCCTAAAAATATGGTAAGATTTGATTTATGGAACTCACGAGTTAGATCATACATAGAAGGTGAAGGTGGTGGAGCACCCCACATATACTAAATCATATGTAGAGAACTTTATCTAAATTGATCATTATTTCTCAGTTAAAGGATATATAGAGGTGCCTCATAAAACAATAATATAGGTATCATTGGTGGTTAAGGGCCCACCACCTCTGAAGCATGGTCATTGCCACCCTCCTAGTACATTACTGGAGGAATTTGTGGTGGCATAGCTCTACAAATGTGAAGAAGACACCTCAAAATTGGATTTAAGAGAAGTTATATACACCAGAATAAGTGAATAATAAATAAAAATGTATAACATCCCAAGATACTACCAAAAAAATAACTTATTATAATATTAGGGTATTAGTAAGTGTTTAAGTTTAATTTACAGAGGTTATGGTAGGTGAAATGACAATTTTACTTTACCTCTTCATTTACTGGAAACGATTTTATTTTTATCAGTCAATATTTATATTTATTTTTTTCATTTTATTATATAAAATTATCAAGGTTTAATAAAATGTATCATCATTCATGTGTGATAATGACACATACACTTTATAACTGAAAGAGACACCCATTTAATTTTTAATTAGTCCCTATCCAAATTTGGTCTACGAATATAATTGGTAATGTACGATGGATCAACTTGGTAAATTAACATTTCCAATCAATGAGGGTATATACACCTCATGAATTGAAAATGTTGTTCACTCAATCATGAAAAAATAGAAGATCATGTAACCATAGGTATATAGTCGACATGGGTAGAAATCAGCTATTTAAGATTCCAACATCAACCTATATAGTAAAACACTATTTAGATTGAATATGACACATTAAATAACCAATAACATATGCTATAAAAGATGTTAGAATCACATGAATATATATAAAAACCATGGATCACTCAAAAATCATAGGCATCATAACAAATAAAAGAAATGAAATGAACCTATTTGACATGGAATATACATGGAATGTGAATTGTAGGTGCCTATAATGATGCATGTCAAAATTCTACTTGTTATACCAGGAAAAAATAAAATATCCATAAATCATATCAAATGTCACAATTAATTTGCATCAACCCATGTTGAAAGAATAACATCTGTAAAAATAAAAAATAGAACAACATTTTCCAATTCCTGGGAAACTTGTTATTTACCCTAAACATGGGTTAGTTACTCCTAGGAATGACTCATGAACAACTTCCACATGTACCTAATATAATTTATATATTCCCAAAAATTGAGGAAAAATAAAATAAAATAATCTCATATACCACTTTGTGATGTCTTGAACAAAAATACACTAATGGAAGCCCCAATATGGTGGGCCACATGGCCTCAAGTGGACCTCCCCGTATGCTAAAGGCTTCAGACTAGAAATGAGGGCCTAGGGTGTGTTAGTGGAGAGACCATTACCTCATGAAATAGTGGAGAACAAAAAATATAATAATTATATAAATTATATGAATTATAATAATAATTAATAAGTAGTGTAAGTAAACAAAAAATCCATCAACAAATAATAATAATCAACTTAAAAGCTAAACTGTATCATATAAAAAAGATGATGTTTTCATTTAATGTCTCTAAAAATACTAGAAAATAGGAATAAATGGAAGTAGGAAAACATTATATACAAGTAATAAAAAAAGAAAAGAAATATCTAGCATCCCAAGCACCGTCCCGATCATATACTACCAAGATCCATCCTAACTAAGAACCATGATTAGGTGTCCATATCAGGACACTTCCCCTTATCAATGCCAGCATACCTATAATATTCACGGGTACTAATAGTGGGACATATAGTGTGTGAGATAAATCTCAGTAGGCCACCACTAACAACATCTATACAAATCCAATTTTTGAATATAAACTGAGCAGTGTTAAGGTATATATAAATGTAAAGTAATGCTAAAATAAAAACCAATTCCTGCTTCAGCCTCAACTGGTAATATCTATGAACATGTAATAATTTAATTAATTAATTTATGTTCATTTTATATGAATAGTCACAAGAGATATAAAAATAAATAAAAAATTATCATGATAATAATAAAATAGGATTCAAGGTATAACCAAGGAATCCTTGACCACAAGAGTTTTTCAAATCATAGTAGTAACTCTTACAATTTATAAATAAAGGGTTCTGGGTGTAATTCATGGGGAATTACCCAAGGTATTACACTATAAATTATTCTAAATGAGTCCCAGTATATCGTTCTCAATAATCACGGGCTAAGCATAACTGGGTCCAATGGGGTGAATCCATGGTGCCATGTGTCCAAAGACATAAATATGGATCCAAGGAGTGTATTCGAGGCATCATAATAATCTAGAAATGTTATAAAGTGAATATTAGGTACTACGTTAGGGAATTAACATACTAATACAAAGACCAAGTTCTAAGGTGGGTATCTCCCTCAACAACTATCTTAATGAATCATAATTTCATCCTCTGAGTGCTCAAAGAATTCCCTCAGGAATCTAGGGATGGATCAAGTGTTTCCATTCCTATAAAGATAAAAAGGTCCATATAGATTATTCACCTTATACATAATTAATTATCATTTAAGACAATGTAGTACTCATTGACCTTTTAATAATTCAATTGGTTCATTCCATTTACCTTCCATTAATGTGACCAGGCATATCAAGGACATGCAACCACTTATTAATTTAATTCTATATTAAATTATTAGGTTCATTCCTCTACCTTTCATATGAATGGAAAGGATGGAAAAGGACAAGTAACCATTTATTACTTTAATACTATATTAAATTATTAGGTTAATTCCTTTACCTTTCATAAGCATGATAACGAGGGCTAAGGTCATGCAACCATAAAAAATTCAATTATAATTAACTAGGACAACTGATATTTTTAAATATACTTGTCATTTAACATTTGAAAGATTCATTAATTAATTTTAACACTTACCTAATAATTTTTAAGTGGTAAATATACAACATAAAAGGGGTGTTCATTTGGAATTCATAATTCATTTTATTATGAAAGGGATTACCATTATCATAGTCAAGCTAGCACACCCAAATGATGTGTCAAATAACCCACATGGGTTATCGTGGAATAAATTAAGGAAGATCCCTACTTTGGATGGAAGGATTTGAGTTCATAACCTCCAACAATGTCATGAACAAATATTATAAGGGATATAGAACACAATTTCAATGATTATAAGCATGGAAGATGAATTTAATAAGAAATTATCAGTGAAACTGTCACATGAAAAAAAAAAGTTTCTAAAATGGAGATACTTTTAGAGAAAAGTAAAATACCACCTAACTCAAGCCCGCAACACTCTCCTTATCTAGTATCAACCCTCAGTTTAGCCTATATCATAGGAAAATGTAAGACCATATCAAAACTATGAAAATAGGGCATGTGATCCTGCATAAAAATATCATCCCTGAGAGAAAGACAAATGAAGAACGGGGACTATAGAGTGAAGCAATTACTAGTGCCCATGCAATGTGGAAGATGGATCTAGAAATAGAGGTTGGATCAAGAAACATCACCAAATCCTAGATTTAGGAATCCTTGGTTTCTCTTTCATGAGAAATAAGGGAGGGGTGTGGTTCTATCTGAAAAAGGGAGGCCCTAAATCTTATTTTAAAAACTAAATACTAGAATTTACATGGCATGTAAATTATTTACAAGTCAAGTAAATCTAGGGGTATCCTCTCCTGTAAAAATGATTTACATGTCATGAAAGGTTCTATAGAAACCATTATACATCATGTATTTGATACATGTCATGTATTACAAATACATGTCGTGTACATGGCCTGTAGCCTTCCTTTAGTCCCTTATTTCCATCCTTCTCAAAAAAACCCAACCCTCCCATAACCCTGATTTAGGGTCCAATCCAATGAATAGAACTTAAATAAAGGATAAACTAGAAAACAAAAATATTCGTACCTGATTTGAAAAATCAAGTTCTTACAAGATCCATGCAAAATGGTTTTAATGAGTTTCATTTGGTCTAATATTTTTTTATTAGAGGGACAAGGGTTTAACCAATTCCTTGTAACTCTCACACATGAATGGAGATGAAGTGTGGATATCCGCCTAATAACTCCATTGGGATGGAAAGTGTTTCATTACCAAAGTGTTGTGGGGTAATGGAGTCCTTTAATAGGTTCATATAGATGCCCCATTGGTCATTTTCATATAAGTAATAGAGATTATTCCACTCTAAGATTAGTATTAGAGTGATAAATGTTTATGTTTTATGATAATTGGTACTAATTAAAGAAGAGAATAAAAAAAAGTAGTTCTATGTTTCAAGAAATTCGATTCAATGTATAGGGTTTACCCTTACATAGTTGGGGTAAATAAAGGTAAAAAATAACTTACCCTTTTACAGCTAATATAGATAAGGGTAACCAGGGATTTTCCCTTATATAAAGTTATCTAGGTACGATTCATCATGCCAAACCCTTATGTAAATTGGTATATGTAAGGGTCACCTAAGTTTATCCTTATATGAAATTCTAGCATGTAAGGGTAGTAGGGTTTTACCTAAGGTTTCTTAAAGGTAACTTGGAACTTTACCTTTACACCTAAAGGTAGTGCTATTTTTTAATAACTTGAATTTTTTTATTACAAGATACCCTTATAGAGTGAAGTATTTATTCATTTACATTTAGGAATCATGATTTTTAGAGGCTCACATAAGGGTATCCAAGTTTTTATTAAAGACACGTAAATGTATCCATCCACTCACTCTTATGCAGAACATGGCAGTGTTAAGGTAAGAATTGACTTACATTTTTGCGACGACTACATAATTAGTTTAGCCTTATGCAGTGAATCTACCCATGTGTAGGAAAGATTACATTTATGCAGAAATGGGTTCCTGTATAAGGGTAAATAATAAATAAATAATAAATATTTTTAACAAATTTAATTATTTTATTTATTTATAAAATACATATAAAACATAATAAATTGTATTTTAGGAATATTTAATTTATATAGGGTTTATAAATTAATTATTTTATAATAATTTATTTGTAATTTATTAAATAAATGTTTATGAATGATTTTTTCCCAAATATTAAATGTTAATATTTGAAAAAACCTTTTAACAAATTAAATGGAAATTTTTATGATATGTAAATAATATTTATTATCTATTAATATTTAGAAATAAGTTATAAAGGGTTAATTATAGTGAAATAAGTCCAAAATATAAAATATTTACATTTTTATGAATTGCTCATAGTTAATTATTTTTAACTTTTCAAAATAAAAGGGGTCTTAATTAGATATTATTTAAGACACATCAAAAGTGTTTTGATGATTGATATTATAAAGGTTTAAATAATTATTAGGAATATGTATATAGATTATGTTGAACATTTACAAAATAGAAACTAAATTTTAAATTGTTTATAATTCAAAAAAATGATATTCAATACGATTGAATATTCTAAAGGACCTAGTGACACTAATATTTTCCTTAAAGATTTATTAGATATGTAAATCAATTGAATTATTCTATTAAATATATGAAATCAAATTTCTAATTTGAAAAGAGTTGGAAATATACATAAAGTCATTAATTAAAAAAGAATTGGCGCTTGAAGGTTCTTTTAATGTAATAGAAGAAAGGAGTTGGTTCATTGATAACATATATATTTCGAAATTTTATAAACATGTCATATGATGCTTATTATATTATTTTTTACATGAGAATTTAAATTAATCAATAAATATTTATATAAAATTAGTTGTTTTTTTACACATGGTTGATGATTTTTTCAGTTCTATAACATGATCTAAAGGGAGGAAAAATTGTCTTGTTAAGACCTGTTTGAATGGGGCTCGTTCTGCGACTCTCGAAGCCCACCTCTAATAATCTAGGGGATAACGACTGGTTCAGAGTAGTCATATCACTAAAATTGGAGGCCTTAGCCTATGTATCCGTACACAAGCACACATATCCAAGAATATACAATGTTTAAATATAAAAATAACTGAACAACCATGTATGCATACGTCTAAATACCACAACTAGAGTACAATCGTAATTAAAGGAAGATAAAAAGGAAAAAATAAAATCCCAAAACAAAGAGTATGAAAACAAGTCCAAAATGAAAGAAAAACTGGGGATTACTATCAATGTACCGCATGAACACACCTCAGTCTATCCGGTCTCACTAAGCACCATCTGGTCTTGGTCTATCTAGGAATCTGTCAAAATGTCGATCGTCTACACAAGACATGACATGTATGGGAAAATACCATGCATGGGTGATTATAAAAATACCTATTAGGAAATCTCAAAACCATAGAGCATACAAAAAAATAAGTGTAGTCATATCTACATGGGTATATGTCTATAAAAAAAATAAGAATATACAAATATACTCAACAAAGACATATAGTCTCAAGGTAACTCAGAGCTAAAATAATAGCCTAGGATTCTATAATGAATATTCTACATATCACTTATCCAAGAGAATACACTTCTAAGACTGATATCACTGATGGAGTCCATCTGAGTGGTAATGCTCATCGGGTCTCCCCATTATAAATACACACTAAAAGTCCAAAGATATATGATACATCGATGAGGATCACTCCCAATTCTATAGGGTATACTAATAAATCAATATAGATTAACCAACTATATAGAGGATCGACGCCTATGTAGTGTTAGTCATGATGATACCAAGAACTCCACCAAGGGAATAGAGATGTATAGAGGATATCACTCCAGGCCTCACATAAGGTGTTCAACAACTCAATCAAACATGTCCTGCTAAAGGTATCACTACCCTAGGAGTAGGAGGTGACTCCATACTAAACCACATAGAAAGGATATAGGGAACACACCCTAATGAAACTTGTCCAAGATATATAGGACAAAGGATCCAATCCATGTTTTAAGGAGTACAAGGAATGTTGTAGTGTTACACGTTGTGTCCCTTTGACCATGGGTCATGACCATGTAAATGAACCATGTCCATGTAATAGTGCATGACGTGCAGTTTTCCCATGTACTATACCCATGTAACAGTACACATCATATCCTGTGTACATTTGAATAGGCCATGTCTGTGTGGGAGTACATGGTGTGTCGATGCCCATGTAGTCCAACCCATGTCCATATACACTTCATGGTACACACCAAGCCATCAGGGAGAGGTCATGCATGGTGTGGCTGTTTCATACACCGTATGATACTTACCTTCTTCAAAAAACCCTAGCCACTGTTTAGGGGGCCCACATGACATGTGGCTCCAAGTTACACCTTCTGTAGTACAAAAATTCCAAGAATCTCAGATCGGTTTTGCACATCTGTTCTCACAACTCCGACCATAAATCTAGTTTCACATCTCACTAGAACTAGGGAAGATCAACATATGAACCTCATCATCACCAAACACTAGGATTCAACCCTTGAATCCCCTCAGAAAATATATTTTTACATTGTTCTTCATTGCACACCAAATAACATGAAATCAAGTATCCAAACCCATCTGATCTTATTCTAATTCAATCGTCACACCACCATCGTGTCATGCCGATCTTAGATCTACAATATTTTATTTTTTCCCAAATAAATGGGTACACAATGATTGATTCATTAGGATATGTAAAACCAATTCCCAAATGAAGAACTTCTATAATGAACAAATAATCAGGAGAGAAAATCACAAGAACAATAAAGAGGAATGGACCTTAGTCAATGTTCATGTCAACCTCAATTAATTTCCATTGGAATGATGAATGAAGAGATAACAATTAAATCACAAATAAATTATCCCAAATCTAGATTAATCTAACCTATCCCGTAATATGTATGATACATGAATCAATCTATTGGTTGATTGATCCATGTTCATCATATGAATTTAAGAATGGGAAAAGAAACCAAATAAAAAATGTCCTACCTCGATTGGGATTGATCGCTAACAAAGAAAAAGCATGAATCATGATCATTGGTGAGATCCTTCGATTCTATCCTACAATAGTTGTTGATCTTTGATTCAATCATCATATGCTAATGTAATCTCCTCCAATGGCTCTAATGGATCCCATTAATTCATAGGGTTATATAGATGACCTTGAAATTTTTCTAGAAGAACATATTTAAAGAATAAAATTAGGTCATTTCATGTACAATCAAATAAAATAATTTATTTAATTATTTTATTCATTTTACGCTCATGTTGAATTTTCCAAAAAAGACCAATGCTGAATAAGGTTATGTAACTCCTAGGTTAAAATTCACATTCTAAACTTAATAGTCCCTCATATTTCTGATTTGAGCCAATATTTATAAGTTATTCCACTTTTTTAGGAAAACTGCATGTTTGTTCCATTTAATATATATAATATATTTTAAACATTTATTCCCGAAACATCAGGCCTCAAAAATCGCACACCGTCTCAGTGATTGGTCTCATAAATAATACAAATAATATCCAAAAATAATACATACAAAATATGAGTTACAACATTCTCCCCACATTGGGGATTTACATCATGAAAATCCAAAATTGGGGCTACAAAAAGAGATGTGTGTACTGAGCACGAATCAAAGACACACACTCCCATGTGATTTCATGGATATTCTCATGCTTCCACTAGACACACAACAAAGGAATCATTCACTTGTGAAGGATCCTATCCTATTGATCCTCAATATAAAGTGGGTACTCAACAAAGGTAACTCCATCCTCAATGTCCAACTCACCCCAATCAATACTATGTGATGGGTCATGCATGTAGCTCATCATCTGCAACATGTGGAAGATGTTGTGTTCCTAATTAAACTGTAGAGGTAGAGATAACTGGTATGCCACCTCTTCCACTCTACTTATTATCTGAAAAGGGAAAATGAATCATGGAGATTCCTTGTTTCCCCTACCAAACCTCTATAATCCACATTAAGGTGAAAACCATAGGAACACATGGTCTCCCTCCTCAAACTCCAAATGCCTTCGTCGTCTATCTTAAAAAGACTTAGTATGGATCTTCATAATCTTTGTCCACTATTGGATTATTTATACTATTTTGGTTTTTTCTTCTCACCAACTCTGGGCCCATAAGTGTTGACTCTCCTGGGCCATTCCAGTAAATTGGTGACCTATAGGGTTACCCGTTCAATGCCTCAAATGGCGCCATACCGATGGTGGAATGGTATCTGTTTTTGTATGAAAACTCCACCATTGGTAGGTGATCCTCCCATATATGGAAAATTCTATCATGAAAACCCATGACATGTCCTCTAGAACCTAAATGGTATAGTCAGTATGGCAGTCATTTTGGGGGTGAAACATTGTTCTCAAGTGTAACTAATTCCAAAAATCCTCATAAAATCCCTTATATAACCAAGATGTTAAGGGATAAACATGATCCAAAATGATCATAAATTTTACTCCATGGATTCATACTATCTTTTACACATAGAGTCATCCCATCCTCTCTACTGAAATTCACTCTTGAATAGTCAAGAATTGGGCCAACTTGGTGAGTCAATCTATGATCATCGAGATGGAATCGTGTCCCCTGTACATATGTGGTATGATCATCATGAAGTCCATTGATATCTCATCCCAATTCCACTACGGAACCTCAAGGGGTTGAGCCGAACTCGTTATAACTTGGAGGTTGTCCTTCACTTTCTAATAATTAACAAATCGAGAGAAAAACTATACAACTGTTTTCTTCATCCCTACCCACCAAAACTAACATCACAAGACATGGTACGTATTTTCTATACCTTGATGTACCAACAAATTAGATGTATGAAACTCTCTCAGAACCTCCTCTTGTAACTTCACTGGTACCATCATGTATCTTTTAAAAAGAACGACATTCTCCCCACCTTTAGAAAATTCATCAAGAGCATGTCCAGTGGATATCAAAGTATGTAGGATCTCACTATCAACATCCCTAAGTTATTCCCCCTAAATCAATTTTAAAGTGGATGGGTAACAAAAATCGAATAGAGGTAAGTTGTTCCATCTCCATCAAAAAAGGATAACTATAATGATGCTAACTTCCCCGAAACCTCTTTCAGAAACAACAAAAAATATTTTTTCCAATAGAAATTGCTACTACATTTACATTACTAGGATTATAGATAATACCAAATTCATAATCCTGGGGTAACTCTATCCATAACCTATATCTCAAGTTAATATCTTTCTGATAGAATATATAATTGATACTCTTGTGATTATAATAGATGATAAATATCTCACCCATCAAGTAGTGTCACCACATAATTAGTGCAAAGACTACCACTAATAACTCAAGATCATGGGTCAACTGGTTCTTCTCATGTGGTATCAACCAACATGAACCATATACAACCATCCCTTTCATCTAAATCAAAAGACAACCAATCACAATTACTAATGAATCATATAAAACTATGTACTCGATGCCCTCTACTAGTAATCTCAATATTGGAGCGCCCGTAAAACTATTCACCAACTATTAAAAATCCTTATGGAACCTCTCCATCCATATGAAAGTTTGTCCCTTTTGGTTCAAATTTATCTCGGGTATTGATATTTAGGAGAATTGGGATATGAATCACTGGTAATATCTTGCCAACCCAAGGAAGCTCCGCTCCTCCATCACACACTTGGGTGGATCCCAAGCTAACACTACCTCAACATTGGCTGTGTCCAATACCACTCTGTTTATTGAGATAACATGTACTACAAAGTGGACTACCTGAATCCATATTTGATACTTCATAAGCTTTCTATAAATTTGGTTCCCCTATAGTATGTCTAGAACCATCCTCAAGTGTCCTGTGTGCTTCTCCTTGGACTTCATGTACACAAATATATTGTTGATGAAGACTAACTTGAAACAGTCCAAGAAAGTCTAAAAGATCTAGTTCATGAGTCCCATTAACACTAATAGGGAACTCATAATGCCAATGGTCATCACTAAGTACTCATAGTGACCACAGAGACATCTAATTTTCATCTTTGGTATATCCTTGTCCCATACTCTCATCTGGTGATATCCTATCCTTTGGTCAACCTTTGTGAACCATTTTTTCCTTCTCAATAGGTCAAAGAGGTCATCCATCCTTGTTAGTGGGTATTTTTTCTTTACAGTGACCTGGTTCAAGTATTGGTATTCCACACAAAACCTCAATCTCTTTTCCACCTTCTTGGTGAACAAAAAACAAGTTTCCCAGGGTGAAATATTGGGTCTAACAAAACCCTTCCTATACAAGTCCCCTAACATCACCATCATATCACGAATCTCTATGGGAGCCATCCGATATGCTGGCATATATATATCGGTGTTTTCTTGTGGTGTAGATAAATTTAGAAGTCTATCTCTCAGTGGAGAGGTAAAAATAGAACATCCGTAGGGAAGATGTCCTCATACTGCAAAGCCACCTTAGGAAACTAGTAACTCATAACATCTACTAAAACAAGGGTTAGGCTAGATAACTAATGAGTAATTAGTTGGACCCTTCTATACATGAGTCCATCCTATGCTACATGGGTTTACTTTTCACAAAAAAAGGAGAACCTAGTTCCATCACTATAGAAACACCACATTCTCCTCCTGAGACAGTCATTCTAGGCATGAAATGGGGATAACATGTCCATACCTAATATGAAATCATAAAGAATCATCATTGTTACAAAGAGACCCCAACATAAAATCTAACCTCCAAGAGTTAAGTCACATTTTTGTCACAAGTGTGCGATCGTTGAGTCATCTCTAGTAGGAGTCTCCAAGAACAAGGTTCAATCCAAGGGCTCAACTAGAATCTCTAGGTATCATACAAGATATGAGAAAAGAAAGGAGTAACTAGAACATATGTCTATAAATAATGTAGATAAGTTAGAAAAGACATAGATTATACCTAAAATCACTCTCAGGGCCTCTAGGTTGTAAGCCTTAACCACCTGTAACTATCCTCAACCCTATCCTCTAGCTCCCTAAGACTAGAATGGACCACCTGGGGGTGGTGGTGGTAACAAGTCAAAGCATCTACCACCTCCTTCCTATATCCCAGATCCTCTTCCATGTCTTCTATCTAAAGAACCTACTTTATCCTACCATTGTATCTACCTCGATGGCCCATCCTCAGTCTCTCTTTCAGTGATATTATGGTTTGGACAATCTTATGCAAGATGTCCCCTACCATCACATGAGTAGCACCGCCTCTATCTAGGATCACTGGACCCACCCTCTAAGTCCTAAACCACAGACCCTCTATCCCGACACCTCCTCCTTAAATTTCTTCCATGCCCAGGTCCTTGGATTGACATAGACTTAATGATGTTTACGTATCTTCTCCTTATTTCCCACTACTGGAAACCACTATTTGTGTCTTCTCAAATAAGAAACTCCCAACCACCAAATATCTCTATAGAACCCCATAATAGGTAGGAATTTATAATGGGATGAAATTTGATCAAATGTCTCTATGCAGTCCTCATTCAAAGGTCTGATCCCTAAAGAACTGATCCCAAACCATATCCATCAAGTACCTGGAGAGGTTGGTAAACCTCAATGAATACTCCGCTACTATCATGCAACCCTACTATAATTGTATAATCTCCTGGATACATAAATCCCTCAGTGTAACTAGAGATAAATCCTTTATGAAAAGGTTCTCAAACTATTACCATTATAGAGTCATGTTTTTATAAGACTAGGTCACTAACCCCCGCCATCGTCATGTCGAGTGATAGAGAAGGCTCTCCATGAGGACCACCATCTGATCTTCTAATTTCCTGACTAGATGGAAAAATCTGGTCATTGCCTCAAACCAATCCTCATCCACCTGTGTTTTTGGCTCTCCTTGTAACCTGAGAGGTCTCTATCACTGAAACACATGAATTTCACTCAGCATTCGCACCTCATCCATTAGTGTTTCAGGTACCATGTGCTGATCAGTAGGTGCTAGTACAGTTGGTGAAAAACCTGGATGTAACATCCTGATAACTAGTACCCGTATCGATGCCTCATCACTGAGGGGTTCATACTCATGATACTGATATTTAATCCTAGCTAGAATACATCATGTAGGAATCATGAAATAAACAAGATGAACCACTTTCAATGAGTATATCTAGAGAGACCACTCAATAAGGACATGGAAACCACAACCCATTCTTATATGATGCATATACCATTGTTTTTCATACAACCAATGTTCTCATGTACTAAGTCTAACAGAAGGTAATCAGATTCCTAGTGTATGGATACATTTGTTGTCACACCAAAACTGGGGTCCCTAGCCTGAAATCCAAAATCAAAACACTTAAGACTCTTTCCCTAAACCAATCTCACAGACTCTAGTCCTAAGGTAGAACCGACTTCTTTGATACCACTCTTTCACAAGCTGTTCCAATGGGGCCCCTACTCTGACTCCCCAAGCCTGCCTCCAATAGGTTAGGGGTTGAAGACTAGCACCGATTAGGCATATCACTAACATGGGAGGCCTTAGCCTAAGTACTTGTACACATGAACATATCTACAAGCCTATAAAATGATAAAATGTAAAAACAATTGAGAAAACATGCATGAATTCATATAAATCCCAAAATCATATTACAACAAGAATTAAATGAGGATAAATAGGTCCAAATACAATCCCACCACAAAGAGTTTGAAAACAAGTCCAACCTGAATGTAAAACTGGGGACTGCTATCAAGATACCATAGGAACACACCTTGGTCTGTCCAGTCTCACTAAGAACCGTCTGGTCCTGGTCCCTCTAGAAATCTTTCAAAAGTAAAATCATCTACACAAGACATGACATGTGTGGGAAAATATTGTTCAGAAGTGGGTATAAAAATACCCAGTAGGACACTCTGAAACCAAAAATCATACAAAAAAAATAAGTACATTCATCTCTACACAGGTATATGTCTACATCACATATGATAAGAATATCTAGATATAATCAAAGAAGAAATATCCTCGAGGTAATTCACAACTATAATACCATTATATGATTCCATCTTGAAGGTTTCACATAGGAATATTCTGGGAGAAAACACTCCTAAGTCTGATAGTGTTGATGAATTTCATCCAAGATGTGATGTTCATCAGGTCTCTCCATTAGAAGTACATGCTGAAAGTCCAAAGAGATATGATACACAGATGAGGATAACTCCAAAGGCCATAACATATACTAATAACACAATCTAGATTGACCTGCTAAGTAGAGGATCAGCGCTTGCGTAGTGTTGGTCTCGAAGATACCAATAACTAAACCTAGGGCATGAAGATGAATAGAGGATCTCACTCTAGGCCTCATAGAAGTATTCCACCAACTATATCCAAAAAATAATTTTAAAGGGATCGATGTCCTAGTATTAGGATGTGATTAAATGCTAAACCTATAGAAAAGGATATGTGGAGCTCCCCCTAATGAAACTTTTCCATGATACAGAGGAAAAGGGCTCTAAGACATATTTTAATTAGTACATGGCTTTTAGTAGGGTTATACGCCATATCCCTTCGACCCTGGGTCATGCCTATGTAAATGTCCCATGTCCCATTTCTGGGTTTGTGTAACAGTGAACAACATCCAGTTTTCTCATATACTCTACATGTGTAATGATACACAAATTATCCCATGTACATTTTCCTAGGCCATGTCCATGTGGGAGTATACAGTGTGCCATGCCTATGTACTCCAACCCATGTCTGTGTACCCTATGGTTCGCATATCCATTCCCGCACCTCCAGTCATCGATCCAGCTTCACATCTCACTAGAACCAAGAGATATTGTCTTTTGAAATTATTTATCATCTAAATTTGGTATTCAACCCTTTAATCTCCCCAAAAAATGTATTTGTACATTTTTCTTTATTTCACAATGAAGAACACAAAATCGGGTATAAAAACTAGTCTGATCCACCACCACTTCCATCATCACACCACCATCATGTCGTGTTGATCCTAGATCTACAATATTGAATCATTGAGACAAGAAATTGGTATTCAATGATTAATTTATTGGGATATGTCTAACCACAGGACAAATGAATAATACCCATGATAAATGAATAATTGTGGGAGAAAAGCACAAGAACAATCAAGAGGAACAAACCTTTTTCAATGTTCATGTGACCTCAATTCGTTTTCATTAGAATGAATAAAGAAGATACACAAATTAAATCATAAGAAAATTCTCCCAAATACTGATTAATCTAAACCATCCCGCAATATGCATGATCAGAAAATAAATCTGTTGGTTGATTGATCCATGTTCGTTGTATGAATTTATGAATAGGGAAAGAAACTAAATAAAAAAAACATAAAACCTTGATTTTTATTGATCAATAATGAATAAAAATCCTACATTGTGATTTTTAGAGAGATCCTTGGATTTATTCTATCACCGATCATCGAAATTTAATTTGGCCATCTTCTACCATCAGAATCTCCACCAACATCTCCAATGGGTCTTTTCAATTTGTAGGGTTATGTGGCTCACCCTAATTTTTTTTCATAAACACATATTAAAGAAGGAAATTTGGTTGTAAAGAAATAAATAAAATAATTTATATAATTATTTTATTTATTTTACCCCTATGATTAATTTTCTACAAACGCCTGATGCTGACTAAGGTTATGTTGCATTTAGGGTAAACATCATGTTCTGAACTTAGTAGTGCCCTCAGATTTCTGATTCAGGCCCCTATTTAGAATTTATTCCACTTTTTTATGAAAACTATGCACACATAACATTTAACATATATAATATATTTACAAAATTTATTCCAAGCACATCGGGCCTTGGGATCTCACATCGTATCAATTCCCAGTCTAAAAAATAATCCACATAATATCTAAAAATAATACATGGATAATTCGAGTCACTACATAGCTAATTATGGTTAAGGAATTTAACCTATTATCATCTATATAAATGTTTTGATAATATTATTAAATTAAATGAAATAGTAGTCAATATTCTCAATGTTTTGTGAATGTATGAACTTGGTATATGATGTCTAGATTATGGTATTTTATGGATAATACCCGTGGGAAAAAGACAAAATCAAGAGAATAAAAGTTATTTGAAAAGTTAAATAACATTCCTTTAGTAATACAATCATGGTCAATGAACCATAGGTCTATAAAGAAGGATGAGTAAATATTCAATATGATCGGATTATCCAAGATACACCTGAAGGAGGTTGTGAAACTCCATCGAAATTCTATGTATGGTATAGTTTTTATAGAAATTAATTATTCTATTTTTAAGGGTATGTCATGCCGATTTTATATTTTACAAAGTGTTGTAAATATATAGGAGTTCAAAATTAAAGGAATAATTGGTTGAGATTTTAGTTTATATTCTTGAGATGATGCAAATAGTTTCTATATTAAGGATATTGACATAAAGGATTTTATCAATCTCAAATTAATCTAAGTAAATGATGTGAATCTTTATCGCATTTTTCTTATGTGAAAAAATAGATGATGTTTGATAAAAATGAGTTTTTAAGAACAAGTATGAGATGATTAAATGAATACACATAGTTTATGATTCATAAATTTCTATAAAATGTTTTTAGAATAAGATTTAGATAAATGTCTTTATCCAATTATTTTTTAAAATATGGGGGAATGTGTTCTGGTCACCCATCAGTTATATATTTTATTAAAATATTGTTTTTGAATAAAAATGTTCTCAAAACATAAAAATCCATATATGATTTGGGAAAAATAGTTTATTTGTTCAATTTTCATACTAAAAAGGATGTAAATATTATTTTCAAACAAAAAATTATTTTTGTATCATTGCAAGATATTCTAAAAATAATAGTGTCTAAGAGGCCAATGGGAGTATGTTTAGACTTATATAAGTTCAAAAATAAAAAATAAATGATAACACAAATCTTAAAGTGTTTTCAGTTAGTCTCCTAAAATTATTAGGATATGTGATGATAAAAAGTAATTTAATTTGTTACATTTAGTCACCATTTAGGAAGTGTATATCACTATTATACATGTTTAAGATAAAGTGTTTTTACTCAATATCTGAAATTATTTTAACATATGTGACAATTACGAAAAATATAAAGAAAAAAATTTAGTTATCATGAAAATTTAAAGAATATATTTCTTGAAGTATTAAATCATTCTAAATGAAAAGTTTAATTACACATGATATCCTAAAAGTTTTTATGGTATAGAGGTAATGAGAAATTTAAAGAGCTATATTATTTACCAAAAGAAAGTGTTATCACTTTATCCTAAAAGAGTTATGTTATAATTGTAAAGATAAATTTAAGAGTTACATTAGTTACTATAACAAAGTGATTGTTACTTTATCCTAAATTAGTTTTGGAGGAATGGTAAACAATAATTTAAGTATTTTCATTATTTATAAGAAAAAGTTTAATGGAATAGGATTTCAGGGATTTTGATGATGAGATTATAAAGAGTTATAAGTAGACTAAATAATTTTACATTGTCACATTTGATATTGTGAAGTTAATAAGTTTGAATATGTTGATGAAGTTGAATAGTTAGGAATATGATTCCTAAGTCTCACCATTATTCAAACTGTATTACATAAAAGATGTTTCTCACTAAAGAGTTTAGTGGGAGGGTTTTATCATATGGTCACATAGAAATGTGATGTGGTTACATAGATATGTGGCATGGATTAAATTTTATTTAATGAGTTAAAAAACCTATAAAGTGTATAAAACATAAGGTTGATCTGGTAGTTTCTCACATATGATATGAAAAATAAGTGCTTATGTTGTTTTTTAAGTATTCTTAAAAGAGATTAAGAATATTAAAATGCATCATGTTAATATTCTGAAAGAGTTTATGAATATTTAATTTCATCATATTAAGGGAGACATCCATTTTATCATTCATTAATGTTTCCTACATAAATTTATATAAATATATACATTTCATGAAGTGAAATGATAATTGGCCACTGAAAGTAAAAAAAAGAATAAGATATTATTTTTGTGTGATGGATAACCTACCAAGTATACCACATGGAGTGTCATACACATATTTTATTAGTACAAAAGGGGTTCATGGATCACATTTTTGTCCACTCTTCCTAGGGTTTGTGAGATACCCTTCATGAGAACCTGCATAATTTGATATCCAACTTACTAGAGTAAATATATAAATTTACCTAATCAGTGGTGGTTTGGTATGTTATTGATCATGTCATCAGTTTGAGATTAAAAAAGGTTTTATTTTCCTCTCGCATGAAGAGTATCACATATAGTCCCCCAATTGAGAAAGATTGGGGGAGTGTGAGGCCAAACTATGATTATATATATATATATATCATTTTAGATCATAGAAATGTGATTTTCTTATCAAGAATCATGAATGACATATGATGTATTCATCAAGTAGACCCATCTATACTCATAAAGTTGAGAATAGATGAGTTGAACCTAAGTAATTTACATGATCTATGTCCTAGGTCACTAGATTTCTTTGAAAATGGGAAATTATTATAATTCATGTTTGTATATTATGCAAACTAGTGGATACAAGTATAGCGATGCATGTTTTTTATGGAGACCAAACCATATCCCTTTATAGATTGAGTATCATTAATGTGTTTTTAGAGGATAATATTTTATTACTTATATAGATCTAGATATTAAAATTTATTATCAATGCTATAAAGGCTCGTGGGGTTACACATTGTGGTTGATTTAATGAGGATTGAGTTTATCTCAAAGAGAAACTCTAAAATGTTCATATTTAATCCAAAAATATTTTTGGATAAGTATTTACAAGATATTGAATATGATGTATTACAAGGTGAAGTTAATGATAAATTTCAAGAAAATGTGTTTTGGAAGCTATCCAAAAGGATATTTTTATATGGGATCACATGTTACTATATATGATAAAATATATAGTGGAATGGGACAAAGTCTATTAGGCTATAGTGTAAGTGGTATATTGAAAGAAATATTCCTTATATATATATATAAATAATTATAATAAATATATATTTCATGAACATAATAATTTTCATGCATAGGTCATATTATTCTGCAATATGTGATTGCGTCAAAATGATAAACAATTATCAGTTTATATTTTTCCCATCCGATCTATCATTAAATTAAACCGTTTCACAGGCTAAAATGTGTGGAAGTTTTATATATTCAAGTATTTTAGCATTGAACTGGTTGGAGAATTTATTCTTAAATTTTTATGTATGAATAAATGAAACATTCCATGAAGTTTCCTTTAGGATTATAAGTTATATAGCCATAATATTATTGTATTGTGTATGTTTTATTCTCACACTTGTCTAAAAATATCTAAAATGCATAGTTCCATTCATCCTTCTTACTTTGTATGATTATATGATAGAAAATCATGGAAGTCAGGAAAATAATTCATGTATAAAACATGATTAATTCAACCCATGAATAAACTATAAATGTGTGATAATTTTTTCACTCTAGTGATCTTTAATAAACTCATTTGAAGATGAATATAATGTAATTGATTCTTTGGTGTAAGGTATGAAAGTTTATGATAGTTCTCCATTTCTATATTTTTACATAGTTTTCTTATTTCATGCGTGGAGATTTTCAGAAATGGGTTATAATAACATCTCTTTAAATAAACAAGGAGGAGATGGTTTATAATAGTTCTTCATTTATGTATTTTTACATAGTTTTCTTATTTCATGCACGGAGATCTTTAGAAATGGGTTCTAATAACATCTCTTTAAATAAACAAGGAGGTGATGGTGTATATAGAGGATAGACTAGAGATATTCTTCATCCTTAAGGACATAACAGAGGAGGTGGACATGTCACAATACAACCTGGATCACCAATCAAACTAGGAACCCAAACCATCTCATAATAAGACCTTAAGGGAATTCTCAATCCCCACAAGATGGAAACTAGTATATGGGAATCAATAAACACCATAGGGAATGAATTTTACCTTAAAAATAAATAGATATCTAACATCCATGTTATATATAACATAACCAAAAAAGAAATGAAATATAGGTATTAAAAAAACATGTCTAGGATATAACCAAAAATAATACATAAGCTATTACAATGAAAAAATAACTAGAAAAAAACAAACTCAAAAACTCCATGGGACTTGGGGGGGTCTAAATCCCACTAGGATACCACCAAAAACCCACACCATCCAACCTACATACCCACTGTCACCAAGCATTTCCTTGAATTTACCTATACCTTAAAAAATAAGGTATGAATATACCCAATAGTATATATAGGGTGTGATCACAACAATTCCAGTAGGATCCAACCAAGTGTTCTTTTAGAATGCTTCAAAACATAAACTAACTTTTATCATTTTCAATAAATTTATAAAAAGAAAAAATTTCTTTCAAATTTTAATATAATGTATGAAAAAACAACCATTTCCCTATTAATTAATGAAATATGTAAAAATAATAATTTCCAAAACCATGAATGTATATATAATTTAAAAAATATAACCAAGTTATTCATTTCAATACAAAATCCACAATTCTTTTTGGAAGGCATAAATCATTAAACATTTCATCATGATAGAACCATGGGGAAAAGACCATGAGTAAGTTTGGTTTTAGTTAATAAGTACCCTCACACTTGAATGATCGGTGACATATCAAGTATGCATTAAAACCGCATAGGGTGAGCAATATAAATTCACAGGGAGGGATACCACACAGTCTAATGGGTCAACATCATTTCTAACAATAGTTTATTTAATGTAGCAACATAAATCAATTTATAGGTATCCAGAAACCATACTAGTGTGATTATCCAAGCCTTCCCTCCTAAATATATAGGTTACCATGTGTTATCAATATCATATATTAAAAAATTTCATTTATGACATTTAATCAAACACAATTAGTTCATAAATCATAAAACAATAGCCCCAAAACCATTTTCACATCCCATTACATTTCAATGAAAAACCAGTATCAAGGAAATTATCTTTATATATTTTTATCATTAAAATAATTTTTCATAAAACAATGATATGATATTTTTTTTAAATCCCATAAAAACTTGTGAAATCATTACATGTTTATTGGTAAAATCCAACTTATTAAACTACATACCTCAATGTTCATATTCCTAAATAAAACACACCTAAAAGAATATTTGTATTGTATCATCCACTCCTTAGATCAATATATAATAATTTCTATTATATAATATATAAGACTATATATTCTTCCATTATATTGAATATAAATTATTTATTTCATTGGGATAATAGGAGATCTAGAATAATGAATAAGAACATGTGAAGAACAAACACATAATTTTAATTTCATACATCCACCACCCTTCAAATTAATATAATTGTTTCTGGAAGAGGAAAAAATCACCTAAGTTTCTGGGGGGGGTAAGATAAATTCCCTATGAAATAAATGAAATAATGAGTTTTTGTGGTATTAATTTAGATAAAAATATAAACTTTCATATTATTAAAACTCTAATGAATAGGTTGGATACACGGTTAGATGAACTGTGTTCCAACCATATGAGGCTTAATATTTTTATAAATACCTATATAGATTTATTAACCATGGACCAACTATGAAAATTAATCTATGAAAAGATAAATTATTTAATGGAGAAGGCCACATAGTTTTCCCAATCTGTGTACTGCATGTATGAACCCCTCATTGAAACCTTAAATAGATATACAGTTCCTTGGAAAGGTCATATTATTTATAGTAACCATGAACCAACTGATAACATCCATAAAAACTCTAAAAACACCATAAATGATCCAATAAAATCTATAAAAAAAGTGGTAACAAATAAATGTCATAATCACCTAAAAGTGACATTGGGTGTGACAATTATCCCCACCATGTCACTTACTTCCCCCCAAAATTCATATCGAAGAAGTAAAACTCATGAAAATTAGATTCCACTTATCCTTAATCATTGATTACCTTTATAATTTATTGTGAGAATATATACCATATTGTTAAAGTATATATAATAATGTAATAGAATTCCCCTATAATATATTTTCCTGAGAATCAACTATATTGATAGTCTACTCAATCATTGATAAATCTAGTTACAACATGAGCTCCCCCCAACTCAGAACATGAGAGGGGTCCAAATGATACTTCTTGAGATGAGATGCATGGAATATGCTATGGATTGAATTAAAATGGTATGGTGATGATAGATGATATTCCATTATCCCAATTTTCACAATGATATCAAAAATTCCCACATATCGTGGATCTGACAACCCAAAATTTCTCAACCATTGGGGTCTAAATTGAGGTGACACTTTCAAGAATTGAAATTCACCAACTATAAACTCCAAAGGTATTTACTGATGATCCACATGGGAATTATGTTGGTTCTAAGTAGTAGCCATCCATAAATGTATGAACGAGATATTTATCAACATCTCCTAAATAATGATTGAATTTATCAAAGATATTTCACCCATATCTTAACAATAAAAGGGTGTTTTTCAAGTCTATACATATAGGGATTCAAAGGGAACCATTTTGATTGAATATTAGTAACTATTATTATATGTAAACTCAATTAATCTGAAATGGATATCCTAATATCCTATAAATTATATAATGAAAAAATAGAGCTTATCCCCCAAAATCTTAATAGCTTGCTCCGCCTATCCATCCTTCATGGGATGGTAAGTCATTTCTAGACTAACCTAAGATCCCATCACCTCTTGAGACTAGTACAGAAATGGAAGGTAAAACAAGGATATTTTTCTGATACTATGGGATATGGAACTCTATTAAACATAAAAATCTATTTCATGTACAACTTATCAAACCCTCTTACTCTAGTGATGTCCTCAATTGGAAATAAGTGAATCAACTTGGTGAGTTAATAAATCATCAACTATAAATAATTCCTCTATTAGGGATTCCATAGTATTTTATTGATAATATCCATTGATTCCTTATCCAATTTCCATGTTGTAATAGGGATAGGCTAAAGTATCATAGATGGTCATTGGTTTTTTCATTAATTTATTGACTATTATAATAATGATACCTGAAGTTAACTATATATCATTTTAAACCAAGCCACCAAAACCAACACTATATATTATAATACATCTTCAAGGTTCCTAGTTTAATGATGCACTAATATCAATGACATGATTCCAACATAGTCCTTCTAATTGATGATGGAACTAGACACCAATTCATGAAATAATGAAAACCTTCTTTGGATAGTGGCCACTCAGGAACGGTCTCCCCACTATATAAAGAAGACTTGATACTCTGGAATTCATTGTTCTATAGTCAATACTGGGAAACTAAATCAATGATAGATGGTATCAACTAAATTCTCACTAAAAACATATACAATTTTTCAGTTTTTTTCCAAGTAAATTATAGTAAGGGGACTCATGAGATTCCACTCATCTTGGGATTCTTTAACATCCTGAGGGAGAAACTTCCTACTGAGATCATATTCAATTACATTATCATTTCCTTTTGTATAAGAAATATTGAAATAAAAAAATTGAATATGCTTTATCCATCTCCTTTTCTTTAGATATTGTCCTTTATAATAAAAGTGGTAACTAAAATTCTTATATTATGAGTAATGAGTGAAAATTTATTCAAAAATACCATATCTACAACACTTGAGGGCTTTTATAACCACTAAAAGTTCTGAATCATTAGTGATAAATTATTCTTGTGTGGTTGAAGTTGAAAATAATCATATGCCACCAAGTAATTTCCCTATATAAGAACCTAACCCAAACAAGTTCATGAAGCATCTTAATAGGCCACATGGACTTAACCAATCTTGGGAAAATTAAGATAGTTAATGAGGTAAGAAATTGTTTCAAATCTTATAATAAAGTTTGATACTCAAGACCAATATGAATTTTACCCCCTTTTGGGAGAGGGGGTCAATAATGCTTAAAGATTATAGAAATTATTTAGGAATAAATAGTAGTATCCCAAAAAACCCAAGAAACTAGGTATATAAAATAAATTTTATGTCTCATCCCATGGAATGATAGAGCTCACATTTTTAGGGCCCACTAAGATTCCACATTCAAATACCAAATGTACCTAGATCATAGATTCTTGGATCCAATAATTACATTTCAATAAATTATAAAAAAGGTGGTGTTCTTTCAAGATTACCAAAATATATCTAAGGTGAAACTCATGGACTTAGATAGTTCTCTAGAAGACCAAAATTTCATGAAAAAATATCACAATGAAGTAATCAAGGTGTTGGTGAAATATTTGATTCTTTAGAACCATGAAAACTATATGGGCATTAGTTAGGACAAATGGTATAAAATGATATTAAAATTTCCATACATACTCCTAAAATATTTATTGGGGATGTTGGATTAATTTACCCTATGAAAGTGATGCCCCAATAGAAGGTCTAATTTTTTAGAACCAAATTTCCCCTATCAACTATTCAAAAAATAATAATAAATCTATGGAAAATGGAACTTATTCTTGATCATCACCTGATTAAGTGTCCAATAATGAAAACATAAATGAAATTCCCCATCGGACTTCTTAGAAAAAAGTGTAGGGCTTACAAAGGTGAAATGCTCTTATGGATAAGACCATTGGATTTAAAAACATACAATAGTATCTTTAAATACTTTAACTACACAAATAACATTAATAAATATGTTATATATATAGGAAGGGTTTCTAGTACTAGATATATCAAGAACTCCACCTCCCTCCCTAGAGGTATACTTGAGAATTCATCTTGAAAAACATCATGAAATTCACTGACCATTGGTGAATGTTCATAACCTAAAGGTTAATATTTAGATTAAACAAGATGATAAGATGTAAATTTCAAAAAATCAAGCAATGAAGGTCCCTCTTGGATAGACCTTAAATCCCATTCACCATGAAATACTCGAGAACACCCATTGGGAATTGATGATAACAATCGATTTGAGCCTTATAGTAAACTAACTAGACTATCCCAAGGATAACATACAAGAGGTAAAAATAAAGGAATAATAAATCACATGATATATTCACATTTGATATATAGATTCTGAAATATGAAAATCCTGATCTTTGATCCTTCCTCTTCCCAAGTGGGGATTCCAGTTCCATAATGTAATGTGTGATCTCCATCAAGTGGTTCAAGGAATTTATGAACGTGAAAATATAAATGATTAAGATGAACATATACCAATTTTTTTTATAGATTAAGTAATGAAAACAATACCTCTCATGGTTACAAGACCTATATCCACATCCAAGTGGGATTATTCCACTATCTATAACGTTTCTAACCTAGAATTCCCTTATTTTACCACTGAATGTATGTGGATAAGAACTAACATTATTCAAGGAATTAGGTTGTACTAAAGAACCTCTAGGTGTTTAAAAACCCACACCTCTACAAATATTTGAGAGAGCCTAAAGAAACTTTTTCAAATGGTATCGACATCCACATGAAAGAATTTTTTTAGAGGTTTCATGTAGTTTCATTTCACATGACATGCCTTACCACACTAGTATCAATTAAAAGGTGAATTATAAGCTATGGAATACATTTGATGAGACTGATTTTTGGATGTGAATTCAGTTCCATTATGAAACAAATTATACTTCCTCTTTAATCTATAAAAGTTTTTAAAGGTAGAACCTATCACAAAGGGAAAAGTAGGAAACCCATTCTTTCTTGAATGATCAGTCTCTAATATTAGTGCTATATATATATACCATATTATAATAGGTGGAAAGTTTTAGCATGAATACCTAAGAATATATGTATGGTTATATTACCATCATAAACCTCTGAGCCTTCAATTTTTTTCCTCTAGTGAGAAACATAAAAGTTTAGAAAAGTTGTTGGAATACTTCATCACCATCATATAACCTTGATAAATCGTAATAAACTAAATATAATTTTCTAATTTCAACATTTTTTTAAAAAAAATATTGAGAGAATATAGAATTGAAGTCTTTTTAGTATAAGTCCTTTTGTTGGTTGAAAAAACTATCATATCACACGATCTTCTACTAAGGCCTTCAAGTTTGAAAAAAAAAACAGTTCACCATAACCATGTCTTGGGTTTATAAGAAATTAATAACCCTCTAGTATATTTTTAACAATTATTTTCATCCTAAGGGTCATTCATCCCATGGAAAGAGGTCAGATTCTGGTAAATAAACTCATGAGATCAATCTCTTCCTCCTCCAGCTTCTTGTGTCACCTCTATAGCAGTAACTAGAATAGGCTTGGTACCATTTTACATGGAATTTACCACACACACCACATCCTCAATAAGATTTTGGTCTACTATAGGATTATCCCATAGAACATTATCCAATTTACCCTCCTATACATTCATGAGACAACTTTTGTGACATATGGTACTATACAATATCAAAGAAAATGAGTTAAAATAAAAAAAATGGTAAACTCCATTGAATTAAAATAAACCATTAATGATGGAATTTTAAATCAAGGAAACTGAATTCACATTAAAAAAGGACTCAAAGAATAATTTTTATCAATATATTTGGAAATATACATCTCATTACAATAAAATATAACTGGTAATCACTCATAACATAACCCTTAAGTACCAATAAAACTATATCCTATCTACCTAGACCAACTACCAAAAAACAATAAAACTCCCATTAATACCAATTCCTCATGAAAAAACATAATAACACCCATGAAATTATTCACTATAACTAGATTGGAACAAGGCCTGAAGGTAATTCCCAAACCCCAAGCAATGTAACTAGTTCTTGTCTATCAATGAAAATCTTAGGGAATGATTTCCCCCATAGAACACAATATATATCAAACATCTATGTAACATATAATAGAACAAAAAATAAGTGACATAAAGGTATGCATCAATAATGTGTCTAGAAATAAAAAATAAATAACATAAAATATTGTCCAATAAGAAAAAAACTAGACAAAAAAAATTCCCAACTTCATGTGACATGGGGGGACATCCCACTACGCCACTACTAACATCAAACACCCTCTATATCGCATACCCACTATAACATAGTTGCGCCTTTCCATTATTTTTACCTAATAAAATAGGTTCTATATACACCCACCAATATATATATATATATATATATGATGTGTGAACAACATGTCCTGTAGGATCCCACAAAGTGTTACATAAGAAGGATTTAATAAATAAGACAATTTTCTCATTTTCATGAAATAAATTCAATGAAAACGTTATTTTCATAGTTTTATATTTTTTTTGGAAAAATAACAAGTTAAATATAATTTAATAGAACATGTGTCAAAGAATAATTTCCAAAACCATGATGGAATAAATAATTTGAAGAATATAAGAAACTTTTACATTTCAAGATGAAATCCATAAATAGTTTTTAAAGGCATAAATCAGTAAACATTTCTTCAAGATAACACCATTGGGGTAATTTCCTCAGATAAGTTAGGTCTAAGAAAACTATGATAATTACACTTAAATGATCAGTTATATATTAAATGTTTATGAAAATCCCCTAGTTTGATCAATGTCAAGGCCTAGGGAAGGATACCGCATGATACAGTGGATCCCCATCATGTCTAATAAATTTTTATCAAATTTTGTAGTGTAATCCATTTACAGCTAGTTGTAAAACATCCTAGTGTGGTTATCCAGCCATCCCACAAAATTACCAAGGTTCCAATTTTCTATCATCATTATACATTCAAGTATTTCATTTATATAATTCTATCAAACAAAATCTATTCACCAATCATAAAACAACATCCCAAAACCATTTTTACATGGAATTAAATTTCAATTAAAACCATTATGAAAGAAATATTATTCTAATAGTTTCATCATTCAAAACCAATTTCATGAAACTATTACATTTTTTAAAACCCATTATGTAAAAATAGTTTAAACATGTGAAATAAACATAAGTTTATAGTGTAAAGTCAATTTATGAAACTACCAACCTCAATGGTCACATTCCCAAGGAAAACACACTCGATATAAGAAAACCTAGAGTATATCTCCCTATCCTTTTATCAATATATATTAATTTCCATTGGATCATACTCAAAAAAATATATTTTTTCATGATAGTCCAAATATTTCATTACTTTCGGGTAGATAATTGGAAATCTAAAATCATGAAGAATAACAGGCGAAGTACAAACACATACCTCTAATTTCTAGGATCTACCACCCCCAGAATCAGCTAAATCATTCTACAAAAGAAAAAATCATCATAGTCTCTATGGGAGAGTCTTAAGTTAGAGACCCTAAGAAAAAATAGAATGAATTAGAACTTTGGGTGGTAATCTGTATGAGGAAGAATTTGAATACATGAAGTAGAAGTTGATCAGTGCTTCTATTCGCATATTTTCAGATAAGGAGTCATTTTTGTGGTCATATGAGATTATTTTCATCTCATATTGGGGTTTATTATGGTTTAGAAGAGGGAAATGATGTTATATGGGTCTCTAAAGTAAATACCTCATTAGTATATCAATTCAACCAAAAATATTGATTTGGAGGTAGTAGTGTTCAATTTGATTTTGTGGTAGAATTACCTAATTAGAGAGTATTTTTTGGTCATCTCTAATCCTAAAATCTGAAGTTATATTTTCTATAAATGGTATATAAATCATAATTATTTTAGATGGGTGGAGTTTAAATATAATTTTTTTGAGATATTATATACCCAAGGAAAACTAAATGTTTTAGTTAATGTTTTCATATGAATTCTTGTTGAGATGTTGTTCGAAGTTAGAGGATGAATGGAGGATGATGGAGGAGATTTTAGTATTGCATCATTATGTGGAGGAAGTCATAAATAGTGAATTACATTATAAAATTATTCTATTATCATCATTATTACTATTCATGGAGTAGTTATAGTTGATATATATTAAGGTGGAGGTCTGGAATGATCATCCATTATAAAAGGTTCTCTAATTTCCAAGATCTACCACCCCCAGAATCAGCTAAATCCATTATAAAATGATTCTATTATCACCATTATTACTATTTATGGAGTATTTATAGTTTATATATTAAGGTTGATATATATTAAGGTGGAGGTCTGGAATGATCATCCATTAATTTTTTGATCATCCATTATAAAAGGTTTTCTCATTTTCATAAGTAATATATATTCAAACTAACTAGTAACATATTTTCTCAGTTCATAGAACCATTCAAGGTGTTTTAGTGTGTTGGTTATGTGGTTACCACTTTTAACTTCCTCTAAATTTGGATCAGATTAATGATTTATTACATTTTTCATAGCTCCAATGGTAAATTCATGATGAATCTTGTATCATTTATTAGTGTGTATTGGATATTTATAGGTATATGAAATTCATGGAGTTTCCTTCCAAGATATAATATCCATGATATAAGGTGTTAAATTGAAGTTTTATTCCCTTTATTTTCATTTTGTGGAGACATAGGGATTAGAGGAGTGTATATTAAATAATTAGTAACAGAATCATGCTTAGTATCCTGAGTGGTTTTTAATTTTTTTTCTTTTTCTATAATATTGATATGCCTGAATTTATACTAATATAACTGAGGTTATTCCAGTCATGTGTTGTCATTATATTATGGTGGTGGGATGGTTGTTATTTAATAGGAATCTATAAAAATATCTGGTTTTCTAAAATAGATTAATATATATTATGAGTTTAGATTTGATTTATAAGTCTGAGAATCATTTTATTGGTCTTTTTAAGTTTTTGATTATGTCAGAGGATGTTGGTGAAAGAGAGAAGAATTTTCAACTAAAATATCATTTAAAATCATGGGTTGAATCGTAATTATAATAATTTTTATGTAGGAGGTGTGTTTTAGTGTGATACTTGTGTTGTTATTATTTTGTGTTCCACTAGTTGACAATGTGATGTATGTTGTGGTGTAAAGTGATTTGCTATTATTTCAAGTCCATACTACACTATGATGATTAGATTGTGAGATTTTAGTGTACCTATAGATGGTTGGGGTTTATTCATTGCACAATTATTGTTTATGTTTTGGAGTAGAGAGTCTCAGGGTGGTTTGGCATTAATCATATGTGGGAGTTGTTTCACCTTGGAGTGTTTTTATGGGTTTTATCAGGTTTGAGGTGGAGGCACAATATTTATATGACGATTTATAGGTTTTACTATATTGGGGTGTGGTGGTACCCATTTTTCCATAAAAATATTCATGTATATTTGTTTTTAAAAATTTGGACCACCTAATATTTTAGGAGATAGTGTCATATTTTTCAAATTTATACACCATTGAAACTTGTCTGTTCCTTTCATGTTTTGATATTATATTTTCTATTTTTAATATAAATTTGTTTTCCCACTCAGATTAACTTCAATTATTTCAAACTATTCAGAACCTACCTTCTATATACTCTATCATTAGTTCTCATTGGACATCCTTTGGTTCTATTCATTCCTTGGAATTGTTTAATCAAGATCATTTGATTTGAGGTCGATTCTCTTTCCCTTTCTATTTATATCTCTTGTTCATTCCTCTTGAAGAGTCTATATAAGTAGTATCGATTTATTTTTATGATTTTTTTCATTGTCTTGATGAAGGATAATCATGTATAGGTTTTATGGTGGATCCTTATGAGTTTTTTGGTGCTTTATTGACATTATCTCATCATTCTTATTCACAAGTTGTTGAAGCATCACTGTGGTAGGATATTTTAGTTCCCACTTCTTTTATTTTGTGTGAATGTAAAATTATCATGACTAGGTATTCAATGTTTATGTATAAGTACCTATCCTTATACATTTTATAATATAGTAAATTATTTTAGAATTAAATTTCTTACATTCCCAAAGATATTTTTGGTTTAGAGTTTTAAAAAATTAGGACATAATTCATACATATCAACCCACGAGCATACAAAGTGGGCACTACTAAAACAGTATCCATTTCTTCCATAATACAAAAGTTTTTAATAAAAAAAATATTTTCATGAAAAATATTCACAACATTAAACTTGGATTATTATTTTCTATTACACATCAAAAAATCCCATGAAAAACATTTCAAAACATGGTATGAGCATAAAAATATCAGTTAGGGACATAAAATAAAGGAACCATTTACATATGAAATCATTTTCACAAAGACATACTTCTCACCCATAAAGTATCATATACTTACTTTGTGAAAACAAGAGATTTCCATAAAACATAGAAAACATAAATAAACCATTTAGGTAATTTTGGGAATCATTTTCTTACCATACTTACATAGTATTTTAACCCTCATGACTACCTTCTGATTTGTAACCCTCACTGATAATTTATGGTGTAACCATTATAGTTAAAATTGGAATAACCATTACGGTCAACTTACAACATAAAAAACCCAATGAATTGGAAAGAGATATAGGTCACACACTTTATCATAAAAAATTCCCAATAACCATAACATAATCATAAATCATTAATACTTTCATCATAAAAATACATTCCTTTTGAATTTTGTAAAAAAAATAGAAATTTAAGAGGATTTTTAAAGGAAAGTCCCTTACCTTGGGTTTAACTTCCTTCAAACATGTTAAAACCTTCTTTATAATGGTTTATAGAGTGTTATTAATTTATTACACAACTATGTTCATATTTTTAATACATTATATTATCTTTTTATAACATATTTCCACCTATTTATCAATGATATTTTGTTATTTTCATTGTTTTGAGTGCATTTATTTCATGGTTTCGATGGTTGGTTTATTATAGGATTTCTTATTGAATGGAATCAAAACTCCAGAAATGGAATGAAATGGTACTATTATGATTCCTGATTTTTAAAAAATACCATATATCATTTTTATGATATGAGGATGATTCATTAGATAAATCATTAATGAAAATGATTTAATTTATTTCGGTGGTTTTTAACAACTATCGCGAACTTATATCATTTAAATTAATATCATGTTTATATATTGGTTATAGAACATTATATAACCTATAATATGAATATTAAATTATTTTTTAATGATGATAATGGTTTTATGACCATCCTTGAAGGTGGTAAAATTAAATTAAAATTCAATATTCATGAAGGCGGTGAATCGAAACGTCACAGACGATGCATTCATTTTATTGAATAAGAGGAGAAGTGGAGAGATTTGATGATGGATATTCCATTAAAAAAACAAAATTATAGTATACATACGCTAATATAGTTATAATTTGACTATTTAAAGGGGATGTGAGGATAGAATAATAAAAGAAAATAAATTGAAAATAAAATAAAATTAAATTAAAGAGGATTTTACCGCTTGAAATATTCTCCTTGAGAACCTCCTTAGGGAAATAATATTTGGTATCTTGTTGAGACCAAAGGCTCCTAAACATGGGGTAGAGTCTTGGGAAGATTATTAGGAATAATTTTGGATAAGATTCAAGGATTTGGTGGTGTGAGGGGAAGACGTGTTGAGGGGTGGTTTTTATAGTGAATGAGAGGGATGTTTTTTGAATATTTTATTCATTAGTTTGTTATTTTGGCTCAAGACTATGAATAGTTTAATAATTTTCACTAAATTTTTTTAAAATAATTGAGGGGAGTTTTATATTATGGTGATTATATTATAAATGACTCAATGAATAGTGTATTTATCATATAATTTATATATACCGTAAATTATTGTATTTTACTATTCATTAAATATTCAATTATTTTAGAAAAATCACAAAAATTAACCCTAACCATTTTTTGATATTCAAAATTCCAAAATAAACTCCATTTTATTAAAATAAATTTCTAAATATGAGAAATTTAATTTTTAATTAAAATAAACATTTATTTGAAAAATATCGATTTTAAAATTATAACTGATTTTATGACACTTTGAATTAATTAAGGTCTAATAAAATTATGTTATAATAATAAGACAAAAAATAATAATTTATGAATCTATTTTAGGAAGATAAATTATATTAATTATGAAATGGTAAATAAAAATTTATGTTTCACAAAAATTCCAACACTTAATTTATCATTTTCAAACCATTTATTTACTTATTCCATAATATAAATATATCATATTTTTACTTATAAGATACATAAATTATATTTATACTCTCATAGGATAGGTTTCTATTCTATTAGTATAGATTCCTTTATTTCAATAAATATCACTTATTTCATAATACATTAATAATAAATTTAACTATTTAATTACATAATGAAAAAATTATTTTATAAGTATCTATGTTTTTATATTCTCCCATAACTTTTGAAAATTGCATCCTCATAATTTTTAATTACTTATTAAATAGGCGAGGATACCTTTCCCTCAATGCATCTTCAGATTCTCATGTTTCTTCTTCACCCGCGTGGTTTCTCCAAAAAATCATATCCTGATGAATTACCTTATTCTACAATACATGCTCTCTACAATAAAGAATCTAAATAGGTTTCCCTTCATAAGAAAGGTTATCTTCTATCTGAACTAATTCTAGGCTAAAATCATGATATGAATCTGGAACATACTTTTTTAACATCAAAACATGAAAAACATTGTGTACCAGATATAAAATCAGAGGAAAATCTACTCGATAAGAAATTAGTCTAAATTTCTATAGGATTTTGTAACACTACTAAAACTTGACCCTATACCAATGATTTGGAACTGTTAGGATATCCCTTAGAACCATAAGTATAAGCTATACCAATGGTTCCTAAAACTGTTGGTATGTCTGCATTCAGTATTTTCCTATACCAATAGTTCTAAAAAAACCGTTGGTATAGGGATACCTAGAATTACCATATACCAATGATTATAAGTGAATAATTGGTATATATATATGCCAATGGTTTTACAACTATGGGAATCATGTTCTGTCTATAAGAACTGAATACCAATAGTTATATGTAAACCATTGGTATAAATGTATACCAATGTCTCTACAACCATGGGTAATTCTGTTCAGCATAAATATATACCAACGGTTTAGAATTTTTTTTGTATAGCCTCCTCTTCCCACAAAGCACGACAGACCCTTCCAGCAACTATTCCACTCTTCCAAAACCTATAAATAAAAAAAACAAAATACACTCTAAGATTATATCTATAAAATAATGAAGACTTGGAAATAATTTATACTTGATTTCCTAAAGAAAATGCTTTACACTTATATGAAACATGTTTGGAATTACATTTAAAAATATAAAATCCAACTAACATGTTGTGATATACATCAGTTTATATTGGATATATTTTGTGTTTATTTTGAATATAATTATTCTATTATATTAGGGAATGTTAGTATTAGATAATTTTTATCATTATTAGTAAAACATCATAATGATTGATTTGTTTTTTTGCATGGTTTCCACTTTGATAGTTGATAAGCATGATATAGAGACGGTTCATGTGTATATGTATTCCAACCATATAAATTGTTTAAGTAGATACATATTATTATATAGGATGATGATGGGATAAGATCTCAATTCCATGGATCTACATATCCCCTCCCCTATTCCATGGGATGGACAAAGGCCCTTAATTTTATACCCCTTCTCCTTTACATATAATGTGATTTGGCCCCAACTCTAGATGTTATCTTTGGTGGGATATTCTATAATATTTATCAACCCCCATCCTATATGGGAAAGGCTACAATAATTCCTTACCTCTTTCCTGATATTGATACCAATCATTCCTGGAGTAGGCAAACCCAATGTGACTTCAGGAAAGTCTTTTATCAGTATACAAAGTCATTTGATATTTCTTCTAATACATCAATTAACATCTTTCTTTCTATTTTACAAATTTTTTTCCTAATTTTTTTATTATATATGTAAGTAAATGATTAGACATGTTTACATATACATCATATTATTTGTTACTATATCGAGGCTTATTTGGGGGTCCATATTGAGTATGTATGTGCTCACACCCTACATGAACACTCTTCTAGAAATGAATATCTTCTTATGACGATTTTAAGTTACCTCATTAGGTGTGGACTATTCATGGTTCTTCTAGATATGGGAATCGAAGGAGTTAGACCCTTGTTCAGTCTGGGGATATGGTGGAGTCTCTTAGAGTTCTTGATAGATGTGTGGAGTTTATGCACATGAGTTTTCTATTGTTATCTTCATGGGGATTTCACATATGGAACACCTCCCCTATTTTACCTTAAAGACACATTTGGTCTTAATTTTTATGTATAGTTAATTTTGGTTTGTTCCTTTCATTTTTTAGATGTGCGTGGGTTTTTGGAACTTATTTGATTGTAAAATTGTGTCATCTAACTATCGTGTCATATTTTTTTTTCCATTTATATGTACACTAACAACAGATGGTAGTGTTTTGGCCCATAGGTTCCTCGAGTCCTATGGTCAAAGAGAATTTTTAGTAGTCCATGTGTTTGTTTTCTTTTATATTTTATGAGGGAAGATCAACTCCCATCTATTAGGTTTTATCTAAGTAATTAATGTTACTCTAACACCTATTTGATTCTGATTATGTTATTTATTATATATTTATGTTTTATGATTGATCATGTTATCTATTACTCATTATATTATTTAATTGTTAAATATCTTTTATACCTAATAATGCTTCCATGTTTCATGTTTAGTGTCCTTCTTAAGATTCCACTACTCAACAACCCATTTCTAGATCCCTGGTTATTTTTTATTATGAAACTTATTATGATTTTGGTACATATTCATTATAATTTATCTTTATTGGAAATGTATTAATATAGGGGAGTATCATAAGATTAGGGGTGGTTTATTAGTATCATAAGTGAAAGGGTAGTTTATCTTAAAAAAAATATCATCTGTTTTCAATTTCACCCCCACTGCTTTTATGAGGAAACTAATCCCTTCCAGATTCTTTATATTTTTTAAATTGATGAAAATGCCACAATATATCAGGTGGATTTTAGCTTGTTATGGAATTATTTTTTATCCCTTTAACTATTTATTCTTACAAGTATCACTCCTTGATCTTTGAAAATGTTTATACAAGTTTGGGTGTTTTGGGAGAGTTATTCAATTACAGTATCCATCCTTGTGAAATTTAATTGAGTTTTCTTGATTTTATCATTGGTTTTTTCATAAATATCTATATCATGTCTTTAATTCCTAAGATTTTATCTTATATACCTTAAATATGTTTTAAAATCATCATTAGTTTTTTGTCATTCTCAACAGAATAGAAAAAATGTTCCCAATACCTCCCCAGTTATTCCATCTTTCCTAGGACCTCCCATGGTTTAGACATAGTTATGAGCTAGTTAGACTATAATATAGGAATGACTAGGATAGATTAAGGTAGATGGGATATTACCATGGGATGGAACAAGTGTTTTAGCATCAAAGAATTGCAACATGGGATCAATTTCGCCCAAAAATAATTAATTAAAACAATAGTGAAAAATAAAAATAATTTATGCATGACCCATCTGTATGTCGTATGTGCATGTGAAAGGAATAAAAAATAAATAGAATAAACATAGTATAAAGGCATACAAAAATGAAACACACTAATTAATCTCTCCAATACCCTGATCTCCCTCCCCTACAAAGAAAATGCGTAGCCACCTCCAGTGCCCTTATGGCCCCCTTCGTAGAATATAACTACCCTCCATCCATAGAAATAGGTAAAAGGACTAAGTAAATGATGAAATAAATAAAATAAATAAAAAACTAAACTAAAACATACTTGTCTCCTATGACTATACAGTTGGGACCACTTTGTGTATATGGTTGTATCAACATTTGTCAATGAACATCAAAATGAAGAAAGAGATGAAGGGATTCATGTTATAAATTGATCATGCAACATCTCACTATTCAAAGAGACCATGAAAGAGCCTACTTAAAGAGACATGGCTTATTGCATGAGGGATCATGTAGAGATTTGAATATTTAAGAATGATCATACAAATCTGAGAAGATAATGCCAACCATATTTAGTGTTTACTGGAAATACTAATGTTTCTAGATTAAAGGTAAGTTGTAGTACTTTACCTAGATAATTTTCACATGGATGATTAGGGAGTTTGAAAAGAATGGTGTCATACGTTTAAGACTGGAAGTAGTATTGAAGTTCACTTCTACTCATGCTATTCTTCACACCAAAACTTTCATGAAAGTCACCAAAAATCATACCAAAAGATCTGCCTCATTGAGAGGGTCCCAACGCCACAAACGGCTCATCAATCAGACATGTGGTTTGCAAGATATGGGTGTTTTTGTAAAAAGGGGGCCAGTTACGCAGAATGATATACAATGAAGGAATGCGGTACGTGGAATGGTACTGTAACATCCTGGTTCCAAAAGCTTCCCAGAGGCACCCCATACCCGGTTGGTCACATGACCTCAAGCGTATTTCCCCTAATTATAGAGGCTTCCGACTAGCAGCGAGGGTCTTGGGTGTGATAGTGGGGAAACTATGCCCTCACTGGCAGAGTAACACAATTGAAGAGAAATAGATAACAATATTGGAAGCAGTAATAATGACATACAACAGTAAACAATGAAAGATTGAAAGTAATAAGCAACTGGAGCAAACATATATAAATTATGCATGGTACATGTCTAGGAAAGCAGCCAAACAAAACACAATGCTGGAATACAGTACTAAACCAAAGTACACAAGAAAACAGATAAAGTCCTCATCATCGCAAGCCTCATCTTGGTCCCATGCTCTCCATCTCCTCACCAATCAAGTACCTGAAGTAGAAGGGTGATTTCCCTTATCTATACCTGCAACAATATAATCAGTTTGGGCCCAAAAGAATGACCCAAACAGGGTGTGAGACTAATCCTAGTAGGAAACCAACAAAAGATCTATGCCTATCAGTCAATGAATATATATTTCAGAAAATAAGTAAAAAGAAGCAGTAAAAAAGAAAGTACTCAGCAGTAAACATTTCCATAGTTTCAAAGCATTCAATTACACATATCAAGCAAGCAGCTAATCAAAGATGGAAACCCTCTAGAAATTACTCTCAACCTAACCCCTCTAGTTCAACCAAAACAACACAAGAAACCCTCTGGGAAGTACACACAGTCTAACCCCTCTAGTTCAGCTTAAACATAGACTCCCTGGGGAAGCACTCACCGTCAATTCCCCCTATAGTCTCGTATCGGTAACTAAAGGTGCTCTGGGGAAGCACTTACATCACATTCCCCTTATGGCCTGCGTCAAGGAACTATAGAAACTCTAAGGAAGCACTTACATCAATTCCCCCTATGGTTTCGCATCATAACAGTTAAAATAGACACTCTGGAGAAGTCGTTACGTCCATTCTCCCTATGGTCAACTACACCAGGTTCTCATGACCCTATGTAAGTCAAGAAAGCATGGAAATACATATCAGCCAAAGTAAACCTCAAGAACTACTTGGTTAAAAATCTACAACATAATATCATGCCAGATAAACTTCACTCCATCCTACAATACTAGGCATGAGAAAAAAAATAAGGCAGCCTAGCAGGCTAAGCAAGACTAAACGGTTATAAAAAAACATGCATGGGAAAACACCTCCAAAGCATAGAAATTAACTATATTCTCATTCAGTTAGCCTCCATTCAAGCATAAAATCATAGAAGGAAATAAGTAGGTCTAAAACAGTAAACACGCAATACCCCGTTCAAGGGTATTGGGCACTTTTGCACATATAACTCAAAGAATTTCAACAGAAAGGATCAAACCACCCACCTCAGTGTTTCCGGATGATTATACGTGAACCTCAAGCCTTGAATCGCCCAAGAACACTATAGATCTACAAAAATGCTAAAAACCCTCAACCGAAGATAACTTGAGAAAGAGGAGGAATAAAGAAATGAAGCTCTAGGAGAAGTAAGAACTTACCGAGGCAATCCCAAATCAATCTAAAGTGGTTGAATTGGAGAAAGGATGCTCGATCGGGGGCTTAGAGAAGGATCACGGTCGTACCCTCACTCTTGGACGAACCAGACCTAGAAGGAGGGCATTTTGCCAATTAGACGCGACCCCAGTGCATTTAATGAAAAAAAGAAAGTACATGGTGTGTAATTTATAAGTACATGGCATGTACTTTCCTTCACTGGCCCCCACATTAGGCGGTCTCCAGGTCACCACACACGGCTGTGTGCATGACCGCTACACGGCTAGCACCCGGCTACTCGTGGTAACCGAGTACATGGTTTGTACTTCAAAAATTTCTAGAAACTCCTCTTTTTCTAAAAAACACCCGAAAAATAAAAACATACCTAAAAAGAAGATCCGATTTCTTACAAACTTCCCTCCTTAAAGAAATTCATCCCTGGATTTCCTTAGCAAGGTGGGATAGAAGAAGAGTCCTTAAACAGCTCCGACCACTGTGATCGTACATCGGACTCCCTCTCCCAGGTCTCATCTTGTACTCGCCCGTGCTGATATAACACTCATACCAGAGGAATAGACCAGCTACAGAGAACCTTCATACTACGATCAACAATCTGTATAGGATGCTCCTCGAACGAGGCGTACACCTCTAACTCAACCTCCTCGGGTTGAAAAGCATGAGATGAGTCTGAGAAGTAACGTAGGAGCTGAAAAACGTGGAAGACATCGTTCATAGCCCGATACCTCTGAGGTAACTACAACCAATAGACAACCGGCCCAACTCTCTCCAACTCCTCAAACGGCCCGAAGTACCTTAGTGAAAGCTTACCCTATATCCTAATACTCCTATTCTCCAACCTCGGTGTGACACGCAATAAAGCCTGATCCCTGACCTCGAACTCCAGAGGTCGTCTCTGCTGATCATCATAAGACTTCTATTGAGACTGTGTAGTAGCCATCCTCTTCCGAATCAACTCTATCTTCTTATGGTTTCCTAGAGAATATGAGGTCCTAGCATAGCTGCCTCTCCTGCCTCTAGCCAACATAAGGGTGATCTACATGGCCTACCATACAAAGCCTCATAAGGTGCCATATGAATAGTTTCTTGAAAACTATTATTTTAGGAAAACTCCACAAGAGGTATGTGATTCTACCAAGAACCTCCAAAATCTAGGATACATGCTCGTAGCATGTCCACAAGCACCTAAATCGTATGCTCGGACTGACCATCTGTCTGGGGGTGGTAAGCTATACTCAAAAGTACCTGTGTACCCAAAGCCCTCTGAAGTCCCTTCCAGATCTGTGAAGTAAAATGATCATCCCTGTCTAAAATAATGGAGTGTGGAACTCCATGCAGATGTATGATCTCATGGATGTACAACCTTCCCAGTTCATCAACACTGAAGTTCTCCTTGATTAGTAAGAAGTGAGAAACCTTCGTGAGTCTATCAATGACAACCCAAATTGCATCATTCCCTCAAGATGACCTCATAAAACCTGTCACGAAATCCATCGTGACATCATTCCATTTCAACTCAGGAATGAGTAACTACTGTAAAATCCCTACTGGCCACTGATGCTCCATATTTACCTAATGACAGGTGGAACAACTCATCATGAAACCAACAACATCTCTCTTCATACCTGGCCACCAATACTGACAGTGTAGATCATGATACATCTTAGTGACGCCGGGATGGACTACCCAAACAGAGGAATGAAAGTCCCGTATTATCTCCTCACACATGTCTTCTGACACCCATACACACCCATGAAAATGAATAATATAATACTCACCTATGGTCCATATGGGAATAGATTCCTCTCCTAATACACTTTCCCATAGAACTAGGCCTTCAAAATCTAATAGCTGCCTCATTCGCACTCGATCAAGAAGAGTAGATGTAACAGCTATAGAAGAAATAAACGTTTTCCCCTGTTTGTTGTGCACCTCCAAATGCATCTTAGAGAATAGAGCCATAAGCTTCCACTCATTGCTGGCCTCCGGAACTGCCTGTATCTGATTCCTCCTGCTCAACGAATCATCTACTGCGTTGCCTTTCCCCGACGTATAGGAAAACTCAAATTCAAAAGACCGAAGGTACTCAAACCACCTTCGCTATCTCAAATTCAGGTCACACTGAGTGAAGATATATTTGATACTTTTTTGGTCAGTTAAAACCACAAAATGATCTCCTAGAAGATAATTTCTCCAACAGTGTAAGGCATAAACAACTGCAGCCAACTCAAGATCGTGCGTCGGGTAATTTATCTCATGTGGCCTCAACTGTCGAGACCCGTATACAACAGTTTTTTCTTTTTGCATAAGCACTACTCCAAGTCCGATACCTAAATCATCATAGCACACAGTATAGCTCTTTCCCGGATCTGGAAATACTAGTATTAGTGATGAATCCAATCTCCCTTTCAGCTCCTGGAAGGCTGACTCTCAAGAATCTGACCATAAGATCTTTGCTCCCTTCTTAGTCAGGCCCATCAGTGAAGCTGCTAAGCGTGAAAAGTGTTGTATGAAATGTCTTTAGTATCCATCCATCCTTAGAAAACTCCGTACCACAAAGACGTTCTTCAGCTGCTCCGAGGAAACTACTTCTCTCACTTTCTTGGGGTCTATTGATACTCCTGTCTCTAAGATAAAATGACCCAAGAAGTGAATCTAATTCATCCAAAAGTGTCATTTTTAGAGATTATCATATAACTGATGCTCTCTCAGTGTACTCAAAATGATCTCAAGATGGGTAGCATGGTTGTGTCGAGTGTGAGAGTACACCAAGATACCATCCACAAAAACCACCATGAAATAATCCAAGTATGGATGGAACACTCGGTTCATTAGTGCCATGAAAACTACAGGCGCGTTCATGAGACCAAATGGTATAACCATATACTCGTATAGACCATACCTGCTCTGGAAGGTTGTAAGAGGTATATCAGATGGTCTAATGCACAAATAATGATAACCAGACCTCAAGTAAATCTTTGAGAACACCCGAGCTCCTCGAAGCTGATCAAAGAGATCATCAATCCTTGGTAAGACATATCGGTTCTTGACCGTCAACTGGTTCAACTTCTGATAATCCACACAAAGTCGGAGAGTACCATTTTCCTTATTCACAAACAGGACATGAGAACTCCAAGGAGAAGAACTAGGTCGGATAAAACCCTTTTACTTCAACTCCTCCAAATGCTTCTTGAGCTCCTGTAACTCTGGTGTAGCCATCCTATAAAGAGGAATGGACACCGGTGCTGCTCCTAGAACAAACTCAATAGAAAAGTCCACCTCTTACTTCAGAGGAAAACCTGAAATGTCCTCTAGAAAGACATCCCTGAGATGATCCACCACAGGGGGAAAGTCCATATGAGAATTCCCCTAGTCATCCAGATATAGACTAACAATCTGGGATGTAACTCCTCCCAACCCATGATGCTCGGGTCCTACTCTGCTCGCCTGGACTTCCCATTCGCCCTTATGAAGAAACGATCTGCCCTCTGGTGATGTGAAACTCACCCTACAATGATAGAAATCGATAACTACTTGGAAGGGAACTAACCAATTCATTCTGAGAATGAAATCATATCATATCATCTCTAGGACATAAAGGTCCCATAAGAAGTGACACCCACCAATCTCAAGAGGGAACTCCTTGCACTGACGTACACTAGCTGTTCTTATCCCCAACGGTGTGTCCAATGTCAAGACATCAGTATAAGTAAATATACAGAGCCCAAGGATCTTCACAATATAAAAATATATAAATCTATGGGAATCCCTTGTATCGAAAAGAGTAGAAGATAAAACTGAGGCAACTAAGATCGTATATTGAACTGTAGAGGGTCTGGGATCCTGCTCCTACTGGGCCTACTCCACTACAAAAGTCTGAACTACACCGCGGCCCTGTGACCCTACCTGACCACTCTGAGCTGATCCACCCTGCTGTCACTGAAAGCATGGTGATTGACTACCACGGCCACAACCTCCACTTCTACCTAAACAGCCGGTAGAACTCCAGTTCTCAGACTGATGAGAAACTGGTGGTGCTGCTCCTGAACGAGGAGTCATAGAAGAACCCCTGTCACTAGCTGCTGGTGAGAATATCTGACATAAGCGCTGAAGATGACCTATCTTGCCACAAGATCATCAGTCCACTAGGTCTCTTTGGAAATGTGTCCTCATATGCCCACTCTTCCCGCACTGGTAGCACACCACCTAGCTACCAGAAGAAGTGTCTCACCTCCTTGGATCACCGCGCGAAGACTCCCTGTGGAACTTCCTACTGTCAGTAGGAGGGATACTAACTTCTGATGTCAAACATCCCTGACTCACAACTCCATAATCCCTCAAATTTCACTCTGTGATCAGCACCTGGTTGACTATAGAAGTAATGGAAGTAAACTAGAATATGTTCACATGATATCAGATGTCATGCCTGAGACCATCCTCAAACTTCCTTTCTAAGAATAAGTCATCACCTCCTAGAATAGGCGTGAAGCACCACAGATCAGTGAAACGAGAAGAATAATCCATAACAGAAAGATTACCCTGCTCTAGACTCATGAACTATTGGGCTTAATCGGCCCTTAAAGTCTCCAGATAGAAGTAGTCATAGAAGGTATGCTGGAACTCATCCCAAGCCATAAACTACTAGCATCCCACCTGTGAGATCACATCCCACCATCTCTTGGCATAATCCAGAAGCATGTATGTAGAAAACTTGACCCTCCTCTATGGAGGTGTCTCCAGATGCTCAAAGATGGTAAGCATGGATTTTAACCACAACTCTGCAGCCTGAGGTCCTCATTCCCCAGTGAAAGTGGGAGGATGCTGCTGCTAGAAAACCCGTGTCAACTCCGACATAGAAGGGGCCGGATGCGGTACTCCTCAGAAGGTCTTCATGAACCTCATGAAGCCATCACAGAACTGTGCATCAGCACCAGTGTCCGGAATGACGGCTGGTGTCAAGACTGGCACTACAGGAGGATCTGCTGGAAGTCCTTGATCAACCATATCCAGTGTTTGATCATTGCCCTGTAACTGGTGTAAAATTGGAGGACGTCTCTGTGGCATGACTCTGCAAGGTCAAGCGTACACCTTAGATCAAGATTATCAAGGACTAAAAACTAGAAGAGTAAGGAGGGAACAAGAGAAAGAAAGCATCAAAGTTTTTCAAAACATGGATACACGGTGTTTATAATTCCTACACGACGTGTTCCCTTGAGTCTTTCACATGGGTGTGTACTTATTCCAACCCAGGTCATGTAACACCCTATACACACGATGTGTTTTCCCAACACACAATGTGTACTTGAATCCTCTTCCCTTGCCCGAGTTCTCTTACACAGCTAAGCCACACGACTCCCCTAGAACAATATTACATGGCGTGTTAGTGCCAAACACGGTGTGTATGAGATGAACCTCACCGCCCCGTGTTGTTAGTGACATGGCCGAATACAAGACTCACACTACATGGCGTGTTCCAGATAGACACGACGTGTACTAGGAAGACTTCACTAACCCGTGTTGTTAGTGACATGATTGGATTCCAAGGATTACACTACATGGATTTTTCCAGATAGACATGACATGTATTAGAAAAGACTCAACCAACCCGTATTGTTAGTGACACGACTGGTTACACAGTTCTACAACACGGCGTGTAAATCTGGTACACGATGTGTCCTACCAAAGAATTCCAAACCCTGTGTCTGTGCCCACATAGTCTAAGACACGACTAGAGACTACATGGCATGTACATATGGTACACGGTGTGTACTTAAGAAAAATATTTTCTTCCCAAACAGAAGAACACATGGCGTGTATTCAACATTAAAAGACATGTATTCTGGGTTTTTATAGATAGTAAGCCTCATAAACTACTATGGAGCATAGAAAAACATTGAAATGAACATTAAAGTGCCAAATTCCAATCCATGAGGGCCCATAATCCCCGAAAATAAATGCTTGGCATCTTATACATGTCATATATGAGGAAAACAAGGCAATGATCCACCAAATTCCAATCCATAAGGGCCCATAACACCTCAAGAACCAAATTTTGGCATTTATTCAAACAAAACCTTACACAAATGATACCCTATAAAACATGTATTCTATTAAGGCATCTATCACAATAGCATGCATATCTAACACAACATCTATCAAAAAAACATGAAATCGCTAATGCAGCCTAAATGGCATGGCAAGAATGCATGACATGTGATTTCTAGAAAGTTCCTATATGATGCATGAGATGGAATACCCTCATCTCATCAGGTTTCAATAGAAATAGAACCTCAATAACACCAACAATAATAAAAAAATACATGTGAATCACCCAAGGTGAAATCAAATCAACTGTATTAATTGCAAAACCAGAAAATTGCAATAAACAAGGTTAATTGGATTTTCCCTATACACGGGTTAGCTACTCCTAGGCACAACTTATTACCAAGTACCTATTCCTTCCTATACCTGTCTATAGGCTCCAAACAGTTTGTCAAGAAGAAAATAATTCCTCTGATACCACTTTGTAACGTCCCAGTTCCGGAAGCCACCCAGAGGCGCTCCATACCAGGTTGGTCACATGGCCTCAAGCGCATATCCCCTAACACCAGTGGATGCTGACTAGCAGTGAGGGCCTTGGGTGTGATAGTGGGGAAACTATTCCCTCATTGGCAGAGTAACGCAATAGAAGAGAAATAGATAACAATAGCAGAAGCAGTAATAATGTCATACAACAGTAAAAAACAAAAGACTAAAAGTAATAAGAAACTGGAGCACACATATATAAATGATGCATGGTACATGTCTAGGAAAGAATCCAAACAAATTTTTTTTTGGAATATAGTACTAAAATAAAGTACATAAGAAAATAGATAAAATCCTTAGCATCGCAAGCCTCAGGTTTATCGCATGCTCTTCAGCTCCTCAAAAATCAAGTACCTGAAGTAGATGGGAGTCTGCCATTATCTATACCTGCAACAATATAATCAGTTTGGGACCAAAAGAATGACCCAAATAGGGTGTGAGAATAATCCCAGTAGGTAAACACCAAAAGATCTGCGCCTATCAATCAGTGAATATATATGGAAGGCAATAAGTAAAAAGAAGTAGTAAACAAGGAAGTACTCAGCAGTAAAAATTTCTACTATTTCAAAGCATTCAATTCCACATATCAAGCAAGCAGCTAATCAAAACAGGTAACCCTCTGGGAAGTACTCTCAACATTACCCCTCTAGTTCAACCAAAACAACACAAGCAACCCTCTTGGAATTACACACAGTCTAACCCCTCTGGTTCAGCTTAAGCATATACTCTCTGGGGAATCACTCGCCATCAATTCCCCTTATAGTCTTGTATCAGTAACTAAAGGGGATCTGGGGAAGAAATTACATCACATTACCCCTTTGGCCTGTGTCGAGGAACTAAAGACACTATAAGGAAGCACATAAGTCAATTCCCCCTGTGGTATCGTATCGTAACAGTAAAAACAAACACTCTGGAGAAGCCCTTACGTCCATTCTCTCTATGGTCTACTACACCAGGTTCTCACGACCCTGTATAAGTCAATCATGCATGGAAATGAATATTGGCAAAATTAAAACTCATGAACTACTTTGATAACAATCTACAACACAACAATATATCAAATAAACATCACTCCAACCTATAATACCAGGTATGAGAAAAAAAGCAAGGCAACCTAATAGGCTAAGAAAGACCAAACAGTCATAAATAAACATGCATGGATAAACACATCCAAAGCATAGAAATCAACCCTATTCTCATTCAATTAACCTATATTCAAGAATACAATAATAGTAGGAAATAAAAATGGATAAAACAGTAAACACGCAATACCCCGTTCAAGGGTATTGGGCACTTTTGCACATATAACTCAAATACTTTCTACGGAAAGGCACAAACCACCTACATCAGAGTTGCAGGATCGTTATACATGAACCTCAAGCCTTGAATCACCCAAGAACACCATAGATCTATAAAAATGCTAAAAACACTCAACTGAAGATAATTTTAGAAATATGAGGAATTAGGAAACAAAGATCTAGGGGAAGGAAGATCTTACCCAGAAGATCCCAACGCAATCGACAACAGTCAAACCATATAATGGATGCTCGGTTGGGGGATAAGAGAAGGATCACGGTCGTACCCTCTCTCTCGGACGAATCAGACCTAGGAGGAGGGCGTTCTTCCAATTAGACACGACCCCAGTGCGTTTAATGAAAAAAAATCACACGTCGTGTACTTTATAAGTACACAATGTGTACTTGCCTTCATCGCCCCCCGCATTAGGTTGTCTCAAGGTCACTACACACGACCGTGTGAATGACCGCTACACGACCAGCACCCAACTACCCACAGTAACCAAGTAGACGACGTGTACTTCAAAAATTTCCAGAAACTCCTCTTTTTCTAAAAAAAAGCTGAAAAAGAAAAGCATACATGAAATGAAGATTCGGGTTCTTATAGGTACACAGTGAAGGCATGCGGTACGCATAATTTTGTCAAAAATAGTTCACAACATGATACACAATGAATGCGTGGTGTATGCGGTGAAGGCATGAAGTATGTGAAATACTGTCAAAATAGTTTACAATAATAGTACATGGTGAAGGTGTGTGGTATGTGAAATGGTGCACAGAACTAAAAACAGTTCATAGTGATGGTACGCGGTGAAGGTGTTCGGTACACGAAATATTGCCGAAAATGGTTCACAGCGATGGTACGCGGTGATGATTTTCAGTACACATTCCAACAACCATATGATACATGGAAGGTTAATGGTACACGATAAAGGTTCATAGTTCAGAGGATTTTAGTATGTGGTGGAGGATAATAGTTCATAGATGGAGTTTAGTTTACATATTTTCCCCCATTGAAAATTTGGGTAAATCGGATTACCAAAATTTGTGGCGACTGTGCCTATTTAAGGAGCAGTAATCTCATTTTTTAAGATAAGGAGATTAGAGATTAAATTTTTGGGAAGAAATTCGGTGAAGTCCGAAGTGGTATGCAGAGGAGAAGATGGTACGTAGAGAGAATCATCTACGTAAGGAAAACAGTTCACGGAAGAGAGCGCGATTTGCGCAGGAAGCTCTCGCGGTACGCAACCGAGAAAGGTAGTACGTGGAGTAGGACAGTACGCGGAGGAGTGGAGTAGTACATGGTGTAGGGAATTATGTGGAGAAATAAAGTTCGCAGAGCAACTAGATGGTACACAAAAACATCAGTGGTATGCAGAAATATCTGGAAGGTACGCGGAAACAATATCAGTATGTGGAAATAGATGGATGGCACACAAAAACTGCAACAATATGTAAAAATAGCTAGATGGTATGTGGAAATAGAATCAGTAAGTGAAAAAAACTAGACGGTACACAAAAACAGCAGTGGTACGCAGAAACAACTGGACGGTACGCAGAAACAACAGTGGCATGCAGAAATAGCAGCAGTACGTAGAAATAGTTGGATGGCACACGGAAATAGCAGCGGTTTGTAGAAATAGTAGCGGTATGCAGAAACAACTGAACGGTACGTGAAAACAGCAGCAGTACGCAGAAACAGCTGCAGTACACAGAACACCCATAGAAGCTGGAAAATTTGTCAAATCATTTTGAGAATTTAATACCCATAACATATGAGTGTATGAGAATATAAAATACATCTTTGAGTGATTATGATACTTTAACAGAGAATCCATTTATAGTTGAGGATGCATGAATTAATTCCAAACCATTGAATAAACCTTCAACTCGTTAAATTGAGTGATGATTCTTCCAATGCAGTGAGCAAGGGGGAGTTAGTGGATGTGATCCGAGGGATGCAGTGTGATATCCCTAAAACCTTGTAAAGGTAGTGTGACTGGCACATAGTGACTGTTCTAAACTTTTGTAATCTACAACCAGTGAATATTAGTGGAATTTGGTATGACCGACAACTTGTCGGCGTATGCTCCTTGGATGTAGACCTTAGTGGTGAACCAAGTAAAAAGTGACATGTTTTCCTTCTTCATGTGAATGTTTTAATTACTGCACATATCCATTATACAAGTATTAAAAGGGGTTCCTACTAACTTGGGAACAAGATCTAGTAAATAATAGAAAAGTTTTACACCTTGGTTCACCCCCACACTTAGGGTGGTCTAGGGTCCTTCAATTGGTATTAGAGGGAAAATGTTTATGTATGTTGGATACTCTTCAGTAATTCTATTTATAAGTGGAATTGACTATTCTTTTCTGAGTCAACAATGAAGAGAAGTCTTAATAAATGTTTATTTATATCTGAGCAGAACTCTATTCCCAGCAAGTCTATGAAGAACATGAAAAATAAAGAGAAGAGACATTTGAAGAAGTCCCTCTTATCTAAAGAAGAGGTAGAATCTAGTTCTCCATGCCATTAGGAAAGTGATGATGTTTTAGGCCTGTAAAGAAAAGATCTAGGAGATAAGGAGGTATGTGTTTGAACCTTTGATAAATCTTCAGCCTCAGATGAAATTGATAGACTACAAAAATACCTTTATGATATCTCTAAAGATATATTCATCAGAATATGTAGAATATTTAAATGTATATAGAAGGAAATCACCTAACTAAGAAAATAAGTAGACTCTATGGAGGAAATATTGGTAAATAAAACATCAGAATGCTATAATCTCTCTAGACAGATTGAATCCTTTGAAGAAACAAAGATGAAACATGAAATAAATTCATCAAAATGGTTCAAATAAGTTGAAGAGGAAGAGAGATTCAAAAAGGATCTTGAAGAAAAGATACATGTTCTTAAAGGGAAATTGAAAAATTACACTGATGTCAAGGGTCTATAATTAGAAGGGATATCTAAGAAGATCAAGGAAAATGAGACTTTGATTCAGAATAAAATGATGTTGCATGAGGAAGAAGTTGTTAGAATGAAGAAGGCTCATGAAGAGAAGATGACTATGATTGAAGATCAGAAGGTCATTATCAATAGGAAATGTCTATAATTGGAGGCTTAATTGACCAATATTGAGAAGACACTTATCGAGACTTCAAAAAAGAATAAAACAGTTGCTTCTAGTAATCAATGCTCACTGGAGGAATCTAAAGCTAAAATACCTCCAACATGTGACAAGAATATTATGACAACTCTTGATTATCCATATCAAGAAACAATTTATGTTACTACTCAATGCTCACTGGAATATTCTACTATCAAAAGACATCCAACACATGATAAGAAGATCATGACATCACTCATTGATCTATCAGAAGCAGCTGAGAAAGTGTTGGTACCATCTATACCAACTTGTACTATTGTTTCTAAATATGTTTCTACAAAAAAGTATAGGATTGAAGAACAATTATAAACAAGTATGGATGAGGAAATGTGAGGATAAGAAAACTACCACCATGGATAGGGTGTATAGGAATAAAAATCTAGAAGATGGTTCCCCAGACATAGAACAACACATTAAGAAGATGGCCCAACAACCTTATACAAAAGATATTTAGAAGACAATATTTTTTTGGTCAATGTTGGTGCTACAATAGATTTGGGAATTGTGAACTGGATTGTCGGTACAATCCCTTAATGAAAAAGCACAGAGAAAGGATATATCAAAGGGAAGAAATTGAGAGAAGAAGAAGCAACATTCATAGGTCCAGAAGCATCTATTTACCACAAACAGATTTAGAATGCCAGATAACATCTGTGATGTATGCAATGGAAGTGGTCATAAGGTAGGTACATGCGCATATCAACATGAATTTATTATTAATAAGAAAATATAACCTCCGATAATGGATAAGTATGAAGAAGATACCTTGGGAAGAAATTAGAAGAATACTATGAACAAACATTTCCCTAAGAAGATCTCATGTAGGGAAGCTAAGAAGACCCTGAAATTTAGATCTATGAAATTGAAGGGTAATTCATACAAAAGAGAAACTAAGAGGGATGGAACTCAGATGAACCCATGTGGAAGATCCAAACCTGCTAAAATAATTCCAAATGACATGTCAGCCATCTGGCCAAAATATTTGAAAAGAATAAGGAAATGTGAAGATGAAAAGGCCAAGGCTGGTGATAAAGGAAAAGGAAAACATTCACGTGATGGAGCACTAATAGAAAATGGGTTTATACCCATGGATCTATATAGGATCGAAATAATGATGTAGATGCTCAATATACAAGAGGGGGGTGAATTGTATACTTTAAAAAAATTCTTTAGGAACTTTTAAATATGGTAATGTTTAACAAAGTTAAACAAGGTAAATTCACAAAACCTCTTAGTTAGAAAAACTTGCTTGATTCTGGAAATGTGATTCCGAAAATGAAACTTAAGAAAAGTTTACAAAGATAAATATTATACCTTAAAGCGTATAGAATATTACTAATTAGAGTACAAGTATAAGAAAGTATAATATAGTTATAGTTTCCTCAAAAACCAAAATGCAACAGAAAACATGAAACAATACAAGTAACAAGTAGTAAAATTTTTAACCCAAAGAGAAGGGTACCCAACAACCTTGGATAAAGGTCCCTTGATTTATACTTTCAAGAAAGTCTGTCTTACCCACACTAGGGTAAGCCCTCAATACGAATATCAGAATCAGTCTTGTTATCCCCACAAGCCCTCGAACTTCAAGGTAGTCGACACCTCTGTCTTCCTATCCCCGGAAGCCCTTGGATATACTCAGTAGCATTTGGAGCCGCACAAAGCAATTCTAAACAAGATGCTCAGTACACACAAAGCAATAAAGTCTATCTCTCTAGAAATCACTTCAGCAGCATGTAATCTCTAGATCAATAAACGGTGTTGTTGGGATCATTCAAATGAGCTCCTATTTATAGGCACATATTCAACAGTCGGATCCCTCCTCTAATGGTTATATTTTTCCTTGAATTTCAGAGGGACCTGTACACGTGTCACTCAAACAACGTTTTGTTAGAAACAAAAAGCACGAAATTGTTTTATAACTATAACAAGAGTAAGCAAAAATATGGTTGCTTAACCAAATTTATTTTTCAGAGTGTAAGGAAAAATAAAAGTTTCGAGTCTAACCAAAATCATGTTTGGTGTCTATAATACATGAATATTTGGATTCTGTCTTCAAAAGAATTCAAAACCTGAATTCTATATAATTATGGAGTCTTAATTTCAAGGAAATTCTGAGTCTAAATTCATAAGAATTTGGAGTCTGAACTCAGAAAGTTCAGATTCTGAATTCAGAGAATTCAGAGTCTAAACTCAGAAAGTTCAGAGTCTAAATTCAGAGAATTCAGTGTCTGAACTCAGAAAGTTTGGAGTCTGAATTCAAAGAATTCGAAGTCTGAACTCAGAAAGTTCGGAGTCTGAATTCATAGAATTCAGAGTTTGAACTCAGAAAGTTCGGAGTATGAATTCAGAGAATTCAGAACCTGAATTTGGATTCTGAAAACAGAATTCTCTATATCTAAGTATTTATAATATTCCTAGGTTTTAAATACGAAACCAAATTTTATACTTATAAAGAAAATGAGTTAGATTATAATATGAACAATGAAAACATGATAAGGATAAATTTTCTTGGGGAAGGAAAATTTTCCTTTTGAATAAAAAATATTGGGGAAAAGAAATTTTCCTTAAGATATAGTGTTTGTGATTTTCAAAATAAGAAGGAATGGAAAATTCATAAGGAAACCTTATTGACTCAACAATATACCCCTTTTTTGAAATCCCAAACAACCTTACGAAAAAGAATATAAGGTCTTAGAAAATATTTTTCTGGACTTTTAAAATAAAACTTATCTCCCTTAACACCTAGGAAGAGAGGAATAAGACTAAATCCCCCTTAGGATTTGGAAACACTAAAGATCATATTCTTTATTTCTGGATTGAGACTTATCATTTTATTGCATACAAAAATATTCTTGGATAAGAACTCCCCCTTAGATGAACTCCCCCTTACTTAGGGAAATTTCTTCTTTTACTTTGTATTCTTTTTTAACATTCTTCTCTCCCCCTTTATGATTTTCAAAAAGGATTAAAGGGAATGGAAAAGGAAATATGATACTTGAAATATTAGTACTAAACAACCAAAAGACGAGCAACCAAAAATTTCATTAGGATTGGAAAAATTTATACAAGGAAGAAATACAACAAAAGATCAGAATTGAACAAGAATATCCTTCCTTCTCCTTCGGTATAAGCTTCTTTACTATGGTTTTGAGCTTCTTGAGCTCCTTGTGATCATCCTCTGCACATTTGAGAAGTTAGTCCTGATATTTTTTTTCTTCTCTAAGGCTTTGATTTTTTATTCCTAAGCCTTAAGAGATTCTGCCTGACCCTTTATAACTTCTTCTTTCTTAGAAAAATTTTCCTCAAGTTGGATTCTAAGATTTCTTTCCCTCTTCCAACTTTGAGAAACTAAATACAACTTCCTATTCAGATCTTTCACTTCTTGCTTCTGAGTATTTTCTTTAAGAGATAGATTTTCCTCAAAACTATTTGTGAGATCCTTGATATTCAAATCTTCGATGTCAAATGTATCATTGACACTTTCTTGGAATTCATCAATAATTCTCATGTCTTCTATAGTTTTATTTGACCAGCTAGTCATTTTCTTGCAAGATCTTTTGTGGGCCTCGTAGTTTATGAAAAAGGTTTTGAAATCAGCCTCAATTTTGATGCACTTATCCATCACCATGGATACTGAATATGATTTATGATTTAAGGTGTGCTGAAGCATCTGACATCTAAAGTCTATTCTTGGAAATAGAGATATAGTCCCAACAAGATTCTTCCAAGACTGGACTACAAAATCATGTCCAAGAGAGGATGATTCTGAATCAGAGACTTTTCTTGATGAGGATTATTTTTCAATATCAGTAGCTTTCCTCTTTGATGAAGCACCCACTTATTTATTCTTCACCACTGCTCTGCTAGGTGTATCAACAAACACCTGTTTTCCCTTATCAGCTCTCATAATTACTTCTTCTTGATTGGGTGATTCGTGTTCACTATTGGATAGCTGTACAATTTTATCTTCATCTACCTCTTCTTTCTGAGCTCCTGCCTCAGCATCCTCTGGCTGAATAAAATCATGATTGAATATTTATTCTTCAGAAAATTTATTCACTTATTCTCCACTTTTCTCATATTTCCCTGGGGTAACAAGTTTTGAAGAATTGGCTTCAGAGGTTCGGAATGATAATTTTTCAGAAGGGATTTCCTTCTCATGAAAATCCTCTACTTTCTTTATCAAGTCTTCAGTATCACCAATGCCTTCTTCTTCTTCTTCTTATACTTATTTTTATTCTAATTATTTTTCTTGTACTTCTTCTGGAGTCACAAAATTCTTTTCTGGAGTCTCTGGTAATGATTCTATCAGGAAGGATTCTGGTACCAGAATACACTTAGATGCCTTCTCAGCAGCCTTCAGAAGTGATTGGACTATCTCTACCTCAGGCAACTTTTTCTTCTAATTCTTCTCTTTCTCTTTCTTCTCATGCTCTTTAGCTTCCTTTTACTTCAAAGATTTTTCCTCAATAGGGTTTAATCCAAACTTAGGCTCCCCTTATTTCTGATTTTTCTTGTCTTCCCTCTACTTAGACACAACCTCATTAGGATTGGATTTTTGTTTCTTTGGATTCGGGGGTGCTGACTGAATTTCCTTTGTTTTTGGGGTTTTTTTCATTCTCTTCCACTTCCTTTAACTTCCTATTCCTTCCACCATTTTAGAGGTTTCAGCCACCTCATGTTTCTTTTAAAGATCTTAAACTTCCTCTTTAGGAAAATCATAGAATTCTTTGGATTCTTTGGAAAAACCAAATTTCATACTTCTCAAGGTGTCATCAATCATCAACATGAATTTGTAATTTCTTGACGTATATTTGCAAGGAATTTTAAAGGATTCTAAACACCAAACAATCATCTTTGACAGAATAGCTGGATACATAATAATCTGAGCCTTCAGATTTCCATTCTTTATGTTCTCAATCGTAACCAATATATGCTTAACCAAGTTTATCTTTTTTAAGTTTACCATGAAATCCAGAATGTAGATTTCACTCTTCTTTAATATATCCTTATCAATTTTTCTCGGAACGATGAATCCTTGAACCCACAATTCAAGAATCTGAAAATTTGTAGATAGGTGAAGAATATTCGGAGTCTTTACCTCTGAAAGATCAAGACAAGCCATGGATTTTTCTTTAATAAAACTTCCTTGAACGTCAAGCAGCTTATGTGAGTAAAACTCTGCTTCTCCTTCATAAGGAATTCCAATCAAACTAGAATCTTTGGTATATGAAAGAGAATATGTCTTCCTGTAACACTTGAAAGAAAACTTTATCCTGCCTTCTTCCTTGAAGAAAGTTACTATCTCGTAGAATTTAATCAGTAACTCCGGATACACTGGATCCTGTGCTTTCAGTTTCTAAATTTAAACACTCTCCCACCCATTTAGCTTTATATTTTTAGAGATAATGGAATCATACATAGAGAAGAAATTCAGATGAACCAACCTTTCTCTGTAAACCTTCCATTCAGATATTTACTTTATGGATGACATTTCTTTTTAAGACGAAGATTCAACAGAAATTCAGAGCTGAAGAAACCTTGAAGATTCAGAATGATCATATGTAGGAGGGTCAGAGCTTCAGCATGAAAAGGCTTGAGTTTTGGTGTGGGAAAACCATCAGGGGTCTTTTATATAGGCATTTGAGGTGATAGTTCAGCTTCCATACTCAATCAAATGGTTGAAAAACCTTCTGTCCTGATCTGACGGCTAAAAGGATGACTGAGGAATAATTTTGATGGATTCTGATCTTTTGAGTTTTTTAATAAAAACATTCGGATTCAAGGAAATTTTTTTTTTTAAAAAAATAGATGAAAATACCAACAAGTAAAAGATGATTATGAAAATTTAAGAAAGGAAACATACCTTTCAGATTGCTAGAAAGATTATTTGTAATGTGGAAAATTCTTCTTGAAGAACTTTAGATACTGAAAATTTTGATTACGAAAAGTTTTAATAAAAAAATCTCCATTACGAAAAATTTAAGTACAAAATTCTTCATTACGAAAATTTTAAGTATGAAAATCTTTATTATAAAAATCTTCATTATTAAGATTTTAAGTATGAAAATATTCATTACAAAAACATCAAGTATGAAAATATTCATTACAAAAATCTTCATTACAAATATTTTAAGTACGAAAATCTTCATTATGAAAATTTTGAATATGGAAAAAATTTGACTAAAAAAAATTACACTACAAAAAATTTTAGATTACGAAAAAAACTTTTTAGACTACAAAGAATTTTTAGACTATGAAAAAAAATTTAGACTATGAAAAATTTTAGACTACTAAAAATTTTTAGACTACAAAAAAATTTAGACAATAAAAAATTTTTAGACTATGAAAAATTTTTAGACTACAAAAAATTTTAGACTATGAAAAATTTTTAGACTAAAAAAAAATTTTATACTACGAAAAATTTTAGACTGCAAAAAATTTTTAGACTACGAAAAATTTTAGACTACGAAAAAATTTTAGACTACGAAAAATTTTAGACTATGAAAAATTTTAGACTAAAAATTTTTTAGAAATCTAACAAAAAAATGTACTCCCCCTATGAAAAATAGTTCTTTACTGTAAGGATATTGGTTTCTACAGGAAGTTAACATGGAAGATTATCTTACTGTTATCATTCCTAACTTATGTTTAATGTATTAAAATCTATTGGAGGGTAAATATTTTGTAAAAATATCAGCAAGTTGATCTTGTGTTCCGATAAATTTAAGAATGATATCTCATTTTTGTGTGTGATTCCTAAGAAAGTGATGCCTAATATCTATGTGTTTTGCACGAGAGTGATGTGCATGGATTTTACTTAAGTCAATGGCACTAGTATTATCAAACAAAATTTTTGTTTTTGTAAAACTCATACCATATTCTATGAGTGTGTGTTGCATCCACAAAACTTGAGCACAACAACTTACAGCTGCTACATATTCAGATTTAGCAGTGGAAAGTGCTACTGGGTGTTTCTTTTTGCATGACCAAGAAACTAATGAATCTCCTAAGAAATGAAAAGTTCTGGATGTACTTTTTCTATCCATTCTATATCCACCAAAGTCAGCATCTGAAAAACTTTTTAAAACAAAATCATTTCCATAAGTGTAAAAGAGTCCAAGATCCATGGTTCCCTTTAAGTAGCGAAAAATCCTTTTCAATGCCTTTAAATGAGATTCCTTAGGATTGGATTGATATCTTGAACATAAGCATACTGAAAACATTAAGTCTAGATGACTAGATTTCACGTAAGGTAGACTTCCTATCATACCTCTAAAATATGTTTGATATACTGGTTTCCAAGCTTCATCAAAATTAAGTGAATTTGAGGTACCAATGGGAGTACTTATACTCTTAGTGTTGTCATATCCATACTTTTTAAGAATATATTTTATATACTTATGTTGGGATATATAGATTCCTTTTTGTTTTTGAGAAATTTGAAAACCAAGGAAAAGTGTTAACTCACCCATCATACTCATTTCAAACTCATCTTTCATTAGATCTGCAAAGGAATCAATTAAAGATTACCGAGTTGAACCAAATATTATGTCATCAACATAAATTTGAACAATCAAAACATTTTTCTTATCTTTATTTATAAAAAGGGTTGGATCATCATTTCCCTTAACGTAATTATTTTGAAGCAAAAATCTTGTAAGTCTATCATACCAAGCTCGAGGGGCTTGCTTAAGTCCATACAAAGCTTTGGTAAGTTTGAAAACATGTTTAGGATATTTTGTATGTTCAAAACCAGGAGTTTGTTCAACAAAATACTTCCCCTTGAACAAAACCATTAAGGAAAGCACATTTAACATCCATTTGAAAAAGTTTGAAATTGAAGAATGCTACAAAGGCAATTAGAATATGAATTGATTCAAGTCTAGCTACTGGAGAATAGGTTTCTTCATAGTCTATTCCTTCATGTTGATTATATCCTTTAGCAACCAATATAGCTTTATTTCTTACTATGATTCCATTTTCATCACATTTATTTATAAATACCCATTTTACTCTAATAATAGAAGTTTCCTTCTGTATTTCAACCAAGGTCCAGACTTTATTCATTTCGAATTCATTTAGCTTATCTTGCATAGCTTTTATCCAATCATAATCACCTAAAGCTTCCTTAGTGCTTTTTTGGTTCTAATTGGGAAAGGAATTATAGATGTTCTACTTCATTTCTTAAGGAAATTCTAGTCCTTACAGGTTGATTTACATTAACAATGATACTATCACTTGGATGATTCTTAAGAAACAACTGATTTGGGTTTTGTAAAACCTGTTCATCAACATAGGGTAGGAAATATTTTGGAGTAAATGTTTCAGAAATACCTTCTTGAACATTTTCCTTATCAAAAGGATCTTTTAACAAAGGTTGATAATCAGTTTTTGAAAACACATCCGAAGATGTAGGTTGAGGTGTTTTAAAAACAAAAGGATCAGTTTCATCAAATTTGACATGTACTATTTATTCAATAGTACAAGTATTTTTATTGAAAAATCTATAATCATTAGAAGTTGTGGAGTAGCATAAGAAAAAAATTTCATCAGATTTTGGTGAGAATTTGTGTAGATTATCTTTAGTATTCATAATGAATACCTTGAAACCAAAAACCTTGAAGTAGGAAAGTCTAGGTTTTCTACCATTCTATAACTCATAAAGAGTTTTATTAAGAAAAGGTCTAATCAAAACATTATTTATAGTATAAAAAGATGTACTTACAGCTTCAGCCCAAAAATGTTTGGCTACTGAATATTCACTCAACATGGTTCTTGTTATCTCTTGAAGAATTATATTTCTTCTTTCAACGACACTATTTTGTTGGGGTATTCTTGGTGTTGAGAAGTTATGAGTAATGCCTTTTCTACTACAAAAAGTTTCAAAATCATAATTTTGAAATTCTCCTCCACGATCACTGTGAATAGTTATCAAAGAAAGGTTTTACTCATTTTTAACTTGGGCTCTTAAACTTTTGAAATAAGAAAAATCTTAAGATTTATTTACTAGAAAATAGACCCACATAAATCTAGTGTAATCATTAAATAAGAAAAATACATAATATTTGCCTCTAATGCTTCCATTTTGTGTTGGACCAAAAAGATCCATATGCACAAACTGTAGTGAATCAATAGTTGTGACTTCATCGACTGATTTAAAACTTGATTTATGTTTCTTTCCATAATGACAAGGATCACAAACTTTTGAATAATCAAATCTAAGATCTAGTATATCCTTAACTAGTCTTTTCTTAGAGAGTTTACATAGGTTCCTAAGGTTACAGTGTCCTAACCTTCTATTCAACAACCAAGAATGATCTTCCATTGCACTAAGACAAGGTAGATCTTGGCTCTTAAGGTTTTCTAAGTTTAGTGTGTATACATTCTCTTACCTATGGGCAGAAAGAATAAACTCTTCCTTGGAATTGTGTACTAAGCACTTGTCATTCCAAAAATTCATAAGGTAACCTTTATCACATAATTTACTTATGCTAATGAGGTTGTGCTTAAGACCCTTAAAAAATAACACATTTGAAATCAAAGTTTTTCCAAGAAGAACAATGTTACCTATACCAATAATTTCTCCCTTAGAATTATCTCTAAAAGTTACTTTTCCTCCTTTCGTCTTGAAAATATTTTCAAATATGTTTCTGTTACCAGTAATATGCCGGGAACATCCACTATCCATGTACCAAGTATTACTATTGGTACTATCTTTATTTTCTTGAAAATAAGAGTGTTATACTTTCGGAACCCAAACTTTCTTGGATCCAGAAACTTCAGAAAGCAAAATTTTAGGTATCCACATTTTCTTTGAAAAATAAGCTTTATGAAAACCTAAATACTGAGTTTTGTTTAAGGAACAATTTTTTTCCCAATTCCCACCACACTAACACTTAGTGTAGAATATAACACTTTGAGGAACAATATAATTGTTACTAAAAATTGGTTTTGAACTAGTATAAACAAATCCAGAATTATTCCTTAGAGGTCAAATTTGGGAATACATCTTATCAAAGTTTTCCTTACCTAAGGTAAAGTTTGAAAAACACTTCCTAAAGGAAAATATTTCTAACTTTAGTCTAACAAGTAAGTTCTTATCATTAAAAACATCAATTTTAGCACTAGATTTAGGCTTGGAAACATTTTTCTTAGAAATTAATTTTTCTAGATCCTTAGAAAGTTTATCCTTCTTAGAATTAACTTCCTCAAGGTTTTTTGAAATAATTTCAAAATCAAGGGTTTTCTTATCAAGATCATTAGAAATATATGATATTTCCTTAGTAAGAACAGAAATTCTAGAATTTTACTTATCAATCTTTTTCTTGACTTTATAATTTTCATTCTCATGGAGCTTAGAAAACCTAGAAACTTATTCATAGGTAGGTAAAGTATTATCTTCATCAGAAGAAGATTCTTCATCCGAGGATTCATAGTATTTACTGTCATTATAATTAGCATTCAAGGAGAAATTGGTGATGGATTCGGCATTGTGTACCTTTTCCATTAAACAATGATTTTTAATAGGTAATCTGGCTATTAGACCAAGATTCTTCTATCCAGAAGATTTGTAATCTGAGGATTCATTAGAAGAGTCTCCACCACTGACACTCTAGGTGTCATTAGCTTTCAAAACATTCTTAGCTTTAACTTTGTAGTACTTCTTTCTATTTCGCTCAGAATGCTTTTCCTTTCTATCTTTTCTATTAAGCATAGGAAAATTTGGCCTTATATGTCCAATTCTTTTGCATTCATAACAAGTGACTTGATAGTCTTTATTATCCTTTCTTTCTTTATTCTTGTATCTATACTAAAAGTCTTTCTTCCCAACTATCTTGTTCATCCTTCGAGCAAGATTAGCTAGTTTATTATCAAAATGTTTACTTTCACTTGATTCAGATAAAATAGTGACCTTCTTAGACTTAGATCTTGTAACTATCTTAGGAGTCTTGTCTTTCATATGATTAGCAGTGGTTGTAAAAGCAACACTTCCATTCCCATTATTCTTCTTAATATTATCAGCATCTCTCTTCATTCTAGTCTCATGTTGAAGAAGAGTTCCAAAAAGCTCATCAAGAGTGATCTGTGAGACTTTCCTATTCTCATATATGGCTATTCTCTTGGATTCCCACTCATTGGGCATTATGTCTATAATTATGTCTACAAGTGCCTCATCATCCAAACCTTTTTCACCCATGGATTGTAGGCTATTGACAATACTCAAAAATATCTATTGTACCTTACATATAGGTTCTCCATAAGGAAATAAAAAACCATAGTAATCAGCTCTAAGCATAGCTCTTCTAGTTTCAATAACTTTGGAAGTTCCAAAATGAGTTACTTCAAGCTTATTCCAAATACAATTTGCAGCTTCACACAAAGAAAACTGGATATATATATTCCTGGTCATGGAACGCAAAAAAGTATTCCATACCTTATAGTTTAGTTGATATTCTGACTTCTCTTGATTAGTAAAAGTTCTGACTTCCTTATCAGGAATCTTGTAATCTCCTGTAAGCATAACAAATTTATCCACTCTAGTGTTAATGAAAAGAGTCTTCATACGATCTCTCCAATATTTGAAATCATTCCCATAAAAAATAGGTGGTCTAGTAGGATTAAGATTATCAATTGAACCAACATTCATTCCTGCCATCTCAAAGAAAATGTCTTTCTACACAAACTTGTTAGTAATAAAAGTTTGTAAACAAGGATAAAAATATCCTAAGCAAGGAAAATATAGAACAATGAAAAACTTGAGCAATAAAACTTATATGTGAATATAAGTATTTTAGAGACCTGATCTAATACCAATTGTAGGATTGAAATAATGATGTAGATGCTCAATATACAAGAGGGGGGGGAATTATATAATTTAAAAAAATTCTTTAGGAACTTTTAAATATGGTAATGTTTAACAAAGTTAAAAAAGGTAAATTCATAAAACCTCTTAGTTATATAAACTTTCTTGATTCTAGAAATGTGGTTCTGGAAATGAAACTTAAGAAAAGTTTACAAAGATAAAGATTCTACCTTAAAGCGTATAGAGTCTTACTAATCAGAGTACAAGTATAAGAAAGTATAAGATAGTTATACTTTCCTCAACAACCAAAATGTAGCGGAAAACATGAAACAATACAAGTAACAAGTAGTAAATATTTTAACCCAAAGATAAGGGTATCCAACAAACTTGGATAAAGTTCCATTGATTTATACTTTCAAGAAAGTCTGTCTTACCCACACCAGGGTAATCCCTCGATATGAATATCAGAATTTGTCTTGCTATCCCCACAAGACCTTGAACTTCAAGGTAGTCGACACCTCTGTATTCCTATCCCCAGAAGCCCTCAAATGTACTCAGCAACATTTGGAGTCGTATGAAGTAATTCTGAATAAGATGTTCAGTATACACAAAGCAATAAAGTCTCTCTCTCTAGAAATCAATTCAACAGCATGTAATCTCTAGATCGATCAACAATATTATTGATCTTGTAAAAATGAGATCCTATTTATAGGAACATCTTCAATGATTAGCTCCCTCCTCGAATGGTCATATTTTTCCTTGAATTTCGGAGGGACCTGTACATGTGTCACTCAAAAAATAGTTGGTTAGAAACAGAAAGCATGATATCGTTTTATAACTATAACAAGATTAAGCAAAAATATGGTTGCTTAACCAAATACATTTTTCAGATTGTAAGGAAAAATAAAAGTTCAGAGTCTAACCAAAATAACATTTGGTGTCTATAATACATGAATATTCGGATTATGTCTTCAAAAGAATTTAGAACCTGAATTCTATAGAATTCCGAAGTCTGAATTTCAAGGAAATTTGGAGTCTGAATTCATAATAATTCGAAGTATGAACTTAGAAAGTTCGGATTCTGAATTCAGAGAATTTGGAGTCTGAACTCAGAAAGTTTGGAGTCTGAATTCAGAGAATTTGGAGTCTGAACTCAAAAAGTTCGGAGTCTGAATTTATAGAATTCAGAGTCTGAACTCAAAAAGTTCAGAGTCTGAATTCAGAGAATTCAGAAACTGAATTCTGATTCTGAAAATAGAATGCTCTATATCTAAGTATTTATAAGATTCTGAGGCATTAGATACGAAACCAAATTTTATTCTTAAAAAGAAAATGAGTTAGATTATAATATGAACAATGAAAAAATGATAAGGATAAATTTCCTTGGGTAAGGAAAATTTTCTTTATGAATAAAAAATATAGGGGAAAAGAAATTTTCCTTAAGATAGAGTGTTTGTAATTTTCAAAACAAGAAGGAATGGAAAAGTTATAAGGAAACCTTATTGGATCAACAATCTATACCCACTGTTTAACAAAAACGTGGGTATAGATGATATTTTTTTACTTATACCCATAGTTTTGATAAAACCATGGGTATAGTAACCTGATTTCAATCTTCTATCAGGACCCCCTCCTGATTTTTATTTCTGACCCCGCGTCTCCCCCGACCTGGCCTCTCTGCCCTCCCCTCCCCTCCCTGACCTCAACCTCCCACCCTCAACTCCGCCTTCCGCCCCGCCTCCCTCCCTCCTCCTTCTCACCTCCACCTCCGCGTCCACGGCCGCATCCACCTCTAGCCTCCACCTCTGCGTATGCCCCCCCTCCGCCTCTACCTATGACCCCCGAATTCGCGTCCACCTCCATGGCCTCTTATACCTATGCCTCTTCTCGACCTCCTCCCAACCTCCGCCTCCAAATCCTCATGACCTCCGCCTCCTCCCGCCCCCCACCTCCCATCCTCAAAAGGTATTCATATTCTTCTATGTGCTTTATTGATTTAGGGATTCCGTTGGCCATATATCTCACCTTGTGTTAAATCTATACTTGTGTTAACAATTTCTTCTTTGTGCTCTATATATTTATTAGATGTTTCTAACGAAATCATGAGCCTTGTAGCAGATAAAATGGAGACCTGCGCTTTGATCCACTGGCAATATTTTCAGTTTTCTTCCCCCTTGGAGGATCCTATCGATTCGTATAATTCCCTGAAAGTCATGGACCTGACCGAAGATGAGCATGTCCCATCTTCTCTAGTACGTTGTATTCTGAGGAAGATAAAGTCATCCACCCCCTCCCAATAGTGTTGGGACACCCTCAAAGAAAAAGAATAGGAATGAAATAAGGTATGACAACCATTACATTGACATTAACTTATCCATGAATAACATTTTTACTACGATCAAGATTGCTACATCTTTGAAGACTGATTTTTTTGGGAACTCGATCGGGGATCTCACTGTTTATGATAGGTTGGGCATTCATGGTTAGTTCATGAATTATAATGGCATCATCTTTTATGCTTGACAGACTTCCTATCTAGGTTAGATCAAGATCAACATGATTGTTGCTTCTAAGGGAAATATAGACCTGTATGTAAAATGAAATAGAAACATTTGATAGAAAAATTGGTGATATTACACTCCTTTATATATACACCTCAATAGTACACTTTGTTTAAACATAAATGCATATTTTTTGGTGCTATACAAAGTTTAAACATATATTACACTCCTGTATACAAATGTTAGAAATATAGAATGTGACATACACTTCAACAGTATACAGTACTATATACATTACACTCCTATATACAAATGCATACATTACATTACACTCCTATTTTTAATAATCAAGTCTGTAAATTGATTTGGAAAATAATTCTCCTTTTCATATCATCTTTACTTTTTTTTATAATGTAACGAATGAGATTTGATTTAATGGTAGTGACACATTAATTCATGTATTGTATGCTCACATAAAGATGTTCATGTAGTTGCAGGTGACTAATATATGTAGAGCATAGTGACTTATCTATTTGAAGTGTAGTATATTAATGTCCTACAATCCTCTTCAACCAACTACTGGAATGCGACAAGACCGACTACTCGAATGCGACCACATCATCCACCATTGTTGGATTTCCAAGGTATTTTTCTAATACCTATTCTAGGTACGTGAACTAGTTTCGCAATGTAGCTTTTCTCAAAATCAACCTTGACCAACTATTTGAATACACATTTTCATTCTGAACGTAGATCACCATTTTTCATAAATGCACAGTGTGATAATTTTCATTCCAGTAATTAAATGTTTTTATGTGTTATTCCACACATTTTCGGTCGAGTTGATTTTTTGATCATCACCCCAATTTTCATTTCAAATGTAGATCAAATTCAATAGACTACTGGAATGACATGGTTCCAATATATCATTTCCCCAATGAAAATATTCAACGAACAATCAGTTTTCTTCTTCCAATTTTCTTCTATTCTCATTTTCTTCCTACCTTTCCTTTTGGATTATTGGTAGATTGTTTTTTATTTCCCCTTTTTCCATGATTTGAATCTGATTGTTCAATGAACATTTCAGCATATTTGGAGGATATCACCAGCCAATACAGTAAGATCACCTCTTCTCCGCCTCTCTCATATGTTTCTATGATAAAAAATGTAAGACTTTCTCAAGTAATAATATCTTCATATTTTCTCCCTCTAAATTTGGAATGAGATCATAAGGATTTAATTGATGTTTTACCCAATATTGAAGTGCTTTCATCTATTTTTTATAGGTAATGGTTCAATTTTTCTATGATGGTCATTTTAAATTTTCCAAATTAGTCCTCACACACATGACTGGGGTGGGTGGTTGTACCTTTCTCTAGAGTTTTTTGATTATAGGGCCTGCTTGTGATTTTTTGGAGCATGGGATGTATTTCCAGTGATTATATATTTTTTAGAGAAATGAATAAATGTCTTCAATGCCTTAAATTTAAATTTTGTGCATAGGGGATTTTTTTGTTTGAGGGGGGTTCATGTTGAGGCTTAAGAAAATGATGGGAGTATAGATAAGGTTTGAAATACTTTGGAAATAAGGAAACTAGGTTCTGTATACCAATTGCCTGATGAAATGTCAAGCTTGACTTATTAAGATTTTTTTGGGAAAGTGTTCCATTAAATGAAAAGTGGATAAGGAAAAAAATCTTAATTTTTGTATGACCAAGTTGTTGCGAGGGGAGAATATTCACTTAGATGGGGGATTATTTATTAAAGGATGTTGGTTTGTGATAGATATTAAGATTGCAATGTGTGAAACCTTGGGACTGGAATTTGATCAAAATTTAGCAGTTTAACCTATCACAAGAATAATGCCATAATTGATCCGATGTACTTGAAAGTGATTAATTTCCTTTGAGCATGTATAGATCAACAACACTTTCCCAAGGAAATAGAAATGGTTGTGAAGTGGACTGACTTATAATGAGATTATTATTAGAAGTAGGTGCTAGGGCATACCTTGGTTTCCAGAGATGAATTGATAGGTGTTTGATGTTCTATTTTTTTCATTACTCATATTGATCTTCTTGCTATCATCTATTTGCAATTGGATTCTAAGGCTTCGAATGCCATTTCTCCCACTTTTTGGACGTGGTAGTGCCTCCACTATATCAGTTCTCTATTTCCAGCATGGTAGTCCCATAAATTCATGTAAACCTAACCAAATCAGTGATTTTCCATGGTGTTAACATTAGGGTTGTGTTTGTAAATACTACTTTTCACTTATGTAAGTGTTGGGCTTTGTTTCACACCAGTTACTGAAAACTGTTTATACTACTTATCGCTTGCTTTTGTATAAGGTTACATTTCACAGCAGTTTTTGAAAGCTGATTATTGTGATTTTCACTTATGTAAGTGTTTTATAAGACTTGTGATAAGTGTTTCTAGAATTATTATTAAAAATGTGCTTTTATGCTACTTATTTATGTCATTTCCTTCAAGAATTTAACCGTGAATAGTTTTTCAGAGATAGAACAAATCAACAGTTATTTTTTCAAATTGTTTATCTTCAACAAGCGCTGTCAAACACAGTCTAAATGTTTTCATATTTATTATTGAAATAGTGTTTATTGGCCACTTTTTAAGTGGGTTTCTTCTAGAATTGAAGTATAAGTGTTTTATCAGTAATAGTGCAAACACCACTTGTTTCTTTTTTCAACTTCTTATCCCCAGTTATTTTTTAAACTGATCAATACATAATGTAACTTTTTAGAATTTGGTAATGGTTATATATAATACAATTCATATATTAATTATTTGTTTTTTTGTTAATTATTTATAGTTAAATGGTATATTTTTGCTGCTTCAAATTATGTCAGGTACATTCTACACCACTAAATTCTCCCAACCTGATATATTTTGAATTGTTAAACATCTTAAGGTTTGAATGTTTCTCTCTGTTCCCTATTTCAGGATTTTGATTTTTCAATTTGCAATTAGGTTTTTATAGTTAAATGGTCTTTTTTTGTTGCTTCAAATTATGTCAGGTACATTCTACACCACTGCATTCTCCTAACCTGATACATTTCGAATTATTAAACATCTTAAGGTTTGAATGTTTCTCTTTGTTCAATATTTTTGGATTTTAATTTTTCAATTCCCAATTATCTTTTTATTAATTCTGATCTATATTGTAGTTACATGTACAAAGACTTTTAGGTTGTTAGGATATTGCACCTCCATGTTATTTCTCACATATATGCCTGACATCCCTTTATTTCCGCTCTCCCTCCCCGCTATACCCTCTCACCAATTCCTCCCCCACCCCGACTCTCCCCCTGACCCTATATTCTCCCCACCTCTACCTCCTCCCCATCCCTCTCGCCTCCTTCCCCCTGTCCCATCCTCCTTCAAACCCCTTCCCCACCTCACCGTCGCCGCCTCCGCCTTCGTCTCGATGCCTCGCTACCATGCATCCCCATCTTCATTCCATCAATTCATTCCCAAAAAACCTATATATCTTAAGAAACATTTTTAAATTTATTATTGTTTCATACATGTCTGTCAAGGTATTCATTAGTGCTTGAGTGATTTTCTTCTCTCAAATGTTGAAAGGTGTATTCCTCACCAATGTCACCCTCACCATTTTGAGTACCCTATGATCTAGCCATTCCCATTAATATTTATCTATATTCTCAATATTAATTATTGTTAATGAAATACCTATTTCATTTTGGATGTAATAATAATCCATCTACATCCTCTAGAAGATTTAGTTCCATTAGTCATTCTTATTATCCCTAATATTAAAATGAATCACTGTATGCAACACTAAGAGGTGGGGTGAATCAGTGTTAATGAATTTTAAAAAAAGTTAATCTTTTATATCCCCTTTATTATTTATTCTATTATAGTTAGATAAAATGGATCACTCATTCTCTCTTATCACCTTTGGTTATACATAAAACACATCCAAATACACACACACACAAAGAGGACAGTGATTTAAATAGATTACTACTCAATAATAGTTTCTAATCCTTAGTGTGAGTGGGAAAAACCTGCAAACACATGACCCACTATCACCTATAATCTACAACAAGCATGGAGTACCCATGAACTTTAATTACAATATAGTCTCCTGAAAATTCATTAGTATGCATAAAATGGATCTCTTATTCTCTCTTATCACCTTTGGTGTACTTCTTGACTCTTGTTTATTCACTATTACTTAAACAGCATCATCAAAGTAACACCCTCTTCCTCGTTGGTATTAACAACAGTACACACACTTCGTCATTATAGAAAACATGAGTGTTTCACCTTCTTCTTATTCCCACTTTTCTAAAAATTAGACTATATAGAATCCTACATCTTCTTATTTAACTTCATTAAAACATGAAAAAAATAAAATCTTCTTTCTCTCTTTATATCATCAACAACGGTACTAGTTTTCTTCCTCATTATCTTCAAATAACTGAAACATACAATGAGTAACTAAGTTAGACCCCCTTCCCTACAAAAAAATATTTTCTTCTTTATAAATTACAACATCGATCACCACACACTACTATCCTTTAATCGCTCATAGTCTTTCTCTCTCCCCTTGATTCATCACTCTTATTAGGCCATTAAATAACCAATAATTGTGTTCTTTGCTTCCTTTTATTATTTATAAAATGGTGGAAAATTCTAGAAATATTAGTTGTAGAATTTATTTTGGACATTTCATGTTAAATTTCCACTTTACCTTTGAAGAAATCCAACTCATATAATTTATTATTGGGTGTTTCTTTCCTTATAATGCTTCAATCCAAAGGGGTATCCCAACGATGCTGAACACCTCAATTGTTCTATTTTCTCATATTTTATTAACATTAAAATAGATTAATGATAATTACATGGTTTGCATTTACACTATAGGTAGCATTGATGAATGCTACACATCACATGTTTGTATTGTTACGTAATTGAATCAGATGCATGTTGATTATTTTAGAAAATCTATCTTTGTTTCATTCATGGTTCAGGTGGTTAGTGCTAAGGTTGCTTCCAGGCGAGAGAGGATTGAATGGTGGGAGATATTCCATGTAGGCTCTATATCCCTAACACTTTCTAGGGTTTTATTGTATGTTATGTAAATATCTTATCTTCTGTTCCAAATTAATTATTTTATGTTGATGAAATTTTCTCTTTGAGGAATATGATAAAAGTTTTTGGATATAAAACCTGGGTAATATATCTCCCCATATAGATAAATAGATTTTATAATTTTTTGCAATTTAATATATTAAATCTTCATTGGATTTTATGATTGATTCTTTCTAATTCTTGTACTGTGAAATATTCATATCATTGATCGACATTTGTTATAATTTATGTTGTGTTATCATGAAGATGTAGCATTTAGCTGGATGGCTGGCGTGCTTCCCCTCATCAGCAATCAAGCATGTCTATGATGTTTTTTGTAGATGTTCTTTCTATTGAGGTTGTTTGAGCTGCAATTCTATTTCTTCAAAATACTTGGACTAACCGCCTTGATAACAATGCAATCCGGTTAAATTATAGGATGTATTGTTTGAGTATTATCTTTAATACAAACAATTTTATAGTAATCCTTACCTTTTACTTAAAAAACTAATTCATATACTCTAGTTGTACATGATCCAGGTTTGATGAATTTCTTGTTGTTGAATCTCAAATGAATATTTTTATATTATTTAAAATTTACTAGAAACTGATTTTATTTGAAAAATCATTTTTTCTTGTCAGCTTAAATGCATATATAAGTCTTCATTTGACACAACTGACATTAGAATAGTGGGTAATCATCTGTGATGTTTATAATCACCCATCTTGTTCCCTTTAATGAAACTTTTACAAGTTGTTCTCTCAAGCTAAGAAACAACTTTATGTTTGTGGAAGATTACTTGTAATTTTACTTCTTAAAAATGACGGGGTTATCGATATGGCTAAATAATTGGGTATCTCTTGCAATTCGGTAGATTTTACCACTCCATTCAATACACTTTAAGATTTACATCAACAAGTAAGAAGCATTACTAACTTCCAGTCTTCCACATCAACCTCTTAAATTTCTACTTCAGCTTTTGGAATTTATTTCCAATATGTGGTGCTATAAGAGAATATTTAGAATTTATTGATTTAATTTATAAGTTCACATTCCAAACTCTTTACCCCTCATATTTTTGGTTCATTTTTTTGGTTCATGTTTTAGTCTCAAAACATTCAGACACTTCTCCATCAATTATAGAAAAAACCCATCTTTCATACTCAACATAAATCATGAATTATTTTCAAATAGTCATAATGATTGTTACATTAAATAATCTATATAGAATCGTCTTAAGTAACTTCTATAATATCATTTAATAAACCTGAAATTATTCCAAATAGATAAACCTAATGCATCACTTTTATTGTAATACATACATCTTATCTTCTTATCTATTACGCAAGAAATTGTTAATCTTATGTATCACTATGAGAATTTATTCCACGTTCTTAAGATCTTTTATCTTACAGTAAAGTTTTATGAACTTTTTCAAGATTGTATCATTTAACATCCATTGATGCTTCTACTTCCAGTGATCTATACTTTATCTTTTGGATAAACAATAACTTTTGTCTACGAATCATTTTTGAAAATGTATCTGTATTCTTTCTTCACATAAACATATCTTTTAAATGTGCACCTTCCTTCATCTATCAGTTTCTAGATTAAATTTATATTAGCATTAATAAATCATCTTGTAACTTTGGGAAAATAAATTCTATAATCTTTCATCATCTATATAATGTTAATATTTTAGAAATAATGATTCTAGACATTATACCTCCATACTACGCACCAGACCAAAACTTTCGGGTTACTGCACCAACCCAGTGCAGGTACAATGGGTACAGCTCTAATGTGACACTTGTGATCGACCACACCTACCTCATCTAGTGATGAAGTGTCTGAACATGTCATGAAACTGTTCCTATTAGTATATCATTTAAAACCAATTCCCATCCTCTTGGGGAAGTCCAATATGAAAGTAGTATGTTCAAGCACTGTTTCCAAGGGGAATGGACCAAGGAAATATAATTGCATAAAGACCACAACCAATTCTTAGGTGTCCTATGAAATAAATTACTATCAGACACAATGGTAAATTTCAAGATGTCCTGGGAAGTCAAACATCATCTAGTATCAGCCAATTACCATGCTCCTAGGGAAAAAGAGTTTCAATGTCCACAGAGTCGATTCTAAGAAATCTTGGGAATTCCCACATATGTAGTCACATCATCAAATCAAAGGGGATTACATAAGGAATTCCATAAATATGAAGGTTGAATCCTAGTATCCCAAGAATTCCACACTCATCAGGATCAAGTTTGAATCCATGAATCCTTTGAATTCCACACACATCAGGTGATTTCAATTTTTGTGTTTTATTACAGGTTGTAGTGAGTTTATGTGTGTTTTCAGTGAGTTTCTATGTTTTATTTCTGTGTGATTACAGGTGATCGCAGGTGATTACAGTGAGTTTTCTATGTGTTTGTAGTGTGTTTTCTGTGGGTGTTTGCTGTGAGTTTTTTTGTGTTTTCTCAGTGTTTTCTGTGTGATTGCAGTTTTCTATTTTTGAAGTGTGTTTTCTATTTTTGTAGTGTGATTTTGTGTGATTGCAAGTTGCAGGTTTTAGGTCACAATGTGATTTCTTTTTTTGATTGCAGTGTGTTTGATAACATGCTTTGTGCATGAAATTGAGTGGGGGGTCTATACCAAGAATTTCAAAACCATTGGTATAACTTTGTATAATTCTTGGTGTATATTTTTACCAATAGTTTCAAAACTTTTGGTATACCTCTGTATAATTCTTGATGTATATTTGTACCAATGGTTAAAAACCGTAGGTATAACTCTATTCCAACGCTTCAAGATGAACCGTTGGAATAACATAATTCCATCATCAACAGAAACCGTTTCCAGAGAGATATACCAACGGTTTAAACTATCGGTATAGATATGTCCCAATGGTTTGAAACCATTGGAATAAATTTATCCCAATGGTTCACAATGAACCGTGGGAAAATTGAAATCCGAACCCCCCCTATACCAACAGTTCAATGTGAACCGTTGGTATAGGGATACCCCAACGACCCACATGCCAACAGTTATTGAAACCATTGGGATAGGATATCCCAATGGTTTCAGGGTCTATCCCAATGGTTTCAAACTATTGGGATAGGTTAGATTTTCAATAGTGAAGATAAAGTACATGAGAGAATGAAAAACAAAAGAAATACACGTGTTAAAGAAGTTTTGTGTGAGATATGTATGAACTCTGGTCACATTGAAAAAGGTTTCCTAACCTTAATTCCTAAGTAAGAATCAATCCTTAAGAGGAGTAAGAATTTATCATCCATGATGGATATTAAGAAGAAGAACAATTATACATGCAATGCAGAAGTGAATGTGAAGAGATCCATGCCACATCAACATGGATTAGAAAAGGTGTTAAGATGTGCAAACATAAAGACTAGAGTAAATGGAGGAACTTGGTTGAGAAAATCATCTCAACCACGTAGATCATATTGATGAATCAAGGAGGAACAACATTATTCCATTAATCATTTGTGTATTCTATTTATGCTGATAATACAAGGAATTGAAGGTGAAGCATGCTCTCAGGGGGAGAACCCGAGAAGTAGTGAATGTTGTCAACTCTTGATAGATAAGATGAAGAAGTTTCCATCCTTATAAGATTATTCAATTGATATTAAAAGATTAAAATGATAAAGGATCATCCTTGATGAAGACTATGAGGAGTGTTTCCCATGAGGGGGAGACAAATGAAGAAGCTTCCAGAATTATTATTTTAATTAGTATCAACTTCAGTTGGTATTAAATTCAACTACTATGAAAAATTCTTGAAGAACATGTCATTGGAAAAAGGTATGTTATTTATCAATAACTCATCCTTGGTTACTCATAATTAATATCATTTTAAAAAAGGGGAGTAACTGAATTAATCAGTGACAAAATAAGAATTGAAGATCCCCAAGGCCACTTATCCTGCCAATTGAACTTGAATGTTTTTGATCTATTTGTTGAAGTGAGTGAAGAAGTTTCAGGTTGATTATTTCCAATAACATTCAATTTCAATATCCTGGAATTAAAGTGGAAAAACCTTGAAGACAAAGCACATGAGTTCTCATCTCATGAGGTATCATGATCTGTGAATAATGGATAGACTTGTTGTCTAAATCAAATCCTCTTGGTTTCTACACCAAGCATTTCTCAAGTAGAGTTAGAGCGAAATGATTGATGGCACATTGCTTAAGAAAGGGTTGATACCCTTTTCCCATAAACATTGTATTTCTTGTCAATAAGGGGGAGAGAAATTGAATTGATAGTTTGAAAATTGAGATATAAAGAAAAAGAAAAAGGGTAGAGAGAAGATTCTCATTTTGATATTGACACATTCATTTGAGGAGGACTTTATGGTATTGACAAAAAAATACAAAGGGGGAGATTTTTTAGACCACTTTGTGTATAAGGTTGTATTTTTTGTCAACATTTGTCAATAAAGATAAAAATGAAGAAGGATATGAAAGGATTTATGTTATAAAGTGATCATGCAATATCTCACTATTCAAAGATACCATGCAAGAGCCTACTTGAAGAGACATGGCTTATTGCATGAGGGATCATGTGGAGATTTGAAGATTTAATAATTATGATACAAAGATGAGAAGATTAATCCATTATTATTTAGTGTTGACTGGAAATATTGATGTTTCTGGATGATAGGGAAGTTCTAGTACATTCCCTAGATAATCTACACATGGATGATTAGGGAGTTTGCAAAGAATGGTGTCATACGTTTGAGACTGAAAGCAGTATTGAAGGTCACCTCTTTTCAAGATATTCATCACATAAAAACTTTCATGAAAGTAACCATAAATCATACCAAAATATCAGCCTCATCGATAGGGTCCCAACTCCAAAAACGGCTTATCAAATAGACGTGTGGTTTGAATGATACATGCATTTTTGTAAACAGGAGGCCAACTACACAGAATGGTACGCTTTGAAGGAATGAAGTATCCAAAGTGGTACGCAGTGAAGGAATACGATACATAGAATGTTGTCAAAAATAGTTTGCAGCGTGTTACGCAGTGAAGACACACAATATGCGGTGAAGGCATGTGGTATGCAGAATGCTATCGAAACACTTCAGAGCAATGGTATACGGTGAAGGCGTGCGGTATGCGAAACAGTGCGCAAAAATGAAAATATTTCGCAATGATGGTATGTGGAGAAGGCGTGCGGTACACAAAATAATGCCGAAAATGGTTCGTGGTGACGGTAAGCGGTGATGATTTGCAGTACGCGGACTAAAAACCATACGATACGTAGATGGGTAATGGTACGTGATAAAGGTTTGCAGTTTAGAGGATTGCAATATGCGGTGGAGGATAATAGTATACAGATGGAGTATAGTTTACAGATTGTCCCACATTGAAAACTTGGGTAAACCAGATTACTGAAATATGCGGAGATTATGCATATTTAAAGATCAATAATCCCCTTTTTTAAGATGATAAGAATAAAGATTAAATTTTCAGAAAGAAATTTGGTGAAGTCAAAAGTGGTATGTAAAGGAGAAGATGGTACACGGAGAGAATCATCCGCATAAGGAAAACAGTTCACAAAAGAGAGCGCGGTTCACACAAGATGCTCTTGCGATACATAGCCGAGCAAGGAAGTACGCAGAGCAGGATGGTATGTGGAGGAGAGGAGTAGTACGTGGTCTAGGGGAGTGCATGGTGATGGAAAGTTCGCGGAGCAGCTGGACGGTATGAAAAAACATCTGCATTATGTAGAAATATCTGAAAGGTATGTGGAAATAGCATCAGTATGGGGAAATAGTTGGACGGTATGAAAAAATAGCAGTAGTACACAGAAACTGCTGAATGGTATGCGAAAACATCAGCAGTACGCAAAAATAGCTAGACGATACGTAGAAAAAAAAAGCGGTATGCAGAAACATCTGGACGGTATGTGAAAACAAAAACAGTACACATAAATAGCAGCGGTACACAAAAACAGTTAGACGGTACACAGAAACAGAAATGGTATGCAGAAATACCAGTAGTATTTAGAAATAGCTGAATGATAAGTGGAAATAACAGTGGTACATGAAAACAATTACAGTAAGCAGAACACCCACAAAAGCCTGAAAATTGGCCAAATCAGTTTTTGAATTTAATTTCCATAACATATCAGTGTACGGGAAGATAAACTACATCTATGAGTGATTATAGGACTTCAATAGAGCATCCATTTATAGTTTAGGTTGCATGAATTAATGCCAAACCATTGAAGTGACCTTCAAGTCGTTAAACTAAGTGAATATTATTCCAACGCAGTGAGCAAGGGGGAGTCAGTGGAAGTGATCCGAGGGACATAGTGTGCTATCCCTAAAACCTTGTAAAGGTAGTGTGCTTGGAAAAAAGTGACTGTGCTAAACTCTTGTAATCTAAACCAGTGAAGATTAGTGAAATTTGATACGATCGATAACCTCTCGGCGTATGCTCCTTGGACATAGCCCTTAGTAGTAAACCAAGTAAAAAGTACTTTATTTTCCTTATTTATGTGAATGTTTTAATTACTACACATATCCACCATATAGGTATTAAAAATGGTTTATACTAATGTGGGAACAAGATACAGTAAAGAAGAGAAAAAATTGACACCTTGATTCACCCCCCTCTCAGGGTGGTTTAGGGTCCTTCATATACAAGTCACCACCCAAATTATAAGATCCATAACACCCCATGGGTCAAATCATGTTCCTAAAATCAAGAGTGAAAAAAATACAAGTTTCAAAATGATACTATAAAATAGTACATTACTATTTATTAAAAATTACTATTCCTATTAATGGTATATAATCATTTTGGCTTGAGTTTCAGCTTAGTTTTGTTTTTTATACAAGTTTTCCCTAGAAATTTTCATTAGATTTAGTTTTTCATGATTTTTTTTATATTATTTTTGGACAATTTCAATCATTTGGGTTCTAATTGATTCGGTTTAATTAGATTTGGTCTATATCAGTTTGGTTTAGTTCAGTTTATTTCATGTCGGTTGTAGTTATATAGGATTGAATTCATTATATTTGGTCCAATTTGATTCATCATTTGTAATATCATATTAGTTCATGTTATATTAGTTTGACTTGGTCTAATTTAGTTTCATTCATTTTTTTTCTATTTTAATTATATTTTATTGATTTTGATCATTTTAGATCTATTTTGGTTAATCTAATTTACATTTACATCAGTATGGTTTGATTAGTTTGTGAATGTTTTTTTAAATGTTTTATTCTATTTTCTTATTTGGTACTATTCTATCCATTATGGAATTGTATGGTTCTAATTTATTTAGTTCAATACATTTTGGATTTAATATTTATAATATTATTTGGTTTGGTTTCATGTGGTTCATCTTGGTTCATTATGTTTGATTCAATCCTAATTAAGGCAATTCAGTAGAGTTTTAACTAGATTATACAGATTATCTATGATTCTCTTTGGTACAACATGATATGATTTGTTTTAGATGTGGTTAGTTTTAATTTATTTGTTCAGTATACTCTAATTTAATTTACTGTAGATTTATTTAATAATATTATGTTTTACTCTTTATTGGTTAATAAAATTCAGATTATTTTTGGTTTTCCTACTTATATTATGTCCTATTTCATTCAATTCATTTTGAATGAGTTTATTTCAGTTTCATTTAATTTTTTTATTTTGATTAGGTTAGGTTGTTCGACTTGATTCAATTTGGTAAAAACTTAATTTCATATCAAAAAATTATTTTAATAAATCTATATCATTATTTATTACAAAAACATGGTGTGAAATACAATCAATCAACGATTCTTTAAATTTAAAGGCCAATGCATATGGTAACCTACCTCAAACTCAAGGCACTCTACTTATGAAGACATAAAATCAAATCTCCCATTTACCACTTGCATTCATATTCACATTAACATATATATAAGGGCACCTAACCCCTATATACATATTTTCATGGCCAAATATGTACAAGGGGTTCCTTATATATATAATTATATAGGCATATACCTCTTTACCTTACACACATATGCATTTTTCATTTGCCTCGATGCAGGGATCCTCGAGCCACTCACGGGATTTGTGGGTTGACCAGATCTTCTTACGTCACCCATTAGGTATTGAATTTTTATTGTTGATTTTTGAATTTCAATGTTTACCACTGAAATTTGTGTGAAGATGAAATTTGCATGAAGCTGAATTAGGTGTGATTTGCGGATGTGCGGGTTCCCACTTTAGCTCTAAAAGTGGTTTTATAAAAATTTTAAAAAATATTATGCTAATAGATGTGAAATTGAATAATTATAGAATTGGTGAGTAGATATGTTCAATTTAAGTGATCAAAAATTAAATAAATAGTGGATAGAAAACCATAAATATTACATAAGTCAGTCCATCATAAAGAAAACACATTCTAAAGAAAACACTACTCATTTAATCATTTTATCATCGAGAAACAAAATAGGAGAACCCAATAACATGGTTCTAGTAAAAATCAAAAAATTATTCATAGGATTATAGAAAAAACCCCACATATAAAAAATCCTATTGAAAAAATTGAATTAAATATACTCAAACATCAAAATAATAATAAAATGAAATAGTTGGCTACATGGAATTCAGATGCAGAGTATACCAAGACATAATTTTTTAAACTTGTAATAAAGAAAATTTAGTTCAAAACTTAGAAATCCTATCATAATTTCTTTTAAAAGAAAATTATAATGGAAACAAAAAATATATTAATAGAAACCAAACAATCATTTATTTTTTTATGTTGGGTTTTTAATTTGAAATATGTATTTATAAGAGAGATTACTTGGGTAGATAGCCAAATTTGGGTATATTCCTATACATTTCATTGAGATACAATATTATATGGTATAAATAAGATATTAATGACATGTCCATTTATTCCTATACATTTAAGTATATGAGATAGATAATAAATCAATAAATTATTAAAAAATGACTTTTTATGATTTATTATCTATCACATCCAGAAAAATAAATGGTCAGGTCCTCCATTGAAATTAATAAATATCAATAGCACCATATATTTAAAAACATGATAGTTTATAATAGTAGACATGAAATTAAAATATGTAGTTTATAATAGTAGAGAGTATTAAATGACAGTCTATAATAATAGCCTTTATTAAATGATAGTGTATAATAATAGATATTAAAAAAATGATAGTGTATAAAAGTAGACTATATTAAATGACATTTATTAACATTAGACATTAAAAAAATGACATTGTATAATAATATACACTATTAAATTATAATGTATAATAGTTGAAATAAAGTATGAATTCAATGAAAAAAATAAAACCTTCAAGAGAGTAGAGTATTTATGAAAAATCTATTAGCAAATTTTCTTTTCCTTAAAAAAATACATTGATAATGCTGAAAATGAGTATGTTTAAAGTAGAAAAATATCAATTGTTGTGAAATATATGATGAAGCATAATATTATAGATAAAAAACAAGAAAATGTATGTAAATTAATATAAAATAAAAAACATTTCAAATTGGAAATATACATAAGGGTTGAAATTACAATGTTACTAAATAGAATCAGTCAAAACATAACAACTTATTGTAGTTAGAGACACCAATTATTTAATAAATTCTAAAAACCCTAGTTATATCATTATATATATAAATACCATGAAAAATAGGTATATGGTACAATAGTCCCATGGGTTTAATGAGGGTCTCATACACTTCATAAAATAAAAAAAGTGAAAAAAGGCCATTAAAAACATAACAATCATGACTCTGAGATACTTTACCCATTTCTTTAAATAATTTAAAATCTTATTTCAAATATCTCTTAAAAAATAACCATTTCAAAACATATTTAAATCCATCTAAAAACCCACTGATTATACAAAAAAAAAGGAAATGAAAATTTATCCCAAAACCTCCATGGTTTCAAACATCACCCATTAATTTAATTCATAGACTAAATGGGGTTAAACCATTGAAAACCCTTACATTTGTTTCAAAAAAATTCTTGAAATATTTTTACAACATATGGAATTTCAATTATCATATGAAATTATAAGTGATACCTTTGAGAAATCAGTTTGAAAGCCTAATCATACTTGTAAATTTGAAATACTATTTTCAAAGGCCATTTGAGCAATCTCATAAACACACTCTATGACTAGTCACACAAAATTAGATGTAGATTGAGCCTTAAAATAGTAAAACCTTTCACGTTAAAATAAATATAATATAAATAAAAAATTTTACCTTGGAAATCTAATAATATTAATTAAAATTATAATTTTATAATTAAAACATAAGTTCAAAACACCATGGAATCAATATTTTCAAAATTAAAAGTTTGGGCATGGGAAAACCTACCTAAAATCAACGAAACATGATCAAGAATGCATTACCTCTGATGGTGGATGGATAAAAAACCAATAAGTAACTACCATGAACCCTAAACACTAAATAAACCACAAAAATCAGTTCAACCCCCTGAACAAGGATTCAGCTGAACCAAACATGACAATAGGGAAGGAGAAACCCACAAGGAAACTAAGAAAAAGGAACTGGAGACCAGTCATTGGTGATCCAACCATAAACCATGAATATCACACCATAAACCTCTAAGGATTTGAGTATTAATAGGGAGGAAGGAAGCTGAATCTTGAATGGAGGAATGAAAAGGAACCAGAGCGTTAGTGCAGGGTTTTGGCTTTGAGTGGGATGAGTGTGATGGATGATAGAGGAATCAGGGGAGAAAGGGGTTGGTGGGTTAGATGAGAAGGTTCATGCTGGGGATGACCATGATTAATAATTGTGGGATAAGAGGCTTTGTAGGGGATATGTATAACAACCCATACTTTACATACATTGTTATTACTTCATAATTGAAGCATACTTATTACAACATATAACAAAACCACAATAGGACCGTATAGGTATAGTGTATTTAGAAACTGGGAAACATAAAAAACTGGTTCATAAAGCATCTAAATTGTCTCCCATTTATTTCATCATATCTAGAATCCCTTTTTGGCATATCCCACTTAATACCCTTCTTCCTGACCTGGGGAAAATAAAACATACAAAAGGGTGAGCTCAAATGCTCAGTAAGGGTAAACAAAAGAAATATCAATCATATCATATTCATAAGAACATAACATTTTGGAAATCTTAACCTGCAAAATAGATCATAATTTCATAACATGGGATAAATCATAGTAGTGAAATGGAATCCCAATAATCATAACTTGAAACTTTGTGGCATACACACATAATCATAGAGAATCATTTCTTAGTAGTCAAGACTCATTTCCAAGACTATCTTAGCGGACAAAGTCCATTTCTGAACCGAGTTCACTCCTCGTTTTAGTCCTGTATCACTGAACCGGATTAACCTGCCGTTCCAGCCATGTCTATATCATGAGATATAAATCATTACCCAATGCATTGGAGGGAGATATAGGCCCCACCCATTTCATAATGATACCATTCTTATGTGTGCCACAAGATCATAAATCATACATCATAGCATAACCCATGTAATAAAAATGGGATTCTTAAACATCATGCCATCATAACATAATCCATATAAGATAAAATGACATAATAAAAATAATTCCATCATAACATAAACAAATAAATGTAAAAATAGGGATATAAACATAACCCCATATTATCTTATATGGAAAATAATTTTGATAAAACACTTGAACTCCATTCTTGAGGAAAATATCCTTTCTACTTCAAAAACATTTTTCCTTTCTTAAAATGTCATACAATTTTAAACTAAAAGAAGTTGATTAAAAATAAACTTGAAAACTTGTAAAGTAATCTTCATGGAAATAATGTTCTAAAAGTACATTCAGGCCGTATAAGTTAAAAAAACATTCTTCTCGTACTTTGGCCGGAAAATTCAAAAAACACCTCGTACTAAAAATGACAAAAGATTCCTTTCATGTATTTTACTAAAAACTCACCAAAAAGTAATATTGGATTTAAACAATTGTATTAGGATATAAATAATATTACATATTGAGGAAACATGGATGTGGATGATAAATGTTCCCCAGTAAATTCTGAAGTATAAACAATCTCGGATAAAAATGAGATTGCGAGATTTTCCCTTAACTTAGGTCCGATATGCTTTGTACATGTCCGAACCTACTGTATAATTATTTAAATAATGTTATTGACTTATTACAGAATCATACTCATTGTTATTATATCATATATGGTCATATTCTTAGCTTCTTATTATTAATATTTCATTGCTACTTGTTATTCGGGTGTTTATTGCTTTTTGTTCTTATGCGTGTTTTGTCGAATAAATTCTTATTCTTATTTTTAGGTTATAGATATATCATTTACATAACGGTATTAGTGTAATATATATCATATTTATTCATTCAATTCATTTATATAATCATTATGCAATGAATATCATGTAGAACGAGTCGCATCACATCATGGAGACGGTAGGCCGTACGTACGCACGAGCGATGATCTCGTTCCCATGATCGTGGAATTGTATTGAAGTGTATGTATAATATTTCAGAATAAATATAACTTTACAATAATAATATATAGTTATTCTTTACACCATTATACCCATCCAAGTAAGGTGGTGGTGGAAAACAGATTATACCACAGCGTGGAGACGGTATTCCATACGTACGCACGCGCGGTGATTTCATTTTCTGTATGATGAATAGAAGGTGAAAAAGGGTTGTTTCATATTTATAATAACATATCAGTATATGAGTGATACTGATGTTATTACTTCATAATGAAACAACTAAAGAATAATAAGTAGAAGAAGAAATAAAGTTGAATGAATCGGTAACGGACATTACCTCTTCTTTGAAGCGGCTCTTCTTAACCTCCTCTTAGGGCACTAAAGATGGTCTTTGAAGAAGACCAGGACCTCTAGGATGTTTATAGGGAAGTGGAAAAGATAAATTGGTAGGGTTTTTCCGAGCTTGAAGGCTAAAAGTGGTATGAGGAGGAGAGGGAGGAGGTGCCCTTTTATAAGGGAGAAGAGGGGCACCTTAGAAAAAACTTAGAATATTATTTTATTATAAAGTCATATTCAGTTTTTAATAGATCAAAATTGATTTATTTCGAATATAAGGTGGGGATGGGTCTAAATAATCTCAACCAATAGATTTTACACAAGTTTAGGTTACTATTTTAACCTTATCATTTAGATTTAAATCTAAGTTAAATAATTTAACTTTTACCATGTCTTCTTGTTTTCTTACACTATATGGTTAATAAACTTACTATAACAGGCCAAAAGAACCCCAAGTTGTTCATTATTAATATATATAACCTTATCTAAGTCATTTTATCGAACCTTATATTTTTAAGAATAAAATAACAATTAATAATATAATATTTGTTTTAAAAACTATTTTATGTCAATTTTGACACTATTTGGTAATTGATTTTTGTGAAAATTATAACAGCATGATTAATTCGAAAAAATTTAATTAAATCAATACTAACATGTCATATTAACCTATAAAATTAGTTTAATTCTTAAAAAGTATCAAATTACATTTATTTTGGTATTTATAATATCAATTATGTTAATATTTCCTTAATAAGGTAATTACTTCATCATCATTGTGTCATAAATAAATTAAATTATTTAAAGTCTAAAAATTATAAATAAAATACCATTATGTAGGAAATACTGTTAGATTTATAATGAATATTTATAGTCGAATTTATCTTATTATAACCCTATATTAAAAATGTTTTAGTTATTAAACTTTGATTTTAACTATTTTAACTCTTCTTTAAATAAAATAATATTAAATATCCTAATCTAATACATGTTGACCTAAATGGTCATATTTTATTCCTAAGGTCATTTTTGGTCGAATTAAACTTATCCAATATAATTAGGACATGTTTTAGGGTAATAATAATATCATTTTTACCCTTAATTACCCTATTTACTTTTAACCGTGGTAAAAAGAAGTAAAAAGTTACTATTCACCAAAAATTATTTTTATCTTATTGAACCACATTTTACTCCTTGATAATAACTGTGTCTCTCGGATTTTCAAAATTCCACTCACAGAAGCGCTAAAATTAAGTTTTATGTAAATTTGCAAATACTCATAGGAGGTGGGTAAAAGACGGTGAAAAGTTCAATAAAATTTTTATATATCTAAAATTATTATAAAATGACTCAAATGAATTACATTGAACTTATATAGGTATTATGTATCAATTTTGACCTAAAATAAATTTAAATAAAATAAATAATTATTTAAATAAAAATTTGGTTTTTAAATAGTAACCCAGTGTTTTCACTATTCATCAAAAATTGAAAGTTTTCAGAAAAATACCAAAATTTCACCCTAGGCTAATTTCGATATTCCGAATCCAAAAATGAAGTCCATTTTGGAAGATAAAATTTATAAAATTTCAAAAAGTGGGTATAACTATTCATAACAGCTAGTTTTAATAACATTTTAATAGCATATCGTTGTTTAGTGAAACTCGGTATTGCGTACAACGCAAGCTATGGAGGAAGGTCACGTTTGCGTGTGAAGAAAGCCAAGATAGTGTTGTGTGTAGTGAAATATTCCTTTGATGATGTATATAACATAAAAACAAAATATTTCTCATAAAAATCTCGGGTGTTACATTCTACCCCCCTTAAAATGAATTTCACCGTCGAAATTCGTCACTTTGTGACAAACAGATTAGGATACCTCTCCCTCATCATATCCTCAAGCTCCCATGTAGCTTCTTCTAATTGGTGGTTCTCCATAAAACTTTCTCCAAGAAAGTGGTCTTGTTCCATAGGACTTTTTCGCTATGATCCAGAATCTCTATCGGTTGTTCTTCATAAGAAAGATCTTGCTCCAGTGGTACAACTTCTGAGCTGAGTACATGTGAAGGATCAGGTATGTACTTTCTCAGGAGAGATACATGGAACACATCGTGAACTTGAGAGAGATTCGGTGGAAGCTCCAATCGGTAAGCAACCTTCCCAACATGATCCAGTATTTTGAAAGGACCGATATACCTAGGGCTCAGCTTTCCCTTCTTTCCAAATCTCATTACTCTCTTCCAAGGAGATATTCGTAAGAACACTTTATCACCCACTTCAAACTCTAGGTCTTTTCTTCAGTTATCAGCATTACTTTTTTGTCTACTCTGAGCTTCTCTTATGTGTTGTTGAATAGATCATACCTTTTCTGCCATCTCATCAACAAGATCAGGTCCTAATAGCTTTCTTTCCCCAACTTCATCCCAACAAGTTTGAGTTCGACATTTATTTACATAGAGAGCTTCATAAGGATCCATTTGAATACTGGAGTGAAATATATTATTATAAGAAAATTCCACCAAAGGTAGGTGTTGATCCCAACCACCTTTGAAATCCATAGAGCAAGCTCTCAACATGTATTATAGAGTTTGAATTGTTCTCTCAGACTGACCGTCTGTTTGAGGATGATAAGCAGTGATGAAACTCAACTCTGTATCTAAAGTATGCTGAAGACTTCACCAGAACTTCGAGGTAAACCTCGGATCCTGATCAGATATAATGGAAAGTGGTACTCCATGCAATCTTACCACTTCCTTTACATATATCATAGCAATCTAATCAAGAGATAAATCCTCTCTAATAGAAATGATGTGTGTTGAATTCGTAAGACGATAAACTATGACCCAAATAGCATTATTGCCTTTGGATGTTTTAGGAAGTCCGGTGACAAAGTCCATAGTGATGTTTTCCCATTTCTATTCGGGTATGGATAATGGTTATAACATCCCCTTAGAATTCTGTCTCTCAGCTTTAACTTGCTGACAAACCAAGCATCGAGAGACATATTCAACAACATCTCTTTTCATGCCATCCCACCAGAAGTACTCTTTCAGGTCCCTATACATCTTCATGCTTCCAGGATGAATAGAGAATGAAGAACTATGAGCTTCATCCAATATTTTATTCTTTAATTATGGGATGGGAGGAACACAAACCCGATTCCTGAACCTTATTATCCCATCACAATCAAGTTTGAATTCAGGAACATTTCTCACCTTCTTTTGTAACTCTACATCTTCTTTTTGTGCCTCTTTAATCTTTACATGTATAGATGGTTGAAAATTCATTTGAGAAAGATAATATTTTCCCCTTCCATTATAATTCCAAGATCCATCATTTGTAAATCCATAAATATTGGATCTTTTGTGATCCACATCATGGATAAGCTAGCATGGTCTTGTCGACTTAATGCATATGCCACCTTGTTTTCTTTCCCATGGTGATAATGAATTGAGCAGTCATAATCCTTAATCAGATCCAACCATCTTCTTTTGTGCATATTCATCTCCTTTTGTATGAAAATATACTTTAAACTTTTATGATTAGTATAAATATCACACCTTTCACCATAGAGATAATGCCTCTATATTTTTAATGAAAAGATTACCACAACTAACTCCAAATCATGAGTTGGGTAATTTTGCTCATGTATTTTCAACTATCATGAGGCATAAGCTATAACCATATAATTTTTCATGAGAACACACCCCAATACCTTCTTGGATGCATCATTGTAGATCACAAACCTTTCTCCACTATAAGGAAGTTTGAGCACAGGTGCACTGGATAACCTTCTTTTTAACTCCTTTAAATTCTCTTCACACTCCTCCGTCCACACGAACTTAACTCCTTTTCGAGTCAACCTAGTGAGTGGATTAGATAATTGTGAAAAATCTTTCACAAAACGTCGATAATATCCAGCCAAAACAAGAAAACTTCACATCTCCATTATTGTTGTTGGTCTCGACCATCTTTCAATAACCTCTATTTTTTCTGGACCCATAGATATCCCCTATTTTGAGATTATGTGACCCAAAAATGAAACTATTTGAAGCCAAAATTCACACTTGGTAAATTTGGGATAAAGCTTCTCCTTTCTCAGGGTCTTCAATACAATTCTCAAGTGATCTTCATGTTCTTACTTGCTCTTTTAATAGACAAGAATATCGTCTATAAAGACTACAACAAACTGATCAAGATAGTCTCTAAAGACTATATTCATTAGATCCATGAAGATAGCAGGGGCATTAGTACGACCAAATGACATCACTATAAATTCATAGTGTCTATACCTTGTAAGGAAAGCCGTCTTTGGTATATCATCCCTTTTGACCCGTAATTGACGCTACCCAGAATGAAGATCAATATTGGAAAAGTATTGAGCTCCGCATAGTTGGTCAAATAAGTCATCAATGTGTGGGAGAGGATATTTTTTCTTGATAGTGATTTTGTTAAGTTCTCGATAATCAATGCAGAGTCTCATTGATCCATCTTTCTTCTTAACAAATAGAACAGGTTCTCCCCAAGGTGATGCACTAGGGCGTATGAATCCATTATCAAGATTTTCTTGGAGTTTCTTCTTTAATTCCTGCAACTCAATTAGGGCCATTCTATAAGGTGTCTTTGAAATAGGTAAAGAACCCAGTACAAGTTCTATTGAAAACTCAACTTCACGATTTGGTGGAAGACCAGGAAATTCCTCTGGAAAGACATCATCAAATTCTCGTACAATGGGCGTATTCTTAATCGAGAGTTTCTCTCCAACCATTTTAGATAAATAACCTTCATTTAGTGGAATCAAGACCCATAGGATGGATGAAATTTCCACTGGAAGGTTATGTTCATCCTTGCATTGATAGACGATCATAGATTGATCTGGAATATGAAATGTGACTTACCTTCTTTGGAAATTGATATGAGATCCATATAAAGAAACCCAATCCATGCCAAGAATCACATCAAATTACACTATAGGAAGGATCACAAGATTTTTAGGAAGCAATTTCCCACAAACTTCAATCAGAGAAGAATTATAAACTTTTGATGTGACTGTTGTTCCATTAGGGGTTGTCAGAGCTAACTCAACATATAATTGTTGAGGTAATATGAAAATACAATTGGAAAATTTTTCAGAAATAAAAGAGCGGGTGGATCAAGAATCAAATAAAACATTTGCTACTTTAGATTGGATGGTAAGTTTACCTTTCACCACTTCGTTATCATACTCCACATCGCTGATAGAAATTTCATGTGACATTCCTTTGTCTTTAGCCTTAAGAGTTTGTTGATGTCAGTCACCATCAACAACCCTTGGATTAGGGCATTGATTAGCATAATGCCCCATTTCCTTGCACTTGTAACATTGAAGTGTAGGAGGTTCACTATGTGTAGCCTTTTCTTTGTTCGCATCACTAGACATATTCTTCCCATCATTGTGGAATTCAAATGCCCGATGACCTTCTTTTCCACATTTGAAACATTTACTTGTCCCTTTAAGACAACTCCCTCCATGTTTCTTTCCACACTTTATGCATAAGGGAAAATAATCTTCTTTTCAGTGTGGTCTTTAGATTTCCCTTTGAATTCTATTTTCCTCTTTTTATCAAACACAAATGACTGATGGGTTACTCCAATCTCCATCTCAACCTTGAGAGCACATCGAATGATTTCCTTGTAGCTATTGAAGTCCCTTATGGATAATGCCCTTAGAAGACTTGGTTTTAAGTATAAGGACCTGACCTTAAACATTACTTATTATTGAATTAAATGAATAATTCACATTGAGGATCTTTTCAGGTTTAGATTTTTAGAGAATTAGGACATAACTATTACATCTCAAAGGTTACAAAGTAGACACATCTACTCAGCTTCCATTTTTTTTCACAAAAATAAAAACTCTTGAACAAAAGAGTCATGTCTAGTTCCTTGTTTTAGACAGCCTGACATTTCATTGATCCCATACTTGACCCTATTCAACTTTATATCCTGTGAAAAACATTTCAAAAAAACTTGGGATGAGCATAAAAATCTCAATAAGGGTTATAACAATACGGAAAGAAAACATTAGTCCATGTATACATAAGAATCAATGAAATCATACTTTACTCATAAAGAATAAGCAATTTAACATACCTCATGAAATCATAAGATTTACGAATAACTCATAGAAATCATAAGATTTACGAATAACTCATAGAAATCATAAGACATAAAGTTAACTTGAGGCATTTATAACATTCTTACGTAGGGAGTAACCCTCATGGTTACGTTTGGAATACCCATCACAGTATATTCCCTAAATCTCTTCGGAGAAACCTTAACGTTTAACTCCTTCGCGTTACCCAATGCATTGGAGAGATATATCGTGCTCACCCGCCCTTAGTTTATCATGGAACCACCCATCTTCATAACAATGCCCAAGAACCATAACATAATCATATCACATAAAACATGTATAAAGGAAACATAACATTTCCACTTTTCAATCACAAGATATCAATACAACACATTGATATAAAAACATTATGAAAACCATTTTCAATACCAAAATAAAATAAAAGTAAAAGATGGTATTTATTTTTTTCATTTTTTTAAAAAGTTATGGCTTGTAGAGGAAGATGAAGCTCAAATAATGGTCACGGCGGTAGAGAAGTCATTGTCGCCGCATACGTACGACAAAAAAAACATTCCCTTTTTTCGTTTAGTAAATGCTTCGTATAAAAAGATTCCTTTTGAATAAACGTAAAAGTCAAAGGGGTTTATACACTGTATAAAATAAAGTTGTGTATAAAACATAATATGCCTGAATGAAAGGATATTGAGACGAAGTCCCTTACCGATTTGGGTAACTTTCGAAACGTACACTCCATGAAAGAAGGGTCATTCAATAAAGATGTAAATACCCATAAATGAGAGTATATTATAAAAATAGTAAAATAATGGGCAGTACATACACCACTCAAAGTAAATAGTTTCCAATGTAGCATGAATCTCACAGGAATAAAAAGTCAGATGAAAATCCCCTTATGAAAATTCGGCAGCCTAACGGTACCACTTAAAAATTATTAAAATGAATTGATGAGAGTAATAGGGGGTATCTCATCATATGAAAATAAAAATGAAAGTATGTTGAATATAAAATAACATTATCCAACATAAGAACATGGAGAATAAATGAAATGACATAAAAGAGGGTACTTAAAAAAGAAAGAGAGAGGTCAGATCCCTTACCTCAAGTCCGACTTCTCTTGTTCATTTCTTTATATTCCTGAATAATAAACTTTTTTAAATTTATAATTGCTTAAGGTACTCCTTTAAATATTATTATTCAGTTAATATCACATATTATAATGTTATAATAATTGGTTATGTGAGTTCATATCGGACGTTTTTGTCGATGTTTGGTACATGATCTGTCAAAAATGAACTTGTTTGAAAATGATTGTCCATGTAGTTATAAGTAAATCATCTCCAGAATAGTATTACTAATTTATATATCATATATATCTAGTACATATTCATTTTATACTATTCCATAACATTTTTAGATAAAAATAAATGAAATGCACCATTCATGGAGACGGTAGGTCGTACGTACGCATGAACGCTACTTTCATTTCTTTGACATATCAATGGAATTAAAAACAATTGATATATATATATATATATTATAATTCCAGTATAATATATATTTTTTATAGGTCACATAAGTTCATCAATTTCATTCTTTATACATTCCATGTATTGCATGAACGAGTCACATCACTTGAGGGGGCGGTAGTCCACACTTCCTCGTATGAAATTATCGCATTTGCACAACATGCAAAGCATAAAGTTATGTTTTGAATATAAAATACAGAAGCATATGGAAAACATAAATACCATATATATCATATATAAAATATAGTGACATCATAATGGCCGCCATGAAAGGTGTTAAGAGAAGATTGAACAATCATAATTAGTGAGGCAGTAATTTTCCATCCACAGAAACAGTATGTTCTTTAACCATTAGAAGGAGGTGTGTGTAAGTGTAGCTAGAATAATTAACATAAAAACATGATAGTATATTGAAGATACTGGTTTTGTTACAAAATAAAGGAACAAAAATAGGTTAGGGGTTTGGAGAAGCAAAATAAAACAAAATAACACAAGTGAAGACATTACCTTTAAATCAGGTAACTCCTCTTGGTTTGAACCAAAAGGGTTTCTTGAAGAGAATTCTGCCAAAGGTGAGGATTCAATGATGAAGAGAGGGATGTGGAGAGATGAAATGGGCAGGGGTTGTCTGAGCCAAAGGCTTGATAGGTGATGGTAATGTGGTAGAGGTGGGGGCCTTTTATAAGAGAAGAGGAGGGGAACTCTTGGAAAGTTATAAAATATTACTTTATTATAAAATGATTTTCGGATTTTAAAGGTCCCAAAAGGATATATTTCTAGGAAAAGGTGATAAGGTTTCTAAATCCACCCATCCAATAGGTTTGTGACAAGTTTAGGACTTATATTTCACCTTATCTTCTCATTTTATTTAAATCTTTCATTTAGGAGGTAATCACTGCATCATCACGGTGTCATAAATAAAATAATTTATTTAATGTCTAAAAATTATAAAAAAATATAATGATGTAAGAAATATTTTTATATTTCTAATGAATATTTATAGTAAAAAATATTACTTGTATAACACCATGTAAAAATTGTTTTAGCAAACCAATACATGTTTGTGACATTTTAATTTTAACTTTAAATAAAAAGTTATTAATGTCATTTTCCAACCAAAGTGGCTCCATGAGGTCCCCAAGTTTACCCATGGATTTTCTTGGTCGGCCATGACTCATCCAATAAGGTTAGGACACGTGTAAAGGTCATTTAATATTATTATAACATTATCTTTACCTTAAATTACACTAATTACCTCTAATCGCGATTTATAAAACTTAAATGTTACTATTCACCAAAAAATTATTTTAATCTCATTGAACCACATTTTACTTCCTAATGACAACCATGTATGTTGGTTTTTTGAAAATAAAATCACAAAAAGTGGTAAAGTTTCATTTAAACGAAAAATTAGTTTAACTACCACTTAGTGGTTTCACTATTTATAAAAAATTGAAGTTTTTCAGAAAAATACCAAAAATTCACCCTAAGCTATATTTGATATTCTGAATTCAAAAATTATGTCTATTTTACAAAATTAAAAATATATAAGTTTCATTAATTAATTTAATAATTTATTCCCGTTGTCAAAACAAATAGCGTGTTTTTAAGAAACAATATCTATTAAAAGATTGACACCAGTTTAAGTCCAATTTCATAGTGAAATTAATTCCAATGACCACAATTGGATTAAATGGTAAAAATATATTCTAAATAAACTTTAATCTCAATTAAAAAGATAATCTATCCATATAAATAAATCATATTAAAAGTGTGTTTTGAATTAAAATGCAACATTTTCACTAAAAATGATCTTTATCGGAAAAATAACAAAATTTTACACAAAGTAAATTTTGATATCCAGATTATAAAGAAGGATTTTATTTTGTCAAATACAACATATAAAATTGTCAAAAGTATATTTAAAAAGGGTTCTCCATCAAAAGGCGGTTAATCGACCTTTTAAAGAATATTAGAAGATTTATACTTAAAATTGGATTCATTTGCATTTTAAGCCTCTAACATTTATTGGCTAAATGTAAAAATATTTAACAAACATATGTAATAATTTTGTAGTTATTTCTGTTTATTCTCGCCATTACAACGTCTAGATGTTAACTATTATAATATTATTATATTATTAGTGTGCAAGGTAAGATTTCAAAAAAAAAAACTCGTTGTTGCGTATTGGGTACGCCATCGAGCATAGCATTCCCTTTAAAGTAGTATTAACATTTTATTCACAAATATTGATAAAAATTAGAATTTAATATTATTTATTTACCTGGGATGTTACATCCTTCCCCCCTTTTGGGAATTGCGTCCTCGCAATTTCAAAATTGGGCTTGGAAACTTCATTGAAAGTCCCACATCAGAACAAGAGTCAGTAAAACTATCACTTTAAAAGAAAGGGAGAGAAGTAAAAAGGTCACCCAAGTTAACCCATACTAGGATTCCAAGTATGAAAATATGGATATGGAGGAGAAAACAAAGGGTCATGTTCTGATGGAGAGTCATAGTAAACATGTATAGGAGAAAGTTAACCACAAGAAAATTACAAACTTGTGATGGGTTAAACGGTATTTGATTCCCCAGTAGGAAAAGTTAACAGACAAAATTTTTGTTTTAAGTTACTCTTAATTGAGGAATTTATTTTTGAGCTTAACTAAATCATAATGAAACATACTTACTTGTCACGTAGACTTTCAACTTTTACTAGATTCCTTAATCAAACTCATATTTTCTCCAAAAGACGAGTATTTAGGAAGACTTGTTCGCATTAAGAGTACTATAATCAACTTCTTGAGAATCACCTAATCCACAAAAGAGAACTATATATTTCCCATGTCTTTATATCTCAAAAAAAAAACCAAACCAAAAAGTTTAGTACGAGATCAGATAATAACCAAAAAGGATATTTTTTCTACAAAAAGAAAAACTACTCGTAATCTCCAAAATTTGTCAAACAAAACCCAAAGTTCAACGAAGACCATTCAAAAAAAAATTTGTCCATAAAAAATCTTCAAAGTAAACCCAACTAAGATTGAAACCCAAATATTTGAAGGATTTAATCACATAGTATCCCAAGGTACAAATTAACATTTATCTCCAAATAACATCAGTTGCTCTTAAAGTCTCATACTGAAAATTAATTAACCTAATCACATATCCTCCATGATAGGTTAATAATTTCCATAGATAACCCAAAATAAACTTTCTCTTGATTCATAAAATAATCTAACTAAAAAAAATTAGTCAAACTAACCAGGTACTTCACGTAGTCCAGTGGTAGGTGATAAATACCATTCGCACTTTGGTTGTGGGTTTGATTCCTACAGTTTTGTCTGACACGACGGGATGTCACACGGTCTGTGTGTTGTCCTTTTTCTAAAACTATATAATCCTTAAAACATTACCCAAAACGAGATAAAATCTTCAAAAATAACCATAACATAATTTAACCTCAAGTTTATCTCATGTCGTTCATATTCCATCATAACGTATAGTAACCCATAATTACCTCAAAAGTAAGGATCATATAAACCCTAATGGTTACCTTTATAATTATTACCCGAAATTCCATGTCAAGTTGGTTCTCTCGTACATGATGCATTAGAGAACTCATCAAGGTTCAAGTGGTTGATCATGACTCCTGATAGTTGGTTTAGAATAACCAAGAGATTTCTCATTGAATCCCCCATTTCATCCAGTCTCTTAATTAGAGAACCACCACAGTTTCCTTCAAACCCATTGTCACTTTGGTGCCTACTAGATCCATCCATTTACTAAAACCAAAAATGTCAGTGTGAGTATATCAACAAAATCATTATGTACTAAAGAGGAAGATAAAAACTAAGATATACTTATCCAAGTTATCTCAAACTCATTCCAACCTTCAAAAATAACAATGACTCTATCTAATATAATAACCATTGAGGTTATACACAACTTGTCACTTAACACTCTAACCTCTAAAGTTATCTAAACCGTCCTTTGATACCAACTATAAGGACCTGGACTTAAACATTACTTATTATTGAATTAAATGAATAATTCACATTGAGGATCTTTTCAGGTTTAGAGTTTTAGAGAATTAGGACATGACTATTACATGTCAAAGGTTACAAAGTAGACACATCTACTCAGCTTCCATTTTTTTCCCACAAAAATAAAAACTCTTGAACAAAAGAGTCATGTATAGTTCCTTGTTTTAGACAGCCTGACATTTCCTTGATCCCATCCTTGACCCTATTCAACTTTATATCCTGTGAAAAACATTTCAAAAAAACATGGGATGAGCATAAAAAGATCAGTAAGGGTTATAACAATACGGAAAGAAAACATTAGTCCATGTATACATAAGAATCAATGAAATCATACTTTACTCATAAATTATAAGCAATTTAACATACCTCATGAAATCATAAGATTTATGAATAACTCATAGAAATCATAATATTTACGAATAACTCATAGAAATCATAATACATAAAGTTAACTTAAGGCATTCATAACATTATTACGTAGAGAGTAACCCTCATGGTTACGTTTGGAATACCCATCACAGTATATTCCCTAAATATCTTTGGAGAAAACTTAATGTTTAATTCCTTCACATTACCCAATGCATTGGAGAGCTATATCGGGATCACCCGCCCTTAGTTTATCACGGAACCACCCGTCTTCATAACAATGCCCAAGAACCATAACATAATCGTATCACATAAAACATGTATAAAGGAAACATAACATTTCCACTTTTCAATCACAAGATATCAATACAAAACATTGATATAAAAACATTATGAAAACCATTTTCAATACCAAAATAAAAGAAAAGTAAAACATGGTATTTTTTTTTCATTTTTTTTAAAAGTTATGGCTTGTGGAGGAAGCTGAAGCTCAAATAATGGTCACGACGGCAGAGAAGTCATTGTCGCTGCATACGTACGACAGAAAAAAACATTCCCTTTTGTCATTTAGTAAACGCTTCGTATAAAAAGATTCCTTTTTAATAAATGTAAAAGTCAAAGGGGTTTATACACCGTATAAAATAAAGTTATGTATAAAATATAATATGTCTCAATGAAAGGAGATTGAGACGAAGCCCCTTACCGATTTGGGTAACTTTCGAAACGTACACCCCATGAAAGAAGGGTCATACAATAAAGATGTAAATACCCATAAATGAGAGTATATTATAAAAATAGTAAAATAATGGGCAGTACATACACCACTCAAAGGAAATAGTGGCCAATGTAGCATGAATCTCACATGAATAAAAAGTCAGATGAAAATCCCCTTATGAAAATTCGGCACCCTAACGACGCCACTTAAAAATTCTTAAAATGAATTGATGAGAGTAATAGAGGGAATATAATCATATGAAAATAAAAATTAAAGTATGGTGAATATAAAATAACATCCTCCAACATAATAACATAGAGCATAAATTAAAGGACATAAAAGAGGGTACTTAAAAAGAAAGAGAGAGGTCGGATCCCTTACCTCAAGTCCGACTTGTCTTGTTCGTTTCTTTATATTACTGAATAATAAACTTTGGTAAATTTATAATTGATTAAGGTCCTCCTTTAAATATTATTATTCAGTTAATATCACATATTAGAATGTTATAATAATTGGTTATGTGAGTTCATATCAGACATTTTTGTCGATGTTTGGTACATGAGTCAAAAAATGAACTTGTTTGAAAATGATTGTCCATGTAGTTATAAGTAAATCATCTCCAGAATAGTATTAATGATTTATATATCATATATATCTAGTACATATTCATTTTATACTATTCCATAACATTTGGAGATAAAAATAAATGAAATGCACCATTCATGGAGACGGTAGTCCGTACGTACGCATGAACGCTACTTTCATTTCTTTGACATATTAATGGAATTAAAAATAATTGAGATATATATATATATATATATATATTATAATTACAGTATAATATATATGTTTTATAGGTCACATAAGTTCATCAATTTCATTATTTATACATTCCATGTATTGCATGAACGAGTCACATCACTTGAGGGGGCGGTAGTCCACAGTTCCTCGTATGAAATTATCGCATTTGCACAACATGCAAAGCATAAAGTTATGTTTTAAATATAAAATACAGAAGAATATGGAAAAAATAAATGCCATATATATCATATATAAAATACAGTGAAATCATAATGGCCACCATGAAAGGTGTTAAGAGAAGATTGAACTATCATCGTTTCGTGAGGCAGTAATTCGCCATCCACAGAAACAGTATGTTCTTTAACCATTATATGGAGGTGTGTGTAAGTGTAGCTCTAATACTTCACATAAAAACATCATAGTATATTTAAGATTCTGGTTTTTTTACAAAATAAAGTAACAAAAAGAGTTTAGGGGTTTGGAGAAGCAAAATAAAACAAAAGAACACAAGTGAAGACATTACCTTTAAATCGGGTAACTCCTCTTGGTTTGAACCAAAAGGGTTTCTTGAAGAGAATTATGCCAAAGGTGAGGATTAAATGATGAATAGAGGGATGTGGAGAGATGAAATGGGTAGGGTTTGTCCGATCCAAAGGCTTTAGAGGTGTGGGTAATGTGGTAGAGGTGGGGGCCTTTTATAAGAGAAGAGGAGGGGCACTCTTGGAAAGTTATAAAATATTACTTTATTATAAAATGATTTTCGGATTTTAATGGTCCCAAAAGGATATATTTAGAGGATAAGGTGATAAGGTTTCTAAATCCACCCATTCAATAGGTTTGTGACAAGTTTAGGACTTATATTTCACCTTATCTTCTCATTTTATTTAAATCGTTAATTTAGAAGGTAATCACTACATCATCACGGTGTCATAAATAAAATAATTTTTTAATGTCTAAAAATTATAAAAAAATATCATGATGTATGAAATCTTTTTATATTTCTAATGAATATTTATATTAAAAAATATTACTTGTATAACCCCATGTAAAAATTGTTTTAGTAAAACAATACATGTTTGTGACATTTTAATTTTAACTTTAAATAAAAAGTTATTAATGTCATTTTCCAACCAAAGTGGCACCATGGGATCCCCAAGTTGACCCATGGATTGTCTTGGTCGTCCATGATGCATAAAATAAGGTTAGGACATGTGTCAAGGTCATTTAATATTATTATAACATTATCTTTACCTTAAATTACACTAATTATCTCTAATCGCGATTAATAAAACTTAAATGTTACTATTCACCAAAAAATTATTTTAATCTCATTGAACCACATTTTACTTCCTAATGACAACCATCTATATCGTATTTTTGAAAATAAAATCACAGAAGTGGTAAAGTTTCATTTAAACGAAAAATCAGTTTCTTTAACTACCACTTAGTGGTTTCACTATTCATAAAAAATTGAAGTTTTTCAGAAAAATACCAAAAATTCACCCTAAGCTACATTTTATATTCCGAATTCAAAAATTATGTCTATTTTAAAAAATTAAAAATATATAATTTGCATTAATTAATTTAATAATTCATTCCCGCTGTCAAAAAAATAGCGTGTTTTTAAGAAACAATATTTATTAAAAGATTGACACTAGTTTAAGTCCAATTTCAAAGTGAAATTAATTCCAATGACCACCATTGGATTAAATGGTAAAAATATATTCTAAATACAATTTAATATCAATTAAAAATATTATCTATCCATATAAATAAATCATATTAAAAGGAGGTTTTGAATTAAAATGCAACATTTTCACTAAAAATGATCTTTATCGGAAAAATAACAAAAATTTACACAAAGTAAATTTTGATATCCAGATTCTAAAGAAGGATTTTATTTTGTCAAATACAACATATAAAATTGTCAAAATTATATTTAAAAAGTGTTCTCCATCAAAAGGTGGTTAATCGACCTTTTAAAGAATATTAAAAGATTTATGCTTAAAATTGGATTCATTTTCATTTTAAGCCTCTAACATTTATTGGATAAATGTAAAAATATTTAACAAACATATGTAATCATTTTGTAGTTATTTCTGTTCATTCCTGCCATTACAACGGCTAGGCGTTAACTATTATAATATTATTATATTATCAGTGTGCAGCGTAAGATTTTAAAGAAACTCGTTGTTGCGTATTGGGTACGCCATGGAGCATAGAATTCCCTTTAAAGTAGTATTAACATTTTATTCACAAATATTGATAAACATTAGAATGTAATATTATTTATTTACCTGGGATGTTACATTAAGCCACTAAAGAATTGATCGATCTTACTCTCAGGTTAGATAATAATCCCAGAAGCGTACCTTGCAAGTCTTGTAAAATTTGCTTTATAGGTACCAACAGATTCATCATACTTTTTCTTCAGTTAAAGAAACTCCTTATCAATATTTGTTCGAAGAATACGAGGGAAGTACTTATTGAAAAATAAGTTCTTGAACTCGTCCCATTCCATGGAATCAATTTCATCTCTTGGCCTCGTATCCTTGATAAGATTCCACCATTGATCAGCTTCACCTTCCAAATGATAAACTGCTAAGATGACTTTATCATGTTCAGAATATTGAAGAACTGAAAATATCTTTTCAGTGGTACTGATCCATTGTTCAACCACTAATGGATCAGTAGACCCACTGAATGAGGGTGGACGCTGCCTCATGAAGGATTCAATAGAATGTTTCTCCTTCCTTTGCTCATTTTGAAGTCCTGCGTGATTCATAGCTTGAGAAAGTTGTGTGAGCATGGCTAAAAGATTTTTCATTCCAGTTCCCATAATGTTTGGTTGCTCAGGGAGGAAATCATTGCATTTCCCATCGCATTCCGCATTAACACGGTTCCTTCGGGTTCCATCCATTGACTAAAACCAAGAAGAATAGTGTGAGAAACACTAATTATAATAGGAAAACCACATAATCAAGAATTAAATTTCACACTTAAGGTCTTATCATAGGTTTTTCATGGATTTATAAAACACTAAGATTGTTCTATGCTTAGATATATCCTTAGGGTTCTTACTAATGCTTTCACATCCTAGTTTCCAAAGGTTGACTATACCTTTCCTTTGATACCAACTATAACGACCCATAATTTACATACGTTGTTATTACTTCATAATTGAAGCATAATTATTACAACATATAACAAAACCACAATAGGACCATATAGGTATAGTGTCTTTAGAAACTAGGAAACATAAAAAACTGGTTCATAAAGCATCTACATTATCTCCCATTTATTTCAACATATCTAGAATCCCTTTTTGGCATATCCTACTTAATACCCTTCTTCCTGAACTAGGGAAAAGAAAACATACAAAAGGGTGAGCTCAAATTCTCAGTAAGGGTAAACGAAAGAAATATCAATCACATCATATTCATAAGAACATAACATTTTGGAAATCTTAACCTGCAAAAGAGATCATAATTTTATAACATGGGATAAATCATAGTAGTGAAATGTAATACCAATAATCATAACTTGAAACTTTTTGGAATACACACATAATCATAAAGAATCATTTCCTAGTAGTCAAGACTCATTTCCAAGACTATCTTAGCGGACAAAGTCCATTTATGAACTGAGTTCACTCCTCATTTCAGTCCTGTATCACTGAACCGGATTAACCTGCCGTTCCAGCCATGTCTATCTCATGAGATATAAATCATTACCCAATGAATTGGAGGGAGATATAGGTCCCACCCATCTCATAATGATACCATTATTATGTATTCCACAAGATCATAAATCATACATCATAGCATAAACCATGTAATAAAAATGGGATTCTTAAACTTCATGCCATCATAACATAATCCATATAAGATAAAAGGACATAATAAAAATAATTCCATAATAAAATAAACAAATCAATGTAAAAATAGGGATATAAACAGAACCCCATATTATCTTTGATGGAAAATAATTTAGATAAAACACTTGAACTCCATTCTTGAGGAAAATATCCTTTATACTTCAAAAACATTTTTCCTTTATTAAAATGTCGTACAATTTTAAACTAAAAGAAGTTGATTAAAAATAAACGTGAAAAATTTTAAAGGAAGATCATGGAAATAATGTTCTAAAAGTTCATTCAGGACATATAAGTTAAAAAACATCTTCTCGTACTTTGGCCGGAAAAGTCAAAAAGTACCTCGTACTAAAAATGAAAAAAGATTCCTTTAATGTATTTTACTAAAAACTCACCAATAAGTAATATTGGATTTAAAAAATTGTAGTAGGATAGAAATAATATTACATATTGAGGAAACGTGGATGTGGATTATAAATGTTCCCCAATAAATTTTGAAGTATAAACAATCTCGGATAAAAATGAGATTGCGAGATTTTCCCTTACCTTAGGTCCGATATGCTTTGTACGTGTTCGAAAATCCTGTATAATTATTTAAATAATGTTATTGACTTATTCCGTAATCATACTCATTGTTATGATATTATATATGGTCATATTCTTAGCTTCTTATTAGTAATATTTCATTGCTACTTGTTAGTCGGGTGTTTATTGCTTTTTGTTCTTATGCATGTTTTGTTGAATAAATTCTTATTCATATTTTTAGGTTATAGATACCTCATTTAAAGAATGATATTAGTGTAATATATATCATATTTATTCATTAAATTCATTTATATAATCATTATGCAATGAATATCATGTAGAATGAGTAGCATCACATCGTAGAGACGGTAGGCCGTACGTACGCACGAGCGATGATATCATTCCCATGATCATGGAATTGTATTTAAGTGTATGTATAATATTTCAGAATAAATATCACTTTAAAATAATCATATATAGTTATTCTTTACACCATTATACCCATCCAAGTAAGGTGGTGGTGGAAAACAGATTACACTACGACGTGGAGACGATATTCCGTACGTACGCACGCGGGGTGATTTCGTTTTCCGTAGGATGGATAGAAGGTGAAATAGGGTTGTTTCATATTTATAATAACATATCAGTATATTATTGATACTTATTTTATTACTTCATAATGAAACAACTAAATAAGAAGAAGTAGAAGAAGAAATAAAGTTGAAAGAATCGGTAATGAACATTACCTCTTCTTAACCTCCTCTTAGGGAACTAAAGATGGTCTTTAAAGAAGACCAGGACCTATAGGATGTTTCTAGGGAAGTGGAGAAGATAAATTGGTAGGGGTTGGAAGAGATTGAAGGCTCAAAGTGGTGTGAGGAGGAGAGGGAGGAGGTGCCCTTTTATAAGGGAGGAGAGGGGCACCTTAGAAAAAACTTAAAATATTATTTTATTATAAAGTCATATTCGGTTTTTAATAGCTCAAAATTGATTTATTTAGAATCTAAGGTGGGTATGGGTCGAAATACTCTCAACCAATAGATGTTAGACAAGTTTAGGTTACTATTTTAACCTTATCATTTAGATTTAAATCTAAGTTAAATAATTTAACTTTTAGCATGTCTTCTTATTTTCTTACACTATATGGTTAGTAAACTTACTATAACAAGACAAAAGAACCCCAAGTTGTTCATTATTAATATATATAACCTTATATAATTCATTTGGACCAACCTTATATTTTTAATAATAAAATAACAATTAATAATATAATATTTGTTTTAAAAACTATTTTATGTCAATTTTGACACTATTTGGTAATTGATTTTTGTGAAACTCATAACAGCATGATTAGTTTGAAAAAAGTTAATTAAATCAATATTAACATTTCATATTAACCTATAATTTTTTTTAATTCTTAAAAAGTTTCAAATTACATTTATTTTGGTATTTATAATATCAATTATGTTAATATTTCCTTAATAAGTTAATTACTTCATCATCATTTGTCATAAATAAATTAAATTATTTAAAGTATAAAAATTATAAATAAAATAACATTATGCATGAAATCTTGTTATATTTCTAATAAATATTTATATTCGAATTTATATTATTTATAACCCTATAGTAAAAATGTTTTAGTTATTAAACTTTGATTTTAACTATTTTAACTCTTCTTTAAATAAAATAATATTAAATGTCCTAATCTAATCCAAGTGGACCTAAATGGTCATATGTTATTCCTAAGATTTTTTTTGGTTGAATTAAACTTATCCAATAGAATTAGGACATGTGTTAGGGTAATAATAATATTATTTTTACCCTTAATTACCCTATTTACTTTTAACCTTGGTAAAAAAAGTAAAAAGTTACTATTCACCAAAAATTATTTTTATCTTATTGAACCAAATTTTACTCCTTGATAATAACCGTGTCTCTTGATTTTTTGAAATTCCACTCATAGAAGCGGTAAAATTAAGTTTTATGTAAATTTGGAAATTCTCCTAGGAGGTGGGTAAAAGACGGTGAAAAGTTCAATAAAATTTACATATATATAAAATTATTATAAAATGACTCCAATGAATTACATTGAACTTATATAGGTATTATGTATCAATTTTGACCTAAAATAAATTTAAATAAAATAAATAATTATTTAAATAAAAAGTCGGTTTTTAAATAGTAACCTAGTGTTTTCACTATTCATCAAAAATTGAAAGTTTTCAGAAAAATACCAAAACTTCACCCTAGGATAATTTTGATATTCCGAATCTAAAAATGAAGTCCATTTTGAAAGATAAAATTTATAAAATTTCAAAAAGTGGGTATTACTATTCATAATGGCTAGTTTTAATAATATTTTAATAGCATATCATTGTTTAGTGAAACTCGGTATTGCGTACAACACAAGCTATCGAGGAAGGTCGCGATTGCGTATAAAGAAATCCAAGATAGTGTTGTGTGTAGTGAAAGATTCCTTTGATGATGTATATAACATAAAAACAAAATATTTCTCATAAAAATCTTGGGTGTTACATTCTACCCCCCTTAAAATGAATTTCGCCCACGAAATTCGTCACGTTGTAACAAACAGATAAGGATACCTCTCCCTCATCATATCCCCAAGCTCCCATGTAGCTTCTTATAATTGGTAGTTCCTTCATAAAACTTTCACCAAGCGAGTGGTCTTCTTCGGTAGGACTTTTTTGCTACGATCCAAAATCTCTATTGGCTGTTCTTCATAAGAAAGATCTTGCTCCAATGGTACAACTTATGAGATGAGTATATGTGAAGGATTGGGTATGTACTTTCTCAGGAGAGATACATGGAACACATCGTGAAATTGAGAGAGATTCAGTGGAAGTGCCAATCGGTAAGATACCTTCCCAACACGATCTAGTATTTCAAAAGGACCGATATACCTAGGGCTCAGCTTTCCCTTCTTTCCAAATCTCATTACTCTCTTCCAAGGAGATATTCGTAAGAACACTTTATCACCCACTTCAAACTCTAGGTCTTTTCTTTGGTTATCGACATAAATGTTTTGTCGACTCTGAGCTTCTCTTATGCGTTGTTGAATAGATCGGACCTTTTCTTCCATCTCATCAACAAGATCAGGTCCTAATAGCTTTATTTCCCCAACTTCATCCCAGCAAGTTGGAGTTTAGCATTTCTTTCCATAGAGAGCTTCATAAGGATCCATCTAAATACTGGAGTGAAAGCTATCCTCCAATGGCCTGAAGGCCTTCATTTTTTATTGATTTTTGATAATCCACCTTTCAAGGGGTGAGGTGGAACCCTTACAAGGCTCGCAGGTGTAAGTATTACATGGCCCGTAGGCCTTAGAAGAATTCATTGACCACAGGCTTCAAACATTACATACAACCCAGACTAACTACTTGGAACTACTCCTCCCCAGCATCTTCATCGTGAAATCAGCTCTCCACCTTCGCATGGCTGTTTAGCTAGGAATTCCCATGCATGCACATGATTGTCCCGATGGTAGGTTCCATACCATCTCATTCTTGCAATCCGTTTAGCTTCTGCTGTGGTGAAAGCTCCTTGCTCATCCTCCTTGTAGAGCTTCTTCCTTGTAGGTTGTCTGGTTTGCATTTGCACTTAATGTGGCTCGAAGGCCTTGAGGTGGCCCAAAGGCCTTACTGACCTGAAGGCTTGGGTGGCCCGAAGGCCTTACAGGACTCAGGAACCAAATAGGTGGCCCGAAGGCCCAAACAGAGGCATATTCCAGGCTACTACAGTGCCAAATAGTGCCTGCTACAGTTCCCACTATAGTACCTGCTACAGTACTGCACAATCCCGCTATAGTACCTGCTACAGTGCTGCTACAGTAGCTGCTACAGTACTACTACAGTACCCCCCCAGAAATTCTACCTCCACATGGATTTGATCCCGGGTCGTTTGGATGCACTTACGGAGTCCTTACCAACTGGGCTAAGGCTCATGTGCTCTGGAGTGAAAGCTATTATTATAAGAAAATTCTACCAAAGGTAGGTGTTGATCCCAACCACCTTTGAAATCCATATAGCAAGCTCTCAACATGTCTTCTAGAGTTTTAATTGTTCTCTTAGACTGACCATCTGTCTGAGGATGATAAGCAGTGCTGAAACTCAACTCTGTATCTAACGTATGCTGAAGACTTCGCTAGAACTTCAAGGTAAACCTCGGATCCCGATCAGATATAATGGAAAGTGGTACTCCATGAAATCTTACCACTTCCTTTACATATATCTCGGCAAGATGATCAAGAGAGAAATCCTCTCTAATAGTAATGATGTGTGCCAACTTCGTAAGACGATCAACTATGACCAAGATAGAATTATTGCCTTTGGATGTTTTAGGAAGTCTGGTGACAAAGTCCATAGTGATGTTTTCCCATTTCCATTCGAGTATGGAAAATGGTTGTAACATCCCCTTAGACTTCTGTCTCTCAGATTTAACTTGCTGACAAACAAAGCATCGAGAGACATATTCAACAATATCTCTTTTCATGCCATCCCACCAGAAGTACTCTTTCTGGTCCCTATACATCTTCGTGCTTCCAGGATGAATAGAGAATGAAAAACTATGAGCTTCATCCAATATTTCCTTCTTTAATTCTGGGATGGGAGGAACACAAACCCGATTTCTGAACCTTATTATCCCATCAAAATCAAGGTTGAATTCAGGAACATTTCTCACCTTCTTTTATAACTCTACATCTTCTTTTTGTGCCTCTTTTAATCTTCACATGTATAGATGGTTGAACATTCATTTGATAAAGATAAGATTTTTCCCCTTCCATTATAATTCCATGATCCATCCTTTGTAAATCCATAAATATTGGATCTTTTGCGATCCTCATCATGGATAAGTTAGCATGGTCTTGTCGACTTAATGCATCTGCCACCTTGTTTTCTTTCCCAGGGTGATAATGAATCGAGCAGTCATAATACTTAATCAGCTTTAACCATCTTCTTTGGCACATATTCAGCTCCTTTTGTCTGAAAATATACTTTAAACTTTTATGATCAGTATAAATATCACACCTTTCACCATAGAGATAATGCCTTCGTATTTTTAATGCAAAGATTACCGCAGCTAACTCCAAATCATGAGTTGGGTAATTTTTCTCATGTATTTTCAACTGTCGTGAGGCATAAGCTATCACCATATCATTTTTCATGAGAACACACCCCAATCCCTTCTTGGATGCATCACTGTATATCACAAACCTTTATCCACTACAAGGAAGTGTGAGCACAGGTGCACTGGATAACCTTCTTTTTAACTCCTTGAAATTCTCTTCACACTCCTCCGTCCACACGAACTTAACTCCTTTTCGAGTCAACCTGGTGAGTGGATTAGATAATCGTGAAAAATATTTCACAAAATGTCGATAATATCCATCTAAACCAAGAAAACTTCAGATCTCCGTTACTGTTGTTGGTATTGACCATCTTTCGATAACCTCTGTTTTTGATGGATCCACAGATATCCCCTCTTTTGAGATTATGTGACCCAAAAATGAAACTTTTTTAAGCCAAAATTCACACTTGGTAAATTTGGCATAAAGCTTATCCTTTCTCAGGGTCTTCAATACAATTCTCAAGTGATTTTCATGTTCTTCCTTGCTATTTGAATATACAAGAATATCATCTATAAAGACTACCACAAACTGATCAAGATAGTCTCTAAAGACTATATTCATCAGATCCATGAAGATAGAAGGGGCATTAGTAAGACCAAATGGCATCACTATAAATTCATAGTGTCTATACATTGTACGGAAAGCCGTATTTGGTATATCCTCCCTTCTGACCCTTAATTGATGATACCCAGAATGAAGATCAATCTTGGAAAAGTATTGAGCTCCTCGTAGTTGGTCAAATAATTCATCAATGCGTGGGAGTGGATATTTTTTATTGATAGTGATCTTGTTAAGATCTCGATAATCAATGCAGAGTCTCATTGATCCATATTTCTTATTAACAAACAGAACAACTGCTCCCCAAGGTGATGCACTAGGGAATATGAATCCCTTATCAAGATTCTCTTGGAGTTGCTTCTTCAATTCCTGCAACTCAATTGGGGACATTCTATAAGGTGTATTTGAAATAGGTAAAGCACTCGGTACGAGTTCTATTGAAAACTCAACTTCACGATTTGGTGGAAGACCAGGAAATTCCTCCGGAAAGACATCATCAAATTCCCATAATGGGTATATTCTTAATCGTGAGTTTCTCTCCAACCATTTGAGATAAATAACCTTCATTTAGTGGAATCAAGACCCATAGGATGGATGAAATATCCACTGGAAGGTTATGTTCATTCTTACATCGATAGATGATCATAGATTGATCTGGAATATGAAATGTGACTTCCCTTCTTTGGAAATTGATATGAGATCCATATAAAGAAATCCAATCCATGCTAATAATCACATCAAATTCCACTATAGGAAGGATCAAACGATTTGCAGGAAGCACATTCCCACAAACTTCAATCGGAGAAGAATTATAAAATTTTTATGTGAATGTTGTGCCATTAGGGGTTGTCACAACTAACTCAACATCTAATTATTTAAGTTATACAATAATAACCTTAGAAAATTCTTCAGAAATAAAAGAGTGGGTGGATCCATAATCAAATAAAACATTTTCTACTTTAGAGTGGATGGTAAGTGTACCTTTCACCACTTCGTTATCATACTCCACATCGCTGATAGAAATTGCATGTGACTTTCCTTTGTCTTTATCCTTAAGAGTTTGTTGACATCGATCATCATCAACAACCCTTGGATTAGGGCATTGATTAGCATAATGCCCCATTTCCTTTCACTTGTAACATTGAAGTGTAGGAGGTGCACTCTGTGCAGCCTTTTCTTTGTTCGCATCACTAGACATATTCTTCCCATCATTGCAACATTCAAATGCCTGATGACCTTATTTTCAACATTTGAAAAATTTACTTTTCCCTTTAAGACAACTCCCTCCATGTTTCTTTCCACAGTTTATGCATAAGGGAAAAATCATCTTCTTTTCAGTGTGGTCTTTATATTTCCCTTTGAATTCAATTTTCCTCTTCTTATCAAACACATATGACTGATGGGTTACTCCAATCTCCATCTCAACCTTGAGAGAACATCGAACAATTTCCTCGTAGCTATTGAAGTCCCTTATGGCTAATGCCCTTTGAATACTTGGTTTTAACCCACTAAAGAATCGATTGATCTTACTCTCAGGTTGGATAATAATCTCAGAAGCATACCTTTCAAGTCTTGTAAAATTTTATTCATAGGTACCAACCGATTCAGCATCCTTTTTCTTCAGTTCAAGAAACTCTTTCTCTATCTTTGTTTGAAGAATACGAGGGAAGTACTTATTTACAAATACGTTCTTGAACTCGTCCCATTCCATGTACTCAATTTCATCTCTTGGCCTCATATTCTTGATAAGATTCCACCATTGATCAGCTTCACCTTCCAAACGATAAACTAATAAGATGACTTTATCATTTTTAGAACATTAAAGAACTGAAAATATCTTTTCAGTGGTACTGATCCATTGTTCAGCCACTAATGGATCAGTAGACCCACTGAATGAGGGTGGACGCAGCCTCATGAAGGATTCAACAGAATGTTGCTCCTTCTTATTCTCATTTGGAAGTCCTGCATGATTCATAGCTTGAGAAAGTTGTGTGAGCATGGCTACAAGATTTTTCATTCCAGCTCCCATAACATGTGGTTGCTCAGGGGGGAAATCATTGCATTGCCTGTCGCATTCCGCATTAACACGGTTCCTTTGAGTTCCAACCATTGACTAAAACCAAGAAGAATAGTGTGAGCAACACTAATTATAATAGGAAAACCACATAATCAAGAATTAAATTTCACACTTAAGGTCTTGTCATAGGTTGTTCACGGCCATTTATAAAACACTAAGATTATTCTATTTTTATATATATCCTTAGGGTTCTTACTAAGCCTTTCACATCCTAGTTTCCAAAGGTTGACTATACCTTTCCTCTGATACTAACTATAACAACCCATACTTTACATACATTATTATTACTTCATAATTGAAGCATACTTATTACAACATATAAAAAAACCATAATAGGACCGTATAGGTATAGTGTCTTTAGAAACTGGGAAACATAAACAACTGGTTCATAAAGCATCTACATTGTCTCCCATTTATTTCATCATATCTGGAATCCCTTTTTGGAATATCCTACTTAATACCCTTCATCCTGACCTGGGGAAAAGAAAACATATAAAAGGGTGAGCTCAAATGCTCAGTAAGGGTAAACAAGATAAATATCAACCACATCATATTCATAAGAACATAACATTTTGGAAATATTAACCTGCAAAAGATATCATAATTTCATAACATGGGATAAATCATAGTAGTGAAATGTAATCCCAATAATCATAACTTGAAACTTTGTGGCATACAAACATAATCATAGAGAATCATTTCTTAGTAGTCAAGACTCATTTCCAAGACTATCTTAGCGGACAAAGTCCATTTCTGAACCGAGTTCACTCCTCGTTTCAGTCCTGTATCACTGGAACAGATTAACCTGTCGTTCCAGCCATGTCTATATCATGAGATATAAATCATTACCCAATGCATTGGAGAGAGATATAGGTCCCAACCATCTCATAATGATACCATTCTTATGTGTGCCACAAGATCATAAATCATACATCATAGCATAACCCATGTAATAAAAATGGGATTCTTAAACATCATGCCATAATAACATAATCCATATAAGATAAAAGTACATAATAAAAATAATTCCATCATAACATAAACAAATCAATTTAAAAATAGGGATATAAACAGAACCCCATATTATCTTAGATGGAAAATAATTTTTATAAAACACTTGAACTCCATTCTTGAGGAAAATATCCTTTCTACTTCAAAAACATTTTTCCTTTATTAAAATGTCATACAATTTTAAACTAAAAGAAGTTAGTTAAAAATAAACTTGAAAACTTATAAAGGAAGCTTCATGGAAATAATGTTCTAAAATTCCATTCAGGCCGTATAAGTTAAAAAAAACATTCTTCTCGTACATTGGCCTGAAAAGTCAAAAAGTACCTTGTACTAAAAATGACAAAAGAATCCTTTCATGTATTTTACTAAAAACTCACCAATAAGTAATATTGGATTTAAACAATTTTATTAGTATATAAATAATATTACATATTTAGGAAACATGGATGTGGTTGATAAATGTTCCCCAGTAAATTCTGAAGTATAAACAATCTCGGATAAAAATGAGATTGCGAGATTTTCCCTTACCTTAGGTCCGATATGCTTTGTACGTGTCTGAACCTCCTATATAATTATTTAAATAATGTTATTGACTTATTACAGAATCATACTCATTGTTATGATATCATATATGGTCATATTCTTAGCTTCTTATTAGTAATATTTCATTGCTACTTGTTATTCGGGTGTTTATTTCTTTTTGTTCTTATGCATGTTTTGTCGAATAAATTCTTATTATTATTTTTAGGTTATAGATATCTCATTTAAAGAATGGTATTAGTGTAATATATATCATATTTATTCATTCAATTCATTTATATAATCATTATGCAATGAATATCATGTAGAACGAGCCACAACACATCGTGGAGACGGTAGGCCGTACGTACGCACGAGCGATGATATCGTTCCCATGATCATGGAATTGTATTGAAGTTTATGTATTATATTTCAGAATCAATATAACTTTACAATAATAATATATAGTTATTCTTTACACCATTATACCCATCCAAGTAAGGTGGTGGTGGAAAACAGATTACACCACAGCGTGGAGACGGTATTTCGTACGTACGCACGCGCAATGATTTTGTTTTCCATAGGATGGATAGAAGGTGAAATAGGGTTGTTTCATATTTATAATAACATATCAGTATATGAGTGATACTGATGTTATTACTTCATAATTAAACAACTAAAGAAGAAGAAGTAGAATAAGAAATAAAGTTGAAAGAATCAGTAACGGACATTACCTCTTCTTTGAAGCGCCTCTTCTTAACCTCATATTAGGGAACTAAATATGGTCTTTGAAGAAGACCAAAACCTATAGGATGTTTCTAGGGAAGTTTAGAAGAGAAATTGGCAGGGGTTGGCTGAGCTTGAAGGCTAAAAGTGGTGTGAGGATGAGAGGGAGGAGGTTCCCTTTTATAAGGGAGGAGAGGGACACCTTAGAAAAAACTTAAAATATTATTTTATTATAAAGTCATATTCGGTTTTTAATAGCTCAAAATTGATTTATTTCAAAGATAAGGTGGGGATGAGTCGAAATAATCTCAACCAATAGATTTTAGACAAGTTTAGGTTACTATTTTAACCTTATCATTTAGATTTAAATCTAAGTTAAATAATTTAACTTTTACCGTGTCTTCTTATTTTCTTACACTATATGGTTAATAAACTTACTATAACAAGCCAAAAGAACCCCAAGTTGTTCATTATTAATATATATAACCTTATCTAATACATTTTTCCGAACCTTATATTTTTAAGAATAAAATAACAATTAATAACATAATATTTTTTTTTAAAAACTATTTTATGTCAATTTTGACACTATTTGGTAACTGATTTTTGTGAAAATAATAACAGCATGATTAGTTCTAAAAAAGTTAATTAAATCAATAATAACATGTCATATTAACCTATAAAATTAGTTTAATTCTTAAAAAGTCTCAAATTACATTTATTTTGGTATTTATAATATTAATTATGTTAATATTTCTTTAATAAGGTAATTACTTCATCATCATTGTGTCATAATTAAATTAAATTATTTAAAGTATAAAAATTATAAATAAAATACCATTATATAGTAAATCCTGTTAGATTTCTAATGAATATTTATAGTAGAATTTATCTTATTTATAACCCTATATTAAAAATGTTTTAGTTATTAAACTTTGATTTTAACTATTTTAGCTCTTCTTTAAATAAAATAATATTAAATGTACTAATCTAATTAAAGTGGACCTAAATGGTCATATTTTATTCCTAAGGTTGTTTTTGGTCTAATTAAACTTATCCAATAGAATTAGGACACGTTTAAGGGTAATAATAATATCATTTTTACCCTTAATTACCCTATTTACTTTTAACCGTGGTAAAAAGAAGTAAAAAGTTACTATTCACAAAAAAAATATTTTTATCTTATTGAACCATATTTTACTCCTTGATAATAACTGTGTTTATCGGATTTTCAAAATTCTACTCACAGAAGTGGTAAAATTAAGTTTTATGTAAATTTGCAAATTCTCCTAGGAGGTGGGTAAAAGACGGTGAAAAGTTCAATAAAATTTGTATATATCTAAAATTATTATAAAATGACTCTAATGAATTACATTGAACTTATATAGGTATTATGTATCAATTTTGACCTAAAATAAATTTAAATAAAAAAAATAATTATTTAAATAAAAAGTCCGTTTTTAAATAGTAACCCAGTGTTTTCACTATTCATCAAAAATTGAAAGTTTTCAGAAAAATTCCAAAATTTCACCCTAGGATAATTTTGATATTAAAAATCCAAAAATGAAGTCCATTTTGAAAGATAAAATTTATAAAATTTCAAAAAGTGGGTATTACTATTCATAACGGCTAGTTTTAATAATATTTTAATAGCATATCGTTGTTTAGTGAAATTCGGTATTGCGTACAAGACACGATATTGAGGAAGGTCGTGATTGCATGTAAAACAAGCCAAGCTAGTGTTGTGTGTAGTGAAATATTCCTTTGATGATGTATATAACATAAAAACAAAATATTTCTCATAAAAATCTCGGGTGTTACAATATGAGGGTTTTCGGGGTAGAGGAGATTTTTCAAGGGAGAGGCACATAGGGATGTGTGTGACGAAATTGAAAATTGAGGGATGGTATACCTATAGTTTCATTAAAATTGTTGGGAAAGCTTTACCTAGAACATATATACAAATTATTTTTAAACCATTTGTATATATGCGTGGGTATATACCAATTTTCTAGTAGTTTAAGGTTAAATGAACCATGGACACATCTTCCCTTTCTTACTAAAACACATCACACTTTTCCATAGAGAAACTTTGAGAAAGACATGATCATCTACCTTGAAAGAATGTTCCTTCCTTTGGTTATCTACATAAATTTTCTACCTACTCTGAGCTTTGCTCATACATTACTAGATCATATTTACATTCTCAACCACTTCCTCTACTAATTATAGTCCCATCAACTTCCTTTTTCCGACATCATCCCAAAATACTAGAGTTCGACACCTCTTTCCATGTAATTCCTCAAAATGTTACATATGTATATTGAAATGAAAACTATTATTATAAGAAAACTCAATTGAAGAAAGATATTGAACTCAAAATCCATGGTAATCCATATAAAAATCATGTAATATGTATTCCAATGTATGAATTGTTCACTCAACCTGTTCATCTAATTGAGGATTAAAGGACGTGATGAAATTTAATTCTGTTCCCAAGGACTTTTGAAGGCCTTTCCAAAAGATAAAAGTGAACCATGGATCACAATCAGATATAATGGAGAGAGGAACTCCATGTAACCTGACTATCTCTTAGAGGTATTTTCAAGAAATATGATCCAAATACATAGTATATTGAATAATAAGAAAGTGTATATATTTAGTTATTCAATCAACAATAACCCCAATCGTATTATTACCTCAAGAAGTCTTTGGTAGTAACTCAATGAAATCCATGGATATATTTTCTCATTTCCACTATAGCACTGGAAAGGATGAAGAATCCCCTTTGGTAGTTGTTTCTATACATTAACCTATTGACAATTAAAACATTTCATGATAAAATAAAAAATATCTCTTTTAATTCTATCCCACCAGTAATACCCCTAAAGGTCTATATATATCTTAATTCTTCTAGGATAAGCTGAAAACAGAGAACTATGAGCTTCACTTAATAACTATTTCTTCAACTGTGAATCCTAAGACACATATAAGCATTTACCAAATCTCAAAACACAATATTTATCAATTTAAAATTCTCAAAACTTACCCTTTTTAAAAATTCTAGATTTTTATGAAACTCACGGTCTTCTATCTATAATTTCTTAATTCTATATGAGAGAGATGATCACACTAACACCTAAAACAAAATAGAGGAATTCCCTACACCAACAAATTCCAAGACAAAATTCATCAAATCATTAATCAATGGGTCATGTTCTAAATGTAACATGGTTAATATAGAATGATTTTTTGGACTCAAGGCATCCTCTTCTTTGTTCATTTTTCTAGGATGGTAGCTTATTGTGCAATCATAATCCTTTATCATTTAAAGATATCTTCTCTGCCACATGTTTAATTCATTTTGAGTGAATATATACTTAAAAAATTTATCATCTATATATATTTCACATTGGATCTATATAAATGATCTATACAAAATTTTAAAGTGAAAACCACTGCTACTATTTCCAGATCATGTGTGGGATAATTTAACTCATGAGGTTTTAGTTGCCTTGAAGCATAAACAATTACCTGATCATTCAGCATCATTTGAAACCAAGTAACTTTAATAAAACATCACTGTAGATTAAAAACTCTCTATTTATGGAAGGCATATCCAAAACTAGATCATTCACCATTCTTCTTTTCAGTTCCTGAAAAAAACATCACAACCTTTAATAAAAATAAATTTTACCCCTTCTCGTTTTAACTTAGTTAGTGGTCTAGATAACTGTGCAAAGTTTCAAAAAAAAAAATGGTAATATCCTCATAATCCAAGAAAAATAAAAATCTATGTATCATTTTTAGGTATTGGTTTTTAATAAACCACTTTAATTTTGGTGGGATCAACTACTATGCCTTCCTTGTTTACAATATTCCCAAGAAAAGAAATATGTTGTAACAAAAAATTACATTTTCTAAATTTCTTATATAAATTATTTTCATTAAGGGTTTTTAGAACAATACATAGATGTTTTTCATGTTCCTCATAGAATTTTTAATAAACCAAAATTTCATCAATAAAAAAAACAACAAACTTATCCAAATTTTCATGGAAAATTATATTCATGCAATCCATAAATATAGTAGAGGAATATTTCAAACCAAAGGGAATTAAAAAAAACTCTTAATTATAATATCTAATTCAGAATCAAATTTTTGGAATTTTATCCTTATTCACCTTCAGCTAATCATACCTGGATCTCATGCCAACCTTGGGAAAAATACCGAGCACCCTAAAGATAAGGAAAAAATTCATCGATATGAGGTAATGGATACTTATTCTTAATATTAATGTTATTCAAAGCTCAATAATAAATTAAAATTATCATGGAACCATATTTATTTTTAACAAAAAATAGGATCCACCCCATGGTAAAGTGAAAATATGAATGAAGCCTTTGTCAAGTAAATTCTACAACTAGTTTTTTAATTTTAGAATTCCTACTTGATCCATTAAATAAGGGGGTTTTGAAATTGTATTAGAATTAGAAACTATGTCAATAGTAAATTAAAATTCCCAATTAGGTATAACACTAAGAAAATAATCAGGAAAACATCTAAGAATTCATTTACCATTGGAACATCATTAATCTGAACGATTACCTTATTTTCAACAATATGTGCTGTATAAATTTAATTTCTATATTTTAATAATTTATCAACTTCCTAACATGTTATAGATGACATAATTTCATTATTTTATACAAACTGAAAATCTTTTTAAAAAAATTTTCTTTAGATCTACAATCAATCTTAACATGGTAAATAGAAAACCAATCCATACCTAGAAAAACATCAAAATCTAATAAGGAAAAAACAATAAGTTTTCCAAGTAATTAATTTCCATTGAAAACAATAGGAATATTCTTATAATTACTTTATTACGTTAATATTTCTCCCTGGTGTTATAACCATAAGTTATAGTTTCATTTACTGAGGTAAAATTTCTAATTTACTTGAAAATTTCTCAGAAATAAAAAAATGTGTAGACCCCATATCAAACAAGACATTAGAAAACTATGAGTATAAAAATGTACCTAATACCACTTCATTGGCTGGATTAACATCTATTTAAGTAGATGAAAAGGATATCACTACATATTTCTAATTATAGTTTGGTTTCTTCCCATCATTCATATCTTTCTTTGGGAAAATATTTTCATAATGACCCATCCCACCACATTTAAAACTCTTTACAATTTTCTTATGAGAATTAAACCTAGGATCATATTCATTATACTATATGGACATATTTACAAACTTACCACATAAGAAACACTTCCCAGATTTGTTAACAAATTCCCCAGGCTACCTTTTACCATACTTTTTAAAAACTGGAAAATAGATTTTCTTACCTTCAAATTTCATTAATTGATTCTTACCTATTGCTTCCTATCTGAATATTTCTTCCACATATTTTAAAAGTAAACTTGATCATAAAAAAACTCCATTTCAAACCTCTCATCATATCAAACAATTTTCTCACAGTTTTTGAATTCACAGGAGGACAAACCCCTTCAATATCTTGGCTTCAATCCTCAGTAAAAATGATTTATTTTACTGTTAAGATCCCAAATAATATTTGGAGAATACCTTTCCAAATGAGTGAAGTTTTCTTCATACACAAAAAATGAATCTTCCTCCTTTTGTTTCAAATCAATTAATTTGTTTTGCATCCTAAGTCGAACCAACTTAAAAAAATATTTTTTAAGTAAGAAATTCTTAAATTCATCCTATTCAAAGACATCGATCTCCTCACTATCCCTGCTATTCTTGTCCGTTTACCACCACTAATCATATTCACCTTAAAAATAGTAAATAAAAATAACAAACCTTTTATTATCTAAATACCCCATGAAATAAAATATTTTTTCAAGGGATTTAATCCACCCTTCATCCACAACTAGGTCAAAAGATCCATTAAAAGCAGGAGGATGTTGCCTCATAAAATGTCCCACTATCATCATGTTTATTTGTGGTAGATATGGTTGTTATATTGCATGTATTACACCACCAGTTATAGCCTGTTTCAACTATTCTATTACTATCACAATCAACTTGGTTTTAATTCCCTCTATTACAAGTTATAGATTCGTAATGATATCATCCTCTAAGTGACTTCCCACATCACCTTCCCTGTTTCTTCTATGGAAAACCTTTCTAAACATACGTATCTTAGATGCACCAATAGAGTAATATTAAATTTTATATATTATTTCTACACAAAAATAAGGTAAAAATCATTTATGGTATTCTATCGACATCATCTTAACCTCTATAGTCATCAAAATTGTTCTCTGGTACCAACTATAATGACCTAGTCAAAAACATTTCATAATATAGTAAATTCTATTAAAATTAACTTTCTTACATTCCCAAAGATATTTTTAGCTTAGAGTTTTAAAAATTTTGTAAATAATTCATACATGTCAACCCAAAATCATAAAAATTGGGTACTATAAAAAAAGTTTCCATTTCTTCTATAATACAAATGTTTTTAATAAAACATGAAATATTGTCATGAAAAATATTCACAACATTTAGCTTGAATTCTTCTTTTCTCTTACACATCCTTAAATCCTATGAAAAAACATTTTAATACATGTGATGATAATAAAAGGCTCTCTAAGGGACATAAAATAAATGAACCATTAGTATATGAAATCATTTTCCCAAATACATAATTATCACCCATAAAGTATTATATACTTACTCTATAAAAACATTATTTTTCCATAAAACATAGAAAAGATAAATAAACTATTTAGGTAACTTGGGGAATAATTTTCATACCATAAGTACATAGGATTGGAACTATCATGGCTACCTTATAATCTATAACACTCATTGATACCTTAAAATTTAACCCTTGTAGCTACCTTATGGTGTAACCATCACAGTTACACTTAGAATAACCATTACGGTCTACTTCCAGCATAAACATCCCCAATGCATTGGAAGGATATATAGGTCCCAAAAATCATCATAAACAATTCCCATGAACCATAATATATTAATAAAACATGAATACTTTCATCATAAAAAACATTCCTGTTGAATTTTGTAAAAAATAAAAATTTAAAAGATTATTTTTAAAGGAAATTCCCTTACCTTGGGATTGACTTACTTAAAACACGTTCATAAATACTTTATAATGGTTTAGATAATGTTATTAATTTATTAAAAAACTATATACATATTTATAATACCTTATAAAATCTCTTTATAACATCTTTCCACCAATTTATCAATAATAATTTGTTATTTTCATTATTTTAGGTGCATTTATTTCATAATTTCCATAGTTGGTTTATTTTTGGTTCTATTATTGAATGGAAGAAAAAATATAGAAGTGGAATTAAATGGTGTTAAAATGTTTCCAAAATTTTAAAAGATACCATATATAATTTTTTTCTAATATAAATATGATTCATTAGATAAAACATTAACAAAAATGATTTAATTTATTTTGGTGGTTTTTTACGACCATCATGAACTTATATCATTTTATTTAATATCATGTTTATATATTGGTTATAGAACATTATATAACTTATAATATGAATATTAAAGTATTTTTAACCATAATATTGGTTTTATGACTATCCTTGAAGGAGGTAAAAGAAAATTAAAATTTGACATCCATGAAGGTGGTGAATCGACATGTCACAGACGATGCTTTAATTTTCTAGAATAAGAGGAGAAGAGTAGAGGTTTTATGATGGATATTAAGTTAAAAATAAAATTATAGTATATTTAAGATACTAGAATTATCATTTCACTTTGTATAGGAGAGGTGAGGAGAATATATTAAAAAGAAAATAAATTGAAAAAAAGAAAAAGAAAGAGGATTTTACCTCTAGAATTCTTATCCCCAAGAACATCCTTAAGGAAATTGGATTTGGTATTTTTTTGAGAAAAAAGGATCCAGTAAATGGGGGAGATTATTGGTATTATTATTAGAAATAATTTTTAAAATATTCAATGATTTGTATGTGTAAGGAGAAGAGGTGGTGAGGGGTTGTATTTATTATTGAGGAGAGGAGTGTTTTTTGAATATCTTATTCATTAATTTATTTTTTTGGTTCAAGACTATGAATAGTTTGAAAATAATCACTAAATATATTAAAATAATAAGAGAAAGTTCGATATTATGATGATTATATTATAAATGAATCAAGTAATAGTGTATTTAACTTACAATGTTTATTCAACGTAAATTATGTAGTTTACAATTCACAAAAAATTCAAGTATTTTAGAAAAATACAAAAAATTAAACCTAACCATTTTTTGACATGTAGAATTAAAAAATGAATTCTATTTTATGAAAATAATTATCTAAATATGATAAATTTAATTTTTAATTAAAAGCATCATTTATTCAAAAAATAACAATTTTAAAATTATAACTGATTTTATGACACTTTGAAAAATTATTTAAGGCCACATAAAATTATATTATAATCATAAGAAAAAAATATTAATTTATAAATCTATTATATTAATATAAATTATATAAATTATAAAATTTTAGATAAAATTTTATATTTCATAAAAATACCAACACTTAATTTTTCATTTTAAAAACATTTATTTACTTATTACATGATATAAATATATCATATTTTACATATAAGATACATAAATTTTATTTATATTCACATAGGTGAGGTTACTATTCTATTAGAATATATTCCTTAATTTTGATAAATACCATTATTTCTTTATAAATTTATAATGAATTTTACTATTTAATTCTAAAATGAAAACAAATTATATTATATGTTCCTAGGTTGTTAAAGTATGTAGTTTAAATCAACCCAATAAATATAATTTTTAATATTAAATAAATTAAAGTGGAATATTTGGTTTTCATATCCTTTAAGAGATTATATGTTATTTACTTTTAAATATTTCTCTATTTGCATACTGGTTTCCACTGTGATAATTTTTGTTTTCTAATTATTGATAGGACTCACCATCTTTATAATTAGATAATCACTTAAATAATGTAATGAAATAGGATATGTGAAATTATAGAATTTTATAGCAATGTTGTTATTCAAATATTTTGGAATAAATATATAGTTAAAACTAAATAATATTGTTTTTTATTTTATACTATTTTAATTAATGTTTTCTATTGTTCTATTTGTGGTTATTATTATCATGTTTTTAATTATATTGGTGGGTTTTTATGGAAGTGGTTTGGAATTGTTGATGTGGGAAGGAAATAAGTGATTTTATGAAAGGGGAGGAATCAATTTTATGGTAATTTTCATGGGATGATGTGGTTGTTGATGCATTATTGAGAAGAGGTTGTGGTTGTGTCACAATTTCTTGATAACATTGAATGGAATTAAAACTAATGAAATTTCTAATGGATATGTGTAGTGATTAAATAAATTATGAGTGAAATATGATAAGTATAATGGTGATAAATAATTTTTAGAACATTGGATAATGATGTGTGAAAATGGGGTTTTTTAGAATTGAATGTTGATATTTTAAAATCAATATGGTATAGGTAATTTAATGTGCATAGTAAATTAAAGAAATATATAAATTGATAAGGAAATTATTAAATAGTAATTTACAATTGTTTAATGTCTTTTTGTAGATGAAATATTGTTAGTTTGTGTTGTGGATTGTTGTGAAATGATTATCAGTGTGTGGAAATGGTGATAAAGTGATTTCTCCATGTTATATTAATAAATGCAATGCATTTGAGAGTTTACCATTAGGATATGATTTTCTGGTGAAATATAAAATTTTATTTTCATGCTATTTCTCATGTAAGATTAACTATATCAAGTAAAATTACTAATACCAATATAATATTTTTTGGGTTATTTCCACAAAATATAGTATTGAGGTGATACTAATGATTGACTACTCCCCCTTCCCTGACCTCTCTTCCAGAAAAAGTGTGGGATGGATCAGGGTTATGAAATATATATCTACAAGCTATAATGTATTGAGGTTATGTTGTATATATATATAGTCTTATAAGTGTAACAACCCAGGTAAGTAAAGAATATGAAATTTTCATATTTATTAATATTTTTAAATTAATTATTAATTTTACTTTAAAGGGGATGCTATGTTCAATGGCATACCCAATACACAACAATGAGTTTCTTTGAAATCTTACATTGCATAATAATAATATAAAATTATTATTTTAAATGGTAGTTAACGCCTAGCCTTCGTATTGAAGGGAATGAAAAGAACTAACTACAATATGATTATACATGTTTGTTAAATGTTTTTATATTTATCCAATAAATTTTAGAGGCCTAAAATGTGACTGAATCTAATTTTAAGCATAATTTACTTTAAAAGGTTGATTTACCGCCTTTTAATGGAGAACACTCTTTAAATCTAGTTTTGGTCACTTTAATATATTCTATTTGACCTAATAAAATTGTTCTTTATAACCGGGACATCAAAATTCACTTTGGGTAAAATTTTGGTATTTTTCTGATAAAATTCAATTTTTGATTAATAGTGGAAAATACTGTATTTTAATTCAAAACTACCTTTTAATATAATTTATTTCTATGGTTTGACTATCTTTTTAATTGTATTTAAAGTGTAATTAGATTATATTTTTACCATGTAATCCAATGTTGGTCATTGGAAGAAATTTCACTTTGAAATTGGGCATAAACAAGTGTCAATCTTTTGATAATTATTATTTCTTAAAAACACATTTTTTGTTTTGAAAACGGGAATTAATTTTAAATTAATTAATACAACTTCTATGTTTTGAATTTGGTAAAATAGACATAATTTTTGACTTCAGAATATCAAATATATATTAGGATGAATTTTTGGTATTTTTCAGAAAAACTTCAATTTTTGATGAATAGTGAAACCACTAAGCAGTAGTTAAAAATATGATTTTTTCATTTAAATGAAATTTACCGCTTCTAAGAATTGAATTTCGAAAATCTGATATACATGGTTGTTATTATTAAGTAAAATTTGGTTCAATAAGATGAAAATAATTTTTGGTGAATAGTAACTTTTGACTTTTATTTACCATAGTTAAAGGTAAATAGGGTAATTCAAGGTAAAAAGAATATCATAATAATACAAAATTACCTTAACAGTTGTACTAACTTTATGGGATGAGTCATGGCTGACCATGGACATTCTTGGGGTCTATTTTGGGACCACATGGAGCCACTTAAGAGTGATAATGACACTTTATATTAATTAATTTAAAGTAAAGACAAAAATGACATAAAAAAATATCTTTTAGTAAATCAATTTTTACATGGGGTTATATAAGTTATATCTTCGAATATAAATATTATTTGGAAATATAAAAATATTTCCTACATCATGGTATTTTTTTATAATTTTTAAACATCAAATAAATAAAATTATTTATGACACAATAATGATGTAGTGTTTACCTCATTAATAAATGATTTAAATAAATAAGATTATAAAAATTAGAATAATATCCAAAACCTATACAATTATTATTGTATGATTTTATTATGACCATGAGTAATCTAATATTCGAATTTAATTAGTCTTGGACATTTTGAAACTGAAAATCATTATATAATAAAAAAATATTTTCACACTTTCCTAAAGAGCCCCTCTCCCCCATTATAAAAGGACACAACTTCTAACCCATTAATCACACCTATCAATCCACTTGGCTTGTCCAAACCTTACCCAAATAAGCTCTCAATATCCCTATCTTTAACCTAGAATCCTTAACTTAGGCATAAGTCACTTCAAGAAGTCCTTTGGTTCAAACCAAAGGGAGATACCCGATTTAAAGGTAACGTCTTCTCTTAAGTTATTTTGTTTTATTTTCCTTCTCCAACCCAATAAATTATTTTTATTCATTTCTTCTATAAAAACAAAAGTATCCTCGATATATTAGGTTTTTTTATGAGAAGTATTCGAACTAAACTTACACACACCTCTATCTAATGGATAAAGAACATACAGTTTCTGTGGACGACAAACTATCACCACACTAAACGATGATTGTTCAATCTTCTCCTACCACCTCTTATGTTGGTTATTATGACGAAAATGTATTTATATATGATATATATTATGTTTATTATTTCTTTATTCTTCTATATTTTTCATTTATATCATACCTTTATGGTTTCCATTGTGGGAAAACGTGATAATTTCATTTGAGGAAGTGCGGACTATCGCCCCGTCAAAGTGATATGACTCGTTCATGACTTACGTGGGATGTATAAAGGATGGAGTTAATGAAATTATATATTATATTATACTTTAATTATAATATATCTATATATATTTATGTTTTAATTTCATTAAATATGAAATAGAAATGAAAGTAGCGTCCATGCGTACTTACGACTTACCTTCTCCATGAACGGTGCATTTCATTTCTTACCTCTAAATGTTATGTAATATTATAAATAAATAAATATATATATACTGGATATATATGATATATATTATATTTAAATCATGAATATCATTCTGGATATAATGGACTTTTGACCACATGGACAACTTGTAATTATAAGGTGTTCATTTTTTACTCAAGTACCAAATATTGACAAAACGACCATTATTAACTTAAATGATTACATAATGTTTATAACACGGTAATAAGTGATATAAAAGGAATAATAAAATTAAAAAAGGTTCTTAATCAAGTATAAATTAACTTAAGTTTATTATTTAGGAATAACAAGGAATAAACGAGTCAAGTTGGACACAAGTTAAGGGGTTCCTTATCTCACTTTTAATTCTGTGAGATTTCCATTGTTCACCACTTATTTATTGCATATGGTGTATTGTGTACTAACATTTGATATATATTATCTCGATTCTCTTTAAATTCATGGTATTCTGTGATTCATTTGGTGGTTATTAACTTTTCTTCATACGGCTCGATTGATTACAACGTGGTATGGGTTTTTAATCTCACTTTTTATTCTCGTGAGATTCATGCTATATTAGCCACTATTTCCTTTTCTGTGGTGTATTTACTGCGCATGATTGTATTCTTGGTGTAATATACTTTAATTTATGGGAATTTACATCTTCATTGTATGATCCTTCATTCATGGGGTGTATGTTTCGTAAGTTACCAAATCAGTAAATGAATTTCAAATTTCAATTTACACTCATTTGGATTTACGCATACTTCATTGATTATTTTACTCCAATACTATGTCGAAAATCACAATTTATTTACTTATGTAGTAATTTACAATCCCTTTTGTGTGTATATACTTCTGATACACATAATCAATCCATTGATAAATTCTCAAGTAATCGATATGAACTTGATAAGAGTAATTTTAACTCAATTTCCATTCATTGAGTTAAACATCCAAGTCATTGGTGTTGTTTGTACAAAAATATGTGTGAATGTTCTATGATTGATTTAAACTGAATATCCAATCATATTGAGTGTATTTATATTTGTCACAAATTATTATGTAATTCATTTATCCTTAATCTAAGGATACAGTTTTTATAAGGGATTTCGTCTCAATTTACATTCCATTGAGACTTCATTGTTGTTATGAACCAATTCACTTATATATGGTGTATATACTATCCTTTGGCATATTATATCATTAATACCTTTATTCTCATGATATTATAAAGTTTTGATTAAATTTTATTCCTCAATTATTTATATTCAAGCATCTCTCATTTGATTAAGAACTCCTTAACTAAAATATTGTTTTAATGATTTTTCTTCAAAATATTTCTCATTAATGTCCATGATTTAAAAATGGTATTAATGATTTATTTATAAGGAAATTAATGTTTTAAAATTTTAATTCCTTTAAAATATTTAAAGTGGAATGTGACACCTTGATTCAAAAATCTTTTTATTAAATATTTTAAATGGTTTTGAAAATGGTTTGATAAAGCATTGATTATGTCAATATCTTGAAATGATATATTTTGAGTGCGATGTGGAAATTTTATCTTTTCTTTATGATTGTTTTATGTGTTATGAATATGTTATGGTTATTGGAAATTTTTTATGTATATGGGTGGTTTTTTGATAAACCTAGGGCGGGTGAGCCCGAGATAGCTCTCTAATACATTGGGTAACGTGATGGAGGTAAATGTTAAGGTTTTTCCTAATATATTTAAAGAATATATTGTGATGGGTATTCCAACGTAACTCCCTATGTAGCTGTGATAGCTAAAATGTAATTATTTTATGTATGTAATAAGTTACCTTTATGATTTATGATTTAGTGTGTTATTCATAAACTTATGATTTCATAAGGTATGTTATGATTGAAAAGTATGGTTTCATTGTTTCATATTTATTGATGGGAAATTGTTTTCATTCCTTATTTTATATCCATTACTGAGATTTTTATGCTCATCCCAAGTTTTGAAATGTTTTTCACAGGACTTAAGGATAAATAGGGTCTAGGATGGGATCAAGGAAAAGTCATTCTGTCTAAAACATAGAACTAGACATAACCCTTTTTTTAAGAGTTTTTATTTTGTAAGAAAATGGGAAATGAGTAGAAGTGTCTACTTTGTAAATTTTGAGATGTAATGAAATAGTTATGACCAAATTATCTTAAACTCTAAACCTAAAAATATACTCAATGTGAATTATTCATTAATTCAAGATTATGTAATGTTTTAAGGCTGGGTCATTATAGTTGGTATCAGAGGTCGGTTTAGATAACTTTAGAGGTTAGGGTATTCTTTAAGCATAAGTGACATTACCATAATGGTTAGGATTTTAGAAAGATTCATAGTTATTTTGGATAAAGTGAATGAGTTTGAGATAACATGAATAAGTATATCTTAGTATTTACCCTCTTCATAAGATATTATATGATGATTTTACTGATATACTCACACTTATATTTTTGGTTTTAGTAAATGGCTAGATCTAGCAGGCACCAAAGTAACAATGGATGTGAAGAAAGCTATGATGGTTTTTTTGAATGAGCAACTGAATGAAATGGGAGCTGAAATGAGAACTCTTGTGGTTATTCTCAACCAACTATATGGAGTTATGATTGACCACCTGAACCTTAGTGATTTTTATAAGGCATCGTATATATGAGAAAAAAATCCCCACAGAAGTTCAGGTAATAATCATAAAGGTAAGTATATTGAAAAAAATATGTGTCAAGGATGTGGAAAGAAACACATAGGAAAATGTTTCAAAGGGATGTTAATATGCTATAATTGTGGAAGTGAAGGTTATAAAGAAAGAACCTGCCATGGAAAAAGGAATCATTTAATTGACTCTAGGAAAGGGAAAGAAGTTCTTTTTTAGGGATCAATTGAATGTTTTAATTATGGTGTGCATGGTCATTATACAAACAGATTTCCTACGAAGAAGGTTCGAAAATGGGGTCACCAGGATCATACAAATATATGTTTACCAATACCTAATTCCATTCCAATTGAGGATGAGGAAACTGACAATGACCAATGAAAGGTATGGATTATTTCTTAACTGATGTTTAAACATTATTGAATATTAGGATATGATTCATGATTTTTTTGTAGGAAAGAAGTATTTCAGAATAAATTAGAAAGGAATGGTTAATGGATCATGAATAATGTTGAATGATTAAGAAGTCAACATATAAGGGATTCAAGTGTTATGGTAGATTTTAGGATGGTGAAATGCTAAAAAGTATTAAGGCTCTTTTGATAATGGGATTATATTAGAAGTCTTTTTATAGTATGTGTAACCCTAAAGTTTGATATATGAAAATTTTATTCAAGGAATAATTATCTTTTTTTTGATATAGTCATAAAGAACTATTTGGGTTTATATGATCCTAGAATTTGAGGAAATTACAAGTTAATACATTTTGGGATGAAAAATGAAAGTTATTAGATAAACTTTGTGGTTAAAATATGTTATGGTTATTTTTGATGAATTTATCTCCTTTTTAGGGAATGTTATAAAATTATATAGTTTTTGAAAAAGTACAACACACAGATCGCGTGACAACCCATCACGTTGGACAAAGCTGCAGGAATCGAACCCACAACCAAAGTGAGATTGAGATTTATCACCTACCACTGGACTATGTGAAGTCCCTGGTTATTATGACTAATTATTTTTAGTCAGATTATTTTATGAACCAAGAATAAGTTGATTTTGGGTAATCTATGGAAATGATTAACCTATCATGGAAATTATGTTATTAGGTTAAATACTTTTCAATATGAGACTTTAAGAGTAACTGAAGTTATTTAGAGATAAATGTTAATATTTATTTTGGAAAACTATATGATTAAATCCTTCTAAGATTTGGGTTTCAATCTTAGTTTTGATTAATTTTGACGAATTTCATGGACAGTTGTTTATTGAATGGTATTTTTTGAACTTTTGGTATTTTTTGAGAAATTTTGGAGATTAAGAGTAGTTTTTATTTTTGTAAAAGATTATCCTTTTTGATGATTATCTGATCTTCTACTAACCATTTTGGTTTTGATTAATGTATAAATACATTGGAAAAATATAGTTTATCTTTTGTATATTATGTGATTCTCTAGAAGTTGATTATAGCACTTTAAATGTGCACAATTTATCTTGAATACTCATCGTTTGAAGAAAAAAATGAGTTTGTGTTTGGAATTTAGTAAAGGATGAAAGTATACATGACAAGTAAGGATGTTTCCTTATGTTTTTAGTTTGGTTCATAAATAAATTCCTCAACTTTATGAAAAGTAACTTAATTTTTTTTTTCTGTTAACTTTTTCTATTTAGGGAATCAAATATTGTTTAACCCATCACATGTTTGTGATTTTCTGGTGGTTAACTTTCTCCTAATCATTTTTCTATCACTCTCCATCAGAACTTGATGGTTTGTTTTCTCCTCCATATCCATGTTTTCATGGAATCCTAGTATCTTTTGTCTTGGGTGACCTTTGTACTTCTCTTCCTTTATTTTAAAGTGATAGATTTATTGACTCTTTTTCTGATGTGAGACTTTCAATGAAGTTTTCGAGCCCAATTTTAAAATTACAAGGATGAAATTTCCAAAAGGGGGGAAGGATGTAACATCCCAGGTAAATAAAGAATATAAAATTTTCATATTTATTAATTTTTGTAAATTAATTTTTAATTTTACTTTAAAGTGGATGCTATGTTCGATGGCATACCCAATACACAAAAACAGGTTTCTTTGAAATCTTATGTTGCACAATAATAATATAATATTATTATTTTAAATGGTAGTTAACGCCTTGCCGTTGTATTGGAAGGAATGAACAGAACTAACTACAATATGATTATACATGTTTGTTAAATGTTTTTACATTTATCCCATAAAAGTTAGAGGCTTAAATTGTGAATGAATCTAATTTTAAGCATAATTTACTTTAAAAGGTCGATTTACCTCCTTTTAATGGAGAAACCTATTTAAATATAGTTTGGGTAAATTTAATATGTTCTATTTGACAAAATAAAATTCTTTTTTATAATTGGAACATCAAAATTCACTTTGGGTAAAATTTTGGTATTTTTCTGATAAAATTCAATTTTTGATGAACAACTAAAAATACTGTATTTTAATTCAAAACTGCCTTTTAATCTAATTTATTTATATGGTTTGATTATATTTTCAATTGGTTTTAAAGTTTAATTAAATTATATTTTTACCATTTAATCCAATTTTGTTCATTGGAATAAATTTCACTTTGAAATTGGGCATAAACAAGTGTCAATCTTTTGATAGGTATTATTTCTTAAAAACACGTTTTTTGTTTTGACAACAGAAATTAATTTTAAATTAATTAATCCAACTTCTATGTTTTGAGTTTGGTAAAATAGAAATCATTTTTGAATTCATAATATAAAATATAGCTTAGTCTGAATTTTTGGTATTTTTCAGAAAAACTTCAATTTTTGATGAATAGTGAAACCACTAAGTATTAGTTAAAAATCTAACCTTTTCATTTAAATTAAATTTACCACTTTTGTGAATTGAATTTCAAAAATACGACATACATTTTTGTTATTATTAAGTAAAATTTGGTTCAATAATATGAAAATAATTTCTGGTGAATAGTAATTTTTGACTTTTATTTACCGTGGTTAAAGGTAAATAGGATAATTCAAGGTAAAAAGAATATCATAATAATAAAAAATTTCCTTAACACTTTTCATAACCTTATTTGATGAGTCATGGATGACCATGGACATCCTTGGTTCTATTTTGGGACCCCATGAAGCCACTTAAGAGTGATAATGAAACTTTATATTAATTAATTTAAAGTAAAGACAAGAAAGACATAAACAAATATCTTTTAGTAAATTAATTTTTACATGGGGTTATATAATTTATATATTCAACTATAAATATTATATGGAAATATAAAAAATACTTCCTACATCATGGTATTTTTTTATAATTTTTAGACATAAAATAAATAAAATTTTTTATGACACAATAATGATGCAGTGTTTACCTCATTAATAAATGATTTAAATAAATAAGATTATAAAGAGTAAAATAATATTCAAAATCTATCCAATTATTATTGTATGATTTTATTTAGAACATGAGTCATCTTTTATTCTACTTTAATTAGTTTTTTACCTTTTGAAACCAAAAATCAGTATATAATAATATAATATTTTCACACTTTCCTAAAGAGCCCCTCCCCCCCTTATAAAAGGACACCACTTATAACCCATTCCTCACACATATCAAGCCCCTTGGATCATCCAAACCCTACCCAAATAAGCTCTCAAGATCTCTCTCTTAAATCTAGAAGCCTTAACTTTGGCAAAAGGCACTTCAAGAAGTACTTTTGGTTCAAACCAAAGGGAGTTACCCGATTTAAAGGTAACGTCTTCTCTTAAGTTATTTTGTTTTATTTTCCTTCTCCAACCCCATAAACTATTTTTATTACTCTATTTTATAAAAAAACTATTTTCCTCAATATATGAAGTTGTTTTTATGAGAATTATTCTAACTACACTTACACACACCTCTATCTAATGGGTAAAAAACATACTGTTTCTATAGACGACAAACTAACACCTCACAAAACAATGATTGTTCAATCTTCTCCTACCACCTCTTATGGTAGCCATTATGATGGCACTGTATTTATATATGATATATATTATTTTTATTTTTTCTTTATGCTTATTTATTTTTCATTTATAGCATACCTATATGGTTTTCATTATGGGTAAACGCAATAATTTCATTTGAGGAATTGCGGACTACCGTCCCCTCAAAGTGATATGACTCATTCATGCCATACGTGGGACATATAAAGGATGGAGTTAATGAAATTATATATTATATTATACTGGAAATATAATATAACTATTTATAATTATTTTTTCATTCCATTAAATATGAAATATAAATGAAACTAGCGTTCATGCGTACGTATGACTTACCGTCTCCATGAAAGGTGAATTTCATCTATTACCTCTAAATGTTATGTAATATTATAAATACATATATTTACTGAATATATATTATATATATGATATATAAATCATGAATATAATTATAGAGATAATGGACTCTTGACTACATGGACAACTTGTAATTATAAGCTGTTCATTTTTGACTCAAGTACCAAATATCGACAAAACGACCATTATTAACTTAAATGATTACATAATGTTTATAACATGGTAATAAGTGATATAAAAGGAATAATAAATTTTAAAAAGTTTCTTAATAAAGTATAAATTAACTTAAGTTTATTATTTAGGAAGAACAAGGAACAAAAAAGTCAAGTTGGACATGAGGTAAGGGGTTTCTTATCTCACTTTTAATTCTGTGAGATTTCCATTGTTCACCACTTATTTATTGCATGTGGTGTATTGTTTAATGAAATTTGATATATATTATATTTATTATATTTATATTCATGTTATTCTATTATTAATTTGGTGGTTATTAACTTTTTTTCATACGACTCGATTGATTACAACGTGGTAAGGGTTTTTAACATCACTTTTTATTCCTATGAGATTCATGCTATATTAGCCACTATTTTCTTTTATGTGGTGTCTGTACTACCCTTGATTTTATTATTGGTGTAATATAATTTAATTTATATGTATTTAAATCTTCATTGTATGATCCTTCTTTCATGGGGTGTATGTTTCATAATTTACCAAATCAGTAAGGGAATTTCAAATTTCAATTTTCACTCATTGGGCTTTACGCATACTTTATTGATTATTTCACTCCAAGATTATGTGTAAAATAACTATTTATTTACTTATGTAGTAATTTATACTCCCCTTTGTGTGGATATACTTCTTATACACATAATCAATCCATTTATAAATTCTCAAGTCATTGATATGAACTTGATAAGAGTAATTTTAACTCAATTTGCATTCATTGAGTTAAAAATCCATGTCATTGGTGTTGTTTTTACAAAAATATGTGTGAATGTTCTCTTATTTATTTACACTGAATATAAAATCATATTGAGTGTATTTATATTTGTCACACATTATTATTTAATTTATTTATCCTTAATATACCGATATTTTTTTTATTAGAGGTTTCGTCTCAATTTACATTCCATTGAGACTTCATTGTTGTTATGCACTAATTCACTTTTATATCATGTATATACTTTTCTTTGGAATATTATATCATGAATACCTTTATTCTCATGATATTATAAATTTTTTATTAAATTTTATTCCTCAATTATTTGTATTAAAGCATCTCACATTTGGTGAAGAACTCCTTAACTAAAATATTTTTTTAAAGATTTATTCTTCTAAATCGTTCTCATTAATGTCCATGATTTAAAAATGGTTTTAAGGGTTTATTTATATGGACATTAATGTTTTAAAATGTTAATTACTTTAAAATCTTCAAAGTGGTATGAGACACTTTGATTCAAAAATATCTTTTTTAAATATTTTAGATGGTTTTAAAAATGGTTTGATAAAGAATTGATTATGTGAATATCATGAAATGATATATTGTTATTGAAATGTGGAAATGTTGTCTTTCCTTTATGCTTGTTTTATGTGTTATGAATATGTTATGGTTATTGGGTATTGTTTACATATACGGGTGGTTCCGTGATAAACCTAGGGTGAGTGAGCCCGAGATAGCTCTCCAATGCATTGGGTAATGTGATGGAGGTAAATGTTAATGTTTATCCTAAGGGATTTAGGGAATATACTGTGATGGGTATTCCAATGTAACTCTCTACATAGTTGTGATAACTACAATGTAATTATTTTATGTATGCCATAATTTACCTTTATGATTTATGATTTCTGTGCGTTATTCACAAATCTTATGATTTTATAAGGTATGTTATGATTGAAAATTATGGTTTCATTATTTTGTATTTATTGATGGGATAATGTTTTCATTCCTTATTTTATATCCCTTATTGAGCTTTTTCTTCTCATCCCAAGTTTTGAAATGTTTTTCACAGGACTTAAAGATGAATAAGGTCAAGGATGGGATCAAGGAAAAGTCATGATCTCTAAAACATGGAACTATACATGACTCTTTTTTTAAGAGTTTTTATTTTTTTTAAAAAGGGAATTTAGTAGAAGTGTCTACTTTGTAACTTTTGAGATGTAATGTAATAGTTTCTACCTAATTCTATAAAAATCTAAACCTAAAAATATCCTAAATGTGAATTACTCATTAATTCAATATTATGTAATGTTTTAAGGCTGGGTCCTTATAATAAGTATACGTGGTTATGTGATTTTTATGGGGATTAATTTTAGGGGAATATGCATTAGGAGGAGGGAAGTAGATGATGTCCTTCATGATTACATACATTTCTTTTAAAGATAGTTTGATATTTCATACAATGTTATGTGGGTAAGTCATGTATCATGTTGATTTGGATATGTAGTTTTGGATGTTATGTGGTTATACAGTTGTGATTATATGGATATATGGATATAGAAGGGGGTGGCACTACCTAGACACAAGTCGTTGTGGTGTAAAGATGAATAATTCAGTAAAGAAGTGGTTTGAGGGAATTATATTCATATACATTATTTTTTTAATCATGTTAATTTTCTTTCATATGATATTTGGTGAGGGATCCTCAGTGAGGTTTGGTTGTGGATAATCTAGGATTGATGTTGGTTTTGCTACCATAGGACTTTCCTTTTATCATTTTCTTTTAGATTCTTTTATTTTATATCAGTGGTACATACATTCTGTGATTATAGTTTGTTTTTTATTAATTTAATGGGGGTCAATTAGTGGTTATTTTATTTTATTCCCATGATTATGAGGGACATGAAACCCATATGTCTGTTTAAATTCACTTAATTCAAGTATAAAACCCTTGACATTTTAGAGCTAAGATTTAGGGGTCACTCTTGACTTTGTTGTTGTATCCCCCTTCCCCATCCATGGTGTGAATTAATTTTCCCAAAAATTATGCATTTTAATGGTTTTTGGCTATGGGAGGACCTAATGTATTATTACTATCTGTTTTCATAAGCTTTGACTATGTATAGGAGTTGTCAAATTGATATTGACTCCAATGGGTACGTGGTGACAGGTACCCAATGTATATTGAAAATGGGTTTTCCTCTTGAGGGACACTATGTGGACAGTGTGGTTTGTAAAAGGGTTCCTAATGGGAATAGTGATACTTTTTAAAAAAATTAATTAACTTATTTTAAATAGTTAATTTTTTATCATAAAAAGGCCTTTTCCTCATTGTTTCTAAGATTTCTTAGCCCCCTCTCATCCTCCTTATTCCTTTTTACCTCTCAAGTGTGATTTTCTCCATTCATTGTTTTATTTGAGTGTGGTTGATCCCATTAGATCTTATATGGTAACACTATAAATACCCTCCCTCAATTCTTGGTTTCAATTACTATTTCATTATTTTGCATCAATTATGCCCTAATTAGTGAGTTTATGATAGATTATCTAACTTACTCTATGAGAGTTTTATTTTTCTAATGAAATCTTTTGAGAAGTATCCAATGGTTACAATGTAGGATCTAATAAACTTTTTTTGATGGTTTATACTTTTTTCCATGAGATGTGTGATATGATGTCTTACCGCTTCTATGTGACCACCCTAAATTTAATCTGAATTATTTCCCCTTGGCCATTATGAGAAGGGTAAGTATATTTCAGTCCATAAAAAACCATTTGATTATTATGCATTCATTTATTGTCTATATATGGCCACATGATTTAAAGTAAACTACATAAACTTTATTCTCATAACCCAATGTTGATTCCTAGAGTTATGTTGTGAATTTATTGACCTAGTTAGATGACTTTAAACTCCATTGAGAATGGAGATCTATGTGTATCATAGTAATTGTCCATGATTAGAGTCATAGGGATTTTATGGAAAACCATAGCCAACTTTTGGATTATTGATCATTATAATAAGTGTGTTTCCCACTCCTTTAGACTAGGTTCTCCTTAGGGGTTTTGAATATAGGTTTGAAATATAGGAAGTTTTTTGGTATATAGGGGCTAAAATTATATTAATTATAGATGTATGGATTATTGTAAATGTAATAAAATGGGAATATCATATTCTAGTACATACCCTATGTTGGATCCAGTGATATGGACATAGAGATGATTCAATCATAAATACATCTGGTATCTTTAATAGTTATAATAGATAAATAAAATGATATCAAGTGAATTCCCATCTCCACATATTCTATATAATTTAATTTTATTATAAAACATCATACTGATTCACTCATGGCTATACATTCATGATGTAATCATTAAAATTTTAAATAATTATCTTACAAAAAATGGAATATGTTCTTGTAATGTATGTTGATTTCCAAATGTCAGAAGTTTATGTTTGACACCTTTTATTAAATGAAGGAAGAATATATAAAGTGTGGGTCCCTCCTATTTATTGTGTATGATTCTTATAAGCCATGGTCGAAACACTCTTCATCCTTATTCTCTATTTATCATCTTGGTGATGTAATTAGAACACCATTATAGTTCAAGGATCCCTTTAATAAAAACATGAATTATAGTGGATAGTGAACTACCGATGGTGGGGATATTCCATTGGTTATTTCTTGGTGATATCAATAAATCATACTCTATCAAAGATAAGAAGATGGAGGTCACTATGATTATGATATTCCTATTTGTATTTATTATTCTTCATACAGCATGTCAAATTTTTATGATATATCTGGATTTGTTATGGGTTTTATGCTCCTTATTTCTCATATGATGATCCTTAAAACCTAATAGATCTCTCAAAGAAAATTTTATCAATGAATAAACATATTTTTTTTAAGAACCTGTGAATCATAATCTATGATATGTTATATGATAATGTATGATATGGTGTAGATGAATGTCATCCATTGGATTACTCTTCCTAGATTTATGATATAGGATATAGTAATGCATGGATCTATTTTTCATACTCATAAGGTTTGAATGATATCTATCATAAGGTATGATACATTGAAAACCAGTGGTATTGATCTATGTCATAATATATAGCCAATGATAGAAGTCTAAGTTGTTGGAAAATCATGCGTCATGTCTTAATTGCAATATAGCATATATACTTAAATATTATTGGCCCATATATAAAGACTATATGCTGATGTATATGTTTAAATCCACTGGTAGCATTTATGTATTAGGCTTTCCTACTGATTAACCTTTACATATCCCTATGTGTTCTTCCTTTTGTTATAAAAAAGATACATAGAGGTCACTCTCTCATACATAAGGGTAACTCATCTATACATAAGCATCATTTTCCTATATGTAAGATTTGATATGACCACACATAAGAGTCAATTACTCCATGCATAAGGGTTACCTCATTGGTCTCTCAATATATACGGGCACTCAATGCTTTCCTTTGTCACATAAAAGAAACATAAGGGTTCCAGCTGATTCCTATCATATATTATGACTAATAATTCCTCCTATAAATCATATAAACAAATTAAAACCAACATCAAGAAGGTACCATTTTATCTTAGAATGCCTATGTTTTATCAATTTTTTTATTAAAGATAAATGTTAGGCATTGTAAATTGATAATTTTCATTCCTAAATTAAATATGAAATGTTTATATTTATATATCATGTTTTCAATATAACAAATTGTTATTTATTTCTTTATTCTATTTAAATACAAATTTATATAAACTATATATATAATTTTAATATTAAATATGTCTTAATTAATAAGTTTCTATTTATACATTTTTAAACATAAATAGAGGAATAAAACTTGAGACTATAAAGATTATATGATAGGTTGTAGTTATGGATTTAATGTGCATATTATTTATATAAAATTAATGAAACTAATACGTCATGGTTTATAGTTTAGATATAAATTGTTCTTCATGATACTATAAGTGTGATTTATAAAGTGTTTATAAATTAAAAAAAATAAGGAAAAATATTAAATAATTAATATCTATAATTTTGAATTATTTATAATTAGTTAATTTTAACTTATAAAATTAAATAATTATTTTGGAAATTTTTTAAACCACATAAAAAATGAGTTTTGAAGATTTATTTAATCATGTTTTAAATTATGTAAAATTTATGATATTTATATTATGTAAATTGTTTAGATAATGTAAATTGGATTATAAATTTTTTATAATTTATTAATAACATATATTTAAAGTGAATTTTATATAATGAATAATAAAAAAATATTTCATATTGGGAATTGAATATACAGTTTTTATATTCAAAAAATTTGAATGTTCTTAGTGACTATACAAATTATTGAGTATTTATCATTAGATTTATTTATTAATATTCATAAATTTTTATCTCATATTTGAATTTATGAATTATCTATTTATTTAAGTTCATTCCATACTTTATTCATATATATAATTTTTATATAATGAATTTTGATGTATGCTTTGGTTTCGATGTTTTTAAACCACTTTTATTTTATCATGCATATATCTAAGGAGTTATATTCTTGGTAAGATAATAAATTTAGTTTTCATCTTAATTGAATCCAATTTTAATGAAAGTTATTAGGTTGAATTTATTTGTTGAATATAGTTTATTCATATTAGGTGTCAAAGTTATGATGGAATTTAAATCACTCTTGGGCAAAGTATCTCTAGATATAGGGAATTTGTTTTATACTTCCCAATGACCTTGAGTATTTTTCCTCGCTTTATAAAATTTTGGATTGAATATCTATCGATCTGTACTTTCTCATTTAGAGATTTCTATTTTCATATAATTCTAATCCTATACATGAAAAATTTCATGCGCATTATTCATATGATTCATTTTGATATGTGTAAAAATGTTTAGTGTCTATTTTTGTGTGATTAATGTAAACTAAGATTTGTGTAAAGAGTTACAAACCAATGTGGTATGATCATATGAGTTTTTTTTGGAAATAATAGGTTTCAAAAAATTTTGTTAGAAGTATGAATACATGTAATTGGAATAAAATGATGCAAATTTGTGATAAATTAAAAGAAACCCTCATCAAATACTAATTTTTATATTCCTTCTAAATCAGAACTCTTTAGTACCATGATAATTCAGTATGAGTGACCCTAATTATTTGGTGATAATGGATTATATAGTGTAAGGAAAGAAAGTAATAATATGACACTAAATTTGGTTAATTTTTCATGGAATTTTCTTTTTGGTTACAACTATATAGAAAACCCTAAATTTTAGGATACAAGGGAAATAGATTTGTGTGAATCCTTATGAATGATTTTGATAAAGAGATATCCACTCAACTATACAAGAGTCAAAGATGATATGATTAAAAATAGGTCTCGAATAGATATTTTTAGGGTATATTTATGTGTTGGAAATAGGGTAATTCATGATGAAATATGGTTCTTATCTTACTAAATGGATATAATTTATAATTTCATCATTTTTAGTGGGAGCACATTTAATAAAAGTCGTTGTTTAATGTTTTTAAAACATGATACTCATATGAGAAAAATCATATATTGTAGATGAATAATATCATAATTATCAAACATAACATTGAAATTAATCCCTGTAAAAGAGAATATTTATGTAAATAATTACATGGTCTGGTAAAATAAGAAATGTTCCTATACAAAAGAAATCTTATTTGATAAAGAAAACCTTACTTTGTAACCAAAGTCATGATTTTGTTCAAAAAGTGGATCTAAATTCTTATAAGTAGCATAGAATAATTCAAATAATGTTTCAAAGGAATTATATACAATATGGAAAAAGGGATTTTAGTCACTACTCATATACTCAAAATGACCTGGTTTGTTAATGACTTGGTGAGATTGGAGTTTTCCATAAGTATTTTTTTGTCTTAGAATTCATTCATTTCAAAATGGTTTTATAGTGTGAATGAGTTAAATCATTTTTTACCCTATTTTCTCAATGTGTTGACAAAATATAAATTATGGAATGTGATTTCCATTATTTAGATGTTTTATTAACCATACAAATTGATAAAATTTCCATGTGTAATAAGAAAATATAGACAAAGAGTCTAATAATATTTCTTCATAAAATCATGTTAAAGTAAATAAAACATATTGTTAACATGAAAGAGGCATGATTATTTCATATGATGGAACTATCCAAGATACCTATAGGGGTTTGAGAAACTCCAAGAATTTTTTTATTTTAGGTATTAGTGTTATATAAATAAATTCATTAGTTTTTAAGGGTATATGATATCAAATTTATACTACATATTTTTTTAATATAAAAGAGTTCAAAATAAAGAGAAGAATTTATAGTTCCTATAGTTCTCATTTAATTGATGAAGTAAATAGTTGAAACATCAAATATTTGAATATAAATGAATATATCAATATTAGAAAAATCTTAGTAAAGGATTTGTGTAGTTATATCATTTATTGTAGATGGTTAGAGAATATTATTTTAACAAATTCAAAATTTTATTCTATACTGTAATGATGTTACAAGAATCATGAGAAAAAAAATGTAAAACTAAAAGTAAACATCTAAGGAAAACACCCAAAAAGATAATTTGAATAAATTTAATAAAATACAATGATATAAGAGATTGATATATAGTTTCTATGTACCATTAAAGGTACATGATTTGAGTGAAATAATTAATGGATAAGAAGAAATGAGACTGAAAAAACACACAACTAGATACACCAAACCAAGATTGACACAAAACTAGGGTCTGAGCCAAGCTATACAAGAATCATCCAGTTCAAATATAACTTTCCCCAAACACCCAATAATAAATAACCAAATATCTTGATCATTCCTTAAGAGTCATTATAGGCCAAACTCATGTGAACTCGAACCCCCTTCATTCTATTATCAAATCCCACAAATATAAGTATACCCTCATAATGATCATGGACTAAAGACATCCACCACATGCACTGCGCACCGGTATACATCTCCACCAACCATCAAGATTCATCATATCATCACATATCAAAATCCATTTTTTAACACCCCAACACTGAAAATCATATGCAAACTTTCCTACCACTAGAAAACCATTCATTTTCAACCCCAAACATAAAAAACAATGATTTCCAAACATAGCGAATAAACTAAACCCCAACACCATAACAATAGAAAGAAATATTCTCCTAGCTTAGTTTATCATCATCATCAACCTACACACTAGTGAAATATTAGGATCTAGATTTGATCTTCACTATTTGAATTGGATAAAAAATAGGACCTAGAAAACTATGAAATTCATCTCTAAATATCAAACATCTTATACCTCATTCAAGAGAATAGAATACCAACATATTGAACCAATACCACAAACAGACCCCCAATAAATAGTGAAACATATGAGAATATTTTTTAACAAAAGTTGTTATGAAAAATACGAGATAATGGATTCAATGAATATGGTTTCTGATTCATCAAATATGATAACATGTTTTGAGAATAAGATAAGGATAACAGTATTATATCCATGGTAAAAGTGTTCATCTAGATTTCGGTTAAAATATAAAGAATATATATCCCTCCAATATCAATGTAATATTTTAAATAATAATTTTTTCCCATCAATAAAATGTTCCAAATGCATATAATGTCATATATAATATAAAAATAATAGTTTATTTGTTAAATAGTCATACTAAGAGGAAATAAGGGTTATTTTCTAAACACAAAGGTATTTGGTTATTTTAACAAGATAATATCAAGGGAAAATGGTTTCTAAGGGGTTAGTGGTAGTATGTTTGGACTTCTAGAAGTTAAAAGTTAACTAATAAAAAAATTATTTTAGTAAAAAATTAATTTTAATTTCAAATAATATTCTAAAGAGTTTACAGTATGTCTATAAACATAAATGGAAGAAATTTATAATTTACATACCACAGTAAACTAAATATTATTGAATGTTAACGTATTTTAGGATGTTTTGGTAATGTAATAATGTAAAAAATTTATATTATTTACCAAAATATTTTAAGGATAACTTTTATGTAAAGGGTTCTAAGGATGATGATGATAAATATAGAAGCAGTAATAAGTTATATATTTTGAATAGGATTGACAATTTGAACATTATGAATATGATTAATTTGTATCACCATTATTCACACTATATTACTTAATATAAGTTACTCACTAAAGAGTTTAATGGGTGAGTTTTTTAAGATGGTCACATAGAGATATGGAGGGAGTTACATAGAGATGTAACGAGTTTAAAAAAACTCTAAAAATGTATCTAACATAAGGTCTATTTTTTTAGTATATCAAACAAGATATTTTATATGGGAGATTATGTATGATTTTTTTTAATTTTAAAAGGTTTTTAATAATAAAAAATGTATCATGTTATGTAAAAATAAATCTCTAATTTATCTTTCATTCATGTTGGTTCAAAAAACATTTTGGGAAGTGAAATGATTATTATCCCCCCAAAGTATGTCTTTGAGTTATCCCTAATAAAATATCATAATATAGTGTTATGTGTTGTGAGGATATGTTATGATTATTTTGAGTAGATATTGTAATATATACAAATAGTTTTATACTATATAGAAAGAATAAACTCATGAGATAATTATTCAAGACTTATTATTTAGAAAGACCCACCAATTTATATCACAAAGAATGAAAAATGGTGATTGACATATTTATGGGTGTTTGGTTATTATGAATACTTATTACCTGATGTTTGAGTTATAACAATCATGAGAACCTTTATACATTGGTACCATTCTTATAAAATCCTTGTGTCTTATCTAATCAAGGGTTGGTTGGGTATGCTATTGATCATGTCGTTAGTTAGAGCTCAACTAAGATAGTATTTTTCCACATGTATGAAAAGTAAGGAAAAATATATCCTTGATTTAATTAGACTTTATAAATGAACATATATACATATTTGAGTGACATGAGAGGTAATTGACTACTTAGATGAGTGAGATGTGAGGTATTCCTTTATACTAGATGTTTTATTTCAATGAAACAAGAATATATGAGAAGAACTACACTGTATTCACATGTTACATTTCTAAAGGAAACATGATATTATAAAAAAAGGTATTATATAAGTATATATATGATGTATATGATATATATTGTAGTGGAAATGTTCATATGGTGATATTTCTATATTTTATAGAGATCATACCTAACCCCTTTGCATCTTGAGTAGCACTATTTTTTTCTAAAGGATACTATTTTCTAACAAATATGAAATTTGGATCTCATATTTTTTTTAATATTTCAAATTATTATAGGGTCATGTAACTAAGCCTTAGGATAATGATTAATTTCTAAATTATTTTTTTATTCCCAAATGAACAGAGTTTGATAAACCATATTTAAAGGAGTTACATGGGATTCACAGTGAGTTCTATAGTTTTTCATAAATTCCCTATGATATTTTAATATAAGTGGGAGCCTATTGAAAATTAACTAATGTGAGTATATAATATTTTAAGATATACACCAAGTCATATTTTGTGATATGGGCATGCATATTTTTCTTTTATATCTTGCAATTGGTACCTATCATAGTGGATGATAGATAAGTGATATGAAGTATCAAGTGTATGTCTACATATAAATCTTCTATATAGAAGATTTAATTTAGTAATAAATTTTTTGATTCATTCATGTATATATGTTCATGGTATAATCATTGAAATTATAAATTATTATTTAATCCCAATGATCATACATTATTGTAAAGTGTTTCGATTTTCAACTGTTGGTGGCTAATGCTGACCCCATTAATTAAATGAAAAGAACATATATAAAGGGTAGAGACCCTTATATTTAGTGTGTGTGATTCTTATAATCTATATAAAAATATATCTTTAGACCATTTTCCATATATCTTCATGGTGAAGTTTTTCACACACCTTTAGAGTTTTGGGGTCCTCTCATTATGAACAAAGATTCTAGTGGTTGATATAGAACTGACATAGGTGAGAGTCAAGTGGTTATCTCTAGGTGACCTCAATAAATTATATTATATTGAAAGAGTATAACATAGATTTAAATGTTATTTAGGTACTATTATATATATTTCATGTTATTTATATTGAATTTTGTTTTCTATGATAGATTTTTGAGTTATGATGGGTTTTTTCATTTGAATTGATCATACAATTATCTTTCAAAACCCATAAAGGGATTTTTTGTAATTAATGTTTTCATGATTCTTATTTTATTATGAAATATAAGTGTTTGGTATGAGGGATCAAGAAACATGAGTGATGATACCCTTAAATACACAAGCCTCTATTCCCATGGTCTTCATATTTATATGAGATAGATCAAGATATTGTTGAGCTGAGATAACTATAGATATTAGACTTATTTTCCCCATCATCTTCATATTAATATGAGGATAGATCAATACAACTAATAGATGATATCACTCTTTTCATGTTCCACTTTTCCCATTGGTCTTAATGGTGTCCTGATCATTGGTCTATATGACCTTGGGGTGAGTCTACATAGGCTTCTTTCCCCCATTATCTTGATAATGATAATAATGGGTTGAAATTACCATGGGTTGAGAATGTATAAATAGAGTAAAACATTCCCATTGGTCTTTATATTTATATTTTAGGGTTTAGATTCCCATGATGTGAGATAATATAGATAGTAGGCACCTTTCCCCTCTATTTTATATTTTTATACAAAGATAAAGATAAAAATTTGTTGAGACCCTTATAACTAAAATTCACTTTCAAATTGGACATACATTAATTTAATATTGGGTTAAGAATCCAAATATTTGAGACCATATAGGGGGAAATTTTATCCTTGACCGTATATCTCTACCTTTTTTTTAAGATGTCTTTGAGCTAAAATTGATTAAAAAATGGGGCCTTCTATAGTTTTTCATGACCTTTTTTATGAGATATGGTTGAGATTTTTGTTGACTATTACTGATGCAAGGATGGGGCCACCAATCCCATTATCATTACATCATTAGACATGGTGGTCAGGATATATACATAATTTGAACCTTATATTCATGGGAACGTACTACGCCATTATACTAATAGTTTATTGTGACATGTTTTAAGAAATTGAGACACTTGGAAATGCATGTATGGTCACTCCTTTAGTGGATAATTGACCACTAAAGGGAAGGATGCTATTTACAATTATTTATTATTATTATTATAGTATATCACTATGTAAATACACTATCACAACCCATCCTAGTGGGGCCCCTGCTATGACTCCCGAAGCCCACCTCTAATTGGCCAAGGGATGGTGACTAGCACCGAGTAAACATAACACTAGCATGGGAGGAATTTCCTAAGTACCCACACACACACACACATCTCCAATCCCACAAAATTCTGAAATTTAAAAACAAATGAACAATCAATGCATGCGTTCATCTATATCTCACAACTAGAGTACACTAAGAAGTAAAGGAAATCAAATTGGTATAAATATAATCCCACCACAAAGAGTCTATAATGAAAGTCAAAACTGAAAATAATGGTACTAGGAGTACTGTCTAAAAGTTGTAGGAAAACAACTCAGTTTGTTCGGTCTCACTAACCACCATCTAGTCCTGGTCCACCCAGTACATTGCAAAAAGTTTGATCATCTGCACAAGACACGACCCATGTGGGAAAATCCCATATAGGGGTGAGTATAACAATACTAAGTAGGACACCATTAAACCACAAATAATATAACAAATAAAATATATTTATCTCTATAAAGGTATATGTCTATAATAAAAATAAAAAAATATCCAGATATACTCAGTAAAGACACACATTCTAAGTGTAATCCACAACCATAGTATACCAAGCCAAGGATTCCATCTTGAAGATTCCATGAAGCACTCATCTGGGAGAAAACACTCCTGAGTCCGATATCACTGATGATGTTCATCTAAGAGGTATTTCTCATCGAGTCTCATCATGAGAAATATATGCTGATAAATATGAGGAGAATACGATACATAGATGAGGATAATAGCCAGATCCATGGGGTGATTCCAAAAACTCAACCTGGATTAACCTTCTAGGTATAGGATCAAAGGCTAGTAGGATTGGACACATATATACCAGGTACTCTACATAGTGAATGAATATGAATAGAGGATCCCACTTTGGACCTCTCGGGGGGGGGGGGGGGGGGTCCAAAAACTCTATCTAGGAATACCCATTGAAGGGATCATTGTCCTTGTAGTAGGAAATGATTTGTATGGAACATTAGGGAGAGGATAAGGGAAAAAAACTCTTACAAAACTTGTACAAGATATAGAGGACTGGAGATCTAAGCCATGTAAGAAAGAGTAAATGGTGTGTAGAATAGTTACACACTGTGTCCCTTGACCTTGGGTCCCTCCCATGTAAACATCCCGTGTCATCAACACGTGTCTATGTAAAAGGAGAGTATTGGGAATATAGAGGGGTTACACATCATGTCCCTATACACTATGTACCATTCATGTGCTCCAACCATGTGCTAGTACAAGGGTCAACTCATGTACTAAGATGACCCGTGTCAATGTAAGGGGGGGCATGTCGTGTAGGCAGTCTGTGTACTCCACCTGATGTCTGTTTTCTTACTAAGATACATGCTGAGATACCCAAGATAGATCACATGTCATGTGATAGTGTCATAAGCCATGTGATACATAACTTTCTCCCAAAAACTCTAGTCACCGCATGGGGGCCCCACAAGGCATGAAGATCTGACTTACACACTGTGTTGATCATGATTTTATAGAATCTAAGAAATGCATTCAAGCATCTCCTCCATCGCTCTGGTTTTTAATTGTGGTCATTAATTACTAGGAAAATCATAGATTAATCCTCATAGAAGTCTTTTCATCTCTAAAAAATGAGTTACATCCCCAGATCTTCTCAGAAAACATATTAAATCACCATTCATCATTATGCACTGAGGAACACTGAAGAACACGAATTTGAGTATCCATCATCATCCAAATAGATCCTTCTCTATCTTCACACCATCATCATGTTGTTATAATCACATATCTATGATATCAAATAATTTCACCAAGAAAAATATTTGAAATGATCGATTGATCAGGATTTATTGAGTCATGGGCTAAGTGAGGAACACCTGTGAAGAACGATGAACTGGGGGATAAAAGAAAAAATTAATCCAGAGGAATGGACCTCGATAAATTTTTGTGTTGATCTCAATCCATCTCTCTTATAATGAGGAATGAATAAATCTATTATCAAAAAGTTAATTCTATGATTGAAAATCCCACAAATATAATCCCATCCCATAATATGAATTATACGTGAATCAATCTATTCATTGATTGATTCATGCTAATTATAGGAAAAAAGAAAGGAGAATAAAAAATTTAAATCACATACCCTACCTCGATTTGGATCGATCACTGATGAATAACAAATCTACGTTGTGTTCTTTGGTGAGATCCTTCAAAATCAATGTGCGTCGACCGTCGATCCATGATCTGTCTTCATTAATCTGAGAGGATTCTCTAGTGATCTCTCTATTAGTACTCCAACTTCTCCAGGGTTATGAAGATAAGCTTGGGATTTCCCCATAATCATCTATTTGAAGATGAGTAAACCAATATGTTGAAAAAATGGAATAAAATAATTCATTTTAAATATTTTATTCATTTCTACATCTGTGATTACTCTTCCACAAATGACCTATGCCGAATAATGTTAAGTCATTCCTAGGGTAAACCTCACATTATGAATTCAATGATGACCTCATATTTTTGATCTGGGAAATCATTTAAAAGTTATTCCACTTTTTTTAGGAAAACTAAGCACATATTCTATTTAATATATTTAATATATTTAAAACATTTATTCAGGGCACACCGGGACTCATAATTTCACCCCGTTTTAGTACCTAGTCTCAAAAATAATCCATATAATATTTAAAAATAATACACAGAAAATATGAGTGATTAAATTCTCCCCACCTTGGGGATTTACATCCCATAAATCCAAAATAATGGCTACACATAATGAAAAGGATACTAAGCATGAATCTAATCATCCCACTCCCATATGCTCTCTTGAATATTTCTATGCTGCCATCAGACCCACACTAATGGAATCGATCACCCATGGAAGATCCTATCATAATGATCCTCTATCTCTATTGGGAACTCAGCAAAGGTCACTCCATCCTTGATATCCAACTCACCCCATTCAATAACGTGCGATGGGTAATGCATGTACCTCCCTAGCTAAAACACATGGAAGATGTCTTGCACCCAGTCTAACTACACAGGTAGATAAAAGAGATATTCCACCTCTCCAAATATTCATAGTATTTGAAAAGGGCCAATGAATATTTGAGATATCTTTCAAAATCGAAAAAATATCCATAATCCACATAGAGGTGAAACCTATAGGAACACATGGTCTCCTTCCTCAAACTCCAAAGGCTTCCATCGTCTGTCAGGTTAAGATTTCAAATAGCTCTGTGTAGTCTTCATCTACTCTTGGAGGATTTTTACCTTCCCTTTTGTATCTTGCACCGACTCTAGGACCATGATTATTGACTCTCCTTGGTAAATCAATCAAAGTGGTGACCTTCAGGGTCACCCATACAAATCCTTAAATGGTTCCATATAGATAGTGTGATGGTAGATTTTTTTGTACATAAACTCCACCAGTGGTAGGTGATCCTCTCAAATATAAAAAAAATCAAACATTCAACCTCATAGCATATCCTCTAGAACCTGAATGGTCTACTCAGTCTGGTCATCAATTTGTGGTTTAAATGCCGTGTTCAAGTGTAACTGAGTCCCAAAAATATCCTATAATAAAACCAGGATGTAAATAGAACATCAAAATCATAAACAATCATCAATGGAACTCCATGGAGTTGTACTATCTCCTAAACATAGATTCATCATAATCTCTTTACTGATATCTACCCTCATATAGCTAGGAAGTGGGATGACTTGGTGATTCAGTATACGATCACCTATATGGAATAATTTACCCTAGAAATATGTGGTAATCCCATCATGAAGTCTATAGATATCTCATCCCACTTCTATTCTAGAACCACAAGGGGTTGAGCCAAACCCATGGGAAATTGGTGTTTAGCCTTTAATTTCTGAAAAGTAAGGAATCGAGAGACAAACTATTCAACACCCTTTTTAATCCCTAGGCACCAAAACTGACATCATAGGTCTTGGTATATCTTTTACACACCTAGATGTACCGTAAAAGGAGACGTATGAAACTCTCTCGAAACCTCCTCCTACATCATCATCGGTACCATCATGCATCCTTTGAAAAGAATGATGTGCTCCCCACCTTTTGAATATCCATCAAGAGAATAACCTATTGATATCTGAGAATGTAGGGCCTCACAGTTGGTATCCCCAAGCTATGCCTCCCTGACATGATGAAATAGTGGAGGGGTAACAACCATCGAATAGAGGTAAGAATATCCATCTCCATCCACAAGGATAACTACAATAAGACCAGTTACTCAGATGACTTGCCCATCTATTTTGAACAAGATCTTATACAGATATCATTTTCTACCGTTCTCCATTTCCTCAAAGTGTAGAAAATTTCAAAGTCATAATCCTTGAGGAACACTATCCATCACCTCTGCCTCAAGTTAAGATCTTTTTATGACAAGATATACTTGTGACTCTTGTTATTGGAGTAAATGATAAACCAATTTACCATTAGGTAGTGTCATTATATATTAAAAGAAAATACTATGCTTCTAACTCAAGATCATGGCTCTACAAAATCTACCTAAACTGCTGAAAACCCTGCTATAACTTCTCTTTCCACAAAAAAGGTTTCCCCATTGGAGCTTCAGAATCTCCTAGATATACACAACTCTTATCATAGCTGGTAGGAAATCCTCTTTGAAGAGATTCTGGAACTTAGTCCATGAATGAGTCACCTCATCATAAGACCGCGTAACTAAACACCCCATATCCCTACTAATCCAAGAAGAAATATCACAGCCAGGACCACCATATAATCTACTGATGTACTCACTAGATGGAAAACTCATGTCACCACCTCAAGTCAGTCCTCAGCCTCTTATGGGTTGGGCTCACCTTATAAGATGATGGGTCTATGTATCTAAAATTCGTGAAGTGTGTTCAGTCTGCGCACCTCATCCCCTGGTATTGTGGGTACCATGTGTTTCTCTATAAGTGGTGGTGTGGTTGGTGCACCACATGGAGGTAACATCTCTATAATTTGTCCTTATATCAAAGCCTTATCATTGAGGGGATCATCCTCATGATCATCATGCTGAATATTAGTTGGTATACATCATGGAGGCATCCTACAAATAAACAAGACGTATCACGATCAATTAGTATAAATGGGGAGATGACTCAAGAAGGGAATAGACACCACAACCCATTCCTATATGATGCATGTACCATTTTTTTCCATGAAACCAGTGGTATAATGTACAAAGTTGAATAATAGGTGGTCAGAGTCCGGGTGGATAGATACGTTGGCCGCTGCTCCAACACTAAACTCCCTGTCCTGAAAGCTGAACTAAAAACACTTAACACTATTTCCCCAAACCAATATCAAAGAATTCAGGTCCTAAAGTAGAATCGACCACCTATGATAAAAATCGGTCACAACCCGTACCAGTGGAGCCAGTACCATGACTCCCCAAGCCCACCTCCAATAGGCCAAGTGTTGGTGACTAGCACTAAGTAGGAATATCATAACATGGAGGGCATTGTATATGTAACTGTGCACACAAAAATATCCAAGCCCAAAAAATGTTGAAATGTAAAAAAAATGAACAACCAATGCATGCATGAATCTATATCCCACAACCATAGTATGATAGGAAGTAAAGAAAATTGCACAGGGCCAAATACAATCCCACTGTAAAGAGTCTGTAACATAATTCAAACCTAAAAGTAAAGGTACTGGGATTGAACTTTGAAATCCATAAGAACACACCTTAGTCTGTCCAGTATCACTAAGACCTGTTTAGTCTTGGTCTACCTAGGACTCTATAAAAATGATTATTTTCTACACCAGATACAACAATTGGGGTCAAAGATCGTATAGGGGTGAGTGTAACTATACTTAGTTGGACACCCGAAACCACAAAGCATATAAAAAATAAAATATAGTCATCTATATATAGGTATATACATACAATAAATATAATAAGAATATACATATATACTCTATAAATAAATACTATCTAAGAGTAATCCACAACCATAGTATACCAAGCCTAGGATTTCAGCTCGAAGATTCCATGAAGTACTCATCCGGGAGAATAGACTTCTGAGTCTGATAACACTGATGACATCCGTCCGAGAGGTAATAATTATTGGGTCTTGTCATGAGAAAGGTATTATGATATATTTGAAGAGAATAAGATACATAGATGAGAATCACATCTAGGTACATGGGGTGATACCAATAACTCAACCTGAATTAACCCTCCAGTTAGAGGATCAACGCCCTATAAGATTGGTCACATCGACACCCAGGACTCTACCTAGGGTATGAAGATTAATAGAGGATCCCAATATGGGAATATCTATAATGTCTCTAATTTTCCATGTATTATTTTTATATATTATATGGATTGATTTCAAGACTAGGCACTAAGACGACGTGTGATTCCAAGGCCCAGTGTGCCCTGAAAAAATTCTTGGAAAATATTAATTTTTTTAATAGAATGCATGCATGGTTTTCCTGATAAAGTTGAATAACTATTAAATGAGTGCCTGAATTAGAAATATGGGGTCACCATTGAGCTCATAATGGCATATTTAACCTTGGAATGACTTATCTTTAGTCAGCGTGGGTCATCTGTAGAAAAATTCATGGAGGATATAATCATTAATAAAATAATTTAATAAAGAAATTATTTTTATGTAGAGTCTTTATTTTTATTAAGTATCTGTCAAAAATTTAGGGTTGTTATCATAACACTATAATTTCTTTGGAGGCATGGAGAAAGAACCTCTGGAGAAACCGTTGGCAGACGATGATGGATCAATCGAATGGTGTTCCTTAGATTCGAAGAACCTTGCCAATGATGACAATGAAACTTTTTTCTTCATTAGTGATCAAACCGAATCGAGGTAGGTCATGTTGTTTTGAGTTGATTTCCATATTCTTTAATTCTATGACAAATTTTTTCCAATTAACAAACAAATTGGCTCGTGGATCGATCATCATGGCGGGATGATATATTATCTATAGGATTACCAGGAGGTTGATCTTTATTCCTATTTTTTTATCATTATGATGGAAACAAATTGAGGACGAAACAAAAAAAGGCTGAGGTTCATTCCTCATGGTTGTGATTTGTGCTTTTCTCCCTCCATTATTCACATTCTTCACTGTTGGTTCCCCGTTGTCACTGATCGACCTTGTTTGGTGGATCCAAATGTGATCGGACCCCTGGATTGGAGGAAAATCAACAACATAGGCCAGATCGATGTAGATTAGGGACCGAGGAACCCATATCTCTACCTATTTCAAATTCCAGGAATCGAAGGAGGTTTTTTGGCTTGTAGAATAGGTGGTAGTAGTGGCTGGTGTAGGAAATGGCATGCAGCAGCGCAACGCGATCAGATGAGCCACATGGCCACGACATCGGCTGCGTGGGTGCAACAACAATTGCGTGGGAGTTGAAGGGGTTGGAGAAAGCGAACCAAAGTGGTGAACTCATGGTCGGAGGCTGTAGAACCATGGAAGATGAGGAAATGCGATAGACGTGTGAGACTGCGTATGGAGGCTCGGGAAGCTCGCACACAAGCGGGATGGGCCGAGTGGGCCGACCCAGGTGGGTCGGGCCTAGTGGGACCATGATAGGTAGGCTAGGTCAGATATAGGTTAGACCTGGGATGGAATCAGGGTGACTGGGGCATAGCTATTCCATGATTGACCGTGATCTGTGGGAGCTTCAGCTGCTGTGGGTACAACGACCGCGCAACCATGGCCGCAGATGGTTGACCATCACCGTCAATCATCCTGACAGGTGGACCAACCGAAAAGGTTTGTCCATAGTGGGTGGTCCATGGGGCATTCAACCACCATGATCAACCCCACAGTCGGTGGACCGACCATGCAGTTGGTCCACAGGCCCAGTGACCCCCTTTAAAACTTCAAACAACCATAACTTTTAGATGGAGTGTCCACTCAATTAGCTGTCTATGGAATTGAGACCCTAAAGTCTAGAAGATCCTTTTGAGATAAGTGGAGAGTTTTTAGTTTGGAACATTATAGGTTGAGATAATTCCCTTAGTGTTTTCCTCAAGGGTTCAGTATGACATTACGTCCACATCACTGGATTGTAATCCCTTATAGAGGCTGATTCCAAGATAGAGTATGGTATCCCTTCGTGGGACTGTAGTACAATAATCTATCACACTTTTAGAGTTTTTTTTTGAATCAATGTAACCACTGAGAGTAGGGATTTGGTCCTCCATCTAGCAGGCTGCATCAGTAGGTTCAATGGTATTCCCCAGTGTGTTAGGGAAGGATCCTCTACATTGGGGGTTGATCCAGACTGGGTATGTGGTATTCCCCATTGTGTCTGGGTAGGATCCCCTATCTATGTGTATCATATTCTTCCTTGACCAATGTGTTCTCTTTGGGTGGGACCCAAATGAGTTAGACCTCTTCATGAGTGTCTCTAATGATATCATGGATCAGGGAGTGAGTTGTCTCGGAATGAGCGTGCTTCGTGCAGAAACATGTGGATGGTAATTGGTTGTGGATTGCCTCTAAAATTTGTGTCTTGGATTGAGTATATATGTACGTTCTTATTAAATATGCTGAAGAAATATACCTTTGTAGAGATGACTATACTTTCCTTTATGGTATTTATTTTTGGTATTCATTTGTGGTTTCGGGGTGTACTAATAAGTATTGTTATACTTACCCCTACATGGGATTTTCCTACACATGTCATGTCTTGTGCGAATGATCAAAATTTTGACAGAGTCCTAGGAATAATAGGACCATGTAGTTCTTTATGAGACCGGAAAAACTGAGGTTTGTTCTTACAACTTTTCAGATAGCTATCCCAGTACCTATCTATGTTTGGGTACTTGAGAGATCCCTACAGGTAGAGAGCTTTCTAGTGGAGCAGACACTGGTAGTGGTTTCTAGTAGTGGGAATCGAGTATCTGAGACCACGACATTAGGTAGCTAACGACAGTCATAGGGATCCAAGATGGCCAGGAACTTTAGGAGGGGATCTTGGGACTTAGGGTCAGCGGTTTGAGGCTCCTAGGGTGGATCGATTTAGCTATTGGACAGATAGTGTTACACATGCGGCGGTTGGGGACATCTAGCATGAGATTTCCCAACATGTCATATAGTTGATCGAGAGATGGTTAAGGGACCTCTGAGGAAGAGGTAAAGATAGGAGAAGGGTGGTCATCAAGGCATCAGATGTGTTATAGGAGTAGGAATAGAATTAGGAGGTGGTCAGAGGTTGGACCTATTACCATAAGTACCCCCAGGTTGTCTACACTAGGCTCAAGGATCTATTCAATAGGGATGAGTCTAGTTGCAGGAAATAAATACTTATTACCCTAAGGCTCCAGGGATGATTTGAGGTATGATCTATTTATTTTCCACCTTAGCTGTAGTTTTTTTATAGACACAAGTTCTAGTCATTCCTTTCTTTATGTGAATCGCGTTCGAGACTCACAAATTCCAGTTGAACTGCTGACTTAAACCTTATGCTTGGAGACTCCTATGGGAGGAGATTCAATGATCACACACTAGTTCCAATAGTGTGACATGATTCTTATAGGTGAGAGTTTTGGTTGAGATATCTTGGTAGTGGAGTTGATGCCTTACAATTTCATTTTTGGTATAGACTTTTTATCCATAGTTCAAGGCCAGATTGACTATTTTTGGTGTATAGTGTGGTGTTTTCATAGTGATGGAACCGAGATTTTATTTATTTGTGAAAAGGAAACACATGCATCATAGGAGTGACTCATACATAGGAGGGTGAAAAAATTACCCATAATTTGTTTAGCATGACCCTCAGTGGAGTGGATGATACGAGTCTTCAGTTTCCCATAGTGGTGGAGGAGTATGAGGAAATATTTCATAAGGATGTTCCAAGTTTACCTCCCCATAGGGAGATAAAATTATACATTGATCTATACCCTGAGACAACACCTACATATCAAATGGATCCTTTAGAGCTTCGTGAGCTGAGGGTATAGTTAGAGGACTTGTAGAGGAATGGATTCGTGAAACCCACTGCTTTACCCTAGGAATCCCCAACTTTGTTTTCCAAGAAGGAAGATGAGAGCTTGTGGTTATGTTTGGATTAATGGAACTTGAACTAGGTGACCGTGAAGAATAAGTATCCAATACCGAGGATCAATTACCTCTTTGATAATTTGAAAGGGGCATGGTGGTTCTTGAAGATTGACATTGGATATGGCTATCACCAGCTATGTGTACGAGATGAGGATATAATGAAGACAAACTTTAGATATAGTTATAACCCCTATGAGTAATTGTTAATTACATTTGACATGAAAAACTCCCCAGAAGTGTTCATGGGACTCATGAACAAGATCTTCGATCCTTACTTATACCAGTTCATGGAAGTCTTCCTTGATGACATCCTAGTGTACTCGACATCTGAGGAGAAGCATGTGAGACACTTGAGGATAGTCCTAGACTCACTATGAGAGAACTAGATTTATGGATATCTCTCTAAGTGTTAGTTATGTATTTGAGAGGTCTATTTTCTTGGACACGATATTTTAGAGGATGGATTTGCAGTTGGTTCAGTGAATAATGAGGTGGTTCTTTCTTGGGAGTCACCCAAGAGTGTAAGAAAGGTGTGGAATTTCATTAGATTGGTAGGGTACTATAAGATGTTTTTACATGAATTATCAAGGGTTGAATAATCCTTGAAAGATTTGACATAAAAGGGGTAGCCTTTCATGTGGATGGAAAAGTTCCAAGTGAGTTTTCAGTAGTTGAGGTAGAGATTGACGAGTGCTCCTATCTTGATATTTCCAGAGGAGGGTGCCAATTACATAATGTTCTAAGATGAATCAGGAACCAGTCTTGGTTGTTTCTTGATATAGAGGAAAGTGGTGATTACATATGATTCACATAATTTGAGACTAAACATAAAAAACTACGCCACCCATGATCTTGAGTTATCCATGGTATTCTTTGCATTGATGATGCAGAGACACTACTAGATGGGTGATCATTTTATCATTTTCTCTGACCATAAGAGTCTCAAGTATATATTCTCTCAAAAAAATATGAACTTGATATAGATTATATGGCTAGAGTTCTTCCAAGACTATGAATTTGAGATTTCTTATACTCCTGGGAAGGAGAATGTGGTGGAAGATTCTCTTAGCTAGAGATCCAATTCACAGTTTCTGAATGAGGCGTTAGAGTAGTTATCCTCATTACAATTAAAATTTTTGGATAGAGATAGAGCATCTTACATTTAGTCGATTGTTGTAACCCCTCCACTATTAACATGTATTAGGGAGGCATATCTTGCGTATACCAACTGTGAGACCTTACATGCTCATATTTACACAAGTCATACTTCTGATGGATATTCGAAAGGTGGGGAGAACATCGTTCTTTTTTAGAGGATGTATAACATTAATAGTGGTGTTATGATATTAGGTTATTAGGGAGTTTCATACATCCCCTTTGGTAGTACTTATGGGTCTGGAAAAGATGTATTGGGACCTCCAACATTAGTTTTGGTGGACATGAATGAAGACGAGAGTTGTAGATTTTATCTCTTGATTCCTTACTTACAGCAAGTGAAGCCTGAGCACCAGGTTCTAGTGGGTTTCATCCAACCCCTTGAGGTGCTAGAATGGAAGTGAGATGAGATATTAATTGAATTCATGATGGGTTTACCATGTACGTTCTGGGGACATGATTATATTTGGGTGATCGTTGAACGACTCACCAAGTTGGCCCACTTCCTAAATATCTGAGAGTAAAGTTATAATGAGATATTTGGATGCCTCTATACAAATGATATAGTTCAGTTTCATGGATTCCCATTGATGATAGTTATAGATCATGATGCTCACTTTACATCCCGGTTGTATAAAGGATTGTAGGAAGCGTTTGGGACCCAGTTATGCTTGAGCATAGCATTCCACCCACAGATGGATGACCCAAAAAAGTAGACTATTCAGGTCCTGGAGGACATTGTGCGGGCTTTCATGATATAATTTGGTCATAGTTGGGAGGATCTCCTACCAATGGTGGATTTTTCATAAAACAAAAGATACCATTACACCATTAGTATAACACCATTTGAAACCCTACACTGGTGACCCTACATGTCACCCCTTTGCTGGACTGACCCAGGAGATTCAACACTCATAGGCATGGAGTTAGTTCAAACTACTACATAGAAGGTGCAGATAATCTATGAGAAGATTAATAATACACAGAGGCATCATAATTCTTATGCTTATAGGTGATATAGAACTCTAGAGTTATAGGAATGAGACCATGTGCTCCTTTAGGCTTCACCTCGACAGGGATTAGGAAGATTTGGTCGGGGTATCAAGCTATCTTACAGGTTCATCATCCCTTTTCAGATACTATGTAGAGTTGTTAAGGTGGAATACCTCCTGAATCTACCTCCACATTTAGAGTGGGTACGCGACGTCTTCTACATATCATAGACAAGGTGGTATGTGCATTAACCATCACACGTCATCGACTGAGGTGAGCTAGAAATCAAGGATGGGGTGACTTTTGATTAGTACATGGTGGAGATTGAGGATTGGAAGGAGAGGATCCTTTGTGGGTGAGAGATTCATTTAGTGCATGTTCAGTGGTAGTACATGAATATATAGGTGAGCACATGGGAGCAGGAGACTCATATTCATGCTTAGTACCTTCATCTATTTAAGTATCCCTTATTTTGGATTTCAGGGACATAAATCCCCAAGGTGGTGAGAATTTAACATATCATATTTTTCATGTGTTATTTTTATATATTATATGGATTGATTTAGAGACTAGGTTCTGAGATGACATGCGATTATGAGTCTTGGTGTTCCTGGAATAGATGTTTGAAAAATATTAAACTTTTTAATAGCACACGTGAATGTTTTTTTTATAAAAAGTGGAATAAATCTTAAATGGGTTCCTGAATTAGAAATCTAAAGGCATTGTTTAGATCAAAATAGAGACTTTACCCTATGAATGACTTAAATTTAGTCAATGGGGATTGTCTATATAAAAATTCACAGAGGATGTAACCATTAATAAAATAATTTAATAAAGAAATTATTTTGACACAAAAAATTCTTTTTATTAAGTTTTTTTCAGAAATTTCAGGTTAACATAATAACCCTAAAATTTCTTTGGAGGTATGGAAAAAGAACATCTAGAGAAACCGTTGGAAGATGATGAAATATCAATTGAACGATGCACCTTGGATTCAACAAACCATGCCAACGATGAAAACGGTGCTTTGTTCTTCATTAGCGATCCAACCGAATCAAAGTAGGGCATGTTTTTTTGAGTTATTTTCCACATTCTTTAATTCTACAATGAACTCAGACCTATCAATAAACAAATTTTCCTATGAATAGATCATTTTTGTGGGATGGGATATTATCTCTGAGATTATTGAGAGATTTATCTTTATTATTCTTCATTTATCACTCTAATAGAAACAAATTGAGGCTGACACGAACAAAGGCTGAGGTTCATTCCTCAAGGTTGTTTTTGTGCTTTTCTCTAGCTTTTGTTTGAATTCTTCTCTGTTGAGTCCCCATGGTCATGGGTTGACCTTGAATGGTAGCTTAGAATGAGATCGGACCCCCAAAAATGGAGGAAAATTGACAACATAGGTTGGATCATTATAGATTGGGACCCAAGGAACCTAGATCTGGGACCATTTCAAATTATCGGAATCAAAATAGGATTTAAGGATCATGGACGAGGAGGCGTCGGAACACGGCTGTGCATCGCGACTGACAGAGGTGGTCGGTGACATGGGTGGTGAAGATATGTGGACTCGAAGACAACCACATGGGACACGAACAATGACCATGTGGTCAGAGGCCATATAACTGTGGTAGAAACAAAATCATAGCGAACATAGAACCGCGACGGACGTGGAACCACAAGGGACATGGGAGGTCATTTGGGATGTGATCGAGTGGGCCATGTAAGGGGGACCAGGAAGCCCGCACAAAAGTGAGATGGGATGAGCAGGCCAGGAAAAGTGGGACGGGGTGAGTGGGCCCAATCTAGGTGGGCTGGGTTGGATCCGGGTAAGACCCAGGGTGACCGGGATGGAGTCGTACCATGGTCAACCATGAGCCGTAGAAGCTCCAGATGCCTCAGGCACGACGGCTGCACAACCACGACCACATACGGTTGATCTCCATGGCCACAAATAGTTGACCATCGTGGCTATCCACCACATCTAGTCGGCCATGGTAGGTGGACCAACCATAATGGTTGTTCCAAGACAGCTAGTCCACAATGTGGTCAACCACCATGGTCGACTACCATGGTTGGTCCACAGGCCTAGTGACTCCATTTAAAACTTCAAATGACCATAACTTCAAAATAGAGCATCCAATCGACAAGCCGTCTATGATGTTGAAACCCTGATGTTGAGATGATCCTTTTGAGACAAGTGGTGAGTTTTTTTTGTTTGGACCAATATTAGTTGAGATCATTCCCTTGGTTCTTTCCTCAGGGGTTTAGTATTCCATTACATCCACATCATTGGATTGTAATCCCCTCTAGATGTCGAGTCCCATATAGAGTATGGTATCCCTCCATGGGACTAGATTGCGATCCTCTCTTACCCCTAGTGGAGTTTTGTGGAATCGACATAACCACTAAGAGTAGGGAATTGGTCCTCTATCAAGTTGGCCACATCATTAAGGTCAGTGGTATTCCCCAATGTGTCTTGGTAGGATCCCCTCTCTGTGAATCATGGCCTTCCCCGACCAATGCATTCTCTTTAGGTGGGGCCCAAATGAGCAAGAATTCTTTGTGAGTGTCTTCGATGATATCATGGATCTAGGAGTGAGTTCTCTCAGAATGATCATGCTTCAAGAATAGTCCTTTGATTAGTAATTGGTTGTGGCTTACTTCTAGACTTTTTTTCTTAGATTGAGTATATCTAGATGTTCTTGTTATATGTGTTGTGGAAATATACCTGTGTAGATCTTATTTTACTTTCCTTTGTGGTATTATTTTTTGGTTTTGGGGTGTCCTACTGAGTATTGTTATACTCACCCATGAATAGTATTTTCTCACACGTGTCATGTCTTGTGTGGATGATCGACCTTTCGAAAAATTCCTAGGTATACCAGGACCGGGTGGTTCTTTATGACACCCAACAGACATAGGTGTGTTCCTACAACCTTTTGGATAGCAGTCCTAATACCTCTTTTATAAAAAGTTGGACTTTTGGTTACAAAATCTTTTTGGTGGGCTTGGATTTGGATCTATTTACTTTCTAGTACTTTCAGTATTGTACTATGGTTGTTGGATATAGTGGTTTTCATGGATTGTTTACTTAGTGTTTTTACATTTCTGTATTTGTATCTTGGATATGTGTTCATGAGTTCAGGTAATTTAGACTAATGCCTCCAATTTGTGGGATATTCCTAATTGGTGCTATTCACCATCCCCTGGCCTATTGGAGGCAGGCTTGGGGTAGTAATGGCATAGGCCCCTCTGGGATAGGTCATGAAAATCATGGGGTGGGGGGATCCCAACAACTCTATCAAGGAAGTCCCACTGAAGGGATCGTTTTCCTAAGAGTAGGAAATGATTCATACCAACCATCAGGGAAAGGATAAGGGAAACGACTGAAACAAAAATTGTCCAAGATATGGGGGGAAAAGATCTATGACATGTAAGAAAGAGTACATGATGTATAGAAGGGTTACATGTTGTGTCCCTTAACCCTGGGTTCTACTAGTGTAAATGGACCATGTAATCAACCTGTGTCTATGTAGAAGGAGTGTACATGGTGTGTATAGGGGTTACACACCATTTCCCTATACACCTAATCTAGTCCATATACTCCAACTGTATTCTAGTACATGGATCAAACCATGTACTTGTCTAACCCATTTCCATGTAGGGGGCACACGCCTTGTAGGTAGTACGTGTAATCCACCCTATGTTTGTGTTCTTCCTAAGATACACACCAAGTTACCCGAGATAGGTCGCACACTATGTGAGAGGGTCATAGGTCGTTTGATCCTTAAATTTATCCCAGAAACCCTAGCCATAGTAAGGGGGCCCCAAATGACATGTAGATCTAATTTAAATGTCATATGGATCATGATTTTTTAGAATCCTATATCCTTATTTGAGCATCTACACTATCTCTTCAATATTCTATTCTATCCATGAATTTCCATAAAATACATAGATAAAGCCTTTTTGAAGACTTTTTGTCACTAAATAATGTTTTCCATCACCATACCATCTTGAAAAACAGATTAAATAGTCGTTCTTCATTGTGTGCTGAAGAACGCCAAAGAACGCGAATTTAGGTATCCACCAACAACCAAATCACTCCATATATTTCTTCACACCACCATCATGTTGTTCTGATCTCAGTTCTCTGATATCAGATCATTGTGCCAAGAAACTAATGTGCAACCATCAATTGATTAATATTTATTGAGCCACGAACCAAGTGAAGAATGCCTGTGAGGAATGATGAATGTGGTGAGAAAATAACAAATCAATCAAGAGGAATGTACCTTGATCTTTGTTTCTATAGATATCGATCTGTTTCAACTAGAATGAGGAACAAATAAATGGATAATCACAAAGATAATTCTCCCATTAAAAACCCCACAAATATAATCACATCTTGCAATATGCATGATCTGTGAATCAATCTATTTGTTTATTGATTGATTTTATTCATAGGAATAAATAATGGGGAATAAAAAATTTAAATCACATGACCTACCTTGATTTGGATTGATCACTGATGAAGAATGAAGTTGTATTGCATTCTTTGTTGAGATCATTCAAAATCAATTTGTGCCGATTGTCGATCCACAATCCGCCATCATTCATTTGAGAGGATTCTCCAGATCTTTCTTCAATAGTACCCCTGTGTCTCCAAGTTTATGGGGATAACCCTTGGATTTACCCATAATTGTCTATTTGAAGATGAGTAAACCATTTTGTCTTAAAAACGGAATAAAATAATTTATTTTAATTATTTTATTCATTTCTTTTTATGTGATGACATTTCCAAAAATAACCCTAGCTAACTAATGTTAAGTCATGCATAGGGTAAGCCTATCATTTTGAGTTTAATGGTTCCCTCATATTTATAATCTGGGAACCCTTTAAAAGCTATTCCAATTTTTTAATAAAACCATGCACATGTAATATTTAATATGTTTAATATATTTTAAATATTTATTTTTATCACATTAGGCCTCAAATTCACACTCTATCTCAATGCCTAGTCTTGAAAATTATCTATATAATATATAAAAATAATACATATAAAATCGAATTCATTACATAAACCTTAAATTTTGGATTTATTTAGGGACACATTGGTGTTAAACTACTGGGTATTACTCAAAAAATTCTTAGGTGACCTTTTATTCAAGAATACATCAAGTTTCATGTTCCAAGTAAGGTAAAGTTTCTTGTGTCTAGCAATGGTTGAGTTGTGGAATGTGTTTTGAAGATATGAAGAATTACCTATCAAGAAATAGAGTCCAGTTTGGGTGTCCACTAGTATTTTTCCTATTTTTTACTATCTTGTTTGTGATTGACCCATGAGTGGCCCTATTTTTATTTCTATTCCTAGAATGACATTAAAGTATCAGATTTTTTAGAAACATGTGAGTTATTATTTAATTATGATTGTAATTTAGCTATGATGTCACATTTATGATTATTTTATATCATGATTATGTTTATATAATTCTCCCTCTATGATTTTCGTTATTTGTACCAAAGAGGGTATAGTCTCCCCAAGATATACATACACCATTCCACTATTTAGTATCTTGTGGTGTATGGGGAGGCACAATTAATGTATGTGGCACCCGATTCGATCATGGTATAGGTGAACTTGATTTGGGATACTAAAATCATTTATCAGAGCTATGTTTTTTATAGCCTTACTATTGAAGATATGGTAAATATAAAATAGAATGTGTTTTTGATAGAATAATATTTTAAAATAACACTATATTTGATAGCATATAAGACAGACACCACCAAGCTTAAACAAACCAAAGAATAATATTATTTTGAATATAAAAGTTATAACCAAGATGTTGAATTAGATGGTATGAATAAGATTAACCAAATTATTAAATATATGTATAATGGTCCAAATAAGTATAAATTTATTTAATATTTCTTATGAAATAAGAACATAATTTTTAGTGAAGTCATTTTATGGATCAAAATTACTTCTTCATAAATAAAATTAGTTCTTTTTGTGAAAAAATATTATAATTATTTTAAAATAAATCTATAAATATAATTAGATAAAAACTATATCATTTTTTAAATCATAATATAAAAAATATCTTTAGGTGAATTTTTGGATTTTTTCTAAAAATATTAATTTTTCAGTGAATTGTAAAAATGTATTAATTTTATAGAAAAATGTCTTTTCAATTAATGTGTTTACAATGTATAATTTTATTTTTGAACTGTTTTTTAATATTTAATTAGTTCCATTTTATTATATATAATCCAATTAATTTTTTTATAATTGAATTTAACTTTAATGTTTCTATAAAAAAAATTATAATAAAAATTCACTCTTCTATAAAACTGTTTTTCATCACATTTTTAGGGTTTATTTTAAAAGTAATTTTTTCAAATTTTTGAGATTGAATTTGATTGAATAGTTAAAATATTTTTAATTATAATGTATAAATTTTATAAAAAGTAAATCCTTAATTTTTTCATAATTAATAGTTACTATGGTAAATATTTATCACCTTGGTAGGGGTAAATTAGGTAGTTAAGTTCAAAAAATGTGATATGGATTTAAAAATCTTTCAAACACCTTAATTATTTCTATTTTATGAGTTTTTTCCAAACAAACATTCATATATTTGAAAAATATGGCTTTTTAATTCCATTTATCTTTGATACTGACCTTTATATTTTTTATGTAATGGAAAATTCTAAAATGTCACCCTCTTTCTTATAATCTATATGATATGTTAGCATAGGGATAAAAAGATGTTACAAATGAATATAAAATATTATTTTACAATTTATTTATTTATTTTTATGATGATAATTTATTTTAAATTTTCTGTGATGGTATAATTACCTAAAATTATTACATAATGCTAATGTAGAGCTTGTGAAAGAAGAAGAAAAAATTAAAGTAAATGATTTTAGAAACATCAAAATTAATATTTTTTGGATTCCATAAAATGTATTTAATGGTATTTTAGGATAAATAATATATTTTTAAATGATTTAAAAATAATATAAATAATTATATTGAACAATGGGGTGGAATATAGTCTAATATTTCATCCTTTAACCATTAGTGATCCAATTTTAATCTTATAATTAAATTTATAACCCTTTAATATTGAAAATATTGTTACCACGGTTAAGGTTAAAAAATAATAATAAAGGGGTTAAACCCATAGATATAGTTTAAAATTCCATATAAACCTATCTAAATTTTATAAGTTGAAATAATTTTAACCTTAACAAATATGATAATTGAAATTATTTCCACTTGGGACAACTTTGACATGAAAATGAATTTATTATATTTAAATATTTTAAAGAAATTATATGTTTTTAATTTCCATAATAGAACCTAATGGAGTTAGAATGTATTTTATGTAAATAAATGGTGGATATATGTTGGATATTATGAGAGGAGATTAAGTGAAAGTGCATGGATAATTAATATTCTCAATATTAATTGTGAATATTGTTGAATCAATTTTTAATATCAAAGACGTGTAAATTTTCATACGGTCAAAACAATATTTATAACAAGATGACGAATGAGAATTAAATAAGTCGATGCAAAATATTATTTTTCATGAAGAATATTTAATGGAGAATTTTAGATTTATGGGTTTCCATTTAGTCTAAGAGGGTACATAATTAATTTTTGATGATTTACTGAATCTTTTATAGAATTTAGTAAAAAATATGGTTGAAAACAAATGATTTTAAGGTCCACTACATTGACCACATTGTGGGAGGAGATTTTAACCACATAGGAGATCCATACCACAATGATATCATGGTAGTAGAAGTTAGTGAGAACCAACATAGGTAGGTGGGTGCTTGCATGGATGAATATGTGCATGGAGGTCTCAGAGCCACCATGTGGAGAAATATTATGGTACATCATGGTGTGTGTTGTGTGGTTCTAGGATCAGAACTTGGGATAATCACATATATTGAGTAAATGTAACACTAAGTATTATATACAATCACTCAGCTGGGTGAAACATTGATGTGTGATGAGATTCATGCAGCTAGTGGTCATGTATTAAAAATGATACATATATAATTATTGTCACCATATTAACTTAATATGTGTCATTCGATTGACATGAGATGTTTTCCTCAACCTCTAAATACACTATGTTTTTATATATGCAATATTTTCTAGATTTGATGATTTATATCATCAATCTAGGATCGAATGATAAATACTTTGAGGTGATAAGGACACAAACCTTCACACATGCATGCTATGTTTTTTTACGCAGTCAATTGTTCGAGGTACATGCTACTGATGGATGAGAAACATAAATGTAGGTGGTTCTTCATGAATTTGATATATATGGATATGTTTGACCTATAAAGTATAATGTGTTTATTATCACATTCACATGATAATTTCAACATGATGATAAGGCGATTATGAAGGAAGTGATTCCATGATTTTCATCATCACATAACAAGGAAAATCTTCATTAAATATTTCAATTTTGGATATTCTAGGATATTAATATTATCACTAACTAAGACTGATTTTCATGATATTAAAAATGAAATGAAACTCAACAGGTAGGTTTTGATATTAGTTATAAAATGATATCATCCATGAATGATAAATTGTTTCTTTAATTCATCACTGAGAGAGATCTCATCTTTATAGTGAAATAGATCTTCTTTATGATTCCCCTATAGAAGGGAATAAGGTACTATAAAACACTCTTTTATTTCACAAAGAAAGAAATACTTTAGTCTCTTGAATTGTGAATATCATACTCAAGAGTTTCATGAAGAACTAGTTTGTTTGAAAATCATTAGTTTTCTCAAAGAGGGGAGGAATTTACTCTTCATATAAATTGAGATTCAGAAGAACATAATTTAACGAATAAGAATATTCCCATAGTTATTTTAGAAAAGGTACATGAAGTGTGTATGGAAGTGATACATTGTATTCCTTTTCATTACACGAAGTATATTGTGACCCCAAAAACCCTTACATGATGAGTAATTGAATGTGTAAAATCTTTGAAAATTGTGATAACTAAACTATTTAAGACATATTTGAGAATCAACATAAAATAATAAGAATGATAAAAGGTTATAATAAATGTTATTTCACTATAAATTATTTCATGCATGAGTGGATTAATTTGATAATTTAAGAAGAATAATTTGAGAATGTATAGGTTTATTATTTTATAAATTAATTTGGAAGAATTTGTGTGAACAACAAGAAAAAAATAATTTAGTCTATGACTTCATCTAAGGAAGGGATGATTATGTTCTGATATTTTTTACACATAGGAAACTAATCATATTTTAGTGATCAGTATATTTGAGCAAGAAAAAAAGTTAAAAGGCACTTGAATATGTGTACATTTGAAGAGAATATACACTATGATTGTGAATGAAGATAACTATAAATAAAGAATAGAAATTTCTTGTACATGATCAAGCCTATAATAAAGGAAAATACTGCGTGATGTAGTATAAAGACCCGTATGTGTGGATTCTAAAGTAAAATGCCAGTGTGGACTCTAGTAACATTATGTGATGTAGTATAATGACCCACCTATATGGATTAAGAATAAGTGGGCTTGTGTAGATTCTAGTAACAGTGGGTTAAGTATTATAAGATCCTCTTTTTTCGATTCAAGAGATAAGATATAGTTTGAATCTGTATCAACCATTTCAATTGATAAAATTTTTATATTGGATAATACATATTGGGGTGTATAACGAACATGGAATTGAATAGGTCTTTATATATAACCTTGTAAATACCATGTGTTGTCTTATCTATTATCATTTCTTCATATGAGGTGAGACTGTGATATATCATTGATTGGATCCAGAACCTTAACTAGTTCAAGTAGTTAAATTAAAATTAATAATAATTCATAAAATTAAATCACTTATTCATCATCCCTCATAGTGGTCAATATGACCTGGGAATCAAAAATTTGTATTAGAGAATGGTTCCATTGAAAGATCCAAATGAGTTCATATAAAGATAAAGCTTTACAAAATAAGTAAGCTACCTCAAATTGAGATAAAGGAAGCTATGACTAAGTATACTACTTTAGATATTTCTTAAAAGACTTAGAATAATTTAATGAAATGATATACAGGGAAGCTGCAGAATAATCTTACACCAAAGTAATAAACACAACTAATTAAAGGTAATAAAAATAGTAAATGTTGCAAAAAAACTCTTGATTGTGATTCTTATAATTAATCAAGATCAACATGTTATGATAATTAATCACTTATTGATATTTATTTTCATTTCGGTGAACATATAATGAAAGTTCCTAAGGAATATTTAAATTGTATTGTTAGATTTTTCAAGGAAAGGTTTATTGAAGATGCATTGGATTAAAAGTTTTTTCATATAAAACACTCTTAGAAAACTTGTGAAGAAAAGGATTAAATAATTTATCTTTTCAGTTAATAATATTCTGAAGCTATTTATTAATTGCTATGAAATTATTGTGAGAAATATTCCATTGAGACAATTTTGTTAGAATATTTCCATACACTATAAAAATTTCATAAAGTTTATATGGTTGGAATAGATACTCAATTAGAGGATAATGAAAACAATGTCAATCAGATTAAAAATTCCTTATAAGAATAAATAAAAATTCCTGATGAAATTGATGGAAGATTTGGAAGATAGGATGATATTTTTTAAGGATGACAATAACTCTCACAACATGAAGTGTTTATAGATATATTTGAGATTAAGGAATCAAGAATAACCAAAAGATAAAACCACCCAAATTTTAAGATAAAATGATACTTCTACAAGAGTGTGTATTGAGGATCATGGCTCAAAGAAGATCATGAAATCATCCTCTAACCAAATGGAAATGTCCTCTATGAAGACAATATAGCATAACCCAAAAGGTTTCTTATGAAAAAATTATGTTTAAATTACTAAAATATTATTTGATACAAACATTGGGAAAGTATGGATGGTGAAAAATACTCATAACCCCCCCATATAATGGGTGGATGAGAAAAGATTTATAATGATTTTCCCCCAACAACTATCCAAAAGAGTGGTGGTTCAACTCAAATATAGAAAGTTTCACAACCTATGAAATATAGTTAGAATATATTAGAAAATAAGAATAAAATATTCATAGGATATCATTGGTGCTTCTGTAAGTACATACACAAAGCTTTGGAATATTGGAAATACATGTCACATCATGAAAATCATATAATTCCACAAGAAAGAGGGAGAAAAACTAAAGTGATAAGAAAACCATCTTATCAGAATGATATGAAAAAAGAAAATAAAAATTATCATTCCTTGAGTATTAAAAAAATGTAAGTAATGAACCAATTACTCCTAAGAAGAAAATTAAATAAGAGAAATACTAAACAATGGAAAATTAAATAATGGAGGAGACTTGTGTGAATGGCGGGGTAAATATTGACATGATTCACACAACAACATGAAGATTCTAGCTAAATAGAGGGCAATATTCATTAGAAAATTGAAATACATTATAATTAAAAATGATCAAATGAATATAAAGGAAAAAGGGATTACTCACAAAGGAATGGTAGAGTTGACTATGAAAGAGTGGAATTTGTTGAGAGGAATCTATCAATATCATTTTTTCTTTTGAAAAAATAATGATGTATCTCCTTTTCCCCCTATATATATTTTTGTGTGTTTATGTATAAATATGAAAGGAAATGAAGGACATGGATGTATCCCATGTGGGGTGAGATTTTTTGAGATAATATTATTAAATCATCACTATACAATGTGTATGGAACTTATAAATATATTTTTAAAATTGGAAAATGATTTATTGAAATCCATCCATTATCCCAAACTTGATTGAGTTGATAATAATTATCAGTGGGGATTTTTTGTTGAGTTATGAAGGGGGATATATATCTTTTACACTTTAATTTTTTAATGTGTATGCTAGATTTTTCATTTGATTGATAAATTTGATTACTTGCTACCAATAAAATGGGAATTGACAATTTACGAGCATGATTCCACATGCATGGGAATTTATGGACAAAATATAATTCCTTGGTAATATCTATCTTTCTTCTTGCAGTAGTCTATCCCACATAGTGTTAATGATGGATAACTAAAGGATATTTTATAAAGAAAACTATGTGATATTATAAATATCTTTTAAGTCTTTTAAAGAAATCTATATAATAGAGGAGAACATGTTTAGGGAAAATTTATGAGATAATAATTCCCCCACTTATCCTATGCATTTGATTTCCAATAAGGGGGAGAAAATAAGTTAAAATAGATATTTAATTCTATTATATGAAGATATTTTTCAAAAATACAAAGGGTTATTGTTGAACCTAATGAAATTAGATTGTATTTAGTGTCAATAAAGGTTCAATATGTGATGGATATTATAAGAGGAGATAAAGTAAAGATGCATGGAGAATGAATATTATCCATATTAATTATGATAATTGTTGAACCGGTCACTAATGTCAAAGGCATGTGTCAATTATGGTAAACATGAAACATTATTTACAATAAGATGATGAAAATGAATTAAATAAGGAAAATAAAAATATTATTTTTCACAAAGAATAATAAAGGGAGAATTTGAGAGTTGTGGGTTTCTATTTGAGGTGAGAATGAATATGCTTATTTTTTTTAGATTTATAAACTATTTTATAGAGTATTGTAAAAATAATATGGACATTCGCCCAACATTTATGGCATAGATCAATCGAACGTATTGTGGGAGGATACCTCAACCACATGATAGAGCTATCCCACTGAGCTATCTTACTGGTAAATGGTAGAGATCACCTACATAAGAATGTGGGTGCGTGCAAGGGTGAGTGTGTGTATGGAGGTGCTAAAGAAACCATACAGTAAGACGTAGTGGTTCAGGGTGGTGTGTGTCATGTGGTACTGGGATCAGACCCTAGGCTACTCTCATATATCAAGTGAATGGAACACTGAGTGTTATATATAAGTTCTCAACCAAGATAAATATTTAAGTGGGACTTTATTAACATGGCTACTATGCACACATTAAATTTTTTTTGCATATTAATTTGGATTCCTAATCAACTTAATATATATCCTCTAATCGACATGAGATATTATCTTAAACCTCTAGTCACTCGAATATTTTTCTGTTTCCCATAGTTTCTACTTGTTTTGACTACCATCATCAAGACACGCTTTAATGATAGATATTCTAAGGGAATGATTCCATTAACCATTATACATGAATGCTATAATTTTCATGAAATCAGGATATCTAGGAACATTATACTGATGAATGAGAAACACAGTTTTGGAAGGATTTTCATGAATATGATATTCATGGATTATTTGTAACTATAAATAAGAATGTGTTTATTTTACCATTAAAAAAATAATCACACAATTATGAGATGTTGATCATAAAGGAAGTGAAAAATTGTTTTTAGTGATGCATAATAAGGAAAATCATGGTGAAATATTTGAATTCCCAATCCTCATGGATATTGATATAATCCCAAACTCGGCATGATTTGTAAGAGATTCAATGTGGTATGAAACCTAGAGAATGGGATATGAGACTTGACTACAAAAGGAGATCATTTGTGGGTAGAAATTTTTTTATATCCTTCCTATATGAGATATATCTCATTTTCATAGTTAAATAGAGTTTCTTTGGGCTTCCACTATGTGGTGTGAAGAAGGTTCCATGAAGAAATATTTTCTCTCATGAATATAGAAAACCCATAGCCTCTTTAATTGTGAATCTCACACTCAAGAGTTTCATATAGAACTAGTTTTTATAGAGTCTCACCAGTTTTATCAAAGATGAAATTCACTGCCTCCTCATATTAATTAAGTTTCATAATCACACTATTATGTAATAAATAAGATTTTCAAACTCAAGTGCATGAAGGCATAGGTGTGGTGAATGGAAGTTTGATACTACATGCCTATAACCTTAAGTGAAGTAGATTGAGACACTATCTACCCTTACATAAAGGGATAATTATCTTATGCAAGCTTTGAAGACTGATAAAAAATAACCTATTTAAGATAGATTTTATAAGGCATATAAAATAATGAGAATTAAATAGTGTTATATGAAATTTTCATGCACTATGAATTATTTCATGCATGCATGAATTAAGTTGAGAATTCACAAAGAAAATTTTGGTAATATAAAATTTTAATATTGCATAGAATAATTTTAAGAGTTTGTGTGAACCAATTATACACATATAAGTGAGGATTAGGCCTCTTAAGAAGAAGAAATAATTATTTCCCAAGCCTTATTCCATTGAGGAAACTGATCATATATAGATGATCATAATATTTGATCAAGACCAAAAATATTTAAAGGTAATTAAATAATTGTAAATGAGTAGAGAAGATCCAATACACTATAGAAGGAAGATCACTCTAAATAATGAGGAGGATTTTATACTATAATATAAATCATTGATGAAAGTATAAGACAACTTGATATAGTATAAAGACCCTCCTATATGGATTTTTGTGTATAAGGTCATTGTGGCCTATGGTAAAATTACGTGACATTTTATAAGGAACCACCTGTGTGGATTTAGGGGTAGAAAGTCATTGTAGATTATAGTAACATAATGTAATGCATTCTAAAGATACCCATGTGTCGATTTAGGAGATAAGATATAGTGTGAATATTTAACCACCATTTTAATTGATAAAAATACTATTTTATAGAATCCATGTTGGTTGTATAACCAACATGGAAAAGAATAGGTCTTTATACCAAACCTTGTAAATAGAATGTGTTATGCTCTCTCTTATCATTTCTAAAAATGTGTTAAAACAATGACATAAAATTGAGGGGATCTATAACCTTAATTTAATATTTTTAATTAAATTTAATAAGAATTAATAAATTTAAACTACTAATTCATGCCCCTTCTCCCCCTTTGTGGTCAATATGACTCGGTGCTCTACATCCTTCACTATAAAAGGACACCCTATCTTCTCTATTATTTACAACACCTTGAACCACTTATCTCAACCAAAAACTACTAAAATATATATTCAACATATTTATTAATGTTTTAGAGTTTTTGTTTTATTGAAAAGAAAATACCAAGGGTTCTTAAGGAGCTATAAAAAGGCGGTTCTTCAAATAGGATATAATTATGTCAACCGAGTGTTTTCATTTTACTTCTTCTTATACCTCCTTCAATTGTGTCCTAAACATTCCAATGTAATAAAATTAGTACCTCTCATATTATAAATTATTATTATGTTAATTTAATAACCCAATTCAAATCCTCTTCTATAAAATGTGAAATGAAACCATCATTCATGCACACATACAAATTACCATCTTGCAAAACAGATGCATTTCATTTCCCATTATTTCCTTTAATAATTGATTATTTTGATTGAATAAATGTATATATATCATATTAATTATATAATTATCTCTTTATTAAAATAATATTTCATCAATATTCCTACTATCTCAATCAATAAAAACATAATCATCTCACTTGCATATGTATGAACTAATATCTCCACCTAGTGATGTATATTGTTTTTCAAAACCCACAACTCATAGATTTTCATGGGGATGGATTTAATAAAGTTATTTGTTATACATAACATAGTAAAGTTTCTATTAGTATATAATAAATATTTATTTATTTCCATCATCATTTTTTGAAAAATGGAAACATTACTCATGCTTATGTATGGACTACCATCTCCATGTTCTAATATAATTTATTTTTCATAACCCCATAAAATTATTCATTATAAATATATAATAAATATTTAAATATTATAATTATTAAATGATTATTATTCGGTTGATGGTGTGACAATGATCTATTTAACCATGGTCAACATACTAAATTATTTTTAAAATTATGAATTAAACGTTCTTAAAACACTTGACATTGTCTTAATTGATTAAATAATTAAATATATAATTCAAATAAATAAATAAAAGTATTATAATAAGGTATTAAAAATGGAAAATTTTATTAATAAAATAAATAGTAAATATAAGTTCATTATTCAGGAATATTAAGAATGTATGTGACAAGTCGGAGGGACACTTTACCTTAAAATATCGTTTTAAATGTCTTAAATATTTGTTTTCAAAAAAAATTTATTCCCAATACACATTATTAAAATTTTATTATGGATGTATTTATATGTAAATTAATGAATTATAAATAAAATTTGAGCTACCATTTTACATTCTTTCAAAAAATTTCAAAAGGAATATTTTTATGTATTTTGTACAGAATGTTTTGACTTTCTTTACAAGAAAAAGGAATGTTCTATTTTAATATACACTGAGTCAATAGCTTCTACCTCCCCCATAAACATTATTTATTATTTTTATTATTTTGAAATATTCAATGATTTCATCAATGAAAATATATCATTCCCTTTGTTCTGGATATTTTAGTATAGAAAATTAGGTATTAATGGAAAGAAAAATATTAATTTCCTAAATTTTTTCTTATGGGTTCAAAGGTATATAATTATGATTTTGATAATGGAAACACAATAATTTGTGTTTTAATTAATTTTATGGTCATTTTATATTTTTTATGATGATGGGGTAGAATAATATAGATCTTAAAATTATTGGGAAATGATTTTGGTCTCCGGAAAAATATGTTGGAATTAACCTATTAGATTATTCCATTTATAAGGGTTATTTCAATTTTTCAATATAGATGATTTCCAAAGAAACCTATTTCAATTTTATATTATTTATAATAAATTAATATTTCAATTATGAATAAATAATATTGGGTCACATTTATCAGTATAGAATCCACAAATGTAAGGATTATGTTTTCAGCACCATATCTGGGAGTGCTGTTTTGGGGATATTATAGTTTGTATCAGAGAAGGGATTAGATAACATTTTAGTTTAATTTGTTTTCACATGAGTCTAAAGTAAGAGTTATGGATAACATCTTGGGTTAATAATTCTAAGGTTAATTAATGTTTAAAGGCATAAATAACCCTTTTGAGATTTTATGTGATGGTATTTTATGATGATTAAGAATATTAAGGACCCATTTATGGTAATGCAACCATAGATTTTTTTATTTATTTTAGTGAAAATGTTATCTAAGGAATAATTATTTTATATTTTATGGAAATATTTTTAAGTTATTGATATACTTTAGGGTTAATATGATCCTTGATGTTGAGGTAATTTTGGTCAATTGGGACAAAATAATTATTACATGTTGGAAATATATGATTAATCATATAGATAACCATGGGAATCAAAATTGATTTTGTAACTAATTGATTAAATTTTTTATTGAAGAATTTCACTATTTTTTGGATTTTTTTCTGATTAAGGAAAAAGGAAATAATCACTAATAAGATGGGTTTTTCCTTGAGGAATAAACCACGAATTATCTTTTAGAATAAAAAATGATTTTATTTCAACTATATAATAATTCATGTTATTTTTGGAAATGGTTCATATATTTTAGAGATTATATATTTACGGGATATAAATTTTTTGTATGTGATGTTATGATTGGTTGATGTTATTGTGAGATAAATATTATGTTTACCTTGGAAGAAAATGTGACCAAATCATTCTGTTTTTTAGTTTTGAACATAGTCTGGAAATTTTTGAAGAATTTTATAGTTATTAATTTATCAAATGATTTAATATTAACATTATGTGTTTTTGGTTATAGATATAGAGATTAATGTTGTATTTTTTTCATATGAAGGTTTATTTATATTTGATATTTTCTGACCTTGTGATAACTAGTTTGGTTTTTATTAATTAATAAAGAGATAACAAATAACTTTTTGTCCTATTATTGATATTGTGATCTATTAGAAGTGAATTTCGGTGATTTGGGAATGAAAAATTAATTTTTAGTATTCATTTAATATTCTAAGAAATGAGATAATAGTGAAAATTGATTGAACTCCAACCAAAAGAAGAAATTGTGCTTATGAAATGGAATAAAATCAAGTAAGTATACTTTATCACATTCTCTATAATAATGGTAATATAATCACTGAATTCCTAAAAAATGATCATGAAACAAAAAAATCATTTTCCCTTCATTTATGATAAACTTATGTTACTCTTTATTCTCATTTAATTTATGGTTTTGTGTTAATTAACTTTATCATAATCACATTATCTATCACTCCCAAAAATTATTTAGACATTAATTTTTATATCCAGGTACATATTTTCAATTTTCACTGATTTTATCATACTTGGAAATGTTGGTATGTGTAATTCAATGCGAAATTTATATTTCCCTTTCACTCTTTTGAAAAGTAAGTTTCATTAACTCTTTTTATGATGTGAGGATATAACACAAGTGTTTTTAGGTTATAGAGATTAAGAAAAAATTTTGAGGACAAAATTCAATAAATTTGTGGAGAATATAAAAGGGAGAAATTTTAAAGGAATTTTGTTTAGTAGTGTGTATGACATGAAACACCCAACTTCAACGAATCATTAAATAATATAATTTTAAATATGACTATTATAAACTAGATATTGAATTGGTGGGTATGAATAAGGGAAATAAAATTGTGAAATATATTTATAGTGGTCCAAATAAATGAAAATTCATTTATTAATTACAAATAAATAAGCACTCAATTTTTAGTGAAGTCATTTTATGCTTCAAAAAAAATTTTTCCTAAAAAATTGTTTTCATTTTTTAGAAAATATTATTATTAATCTATTAAAATTTAGGAATATTATTTGATAAAAAGGATATAATTTTTTTAACTCATAATATCAAAATTATCTTGGGGATTTTTTTTTGTATTTTTTGAAAAAGTGTAATTTTTCAGTGAATAGTTAAAATACATCGATTTATCAGAAAACTGTCTTTTTCATTAAATTATTTACAAATCCTCCAATTATTATAAATTGATTTTAAAATTTAATTATTTTCTTTTAAAATACATGATACAAATAATTTTATTTCAATCCATGGTATTCTTATATTTTGAATAAAAATAGTTTTTATATAAAAAAGATTTTTTCTTGAAAATTGTTTCCTATCATGTTTTGAAATTTTATTTTGAAATTAATTTATAAAACATATATTGATTTAATTTAATAATTTGGATTAAATATTTGGAATCATAATTTCTACATTTGATAAATAATTCACCTTTATTTTTTGTCACAATAAATAGTAACTTTGGTATATATTTACCACCTCGGTAAGCATAAATCAAGTAATTGTGGTTAAAAATAATCTGATAAGGCCTTACAAATATATCTAAAACTTGAAATATTTATTTTTTTATGAGTTTGTATAGAAAATATCATTAATATTTTCAAAATATATAGAATTTTGGTTTCATTTGGAATTGATACAAACCATTATATTATTTTAAGTAAAAGAAAATTCCATAACGTCACTCTCTTGATTTTAAATTATCTTCAATGTTCAAATATAGATAATAAGGTGTTAAGAATGAATATAAAATTTTATATTTAAATTTATTAAGATATTTTTATGATTGTTTTTATTTTTAATTTATTGTAGTCATATAATTAATATAAATTCTTATAGAACATTAACTCAGTGCTTCTAAAAGGAGTAAAAAAATCAATGTAAATGATTTTGAAAATATAAAAAGTAATATATTTTGGATGAATTATGTTTTAAGTTGAATTTTATGGTTAATATTAATTTATATTTTATTTTTTATGAGTTTATATTATAATTATCTAACTGTATAGATTTATTTAATGTCAAAATATATGAATAGTTATTAAAATAACTTAAATGGTGTCTTATGTTAAATAATATATTATTAAATGATTTAAAAATCATAAAAAATTTAAAATTGGAAAAGTGGAATGGGATATGATCTAAAATATTATAAATTTACCATTTTTTATCTAAATTATAACTTATAAGTAAATTTATAACCCTATAGTATTGAAACATTTGTTATCATGATTAAGGTTAATATTATTTAACAAAGGGATTAAATCCAAAGAGAAGTATTAAAATTACCTTTAAATATATCCAAATTTTAATTATTAAAAGGTTTTAAACCTTACCCAAAATTATATTCTATTTTTTCCCATATGGTTTGGCTTTCACATGAAAAATAATTTATTATATTTTAATCTTTTAAGTAATTCCAAGGGTGTCCTTCCTTCACTATAAAAGGACACCCCCTATCCTCTATTATTTATTGCACCGTGAGACAATTTGCTCAAAAAAACCCAAACAAAAACACTTATAAAAATATTTTTCCAAGTTTTAGAGGTTATAGTCTCTATAAAAGACTATCCCTTGGGTACTTAAGAATATATTCAAAGTAAGTTCTTCAAAGAGGAGGTAATCATCTCAACCAAGAATTTTCATTTTACTTCTTCTTCAACCTCATTAATTTTTTTACTAAATTTTAAAATATAATAGAATAAATATTTACAACATAATTAGACGTAATTATGTTAATTTAATATCCTTATTGTTATCCATTTACATAAAATGAGAAACAAAAACATTGTTCTTGCATACGTGCAGATTACAACCATGTGAAACTGATGTATATCCTTCCTCATCACCGACTTTTGTGGCTATTTATTATGATGGATTTAAAACATACACACAAACACACACACACACACACATATTATATTATTTATATAATTATGATTATGAAAAATATAATATATCATCTATTTTCATGCCATTCCAATATATAAAAATGGAATCATCGGATGTGTATTAGTATAGACTAAGTCTCCACACAGTGATTTACTTTGTTTTTTTAAAATCCACTCCTGAATTTTCATATAGTGTATTTAATAAATGTATTCTGTTTCTAAAACATGATAATTATTTTATAAATATAAAATAATAATTACCTTCATTCTTTAAGGATTTTTTGAAAAAATGGAAATGCTACTCATGTGTATGTACAAATTACTATCTCCATGTTGAAACATAACTCATTTTTCATAACCATAATTTATAGTGGGTTATAAAGGTATTTAAAATTTATAAAAATTGTAATTATTTAATGTCCATTATTATGTATGTGATGGAATAAAGACATCTTTTAACAAGTTCAACATACCGAACTCCTTTTTAAACTATGAACCGAACATCCTCAAAACACCCAATGTGAACTTAGCTGATTAAGTAATTAAATGTTCCATTGAAATAAATGAAAAAAATTATTGATATTTATAAAACCTATAAATGGTTCATAAAAAACAAAATAATTAATATATTTTCATTAATTATGAAAATAAAGAATATATCTGACAAGTTAGACTTAAGGTAAGGGACAATTGACCTTAAAACCAGATTTTAAATGTGTTAAAGATTTATTTTCTAAAAAAATCCATTAAAATATTCTTAAAATTAATTTATATATGTATTTATATAGAAATAAATGAATTATAAAGTACTATTTTTTATATTTTAATATTTTTCTATGGTTTTAAATAGTAATATTTTATGTATTTTATATTGAACATTTTGACTTTCTTTACAAAAATGAAAAACAAAATATTCTATTTTAATATATATAACATCAATAGATTCTCCTGCTAGCACAACTATTATTTTATGGTTGTATTATTTTACTAGATTTCATGTTTTCATTAATTAAACCCCCAATCCATTTGTTCTAGGTATTTTAGATTTTAAAATATTGTTTTAAGTGAAATGAAAATATCTATATTTGATTTTTTTTCTTATAGGTTCAAAAGTATATTTTTTTGAGTTTTATATTATAAATGAAAGATTTTATATTTTTTATGTGTGTTATAGTCCTTGTATTTTTTTGTGATGATGTGTTATTCCAATATAGATATCTAATTAATTTTGTAATCATTATGTTCTCCAAAGAATTATGTTGCAATTAACCGAGTAGGTTCTTCCATTTGTAAGGATTTCTATAAGGGTCATTATAAGGGTTATAGGAAGATGATATCCCAGGAAACCTACACGACTCTTCTATGCTTGAAAATTATTTTTCATTGAAATATTTTGATTTTATCATGTAAGTAAATATCATTTTTAAGTAATTATTACTCCATTTAAGGGTACACGGTGGGTTTTTTAGAAATTTTTTTTCGTGGATTATTATGTATCAAAGAAACCCCCATGATTATGATTTTCTCTTTATAATTTTAAAAATGTATTTTACGAAAAAAAATTGGACAGTAAAGCTAATTTAATGTGTAATTAAATGATTAATTGAGATCAATGTATATTATCTTATGGTTTTAAATGAACTAACATGTTTATTTTATTTTTCTAAATATCATTTAATAAACTTTTTCTTGACCCCGCATTCCAAAAATTGTTTTATTAAGGATTAATGATGAATATAAAAATTAATAAATTCAAAGTTTTATATATTTTAGTTACCTTTAATGATGAAAGTGTCTCATTATAGAGAACTTGTTTTGTGAGAAACATGAATACTATGTAGAAATTTATACTTTGAAGGAGTTTTTCCTAATTATGTAAAACTCTAAAAATAAAATTATCTTACGTATGTAAGTGATCCAATATTTCTATTTTATGTTCTTTATTTTGGATGGAATATATTGGGTCATATTTATGTGTATAAATTCCATAAATATAAATATTATTTTTCTAACACATGATGATATAGTGGGGGTTTAGGTATGTTATATGTTTAGATTCTTATTTGGACCTTATTCTAGGGATTAGCTAACCCATGTATCTGGGAATTCCATTTTACTAGAGGTGGGATTTCTTTTATTTGTATTTATTGTTATAACTGATTTTTTTTATATTTAATGCGATGCTTTGGGTATTGATTTATGATTTTTGGTGTTACTCATGGACTAGTATTGAAATATACCTAATTTCATATATAATTTTAATTTTTTATAATTCATATGAAATTATTATACTTTCTTAGGGTTGAGAAACTTAATTATGATATAGTATTCAATTATTTAAAGATTTAGTAGAAAATTATAGTTTTTTTTCCTATATAAAATTATTTAAAAATCATAATTGACTATGATATTATATTTTATTATGTTATTATTTTTCAATAATTGATTTCGCGAATCCTATATGTATCTTGATGTATTATCTAAGAGTGTGTAGTCAAGGATTGAGAGAAATCCCTAGTTATTCCAGGATCGTCTATATAGGGTATATGAATAACATTGATGGTAACTCTTCATCTTAATAATTATCCTATATATGATATCAGTAATTAGGATAGATGTGTTTTGAGTGACATGATTATATTTTTAGCGAAATTACACCATGGTGAACACCTGTTGACTATAAAGTGTAGGGATGTACATCCCTCTCTAGTTTATGGGGAAAACCCCTACATTATCATGTACCTCAGATTGATTAATATCTATGAGAGATTCTGTTATAGGTTAATTAGATTATGTGATCCAGAGATCCATGATTGGTTCCCTCTATGTAAAATTTTACTTCAGAGATCTAGTTAAATCAACCACCCCGATTTACTATGGAGGTTTCATAACAGACTACTAAGAATTAGGTTGATTTTATATGGATTATCTTTATCCATATTAATACATACCCTGAGTTTTTGTTTATTCTTACTATGTATATGCTTTTAGGACCAATGAATAGATAGTTAAATTTCGTAATCTGGGTAGATCAGTATATGGGGATATATTTTTAGAACTTCGAAGATCATTTCATTGATAATTTATTTCGAAGTCACTAGTAGATAAATTATAATGGGATTTTATGCATCTTGTTTAGGGGTTAGTGTTAGTGATATACTATGAAATCCATTTTATAGAGTTACTATAGTTTTATCCCTCACAAGAGAGTGAAAATTCCACTAGTTTATTCTATTTTGAGAATTGAGCGAAGCATTCAATTCAGTTATAGGTGAGTATATCCTAGTTTATTCTTTTTTAAAAGTACATCAAGACAAACCTCATTACTAAGATAAAAATGTATAATGATATACTTTCTAGTATTTATAGATATCATGTTTGGTCCAAAAGTGAATATTTGGGTAGTTAAAAGTGGAATTTTGGTGATTCTCAATAGAGTGGTGATAGGAAGGACATTCAGGGATAGGGATCATCATCATTATAACATCAAAAGAATCCTAAAAAATGATACCAATATGGTAGAGTGGGTTATAACCGATATTAGTGCTATTAAGATCTTGTGGAGTGTCAATCTTATAAGTAGATTTTGCATATGTAGTGATTTTTTAGAGATATTCTCAACTAGGAAATGTCCAGGGTGATGGCTAGGATCAGGGATCAGTAAATAAATTTGATATTATACTATACAAAATTATTTATAGTTTTCCATATGTTTACCTCATGGATGTGGTCATGGTCCTCAATTTAGTAGAGGTAGAAGAGTGGGGATCCTTATGGTCAAAATAGACTTAGATGCCAAGGAATGGGCTTACAGATAGATTAGTTTCATGAAATCGATTTGACACCTAGTTATCATACAAAGGGTTTGATGAGTGTTCGAGGTATAAAACTATTACCAACTACCATAGTATAAGTTTTTTATACATGTTCTTCATATTAATTTATATTATTCTAGTTTTTTTTAGGATTGGGGGCTCTATATGGAGTCTTTTTATGAGGTGATGCCTATTGATACACCCATAAGGGTGTGATATGAGGGTATCTATAGATGTTCAAAATGTTCCATAATTATATGTGAAAATAATATTCATTGGGAATTATTTATTTCACAGATAAAAAAATTTGATTTTATCCTTAGGATCAATTATAAGACTCATTTTTAGCACAAATCAATTGTTATTAGTGATTGGAATCTTTCATTTTGTGTGTGTGTGATTTTCATACCATTTTATTGAATGGGATCTTAAAGAAATATTCAAAAACTAAACAACATAAACTGGTAAAAATATCACTATAGTTAGCCAATGTTTTTATTGATGATGAAGAGATGCATCATCTAGTCTTTCATCCTGTTGTTGGAAATTACCCAAACTTCATTTTAACTAGAAGAACCGATGAAAACCATGTCCATGAAAGCAGTGATGTTGAGAGGTCTGGTCCTTTTGGGAGAACCTTCTAGAATATAAAGGTCATGTTGACATATAAAACTATTTATACCTTGTGTGAGATGGGTAAGAATTATAATATTTATTGTGATGAATCAAATTTTAATCTAGGATCTAATATAGAATAGGAAAATCATGTAGTTGACTATAGTTGTAGGTAGTTTTGTCTACATGAGAGGCATTACCCAACTCAAAATATTGAGTTGGAATTCATAGTGAATGCAATGAGATGTTGGTGTGACTACTTGTTTGGTGAGAGGTTAATGGTATATACATACCGTAATATCCTCAGGTATATATTTTTTCATCTTGACTATAACTATAAAAAGGTGGTTCAAGTACATTCCATTATTTTAATTCTAGATATAATAAATCCCTAGATAATGGAATGTTGTACATGGTCCCACAAATATAGGAACTCTAGTTCAGATAGTGAATTAGGCTAATAGGGAGTTGAAGTTGATGAGAATCTTTATTGAGATTCATACTAATGTTATGGTGAGTCAAGGAAGATATAATTACATATATTTGGATATTAACTCTTCTCTCCTTGAGAGGGAGAACAAGATTTAGTTATCTGAAATACACTATAGATTTGGATGGTACAATATATATGGTGTGGATTATCTATATTATTGGTTATAGGATGATGATAAGATCTTATAAGTATGAGTCTAAGTCAAGTTAACTTCAACCATATGTAATTATTTGATATAGGATTCACATGTCTTGATATAGGTCGTACATATTGATATTAGCAAGATATACTATGATATTCATTGGATGTACTGGTAGCCCAAAATGAAGAAGGATATTATATGGTTTGTTTCATTATGCATCACCTATCAAATGTATAATATTGATCATCAGAGACTAGTTAGACCACTTATATCATTTCATATTCATGATAGTAAATTGGATGATTTGATGATGGATTTTGTGGTTGGGTTTCCAAATTAACCATGAGGTAGTGATGCAGTATGGGTAGTTATGGACTGCTTAAATAATTTTCACACCTCCAAATAATTAGGGAGACCTGATATGTTAAGGATCTTGGATGGTTATATGTTTTGGAGATCATACTATTTTATTTGGTTCCTTTTAGTATTGTTTCATATCAGAATGCTTGATTAACACCCCACTTCTATTTGGGAGTGAATAAGGTGATTCATACTCATGTTCATTTGAGAAAAACATACTATGCTTAGATCATTAAGAAATATAAGAATACAATCCAGATTTTAGAGAACATGTTGTTACCATATACCCATGTTTTCAGTGGTTCATGAGAGATTCTTCTCACATTAGTCGAGTTCATGTATAATTTTTTTTATTAGGTATCTATACAAATCGATTCTTTTGAGGTCTTAGATATCATATCATTCTGAACTCTTATGTGATGATATTAGATATGAGATAATTTTATTATAGGATCGAGTATTATTCATGAGGTGTTAAATCATAACCAATTGATCTAAAAGATGTTGGAAACTACATAAAGAAATAAGTGTTTAGATGTAGACTAAAGATGCCATCCTCTGAAGTTTGAGGTGGGAGACCAGGTCATATTAATATTTTTACCTCAATTGGGACACCATCATATTTTGTGGTAGGATGAATTAAATATTGGGTATATGGGTCCAGTTTATATATTCAAGAGGATCAGTATTGTTCCTTACAAGTTAATTCTTCCTTAGTGTTTCTATGTGGTGCATGATGTATTATATGTATCTTATCTTAGGCGATGCTTCCCAAAACCATATTATTTGATCAGTGTAGATAACATGGAGATGGTGGATGATGAATTATTTAATTAAAGACATATACATATAGTATACCAAAGTGATAAGATATTATACAGGAAGAGAATTCCCTTGATATTCATCTAGTTGTAGAATGAGAATATCTTGGAGGCTGTATAAGAGTGGGAGGTTAATATGTGAGTGAAGTGGTCGAAGTTTTTTATCGGTTCTACTCAGAGACATATCTAAGGCATGATATCTTATATAGTTATTAGGTTATATTACCCCAATAATTATAAGGTATGAATTCATTTAAATTATTTCCAAACTTCACGTGTTTTGGAGGTTTGGGTTATGGTAGGAGTCAGTGGAGGTTAAGGGTAATTTTTTGAGACTTTAGAACCAATACAGAAATTTCCACTCTGTGAAAGACTCCACTAAGTACCTAATAGCCTAGAATATTATACTACATATAAATAGAATAAGGGGGTATCCCATAAAGGGTAATAAGGTGGTATATGACCTAAAGTCAGGTGCTTGGTAGGGATGAAGGTTAAAAATTTTCATCTAGGTATTTAAAAAATATATTTCATTAATTTTAAATAGTTAGAAATTTTTATAAAAAGAGATAACCCTATTATTTTCTTCCCTGCACCCCTCGACCCCCTATCCTCTCCCCCTTTCCCAATACCCATATCAAGTGTCGAACTCCCCTATTTTTCATTTATTTTGAGCGTCTTGGGTCCAAGTAGTTCACCTATGGTAAGGTTATCATCCATCATCACTCTATTGTTGATTTATAACAATGTCATGATGTTTTCTATTAATTATTCATAGATGTCTGAATTCATAGAATATTCATAGATTTATTTTATAAGATATCAATTCTTAGAATAGAATCACATAGTACACATCCAGTAGTTATGAGGTAATTGTTAACTAAATTTCTTAAAGTTTGACATGTGTTTTCATACAATGTGTGGGATGTAGTCTTGCCTCTAATGTGTCATATATTGTACCTTTCACTCTCTTATATTATTTAAATATTAAAAAAACAATTTATTTTTATAATCATTTCATTTTACTATATTTTAGTTATTATTACTAGATATGAAGTTATGAAGTAAACTAATAAATCAGTGTGTTAAATAGGAGTTTGGATAATCATTTTGAAGGCCCCCAAATGGAATTTCTACTATCCAACTAGATAAAACCCACTATCCATATAGTGTACTAAAAAGTTTCACCTTCACATTGTCTAACCTAACTATTCAACTAGAGGGAAACAATAGGCTTTCAGGTGTGTTCAAAAGTAGTAATTTTACAATTTTCAGCCTTATCAACTAGCTGGTGAGACTCACTAACCAACTAATTAAGGTAAGTCAAAAACACATTCACAATACCTCTCCCACTATCCATCCAGTGGATCCTAGTGGTTGGCTAGTGGTTATTTCCATAAAATCATAGTAGTCATTTTGGGTTGTCCCTTATAGTCTCTCTTAACTCTCAGTGGTTGTTTCAGACTCCATACTCTTCCAAAATCATCATGGGACCTCTATATACTATAAATAAATTTCAAAGAAGGGTTGGAAAGTATTTTTTACCTATAAATTACTATTTTTTCCTTCACTTGGGATCTATTTATTCTTTTATTTTACCATTTTGATATCTCATAATTTTTTATCTCTTTCTAAACTTTTCTCATTTAATACTTATAAAAATAATTGAGAGTTTTCTATAAAGGGTATGTATAAAAGAAACCTCTCATCATTATTATTCTTCATCTTATTGGGTGGTCACTACCACTAAAGTGAGTTTTTTGGGTTTCTTAGAAATTCTATTAGAAAGAAAGTGTCTTTATTTGTATTAGGTTTCTTAATATAACCAATTAAAAATATTTTTTGTTTTGGGTTTTAGATACCATTTAATCCAATGTATAATAGAAACCTCAAGCCTTTTGGAGGAGGAGATGTATGTACTCAAGTTAAGTTTTGGTTTAACTCCTCTATCACCTTGTATTTTTATTTATTTTATTTCATCATAATTTTTATTTTAAATCATAGTTATTTATTAATTTTATCATTGTATTTATTTTAATTTATAAAAAGTAAATTCCACACCCCTAAAACTTTCCAACCTACTCAGAAAAAAAATTATAACCATATCTATTATTGGTTTCTAAACCATAATTGGTTACATGTAATGTGCATAAAGGATTTTCACTTCCTCCAACTCCCAAGTTGATCCAAAGGGACACTCAATGGGTTGATCACCAATTTTTAATGTCTTATATTATAGTTATTCTGAAAATCTTATACCTATATTTTATAAAATCATTTGTTTTCCCATTTAAAAATTATCATAAATGGATAAAGAATTAGAGGAAAAATTGAATCTTGATGATCTTATGGCCATTGATACTGTTGGAAAATACATGAATTCACTTCATTATGGGTTACGATATAATGATTTTATTTGTATTTCTGTATAAAATATTTCACGTGAAATATGGAAACTTTTTTAATTCACACTATAGGGTACTAAAAAGGTCAATGATAGTAGACTTGACATGAATTTTCAAGACTTTGAAAAGTTTTTCATGAATACTATTAAATACATTACTAAAATTTTCACTAACATTACAGATATTTTTAATGGTATAAAATATATTAGTGATGTTATTATAAAAAAAATTATTTTGAAGAAGATAAATTTTGGATTTCAATGTTCTTGGTCACCTATGGTTATGAAAATTCAATAAGTAAAGGATATCAAGAACATATCTATAGATGGACTCATTACATAACTTGTGACATAAGATATTAAAATAAAGATAAAAGATAAAAACAAATTAAAGGAATCCATGGAAGTCATGTAAAAGTATTAATTGAAATAAAGGAAATCCATAATGAATCTTATAATAGATATTCCAAAATTACTCACTTTTCCAAGAAGATGAAACAATTCATGAGGAAGAATAAATATTTTCACCCAGAAAAAATGGGAAATAAACATAGATAATTAGAGGTAATTTTCTATAATTGAAAGAAGAAGAGACACATCAAATTGTACACCACTAAATTCAAAAGGTAGGAAAAAGAAAATAATTTAGGAAATAATTCCACCAAAGTTTAAACATGGTGCTACTGATGGCTCTCTCTCCCCAACTAAATCAAGGGATGATAGTTCCAAATGTATCTTCACCCAAACTAAGGTAAATAGTAAGGTAAATTATGTTACATATTCTATTTTATAAAGTCATTTAAATTATTACGATGTTAAATTTTATTAAGATCAACTTGAATATGTATTTTATGAACTTACTATATACTTCAAATAGCATAACAAGAAATATAATAATTTAAAAATTAGAAGTATAAACTATCTAGGAAAAGTATTAGATATCCATAAAATGGAAGAAAAAAAAGAAAATATAGATAAATTTTTATCCACTATTGAGGTTCTTAATAATTATATTTCTATTTTCACCCAAGTTGGGATAAATATAAATAGGATACTAGGTTTCCAAGTTCATAGTAGAAATCATTTTAATAATCCCTTTTAGAATAAAGTTAGCACATCTAAACATTCTATTTATGTAAGAGGATGCTCTCAAAATCACTGTTGAAATTATTTTCATAAAATATGTCATATTTTTTATAATAGGTTTATGGAACACATGTTTAATGATTACACTATGTTCAAATATCTTTATAACCTTGATGGAAGCTGATCGCACCACGATTCACTATTTTATTTTCACCCTTACACCACTGTGCTAAACTAGTTTTGTATTGAAAATTATTAGAATAATAACAAATTGAAATTAATGTTTGATTATATTATTTTATTTTTATTACTATTAAAAAGGTAAATATTACTTGTTTGGATAATTACATTGTAGGTGGAGGTGATTTGGAGGGCCCATGATGATGTCAAAGACAAATGAGCCAAACTGTGTAGGATCCATACACACCAGTGGAATCATCCGAACAATGATACTGAAAAGTTCATAAAAATTGGCTGAAATTTTTTAATCTAGTCAATAATACATTAGTATACATTTTATATGAAAAAACCCAAGACACATTCGACCATCTGGTGGCCCAACCGACATGATCTTTCCAGCACGCTGAATCCACACAAAGTCAAAAGTGGTGTGTTGTGTTATGTCAATATCTAGAACTTTGATTGTCCAAGTTGAGTAAAAAATTAGGTGGATATATTAAATAGGCGTAAAAAATGTTTCCATTTATGTAAAAAGTAATATTTGACTATCTAGTGGTCTAAAACCATGTGCCAAGTGGTTTTACACAATCTTTGTGCCCAAAACCACCTTCCACTTTGCCTATAAAATAAAATCTTGGGCTCATCATTTGAAAGTTAGGATAGGGAGAAGAACACTAGTATTTTGGGGACCCAAAGGAGTCCTATCATCATCAAAGAAGTTATGGAGGCCCCTATCTTCATCGGGGGGGGGGGGGGGGGGGGTTAAGGATGAAGGTGAAGTTCCACTCGAGCCTCCTCCTCCTCTCTATAGCGAGCTAAATGGTAGACGATCATTTCGAGGGAGATAGACATACTTGGGAGGGAGTTACCACAATTTTTATTCTACTGGTTTTGTGTAATTTGTGTGTTAAATATTTCACTTATGATTATTCATTTTTTTATTCTCCTCTGAATTAATTTCTTTTGTTATAATGAAGTGAAACAATTTTTATCTGAACACCAATTGGGTTGAGATTCAAGTGGGGATCTTGGGTTGTTCCGATTGGACAAAACAAGAATCATTTTTACCATACACAATCATAATATTTATGTATGATCTTTTAGACCTTTTTCTATTCTTGAGGTCCAATTCTTGATAACTTTATTATTGTGTCATGGGTTGGTACATTGTGTGACGATTTAAGAGGCAAGAGGGGAAGCAAGATCTTTACAACCCTCTACCAAGGAATTAAACAATACCTTGCGTATTATTTCAGAATAATAAAATATCCAAGATGTTTAGTGAAATTGAAATGATCTACTTATCTCACAATTCTTAAAACAACACCTTAATTTATCAACTATTAAACTCTTTAAGTTAAGTTATTTTCTTAAAACTATTTTCAAAATCACCCACCTTTTAGTACTTTTTATTAAAAACACATACTATAAACCTATAAAAGCTCCTTGAGAGATGAACTAGGGTCTTCCCTATAATATAAATCAACCATAAAAATATAATCAATTTGACTTATCATGACAACACGGTCAAATTTTGGCACCGTTGCCTGGGAGTGCTTCAGTTTTTAGTGTGTTTTTATAAGATATTTTTTGAATATTTATTTGTTTTCTCTTATAAATTTTCAATACTTTGGTGTTATAATATATTAATTTTGTAGGATTGGTGCATTAATAATTCTACTCTAGGAGATTTATCACCTTTATAACCCAAAATTTAGAGAATCCTACATCAACGACACCGAGACACACAAGTCAACACTTTGAAGGAGGACACACCACACATTGAAACTCTTATTCACCCTTCTTCTTCAAGAACCCACATTAAAACTAAAATAAAATTGTATAACATGTCTGAAAACAATAGAACACTAATATAACTAACCTGAAAATATGTTTATATCCAACCCATATACATTCAAACATAAGGTGAGGCACCCAATTTTGAACTAAAATCTGGTTTAATTCATTTATTACCAAGATTCCATGGACATCCTAGGGAGGATCCACACAAGAATTTAAAAGAACTTCAAACTTTTTTTTTCAAAATTTAAACCTTATAATTTGGATGAGGAACAAGTAAATATTAGTTCATTACCATTTTCTTTAGAAGATACAAAAAAAATTGGATTTACTATATTAATTCATTAATAAGAGGCCGAATAGACATGAAATGCCTTTTTCTTGAAAATATTTCCCAGCCTCTCAAACTAAAATAATAAGGAAATAAATATGTGATATAAGACAATATCAAGGTGAAACAATTCATGAATATTGGGAAATATTTAAAATATTATGTTCAAGTTGTCCACACCACCAAATAAGTAATCAATTTTTAATACAGTATTTTTATGAAGGTTTAATTCCAATTGATCGTAACATGATTGATGCTATTGTAGATGTTTAAATAGTGGATAAAACCCCAATAACTTCAAGGATCCTAATTGGGAACATGGTGCAGAACACTAAACAATTCTATTCAAGGTCTAGTGTACACATTTGAGGTGTCTATGAGGTGTAAAGTTCTAAATTCTAGAAAAATGGTGGACATGAAGTTTGAAGAGGTAAGTACCCTTATTCAACAACTTGATCTTTCCCAATGTAAATCCCAATCTCCTCCTCCCATCCATTGAGGTATATGTACTTCTGACACCCAATACTATGATCAATGCCCCCAATTGAGAGAAACTTCTAAGAGTTGTGAGGAAATATTTTAAGGTCACCCCTATAACCAACTCTTTAGGCAAGAACCATACTATACATCCAATCCTAGGAGGAAATAAAACCATGCTTATAGATAGGGGTTATTAAAACCAACCTCAACAATAATAGAACCAACTAGGGTAGAGTAGTCATCCACCACCACTACCCAGAAATACCCAACCACCACAAAAGCCTTTCCAACCACCCCCTCAAAAACCTAAGCCTAGCCTAGAATATATGATGAAACAAATGGTTTCCTACAATATCCAATTCCAAAAAAACACCCAAGAATCCATAAAATACCTAAAAACCCAATTAGACCATCTCGCTAACTCTGTGGGGGAAATTCAAAGTCACAGGTCGGGTAAACTACCCTCTCAACCAGTAGTTAACCCTATGGATAAAGGAAATGCTAGTGCCATAACCCTTATGAGTGGAAATAATATTAAAAGACAAATGAACCCTCTAATATAGTCATCACCTCCCAAGGAAACCACCATCCCAACCACTTCTTAAAATGGTCTAAGAGAAGAAAATCCACGTCCTGAGATACGCCCTTCCAAAGGAAAGAGTGTGTCTGTTGATGAGTTGCCTAGACCAAAAATTCCTATTCCATTTCCCCAAAGGGCCACCCAACCAAGAAAAAAAGTAAAGTAAACTTGATAAGTAAATATTGTAAACTTTCAAAAAAGTATAAGTTAACATTCCTTTGATTGATTTCGGGAATCAAATTCCCTGATACTCTAAGTTTCTAAAGGAGATGAGTACAAAATAAAGGTGACTTCATGGAGATAAAAAGGTGAGATTGGGGAGGAATGTATCATCATTAATAGAACCACCACTTCCCACCAAATGAAATGATTTGGGAACATTCTCAATTCTATACACCATAGGGGAATATTCTTTTTCTAATTATATTCTTGATTTGGGCGCCTATATTAAAGTGATGCCTCACTCCATTTATTATTCTTTGTAGGTTGGTGAACTGAAGCCCACTGGAATAGTCATTCAACTAGAAAATCAAAGTACAACACACCCTTATAGTGTGTTAGAGGATGTTCTTGTGAAGGTGAAAATTTTAATTTTTCCTGCTAATATTTATGTGCTAAAAATGGAATATGATATGGACAAGAACCAATTATATTAGGGAGACCCTTCTTGAAAACTACCAAAAAAATAATTAATGTCCATAACGGTACATTATCTATGGAATTTGGTGGCGACATAGTCCATTTCAACATCCTTGATTCTATGAAGAACCCCTCAAAATAAAATTCCTATATATCGATAAATTCAATTAATGTACTCCCATCCCCTAAAAAACTTATTTTCAATCCCATGATATCCTTTCTACGTTTTCATCATTGATTGAAATTTTAGGTAATGAATCATGCATTGATTGTTGTAGTGGTCTAGAAAAATGTCACGCATGTTAATTAATTGATGATTTCTTGAAAATTGAGGATCCAATGACCATCAATGATACTTCTAAGCTTGTAAAAGATCATTCCTCATTTGATGATGATTCCATTGAGTAGTTAGATGATATTAGTGACCTCTCACTTTCACAAACACTCCCAGAAATCCAAAATCTCCATGAACTGGAACTAAAACAACTACCTAGAGATTTAAAATATTCATATTTTGAGAATGGAAAGAAGTTTCCTATCATCATTGCTAGTTCAATCCCTCTTGAGCATGAATTGAGATTGATTGAACTTTTGAGGGAGTATAAAAAATCCTTGGGATGTAAACTTGCCAACATTACTGGTATTGGTCGATCAATTTTCACACATCATATATTATTAAATGATGAGGCTAAACAAGTGAGACAGTCACAACATCGACTGAACCCAAAACTCATAGATGTTTTTAAAAATGAGGTAAAAAAATTATTGGCTGCTGGAATCATTTAACCCATCTCTAGTAGGCAATGGGTCAGTCCAGTACAAGTGGTTTCTAAAAAAAACTGGTCTTACAATAATAAAAAATGAAAACAATGAATTGGTTCCAACTTTTGTGAAGAATAGTTGGTGTGTCTGTATAGACTATAATTGAATAAATCAACACACTAGGAAGGACCATTTCCCATTTCCATTCATTAACCAAATTTTAGAGAGTCTAATATGGAAGTACCATTACTATTTCCTTGATGGGTATTCTCGATAATTTCAGATCCATATTTCCCCCGAGGATCAGGAAAAGGCAAACTTCACTTGCCCCTTTTGAAAATTTTTTATAGGAGGATGCCATTTGGTCTGTGCAATGCTCCAGGTACTTTACAGTGATGCATGGTTAGTATTTTTTTTAGATTACCTAGAGAAATGCATAGAAGTATTCATGGATGATTTCACTATTTATGGATCCTCTTTTGATGAATATTTGAGTAGTATTGATTCATTCCAACGTCAGTGTATTGAAAATAATATCATATTAAATTATGGGAAATGTCATTTTATGGAGTGAAAAGGTATAGTATTGGGAAATTTCATTTCTGTGGATGGTATCTAAGTTGATAAATCAAAAGTGGATGTCATTTCTTACTTACCATTCCCCAAAAATGTATGGGATGTGTGGTCTTTGCTAGGTCATGCGAGATTTTACCGTCATTTCATTTGTGACTTTAGTAAAATTACACTCCACCTCTCCCGATTGATCCAAAAGAAAATGAATTTGTTTTTGATAAATAATGTGAGAAATATTTTAATAAGTTAAAATGGAGTCTCACTTCACCCCCAATAATCCAACCAATTTTGTGGGATTTACCATTTGAGCTCACGTGTGACGCCTCTAACTATGTAGTTGGGGTAGTCTTATCACAAAGGGTTGATCGAGCTCCACAAGTCATTTCTTATGCCACACGTAATTTGGACCCTGCCCTTGAAAAACACACCACAACTAAAAAATAATTCCTTACCATAGTGTTAGACTTAGATAAATTTAGGTAATACCTTTTAGGGTCTAAAGTCATTTTATTCTCAAACCATGAAGCCCTCTGGTATCTCCTAAAGAAACTGGAATCCAAACCACATCTCATTTGCTGGATGCTCCTCCTTCAAGAATTCAATCTAGAAATTAAAGATAAAAAAGGAGTAGAGAATGTGGTGGCTGACTATATTAATAAGATTCAACCATCCTCAAATATTGAATTGTCCCCCTGTATTCCCATAAATGACATGTGTTTGGATGAGAAACAATACCAAGTTCAAGATGTTATTTCTTGGTATGATGAAATTGTTAATTATTTAGCAGAATATTTCATTCCTTATAATTTCAATAAAAACCAGGCTGAATGTCTAAAACACGAGTCCTGTTGGTACATTTGGGATGACCCCTTCTTTTGGCGCACGTATAGTGATCAAGTCCTCAGGCGTTGTGTCCTTGATAGTGAGTTTTAGTCCATCCTTAGGTTATGCCACACTCATTCTTGTGGGTTCCACTTTGGTGTCTAACGGACTACTCGTAATGTCCTTTATTCTGGTCTCTTTTGGCCAACACTTTTTCGAGTTTCCCATTATTTTTTAAATCTTTTCCTCATTGTCAAAGAATGGGAAATGTCTATAAAAGAAATGAAATGCCACAAAAACCATTGCTATTTCATTACATTTTTTATGTTTGGGGCATTTACTTTATGGGTCCATTTCTCAAATACTTTAGGAAACTTGTACATTATTCTAAAAGTTGATTACATGTCAAAATGGGTAGAGGCACAATGCATAAGGATTGATGATTCCAAAAATAGTTGTATAATTTCTGATAAGACAAATTTTATGTAGGTTTGGCTTCCCTAGGTTCATCCTCAGTGACTAGGGTCCTCATTTCTGAAACAAAACAATTCAATCACATTTTCATCGGTATGGGGCCAGTCATCGAGTGTCTACTACATATCACCCAAAGAACAATGGTAAAGTTGAGGCATCAAATAGAGAGGTAAAAAAATTCTTGAAAAAATGGTTCAAACCAATATAAAAGATTGGAGTCTTAGACTTGATGATTTATTATGGTCTTACCATACTAATTTTAAAACCCCAATTAGAATGTCACCTTATAGGCTTGTTTTTGGAAAGAGTTTGCACCTCCCTATTGAGATTGATCACCAAGCCTATTGGGCCATCAAACAATGAAATTATAATCTTTATGGTGCTAGTTCCCCAAGGAATTTGTAAATTCAGGAGCTGGAGGAAATGAGAATAGATGCATATGAGAACTCTAGGATTTATAAGGAGTAAACCAAGGCTTCCCATGACCATCTAATCCTTTATATTCAATTAAACATCAGGAAAAAGGTCCTCCTCTACAATTCAAGGATGAAGTTGCAACCATGTAAGCTTCATTCCTATCGGTTTGGACCATACACTATTACCAATGTATCTCCATTTGGTGTTATTCAGGTTCAAAATGAAGAAACTAAGAAAACCTTCACTGTCAATGGGAAACAACTAAAGCATTTCCATGAAGCACTTTCAAAGTTCCTAATGGAGTAACTCCATGTTCAAGAAGAAATATACCAATGACACCCACCCGTTTTTATCCTTCCTTCCCACATTCTATTTTATTATAGTGAAGACACTACACACTCTAGGTGTGGGGGGATGGGTATATTCCTGGGTTAATTAGTAATTTTCATCATTTTTTCCTTTCTCTCTTGTTTAATAGTATTTTCACTTTCCCCCTATTTTATGCCTCTCTTTTGTTCTAGAATGTTAATTTTATCATGGAAAAAGATGCCTGATTTAAAAGAATTCCAAATCTTTTTTTTTCATTCTCGAGTTGATTGTGTGGAAAATTCCATTACTTTTGGAAAAATGTTTTTCAAATGAATGTTGACATGTAATTTTTTTCTATAATTTATATTTTCAAATCATTCTTAGGTGTTTAATGAATTTTTGAAACCCATACCTCATTAGTACTAACCAATATTTTAATCCCTTACCTGAGAGAAATTCCAAGCCCTTTATTGCATATTCTCCCTTTTAATCACTTTCTTGAGAGTCTTGGGTCATGTAGAGAAACTAGAACTTGCCTTTATTTCGTTTTAATCCATATGATTCAAGTGTGCTACATTCATGATATAGGCCATCATTCATTGAAAATACCTTTGTACAATTAACTTATATTTTTGGCTACCTTGATGTTTTACACTTCTTAAGCATTAGAGACCATGAAATGCCTATTAGATAGCCACATTACGAGCTTATTTATCCCTAACCACCCATATCTTGTGTACATTGTTGTTTTACTTTAAAAAAGTGTAAGTAAGAGGGTGTTTCCATGGGAATTATCAGGAATGAATAATTGTTATGGGTTGATAGAAAGGGTGCCAACATTTTCCTTGGGAAGTGGGTTATCAAGACATATTATATCATTATTTTACAAATTTTCACTCTTTATCAATAATTAAAATTATAAAAAATGAAAATATTTTCATACATTGAAAAAATAAGAACAAAAAGAAAAATACTAATAGATAAAAGAAGAATTTTATTCATTATTATTCATTGATCAGCTATGATCCACACAAATGGAAAATGGGGATAGTGAGTTGTAAGTGATACACTTTATGAGGGGATGAATGTGTACATTAACTGTGAACACTTATTGAATTATGACATGTTTTGAAATTAAGAGATTAAACAATCCTCTTCTGCCTCAGATTATTTATACATTAAATTCTACCAACCCTTGAACATCAGAACAACCTATTGGAAGTACTCTTGAGTATAACACTAGTTTTTACCATAGAGAACTTAGAATCTTGGAAATCATATGGAAAGATAACATGAACTATGTGAAAATATAATAAATCCACTTTCATACATTTCTTGAGTGAAGAGGGAAAATTTCTAAGTGAGGTAGACTGCGACATGTTTCATGGGTGAAAAAATGAAGTTAAACAAATTCGAATGTGAGAGAAGAAAAATTATAGGAAAATTGATTTCATAAACGAGACATGATGAATTTTATTTCAGAAGAATCATGGAACTTTTATCACCATTTATTTAAGAATGAGACTTGGTTAGGATATAATAATTTTCCCAGGAGTGAAAATGTTTAGGTATGGGGGTGTGATTGCACCGCGATACACTGTTTCATTTTCACCCTTACACCACTATGATAAAATAGTTTTTTATTGAAAATTATAAAATTAATAAAAAATTTAACTTCATGTTTTATAAAATTATTTTATGTTTATTAATTTTTAAAAAATCAATGTTACTTGTCTTGATAATTACATTATAAGTGGATGTAATTTTTATGGACCATGATGATGTCCAAGAAAAATGTGTTAAACAGCACAGGATCCATGCACACCAGTGGACTCATCCGTACACTTATACTGAACCGTGCATACAAATGGGCTGAAATGTTGTGATATGATCAAAAGGTAATTGTTATACATTTCATCTAGAGGAATCCAATATTAATTCTACCATCTAGTGGCCCAACCGAACTGATCTGTCTAGAACTCCGAATCTGTATAAAGTCAAATGTGGTGTGCTATGTTGTGTCAATATATCAAGATGTGATTGTCAAAATGGAGAAAAAAAACTAGGTTTATATATTAAATATGTGGGGAAACATGTTTATAGTTTTTTCCAAAGTGATATTCGACTGTCTATTTGTCGAAAACCATGGTCTAAGTGGTTTTACACAATCTGTGTGACCCAAACCACCTTCCACTTTGTCTATAAAATGGATGCTTGGGATCCTAATTTTCAAGTTCGGACAGGAAGAAAATATATGGTATTTTGGAGACCCAAAGGAGTCCTATCCTCATCATAGAAGTTCTTAAGGCCCCTATCCTCATAAGGGGGATCAAGGATGAAGGTGAAGTTCCACCTGAGCCTCCTCCTCCTCTCAATGGCGAGCTAAACGATGGACGATCATTTTGAGGGAGCTACACATACTTAGAAGGGAGTTATGACACTTTTTATTCTAATTTTTTTGTGTAATTTTTGTTTTAAATATATAACTTATGATTAATATTTGTGTGCTTCTCCTTTGAATGCATTTCTTTTGTTATAATTAAGTGAAACACTTTTTATCTCAACATCGATTGAGTTGAGATTTCAAGTTGGGATATTGGGTTGTTCTAATAGGACAAAACACAAATCCTTTTTCTCACACACAATCATGAGATTTATGTATTCTTTGGTAGCCCTTGTTCTATTCTTGAGGTCCAATCCTTGACAACATGATTATTGTGTCAAGTGTTGGTACTTTTTGCAATGATTTAAGAGGAAAGAGGGGAAGCAAGATCTTGACAACCCTAAACCAAGGAATTAAAAAAACCATGTGTATTATTTCATAAAAATGAACTATCCTAGATGTGTAGTGAACTTGAAATGATCTTCTTATCTCATAATTCTTAAAACACCACCTTAATTTATCAACTATTAAACTCTTTAAGTTAAGTTATTTTCTTAAAATTGTTTTCAAAATCACCAGTTTTTTGTACTTTTTATTAAAAATGAAAACTATAAACCTATCAACACTCCTTGAGATATGACCTAGGGTCTTCCCTATACAATAAATAAACCTTGAAAACATTATTAATTTGACGTGTCATGACAACACAATCAGAATCCATGTAATATTTAGGGAAAATTCAATGAGTAAGATCACCAACATTGGCTTCAATAGGTTTTTAAATTTTTTCATTATTAAATTTGTTTTATAGGTTAATTGTTTAAAACAAAATTTTTCATAGAATTATCTGGTTTTTAGCTAGTGGTTTTAAATATTCTTTTTCGTAGATAATAATGAGAACTTTACCAAATAGAAAAGTCTATTTTATTGAAAAAAAGGTTTAAAAATTATGAAAAAAGGCCATTTAAAACAAAAAATTTTAAATAAAGGAAATAATATTTTAGGTAAATCATTTGGATAAATGTGAGACTAAAAATAACCCCATTATTTTCCAAACCATTAGCAAAAAAAATTCTTCATGGTATGCATGTGTGATAAAATAGTTCATATATGAGATAGATTCCATGCAATTGATCCATCTAGTTGCTAACTTCCATGAGATATGAATATACCATTTTTGATATCTTTAAAAATAGAGATATAATTAGATTCCAATAAAAATTTGTTCAAACCATGTGTCCGATATATTTCAACCACATTGACCATGCTAAGAATTTCATCATCAAGGGATGGGAAAACTCTTCACGGTCTGTAGAGACAACATATAGAAAAACCATTAGGATAACTAATAATATCCATAAAGGATAAAGGTCCTAGAATCCCTATTGATATCCTATCAGTGTTAAGTATGTTCCATTCAATAATTTAAGAATTCACATTACTTGAATAGTTTCAGTAGGGGGATAGAAAATACCTAAAATACCAAGACTCTTACGAATGAAAAATTCATGAATTGATTTATTGAAATGACCATTTTTAAGGGCGTTCACTATTTTCTATATAACCATAGTCAGAAATAGTTATGTTAAAAGTTAATTTTGGAATTATCATAGATCAATTTATTTTAGTTGGTATATATAACATGTATCACTTTTGTGTCAGCCACTTATAAAATATTGAGAAGTAGTTGGGAAATAGGAAGTCTTAGTAGTATTTTAGATTCTATTGTATTGAGTCATTCTGAGGAGGTTTCACTTCAAATATGTCAAATAGATAAGTTGATAATATTGAAGCAGTACCAGATGTAAATAATAAATTATTTAAATATTCACAATGATAATTGCATAAGACACATTTTAAGTAATGGTAAATTAAAATATATTGAAGGTAGGTACTGATTGGTAGCTTATAAAGCACTAACCTCTATAGGAGTGTGAATATGAAAGGTGTATCTAGCGCTTGTCTAGATTTATAATAATATTTTGAATGTTCCTAGAAGAGGAATGGATGTAGGGAAATTTAAGGGTAAAACCCCATAGGAATTAGGTTTCTTGATTAAATAATATTTAGTGTAATGATGGTGTGGTTGTAGACCATTGTTCAGATTTCAATAGGTAACACATCTAGGGAGTTTTTAAAATACACTTTAATCATGTCATTTAAATACTTCAATGGATCATCAATATTTAAATGATATATAATTGTGGTAAATTTATTTCTATCTAACTAGAAATTGAGAGAAGAAGTTTAGTTTACCATCCAAATATATCATGATGAAATATTAGAGAAGGAGCCCCTGATAGTAGGATAAATAGAGGAGTCTGTGTAATTTGAATTTATAGATTTAATCTTGTTTAAGAATATGGATATAAAAAATACAAGAATCTCTAATTTCTCACTTATAAGACTCCACATAAAATTTTATTGTAAATATTTATTAAAATTATAAATAATTTTTATTCAAATTCCCCCATGATAAATGGGTTGACAACATTAATTCCAAAGGATAATGAAAACACATATTTGAAGGATACTTACACTCTATATGAAATTTTTGATGGATATATTGATTATCTTCAAAAGGTTATCCATAAATATGTAAACAATTAATGAATATACATATTGGGAAATAATAAATGATTTCACATGATAAAACATGTCATCCATCGATATATCTTTTCCTTTCCAAGAATCCAATTGGTTTATAATCTGGATCATGATATGAGTGAAGTGGTAGGCATGGGGTATTCTGTAATAAATATGAATAACAAGGTAATTGAAAGGGAAAATGTCTTCTCTTATTCCCACATCAATTATAATGAACCCTTTTATGGAATTAGGAATATTATTTCCAAAATACAATATTTTTTTTCTCCAACTGGTCTTTTAACCCTAAACCATTTCATAATGAAGAAATGAATACTTTATATTCTCTATATTTATCTTTTCTAATTTATTTAAGAGAATGATTTCATCATAATAAAATAAATGAGTAGGGATGAAATACAATATGGAAAATCTAATGGGTTTTATCTTGTGGTTCTCCACTAGGTTGAGAAGAAGTATGATCAAGCAATCTTCTACAATGGAGAAAATAACAGCTGAGATATGATTATTTTTTTTGATTCTTCAAGAACATGTGAAGCAACCATCAAGAGAAATATTAATGAGAACTAAAATTTTGGTGTATCTCAGAAGTATTTTCACCCTCTTAATGAATGTATCATTAAAACCCAATTTATTTAGGGATTCATATATAAAACCCACTCCATTATTTCAAATTATTTTTTAACATCAATATCTAAATAAATATTATCCCCTTGTGGTTTTTCAAATACATTTGACAAATTTTGACACATTCATGAGGAAATATTGTATGGTAATTCCTTTAATGAATCCAAATTTATTTGAGGAAATGATATTGTTTTCAATGTCAGTGATCCTATTGGAAATTATTTTTCCATTAATTTCACATATCAGGTTGAAAACAACCAAATGCATAAATAAATGGATTTCATCTTCATTATCCACTTAAAAAATAAATAAAAAACCTAAAAACATCATGTTGAATGATATTCCAAATTTTTTGAAGAAGAAGATGGTGAAGACACTCATGCCAGGGGAGATACTATAGTTTTTTCCAAATTCAGGTTCTTTAATCTTCAAGTCATAATGAATTCTTAAAATATTTTCATTATCCTTGTGCTTTAACATAACGTAAAAAATATTCTAAAACAATTCATATTTATTGGTTGGACCATTAAAAAATATAGTTGTTAAAAATAAACAACATGATTAGATAAATCTTTATTATTGTTAAAGAACTACCCATCATCATTGAGAATGGATAAGGGCATACTAAAATTTCTATCTCTTTAGAGAGAGTTGAGAAACATGGAGTTTTTTAACCCTATTTAATCCATTTAGATTTAAAGGTTTCTCTCTAAATTATTTACTTAAGGTTTATAAGAATATTGATATTACTAGAGAACATAGTTTCCTTCTCAATACCTATGGAATAATCATTTTAAGTACTACTATAATAAAACCCATCCATAAGAAGACCTTATGTGATATTTTTAATGTAAAAGGATATAATTTGTCTATTTTATGGTGTTTGGGCGTAAATTCTCTATTCTTAAGACCGAATACAACATAGGAAAATTTGACCCCATATCGATAAAGTATTTTTATTTGGAACTCAAACTCAATTAAATCATATTAGTGATTTATTAAAAGAATAAAGAACATTCTAGAATCAATTCACATAAAGTTTGGTGATATATTTCCTAAACCTCATCAAAAAAGTAATGATGTTGAGGTTGACCTAGAAATTTCAATGTTTAGTGGACCACCTCCTTCAATAGAAATTAAATTTGATGAAGAACCACCATCATACCTTTACTCAAGGCATGAGTGAAGTCTAAAGGCCATCAATTAGAAAATTATATCAGTGATTTTCTTGTTGGTACTCATACTAGAAGGTTAGTTTAAATAAGGTTTAACGTCATGATTTTCCCACCTATAAAACCTAAATATTGAGTTTGTGTTAATGATTAAAATTTTCACTTACAATGAAAGAAGATTTGAACCAATTTACATGGAACAAAATTTGGACTCTTCTTGAAAGACCTGATGATCATACCATTATTATTACCAAATGGATTTTTTAGGAACAAGTTAGATGATGAAGAAAATATAACTCATAAAAAACATAGATTCATAGTGAAAGACTATAATTATGAAGAAGATGTTGATATAGTCATACCTTTTCACCTATCATAAAGCTCGAGTCTATTATAATCTTATCAGTATTCATTTCCCACTTCAATTTTAAGTAATTTCATTTGGATGTTAAAATTTATGGTTTAAGTGGTTTTATTTATAAAAAAGTTTCTCTTTGAAACCCTCCCATTTTTGAAGTTTCAAAAATTACCAATCATGTTTTTATATTAAATAAGGCTCTTTAGGGTTTGAAACAATCCCAAAGGATTGGTACTACTGGTTAACTAAATACCTCCTAGAATATTATTTTAAAATTGTAAGTGTTGATTCTAAATTAGTTTTAAAACATATTTTAAAGGATCTTTTAATTTTTAAAATATACTTTAAAGGATATATTTTTTGTTTTATAAAAGAATCTATTTATAATAAAATTTATTTTTTAATGAGAAAATAATTTTTGATGAGTATTATAATAGAATTAAAAATTTTCATTGGTTTTTAAATTTATAAAAATATGGATAGTTAATTCTTAAGACAAAGAAAATGAACAAATAATAAATTAATGAGTGTTGGAATGGATCAATTTATGTAAATAAATACACCTAAGAGTACTCTATTTGGGATAATGTTGGATGAAAAATGATAAATGTTTTGACAAAAATCCTTATAGAATTACTATAAACCAGCTAGAAAATATGGTTTCTATTTTTCATTGTACCCATTTTTAAGCCAAAAACATTGAATATAAATTAAAACATACTAATTTTATTTTAAAATTTATAAAATATTCAAAATATGGTGGGTTATTTTATCTAAAAAATACTTCTTTTGAACTTACTAGTTTTTATGATACCAAATATGAGGATAGAAATTAGATAATTAGGATAAAAGTGGGACTTATCACCAAATTGAAAAATCCTTATTCTCTTAAAGTAGAAAGATTAAAAATTTCGTGGTTATTTATATGACCAAAGATGAATATATATATCCATGGGTAGTTATTGCACCCAATTATTAGGATAAAATCATTCTCTAATATTATGGGCTAATATATGAAAATGGTCCTATTAAATTATTTGACAATAGTATAATTAATATTTCTAATAATCATATTCAACACTAAAATACTATAATAATATATCTTATGGACCAATTTTTGAGAGGCCAATTTCAAAATGGTGATATCAGTTAGGTTTTATTATCATGGATCTTTAATTAGCTGAAATTTTCAAAAAAACCCCTTGGGTTAGATCATTTTGATTTTATTAAGGTGGATCTAGGTGTGGATGGATTATAACTCTCATTATTTACTTTTTAAATCCTTAATTTAATCATCTTATTTTAAAAAATCTATCTAAATTCAGATTTATTATCTAATTCATTATGCATTGAAATAGATTTAAATTTAATTTTTTTTTTATTTTTTTACAAATCACATTTTTATTACCTTGAATATTTTTTAATTATCATTAAGGGAAGATTATTTTCTTCATTATGAGATATTAATTACCATTACTACCTTATGTATGTATATATTTTGTGAATGGATCTAATTTACAAAAGTATATATTTTTAGTCTATATATATTATCTATCTAACATTTTTTTGAGTTTTTAATAATCACAAAGAGGGAAAAAGGTATCAATTCTCTAATTTCTATAGAGGTTCAACGGATTAGATATACTTATTTTACCTATTTCAAACCTATTAAAAAATTTTATGTTATTTTATTTATTCAAATTATTTTAACGTTATAATTATTTCAAGTATTTCTTTTAATAAACCTTTTAGAAATTTAGTTTTTCATTTTGAACAACAATTTTTTTCATCTCATTTTCTATTATATAAGGGTTATACTCTATCAATATAACCATATTTATCAATTTTTTTATAATCATGGAAGGTTATAATCCTATAAAGGTTTGATTTATAATCTCTAGTTTAATATAATTAAAAAATTTAATTATAAATATATTTTGAATTTCATTATGAAGTATTGAGATTCATTTAAAAATTTATTGGGATATTTAATTTTCATTAGATCCTTTTTATCATAGATTTTATTCTATGTTTTTTTTATTATCAAAATGTGGATAATTTTTATACCTCTCACTCTCTTAGTTTTTTTAATGAATACAAAACCCATTTGTTGTTCTCACCACTTAATTTGACTATAAATTAGTTATTATGATTTTATAACAAGATTAGAATTCAACTGACCAATATATGGGTTCAATAGGAGTTTGGAGAGACACTTTGAAGTCCCTAAAATGGAATTTATATTAACTAGATAGAGTTAAACCATTGATGAGTTGATATACTGGAAAATAGATGTAGTACATAGTTCATTCTTATTGGACATCTATAGGAAAACCACCAGACAACTGATGTGTTGGGAAGTGGCACCTACACACTTTCCCGACTTTCCAGCTATATAGTGAAGGAAAGATAGTGACACTTTCACATAGCCTCACCCATTGATCAACCAGTGGATCATAGTGTCGTAAAAAGATATTTTACTTTAAGGTCAAACAAGTCGTTACGGGTAGTCCCCTTCAACCTCTATCACCCACGAAATGATAGTTTTCTCTCACAACACCTATAAAATCATCAAGGGACATCTGCAGGATATAAATACACCACTAAGAAGGCTTGAAAAATATTTATTACCAATTATTTACTATTGTTCCTTCATGTGATCTCTATTTTGGATTCTCTGGTTGTAATATATTTCTTTATCACTCATTTTTTCTCTTTCTCTCATTTTATCATTACATTTTTAGTAAGAGAATTGAAAGTGTACTTTAAAGTGTTTATACTAAACAAACCACCCATTATTCTACTTCTTCAAGGGATATTACAACTACCACACCTTGAAATTTTAAAATATAATAACTTATAAGTATGGTAATGTTTTTGATATATTTATCCATAAGAAATAGTAAACATAAACAAAAACTGGGATATAATTTCATAAAGATATAATTATTAAATATAATAATTAAAAAATGATTTTTATTTATTTTAATTGGATTATACTATCCAAATTATTAAATATTATTATAATGAAAATAAATTCTACTTTTAATACTAATTTTTTTAATTTTTATATCTAAATAAACTAAGAAATTATATTATAATTAAAATATATATATTTCTAATTTATTTATTTTTATTTCAAGAAACTACATATATTTGGATTAAATAATAATAAAATATATTGATAATACGAATAATATATTACTAGTAAATTAATTAGTAATTTATAGGAAATAAAAAATTTATAGTTAAAATTTTAAAAAATTCTTTTCCAATATGAATAGTTATCCACTATAATTTAGGGTCTTATTTTAATATTGAATTCTCAAATTTTATAAATTTAATTCGAAAAGCAGAAAATCATTTTTTATTAATAATAATAATATAATCTTCATGTAAACTTTTTTGATTTTTCAAAAATATTTTTTAGAGTAACATCGAAAAATACATTTTTTAAAAATACTCTGACTTTTATGACATCACTTGGATATAAGAATAACCTAAAACTTATGAAACCTTTCACATGAAAAAATATTTGTTTTATAAGTAAAATTATATGTATTAAAATATAATAACTGAATTAAAAAACTATAATATATTTTAGAACATAAGTATTATTTTCTCAAAGATAAATTAATTCATTAGAAATGATTATTTAAAAATTACATTCTATCACTTTTAGAAATTTAATCTCACTAAAAGGGTTAAAAATTTGTAATCATTAGGCCAAAATTATTTAAAAATAACCATTTTATTTTTTATCATAAATATAAATTACCTTTGGTAAAACTAGTCACCAAATAAAACCTAAAATGGTAAAAGTAATAATTCAAGGGGTAAAGGGATTGATACATGATAAAATAAAGTATAAAATTGAGTTTTTGAGAGGTGATCAGATTTATATCACCCTATAATCAGTTATTGTCTATTTTTTTAGCTAATTTACTTGTTTAAACTGTTCTTTCTTTATATTATGTTTAAATATTTATAAAAATATCAGTCTCACAACTTATAAAAGGGTTCTCCTACAACCCCTTCAATACCAGTATAAAAACTTGGTTTCCTCATAAAAACCCACCCATTTTACTTATCATAGAATTCTATTTCTCTATTTTTTTAGACACAATTTATTATCTTATTCCATCTATTTCTAATGGATCTTCCATGGAAAACACTAAGTTCTCAAAGTGAGTAATCATTTTTTACTTAACATCATTATTTTATATTTTGATTTTGTAATTATAAATTTTAAATACCTATGTAATTTAATAATTATTTTTTATATTATTAATTTTATTATTCTATGTGAATTATCATTAATAATATTTTCCCTTTTTATTAAGAAAACCCAAACTTCCATTTCTATGTTTTGTGGACTATAACCTTTGTGACGTATTGTGTTTTTTCCTTCATCACCATAAAAAGATGCTAATAATATCAAATTTAATATATAATTATTATATTTATAAAAAAAATTTATATTCTAAAATTAATAAACCAGTTTACCCATTTTTCTCGTTCTATAGAAAATGAAATCATCAACTATACGTACGTGTGATCATCTGCCTCCATGGAACAATTGATTTCCATTTTTGTTTTCATCATAACCTTACAAGGATAGTCATGATAATGGAATTAACGAATAAATTTTATTTAAAGGATATCATTAAGTTTATTTTATAGAAAATTTTAGGACCAATTAATGATATGATCAACCAATGATTATTATTAATTCAATCATTTAATACAAGTGTACTAAGAGGAAAATGAAATCTTATTTATAATTAATGAATTTAAATAAATTATATCCTCTTTCCACTTCATCAAATTTATAATATATCACAATATTAAAAACAATATAAGATCATTATTCTTTTTTTTATAATGATATTACATTAAATCCACCGCATAATCATCCATTAATCAAGTTTGGTTCATGTTTAAGTTGGAATAACAACCTAGTTGAACCATACTATGCATTTGTATCATGGATTATTATGAGAACTATTTTATTGGTATAATATGAAATAAATATGTAGATATTTTTTTCCTCAAAGTATTATATCAACATTAAACTCATTAATTAAGAAAACACCTTTTATTCTTTAAGAATCACCACAACAAGATCATCGTCAATTTCATCTTCATGGTTTATAACTAAAGTTATGATGGAATGAAATTATACCTTGATTAATCTCATATAAACTATATTATAGCAACGATAATTTTCTTGTAGGGATTAAATTTTTAACAAGAATGTGTACCAATATAATTTTTATGAATCTAGTTCAAAGTAATAAATATTACTTATAACCAATGTAGAAAATATGTAAAAACTAATATATATATATATATATATATATATGTGTGTGTGTGTGTGTAAAATTATTATAAATGATCAGTATACATGGTTATAGTAATGAATAATTTTATTAGTTATTTATTTAATGAACTTAATTTAATAATTTAGGACATTTGGTACAAGTAAATAAGGAACAAAGACCAAGGTAAGTGTTTTCACCACAAATTCATCTCTTTGAAACATGTTTGGTATTATAAACCTAATTTAATTTATTTGGTGTATATATTTCCAATTTGAGATATAATATCAAAAATTATATTTTAATCATGTTATTTTAAGTTTAATTACATGTCCTCTTTTTCAAGGGTTTTTGATTAAAATGTTACTCCATCCACAAGGGTTCATTATCTCAAACATTAATTCCTTAAGAAAAATTAATGTCACCCAACATGTGTTTCTTTTAATGGTGCATTAACTACTTATGAATTTATATTAATTAGATAATTTTTTACTCATGGTAAATACTAATCCAAACTATCTCCTTTTCATCAAATCGCTTTTAACTTAGTTATTACCTTGGTTTTAAAGCTTTTTGGATACTCAATTTTCTTTAATTAAGATATGATCATTTCACTTATATTTATTTTTATATAAGTTTTTATAATTTAACATTTGATAGACTTGTGTTATATTTTATCTATTTATGTTTCAACAAAAAAAAAACCTTCTTTAAATATTTGTTAATTCAAGGAGAATTTTACCCATAAGTGATATTTATAACTCAACTTTAATTTCACTGAGTTATATTGTTTCATAATGACTTTTTTTATTATTGGTTTCTTCCACAATGATATTTTATTATATTTCAATTACTCTAAATCTCAGATAAAATAATATATTTTGATATAAATTAATGTTTTTTTATCTTCTTACACTGTGTGTTCTGAACAAAGGTATTTAAAAAAATAAAAAGTATTTTCCCTTTCACTTTCAAATGTTTTGTCTTACTCTCCTAATTTATATAGTATAAACTATATTTATTTTCTAGAATATATTATTTTATATTTATTTTTAAATTAAATTATTTAAAAAGCATCCACTTCACCTTTTAAAATGTTACCTTTAAAAGCTACATGTATATTTTTATTTTAAGTTAATGTTTAAAATATTTTCTAAATGATATTTTATGTTTTTAAATTCATTTACCTTATCATTTTTAAAATAATTTACCATATTGGGGTTGATATTTTATGATTCATCCAATAATATATATATATACATATATATATATATATATATATCATTTTTTGATTTAACTTATTGAATTATATAATTTTAATCTTGATTTATTCTTTTTTATAACATTCGAAGAAATATTTTTACTAGGGTATTTTCATTTATGTAAACACCCTTATATATTTACTTTGTTGAATAGGGGTATATTATTTTGCAACAATACAACTTTATTCAATGTATTGATTATGATCATGTTATTCTATTATTGACCGCACTGTATACTCACTATCCTATATAGTGAGGACATCTTATTTTTTAAAATTTGTATTATAGGATGTTAAACTGGTAAGGAAGGCTATTTTTTGGTTGGGGAAGTATTAAAATTATGGATGATTATTTACTTTTATCTTAGGATGATTAAGTACTGAAATTTTATATTTTCATTATATAGAGAACCATGTCTTTATTCTATCATCAGTTCCTTAGGAAATGACACGAAATGTCTTGTTAAACCATATGGTGATTGCATTGGACTTAATCAAATGATGAGTTGGAACCAAAATTATGTATCCCCTTAATGCAACTATAAGTCCCATAAGAAAAAAACCTATTTTTTAGTGCACACCTCTCCCCAAATCAGTATAATGTCTTGGAATAAGGCCTTGGAAACATATTTTTTATTTTCGGCATTATGAATTCTAATATTATGAGATCAATATTATTGATACCCATGTTTTCATTTATTATCATAGATATAGCATTTTTTAGTTTCGGTTGATTATGGAATTATTTGGAATATTTATTCTTGTCATATTATGCATACTATGCTTATATTTTTGAAAGCTTCAGTTATATGTTGACCCTTATTAAGTGTTTGAACTCACCCTTATCTAATGTTTCTATTCAATAGGTTATTAATAAAAGTAATACACATGATATGTATAGAAGGATAAAATGTGTGGAGTTTTTTTGGTAGATTTTAAAGGCCCATTATGGATTATGTAGTTTTGTATATAATGATAAAAATTCCCCTTTAGTACAAAGAACATGGGATTTGTTAGTTATTGTTTTTCCCAAATTATCTAAATCTATAAGACTAATTTTTTTGGGAATATATATAATGTAATTTTTTCTCTAAGTCAATAATTATAGGATATTTATGTCCAATAATCTATAGTTGGTATCAAAGCGGGTATATAATGTATGTGTTTATGGAACCAGATCTTCGAGTGAGGGTTTAGGTTGTCAGAGTTGGTATGAGAGTATGGTTTAGATAACTTTTCAGATTTTGATGTTTTTTATGATAATTTAAGGGTTGATAAGTTAAGGTTGATAAAATTTTTAAAGGTATAGATATCAATTTGGGATAATGTATTATTTAACATCAAGGTAACAATGTATATTTTATTTTGGGATTCAGATAATATAACATTATAGAAAACTATAGGGATATAACTAAAAAATAATTTTAAGTATATGATAACATCGAGATGTTTTTTTTTGACGTAGATATTATGTGGTTATTATAGAAATTACATCCATACATATATTATACAGGTGGATGTAGGATTTGGCCCAAATATACCTAGTGGTAATAAGCTTAAAAATGATGAATTGGGTATTAAATTGATCATCACCTATTTCATAACAAAGAATCTAAACTATGCACCATGTTTGGAACTCCTAGGGGATATTACTTGGTTAATTATAATTCAATTTATAAACCATTATATGGTATTTTAATATGATTATGTATAATAACACAATAGTAAAGTGACCATGGATAGAATGAATTTAAATATTGATATTTATAAGTTAAGGGAAATATTAATCTATATGTTCTTTCCAAGATAAAGGATAAGTTGGATTTTTAGAGTATATATTTCAATGACTTTTGAGATTAGAATATTTTATGAAAGGTTATGGTAATTTAGGATCTATATTTTGAGTATTAGGTTAATAATTATAATAAAACTCATCTCAAAGTAACATAGTTTGAACCAATAATTATATAGGTTAAACTTGGAGTGATATAGGTTGAGGTGAGTCTAATATAAGTTCATTTGTTAGAACTATAGGATAATTTTTTTTTATAATGTGAGATATATTGAGGTTAAAATTTCTTATTTTAATTTATGAAAATTCTCTTATAATGATCATCACTCATGTTAACTCTTTTTTAAGTAATGAATGAATCCCAATGGAACCAAGATAATAACGGATTCCATGGTCAATGTGGAAAATTTCACCAAAAACAACCTCACATGATAATGGATGTAGTGAGAAATCATATTGATATATAAAAAATGATATCACGAATTATGTTTAATATTGTGAACATAGTTGAAATACGAAACACACCAAATAAGGAAAGGATTGAATCACAATGAAATTTGACTACCACCACCAAAAATATAGTTTTTTTTATTAAGCCCAAGCAACCCCATACATAACACCAAAAACAACAAAACAAAAACAAAAACAAAAACAAACGCGGACCCCCTACGGAGGGAGAAAATAATGTAGTCCTAGTGCATATCCCCTAATCAGATTGACCCCCTCAGGTCTAATTGGCAACGCGTTATCCACCCAAACTGAAATATCCCCCGGAGCTGCAATAGAAGCAAAGTAGTCCGCAACCTTGTTCCCTTCCCGCCAGGTATGAGTAACCCTTATGTCGTTCCCCATAATCGCCCTACATTGTCTGATAGTATAAGAAATCCTCCACGGCATCGTACCCTGTCCATGTAAATAATATTTAACATTTTAAAAAGTTATTTTCTATTCTGAATTGCTCCCAACTATATATTAAGATTTTATTTAAATTTTAAATTACAAAATTTTAGAAATTTATTCTGAAAAAATTAATATCATTTTCTGTTATTAATATAAATTTAATATTATAATCATTTTTAGGATATTTCTAAAATAATTGGTTTTTAGGTGAATAGAAAAATATACTATTTTTGAAAACATCATCACTTTTATGAAATAACTTGGATATAAGAATAATCTAAAACTTATGAAACCTTTTTCTTGAAAAAAATATATTTTCATAAATATCATTATATAATTTAAATTATTATGTTTGAAAAACCCTATATTTTATGTTTTAGAAGATAAGTAATATTTTCTACAAAATCATTTTTAATACCTTTTTCATTTTTATTTTATAATTAATTTATATCACTATTTGTAATTTAATATAATTAAATGGATTTAGATATTTGAATTAGTAGGTACACATTTTTTTAAAAGGATAATTTCTGGGCATAAAGATAACTTACCTTAGGTAAAAACTAGTTACCACGACAAATGATAATATTGTAAAGTAATACTTAAAGAGATGAAGAGCTTGAAACTAGGTAAAAACATGTATAGAATTAAGTGGCTAAGAGATTATAGATATTATATCACCCAACAATCAATTATATTCCATTTTTGGAACCACATTACATGTTTAACATGTGATCCCATTTATATTAATTTGAAATATTTACAAAAATATCATTCTCATCACTTAGTAAAGGGGCATATCACCAAACCTTAAATAAAAATATAAAAATATGGTTTCCTCAGTAAAACCAAAATATTTTACTTACCCTATAATAATATTTCTCATTTTTTATCTTCTTTTCATAAGATATTATCATATTCTAGTAATTTCCATGATATATTCTAAGGAAATCTCAAAACGCTCATTCTGAGTAATTAATTTTACTTAAATTTATTCTTTTTTTTATTTTCCAATTATAAGTTTCAAATACCATTTTAATTACATATTTATTATTCAGATGATTTATTTTATTATTATTTAGTAATAAAAATTAATATCATTTTCCATTTTCTTTTAAGAAAAATGAAATCGTTATTCTTCTGTTGTGTAGATTACCACTTCCACAACATAACAAGTTTTTTTTTCATTCATAGACTTCAAGGATGGTCATAATAATGAATTTAATATATAATTATGATATTAATAACTTGTTTTATGTTTTTAAAATAAGAAAAAATATTACTCATTTATCTCGTTCTATGGAAAATGAAATAGAAAACAATGTGTACGTATGGTCTATTGCCTCTATGGAACGATTGATTTCTGTTTTTATTTTTATTTTTTCCTTATATGAATGGTCATGATAATGGATATAATGGATAAATAATATTTTTATGATATCATTAATTTTATATAATTAAAAATGGTAGAACCTATTAATAATAATATCAACAAACAATTACTGTTAATTCAATCGTTTAAAATGATCAAGTTAAGAAGAAACTGATCCCTTATTTCTAGGTAGTGACTTTATATAATTTATATTTTTTTTATAATTAATTAAAATCATTATATATAAAACTAAAATGATTTTTTTTATCATTGTACTTCTTGTATATTGATATTACAACTAGACCACCTTATAATCATCCATTAATCATGAAATATTGTTTTTGGGTTGATTTAACCAACAACCTGAATAATATGATGAATTTATATCATGGATGACTATGAGAACTTAATTTTTGGTATAATATGTTATAAATATTTAAATAATGTTTTTTTATTTAGAATGGTTATATCAGCATTAAAATCATTAATTAATAAAACACCTTTCATTCATTAAGAATTACCAAAACATTATCATCGTTGATTTTAGAAACATAATCTAAAACGAAAACAACCATAGAATAAAATTATAACATTATAAATATCATGGAAAATGTATTCAAATGCCTTAATTAACTTCTAATGATCACATTTTTTATAATAATGAATACCGACACCATTTTTATAAATATATTTAAAAGAGACAAACATTACTTACACCCTATGTTGAAAATAGGTAAAAACTAACTAAAATATATATAAATTGATTATAAATGAATATTATATATGGTTATCATTATGAACATGGTTTTTGGGTATGTACTTATTGAACTTAATTTATAAATACAGGAAATTTGGTGATAACATGTAATGAATCGGTACAGAGCTTAGGGTTTTCATAAAAAATCATCTCTTTTTGACATGTTGGTATTATTCACCAAATTTCACTTATGTGGTGTATATAATTCAATTTTTTTTAAAATACTGAAATATATTTTAATCATGTTTTTATGTTGAATTAAAAACCATATTTTTTAATGCTTTATTATTAAAATGTTACTCAAATCGTGAGGGTTCTTTATCACAAATTTAATTCCTTGAGACATTTTTATGCACCATAATTCCTTTGAATGGTGTATTAACTACCCATAGATTTACCTTTAACATATAATTTTTTTATTCATGGTAAATATTAATCCAAATTAGTTAATTTTCATAAAATTGATTTTAAATTAGATGTGACCCCAGATGTAAGGTTTTTTGGTAACTAATTTTTTTCATTATGTTATTGTCATTTATGTTATACTGATTTCATAAAAGTTTTGTACAATCTAACTTTTTATTATATTATGTGGATTTTTCTTTATTCAAATTTCAACCACATAAAACCTCTTATTTAAACATTTTTTACTTCATGTAGTTTATTTCTTGTAAGGGATATTGATCACAAAAGTATTTATTCATTGAGTTATATTGTTTCTTCTTGCACTTATTTCTTCCATTATTGGGTTATTACAACCAAATATTTTTTTATATAGTTATTTCTTTACCTATATGGGTAAATAATATATTTCACAACAAATTAATGTTTTTTCTCTTCTTATAATGTGAGTTTTGAAAAAAAATATTTTCAAAATAAAAAAAATTAGTTTTCATTTCACTTTTATTTATTTTTTCTTCCTCTACTCATTTCTCCAATATAAAATAAATTTCTATTAAAAGATAAATTAATAGAGAATATTTTTAAAATTAATGTTTTTAAAAATATTTCCCCTCATATTTTCAAGAATTACCTTACATGTGGCCTCTAAATTTGTATTTAAAATTAATATGAGAAATGTAATGTAAGTGAACTATTTTATTAGGTATTATGGATTTATATCCTAAAAAATTAAATTGATAACTTTTAAAATATGAATTTATGTAAATGTTTCAATGTATACCAAATAAATTAATAATCATTTAAATTACTAATTGATATGAAATATTATTTATAAAATTTTGTGTTTAAAAAGTTATTTTTCTATAAAAACAGTTTTATCTATATATATATATATATATATATTATTTTTTCATTTAAAATTTAAAATTCCCATTTTTATAAATTTAATTAGAATAAATAAAAAAATTAATCCGTAGTAATTTTTTTAAATAGTTTAGTTTCAATTTTTTTGAAAAATAATTTACAAAGGTTTAAAATGAGTTTCCACATTAAAGGTAAAATATCTTAAACTAATTAGTGAAAACATAAAATACCATGAATTACTATTTCTAAATTATGTGGATGAGATGATTCATATCCCATCACCATTATTTAAAACTTTTTATCCACTTTACTTTAAAAATAACAACATTATATAATAATGAGTGAATATTTTTGGAAATTCCACTCAAAATACACTTATAAAATGACCTATCCTCTACGCCCTTAAATGTACTCTATTCCTTTGAAGCACTCTTAAATCCCTACCCATTTCATATGTACCAAATATTAGAACTTTTTTGATTTTGGTTCTAATTTGGAATCCTAAATACTTAATTCCATGGGAACCTATGTCGAGAAGTATCAAATTAATCATGAGGTTAAGAACTTTCATCAAACATTGGAGTAAAAGTAAGGGTTTTTCTTCCAATATCACATTGAATTCAATACTAATATAAATAAATTCTCATCTGGAGAAATTTTATGTTATTTTTATTTTAACCCTTTATAAATTTTATATACATTGGTTATTTCTGGGTATTATAGGTCTTCCTACAATTTCATTTACCTTTGCTCTATAATATACTTGAAGTTTTACTTATAAGATATATTGGTCTTATATATTATGTTTTGGTTGAGAATCCTTCCTCAACATATCTATATTATTTTTTTGTTTAATAAATTTCAATATCTATATTTCTATTATTTTTTAATATATTTTTCTATTGGATTTAAATTTCCATTTTTTTAAGTAATAAATTTAATGCTTTCCGTATAATTCATTTTTAATGGATTCGACTATCATTACAAAATTTTGAAAGGAATTTATTGTTTAAATTTTCTTTGTTTGAATTAATTTTCCATTATATTTATTTATATTATTATATAAAATTTCTCTACAAGTTCTTATTTTTTTCCTAGACAATTTATATTCCCATTATTTTAAATATTATTTTCTTTTAAAATTATGTTTATCAAAAGTGAAAAATATCTATTTATATTTTATAAAGGAAATTTAATATTATTTTTATAAAGTGTTTTCCATCTATGTAAATATATTTTAATTCTTCTTATAAACCATTTGTAGTATTCCTTGATAATAATACCCACTTACTTCCATTGGATGTATTATGATAATGTTTTATAGAAATATGTGTAGAACCCATTTCCTTCTCAAGGGTTAGTTAGGTTATGATGGAATAATGAAATTTTGTCAACTTCATTTGATGAAAATATGTATGGTTTATCATTATGTTATGCGTGGGTCCTTTATATATCTCTAATGAAATGGTTAATATTTTATATCTTAGGAGAATAAGATGAGATGAAAGTGGTTATCCAAATTCACCTATGTTATGGTACACATGTGGTTTCCCAAAGTCCAATATATTATAGAAATATGTATAGACTAGCCCATTATGATGTGACTGTATTGGTAGTAAGAATTGGCATATGTTATTATTTATAATCTTATATTTATTCCATGTTCTTATATAATGAAGCATACCTATGATATGTTCTCATGGCTCATGACAATTGACTATTGTTTCCAAAATTATATCACTCATGTTAGGTTATGCCAAGATCCTTATTCCATTACTCATGATTTATGGTATATGTTTTATTGGGTACCATTCTATTTTGTTATGACCATGAAAGTTGATTATATTATTACACACAAATGATCATTATATTATCATTTATGTTCTTTGAATGATATCTCTTATTTTTACCCTTTCTGAGATACTGAGCTCACCAATTCTTATGTTCCATACAATAAGATACAAAGAATAGTATTATGTATGATATTTAGAAAAAGGTTTTATATGAGAATAATATAAGTGTGAGATGCTTAAAATATTGTATAATCATTGGTTTATGTATCAAATATCTATATATAGTAAACCTATAGGTTTTGTGATGTGAGTAGTTTTGAGATGCAATGAATATTCATATGAAATGATGTAATATGAATGTATATAGTACATAGTTAACATTAGTTTGTATCAAAGTAAGGTTTATTTATTTTCAGACATTAGTTTATTAAGAATAAGTGGATAGAACCTAAAACAACCTCTGATAAATCAAATGTGATATAGGTTAAACCCTAAAATTTCATAGTTTGAAATGAATGTTTCATATTTTATGAAATCAAATGATTGATTTTACTTATCATGTGATTACTTACACTGATTATTATTTATAGATAATCAAACTAACCATTTTGGTTTTATTATTAGCAGAAGCATAGAATAATTAAATTATGGTGGTGATAGGTATTCTCAATATTGAATAAAATTTTATTTGATCCTAGTTCTATAAATTCCATATAATCTTGAAAAGTCTATAAGTCTATTTATTCATACCTCCAATAGATATATATTTAATTATTAATGAAAAAACCTAGTGGTATGATGATTTTAATCAAGTATATGACACTTTTATGCTAAAATGTTGTGGCAATGTGCTTCATTTTAATCTTATTATTATCTTTTTAGTGTAATATTATGTACTTTTGAGAATTGATTTTATCTATCTACAAAATTATCATATTAATTTTTGGAATAAGGAAGCCACATTTAATATTCTTAATCAACCCATGATAATCTATTTGTGAAAATATAACCATTAACTACCTATGTAAATTACATCAATTATTTAGGTCAAAATACCCATTCATGATGGTTATGTAGAGTAAATGGTTGGGAGAAGGCTTCATATTGAACATATGCCTATTGTTTGGGAATATATAATTTTATTTTTATAAATTTTCACAGTATCCCCAAGATATGAGGTTTATTTTTTAATATAACTTATACCAGGTGTTATACCTATATCAAAGAACCTTATATAATTAACCCCATTAAATTAGATAAATTAAAGAAATAACTCTGAGTGAATATTGACAAGGGTTTTATACACCCAAGATCTTTACATTGGGGCTAACTAGTTCTCTTTGTTAAGATGTAATATAGATTAATGTTTCTTTATATTAATTATCATGAGCTTACAAAAATCTTGATCATGAAAACGTTTCTTATACCCTATATTGATGAATTTTTTAGTCATTTGTTAGGGGATTAATACTTCACAAAGGTTGAACCTTAAATATAAAATCATTAATAATAGGTGAAAAGAAGGCATATACCCATGAAAGCCTTCCAAAAATTATATGGTCACTATGAATTCATTTTTATTCTATTTGAACACAAAAATTCAACCATTATCCTTACAGATTTGAAGAATATATTATTTAAATATTACCTTGAACAACTTGAAGTAGTCTTTATAGATGATATTCTCATATTTTATAAGAGGAAGTAATCACATTAATATCTTTTGAGGATTGTGTTGAAGACCTATATAAAAGATAAATTGTATTCCAAATTTAGAAATTATGAATTTTGGATATATAAATTATCATTATTGGGTCATGAAATCATGTGAGAGGATATGTTTATAGATCCTATAATGAAAGAAGTGTTTTAATAATGGACAATACCAACCAAAATGATAGAGATACATATTTTTCATGGATTGTATGGCCATTATTTATGTTTTTCGAGAAATTTATCACAACGATAAAAACTAATAACCAAGTTAACTTGAATGGGAATAAATTTCCTTTGGATAGATAAATGTGAAGAAAAAAACATGGTTCCCAAGAGAAGGTTGGTCACTGGACTTGTACTCACATTACCATATAATAGGGAAGGGGTTTTGATATATATTGATGAATCATGAATGTATTGGGATGTGTCCTCATAAAAAATTACATGATGGTAGATTATTCCCTATATAAATTAAAAATTCATGATCATAGTTTCCCGATTCACAATTTTGAGCTTGGGGTGGTAATATTTTCATTGATGACATGGAGGAATTATTAATATGGTGGAAAGTTTGAAATATATTATGATAATAAGTGGTTAAATTATATATTCTCATAGAATGATTTGATCTTCTTCCAAATTATATGGTTGGATTTGATCAGGGAACATGATAACTCAATGCATTACTACCATGGGAAGGAAAACAAGGTGGATAATGATTTTAATAGGAAGTATACTACTACCTTACAAATGATAAGGACTGATATAGACCCTATACTTATGGATTTACAAATAATGGATCTTTAGATCATGATTAAAGGGGAGAAATCCTATCTTTTCAAATTAAATACTCATCCATACATTATTTTAATGACCATGGAGGTGTAGAAGGAATATATCGAACTATAGAATAAGGTAAAGAATATTATAGAGTAAAAATTTTATAAGTATGGAGTTATAAGATTTGGGAAATGATTTTTTTTCAATCAATACCAAAATTGAATAAATATCTATTGCATAATGCATATAGCTCATCATTCTTGACTCATCTTGGATGCACCAAAATGTATAGAAATATCAAGAATAGTTTCTATAGAGAAAATATTAAGAGGAATATTAAATTGTTAATATCTCTATTATTAGTATACCAACATGGATAAATTTATAAAATATAATTAGGTGATGAAACCATTACCCACATCTGTATGGAAATAAAAAAACAACACCATGAATTTCGTTATAAGTATTCCTAATAATTATAAAGGATATATTACCATTTTTATTTTTCTTGAAAACCTTTTTAAGTCAATATATTTCATTTATATTTTAGAATATTTCACTCTAGATCAACTTCATAAGATATATATAAAGGATGTGTTAAAGATACATGAATCATCACTATCAATTTTATATGATTTTGATCCATGTTTTAAATTGAATTCTTGGATAATCCATCAACAATAATAGGATATAGAGTCAATATTAATAGTTCTTTCCGTTCTTATATTGATGGTCAATATAAAAGGCCCATTGAAACTTTAAAAGATATGAATAGATCATTTTAGTGGATTTAAAAGGGGTAGGACATCAGATCCTCTCCATTTATAGTTAATATATAATAACAGTTTCCTTTCTAGAATTAAAATGGAACCATATAAAGATCTGTATAGGAAGAGGTACATAACTATAAGATGTTGTGATGAAGATGGAGAGTGTAATCTACTTGGAAAATATATTTCTCATGAAATTAAAGAGTTGATTAAAACCATTCTATGGTATATTAAAACTAAAACTAGTTTATTGAAAATCTATATAGATAATAATTGTAAATATTTCAAGTTTAAACTTAGAGACAATATATTTTTTGAATATTTGAAGAACCTTTGTGATAAATTTTTTTAACAAAGTTTTTGTATTTGTTGAAAACTAACATTTTCGTGTAATAATATTTTTTTTATTCAGAAATGAGATTCATTCCATCATAATGAGTTCAGTAAGAAAGTTGAAAGTTGTTAAATGTTTAAACCTAATCATAAAACCAAATAAATGTTTTATTCTTAAGAAAGTTATTTTCTAGACTCAAAGGATCAGACTCAAAATCACCAGACTTAGAGTATCATATCCATCTGCATCAGAATCAGATCATAGAATCCAAAAGAATTTGAGGTAATTTTTTTGTTTGTTATAAGTTTTCCTTTCCCATAATCATAGAAAGATATAAGTTTATTTTTTATAAAGAAATATGTTGCTATTTGAAGAAGTCATATTGTTGCTGAAGAGTTTTGATAGAAGACTGTTAAGTCTAGCATTAGAAATTTTTTCAACCTTTCAAATAAAAATCAGATGTTAATTTTATTATCAGATAGTTCTCATAAATCATGAAACATACTGATGATAAAATATTTTAATGGAATGGAGGAATCGTAATGGTTTCATCAGTTCCAAAAATCAAGAAAAAGTTTTTCAAATGAGTACTAACTGAGGAGTTTTTAGACCTTCATAAGTTGTTTAGTATAGTAATAATTATATACACTTGATGTTAATTAGGATTCCATCATTATTAAATATCCATTGGTGGAAGAATCATTAAGAAAGAATAAGAATGTATGAAGCTGATGAAGTTTTATGAAATTCAAAGTTACTAAGTGGATTCATCTTTGAATACTTTCCATCATTATGGAAAATCATTATAATGGGATTTTCATAATAATGGTAATTCCATCGTAATGATATGAATAAGAAAGATAAGTCATAACGAGCTGAGAATAAAATAGAATTTCTAATGAGCTAAGCAAGAAACAGAAATCATAATGAGTTGAGAAAGAAATAGAATTTTTAATGAGATGATAAGGAAATATATTCATAATGATATAAGAAGGAAATATATTTGTATTGAGTTGAGAAGGAAATATATTCATAATTAGTTGATAAGGAAACATATTCTTAATGATCTAATAAATAAACTTTAATTATAATGAGCTAATAAAGAAATATAAATCATAATGAGCTGAGAAGGAACCTTAATTCATAATGACATGAGAAAAAAACAAAATTCTTAATAAGATAATTATAAATAATACACCAAAATAAAATTCTATAAGTTTTAAGAAGAGTTGAATAAGAAAAACTTGAAATTCAATATTATAAAAATCTTGGAGAAATCCAAGGAGGATTGAATAACTGAAATTTAATGACTAAATGTTAGTGTTTTTCAAAGTTTTTTAAATTTGAGGAAGCGGGGAAAGTTTTTACGTTTCCCAATTTTGTTTTCCAAGTCATCTATAAATACTTACACATATCATTTTTTCATATTTAACTGTTCACATAAGTGGAAAAGGAGGAGCACTGAAGAAATCAAGTGAAATTTATTTACAGATAGAAATCTCATGAGGAGGAACAAATAGCTGAAAGATTGTTTATCAAATTGAGAAAGATCATATTGAGGAAAATTATATAGATTCAATTGAAATAAGAAAGATCATATTGATAATTTTAGAAGAGTTTGAGTAATTCATATTGATAATTAACTCATAAATAAATTTTATCAGATCTAACATCATCGTATGGAGTGAATTAGATCTAGCATCATCAGATTTAGATAATTGAATCCATCCAAATTGAACTGAGGATTCAGAATGAGAAATTGTGGATCAGTGTCAACAAAATCTTTATTATTTTATTTGGATCAATTTTTTTATAATAAAACTTTGTAAACTGATTGGAGTAAGTATAATCATTCCTATCAGGATATAAAAGTTTTCCAACAGGAGTTTTCACAAGTTTTTTTCACTTATTCATAATAGTGTATTTACATAGACCCATGAGAGTGGCTATGGAAATGATGTAGGCTCTCAGACTGAGGAAAAACCTTGTAAATCTTGTGTTAATTAATTTATTTCTTACTTTTTCATGCATGGGTAATTAATAATATTTGATAAGGAAATAAATCATAATAGGTTATAGGGGTTCAATTTCTAAATGTTTTAAAACTCATAAAAAGTAAATAACTTATTCAAACCCTTTCTCAGTTGTCATTAAATACATTGGAACTTCAATTATTATCAAAGAAAATGTTCCCTTATTGAATCCTTATCATGGAAAATATTAATTCTATTAATAGTAGTATAATTCCTACATTTGATGGAAAAATTATTATGGATGTAAAAAATATGACGATTCCTTATCTCATATCACTTATCCTTAATGTTTTTGATGATGATACTATTGGTTTTCCATATATTGTGAAATATTCTCCTAATGCATTTACTGATAAGATAAATATATATTTTTATGGAAAGGATCGAAATAAAATCCTCATGTACTTATTAGAGAATGTTTATCAGAAAGTGATGGATCTCAATACTTCAAAAAGTATATGGGACAAGCTAGAAATTATTTTCAAAGGGAATACTAAAGTGAAGGAATAAAAGATAAAAATATGGCATAATAAGTATGAAGACGTCAGAATAAGATATGAAGAAAAAATTGATGAATTATTTTCCAGTGTAAATGATTTTTTTTGCAACATAAGATGATTCAGATATTTCTTGGAAGATTCTATAATTGTGAAGAAACATATGAGAAACTTTCCGGACATGATTAATTCTAAAATTTACTCTTTAGAAGATAAGGATGATTTATCTCTTCATGAATTGCATAACTTTCTTGTTGATTATGAAATAATAAAGGATCCAATTTTTAAAAAATATGATGAAACATGAAATGAATTTTAAGATTTGAGAAAGTTGAAAATTAAATATAGGAAAGATGTTGATCCTTGTGACTCTGAAGGTAAGGATGATGACCATTTGAATGATAAGATCTTGTATCTTATATCTAAGAACTATTTAAGAGGAAGGGGAAAGTATGGAGGTAAAATTACTCTCATTTTTTTAGTGTGGTGGAATATGAAACTTTGCTATGAATTTCCCTAAGAAGAAAGTTTCTGAATATTGAGATGATTCCGATGAAAAACCTCAATGAAAGAAATGGAAAAAAATGATAAAGAAGAAAAGTCATCCAAAAAATACAAGAAGAAGTTTACTGGAAATCAAATAAGTATGTTAAGTAATAATGTTTAATCAGACTCAAATAATAAAAATTCTTTTGAAGATGAATGTTTAGAATAATTCAGAACCTTCATTGGAAAAGTTGAGAAAACAAAACATTCATCAAATAGTGAAGAAGGTGGTGAAAAATCTTATGGAGAGTATAAGATAAGAATATAACTTGTTTCATTTCATAAAAAAACTCCCAATAAAGAAATTAGAGTAATGAATAAATATTTTGAAGGAGTTTTTGATGTAATAAAAGATGTCATCAAGTAGGCGGATGTATACATTCAATAGATCTTAAGTTATAAACTATGAATTGATGAACAAAAAAAGATGATTGTAGATATCAATAATAAGTTGGAAGCTAAAGAAGAAGATGTTAACAAGTTTGAATAAAAACTTCTTGAGTCTGAAAAATACCCTGAGGGAGATGAATGAAAACTTCAAAAAATCCTCAGATGTAAAAGCTGAGACTTCTAAAGTTTCTAAGAAGAATCAAAACAAGAATCATGTGAAAATTTCACCCACCAAAAATAATATTTCATCTGATTTGTATAACATTTCAAGTTCTAGAAAATGTATTGGGAAATATTAAATGGAAAAAGGATGTGAGAAACATATCACATCTAAAAAATATGAATACCCACTGCAAATGAAATATAGTCCACATCCTAAGTATGATAGAAAAAATAATCTATCAACCACAACAAAGTTTCAATAGAGAATGATCTTATTTCCATAGAAAATCATGATGTGATGGTTATTTTTGGTGTTGTGGAATCATGGGAAGAAGGCATATAATTATTGGCACAAATTATCCTTACATAGAAGAAGTTTTGTGAAAATTTTAGGAAATAATGAAAGTAGAATGAAAAAAAAATTCAATTTATAAAAAGATGAAAAAGTGAATTCTCAAGATGTTAGAAACTTTCCAACAATAAATAAATTTCAATGTCTGGAATAATTTTTTTGAATATGTGATAATGCTGGTCATCATGTCAAAAAATGTATGACACTCCTTATAGAATAAATTTCTTTTAATGGAAAAGAAAAGGAAGCTGCAATAAAGAAATTTATGGAAAGATATTTTGTTATTGAGACATCCTTAAAAGAAACTAAACAAGAAAAAACCATTGATACTTGATAGTAGTTATTTCTCACACATGATAGGTTATTTAAAGATCATGATTTTTTTTGAAAATCACAATGGAGGTGTTGTTACCTTTGGTAATGTTAGTTTCTTAATAATCCAAGGAATCAGAATGGACGAGAGTGAAGAAAAAAAGTTGAAATCTAAGGAATTTTTATTTGATGATGGGATGAAACATAACTTACTAAGTGTAAGTCAACTTTGTGAGGATATAAAAGAAGTATTTTCAGAAAAGGATATTGTATCATCAGAAGTGTGAATGATGGAAAAATTATCACAAGAGTAAATAGAACTAGAAATAATATTTTCTAAGTAGGAGAGTTTCATAACTCTTTTTACTTGAGTGCTAAAGATGAAAATAAGTTATGGAACTGAAGTATTGGCCCCTTGGGAAAAAATAATGAATAGTATTTATAAGTTTCATATTTTAAAAAACATTCTTGAATTAAAAAATGAGAAGAAGATGTTTATATTACGTGTCAAAAAGGAAATATTTTTAATAAAAGTGATAAGAGAGTTGAGATTCAATCTACCAGACCTCGTGAAATTATTCATTCGGATTTATGTGGTTTGATGAGACATCAATCAACATAAGTAGATTTTTACTTTATCACTTTTATTGATTATTTCACTCAAATTAAAGAAATCATGTTTATGAAACATGAGTTAGAGGCCATGGGAATGTTCATGTTTTTCAGAAAAGAAGTTAAGAATGAAATGTGGGTTTATATAAAGAAGTTGAGAATAGATAATGGTACCGAGTTTGAAAACAATAATTTTTAAGCTTATACGAGAAAACATAGTATCAAATATCAGTATAGTAATCCTTGTAATCCAAAAAAAAATGGAGTAGTATAAATAAAGAATAGAAAATTGGTGGAAATAGAAGAATTATGTTAGAAGAATGAAAATGTTTAAAGTTATATAGGAGAAACGTTGTTATTACTGTTTTAAATGTTCAAAATTGGTGTTTGTTGAGAATGGAAACCAATATGACTCCTTATGAAATGTGGTATAACAAAAAACCTTCACTTAAATACTTCAATGTTTTTAGAATTTCATGTTTTTTCAAAATAAAAAATCCAAATTTAGGAATGTTGGATGAGAAAGCTAAGGAATGAACTTTTAGAAGTTATTAACAAAATGGAAGAAGTTACAAATTCTGTAACAAAATTTTACAAATTTTTTTGGACTCGTATGATGTGAAATTTATTGAAAATTAAAATTCCTTAACAAAATTTGTTGAGAATTATGAGGTAGATAAAGTAGAGATTTCCAACAATAGTGAATGTAATTCAAAATATCCTTATTAAGATTCAAAAAATTAATGTAATGGGGAAATTTTAGTTGGGAAAGAAACTATGAAATTCTCTACTTTAAAAAAACACGTTGAGTCTAAAAACATTATTTGAAATTAGAAGTATCTAGTTCATACAAGAAGAAAGTCGAGAATAGACAATAAGACTTCACTTATCTCAAAATTTGAACCAAAATCAGTTTCAAAAGATATTCAACAAAAAAATGGTTGGATTATATGATTAAAGATTTATATTAGATTGAGTGAACAAAACATGGGAACTTGTTTCCTGGCCAGAAAATAAAAATGTTATCAAATACAAGGGGGTTTACAGAAACAAGTTAAATTAACATGGATAAGTTTCAAGAAAAAAAATAGGATATTTTTTAATGGTTATGCATAGGTGGAAGGTGTGGATTTTGAAGAAATTTTTCCCCAGTTTCAAGATTAAAAACTATTAAAATGTTTATTTCAATATCCATATATCAAAATTAAAAAATTTATCAGATGGATATAATGTCAGCTTTCTTAAATGGTGATTTTGATGAATAATTTTTACATTTAACAACCTTGTGAGTTTATAATTGATAAGGATGAAAAAAAGTTTTTAAACTGAATAAATCTTTGCATGGGCTGAAACAAGTCCTATGAGATGGGTATTCAAAAATTATTATTTTTTGGAATGTTAATTTTTTCTATAAGAAAATTTGATAGAATATTATATATATAATATTTTGACTCAGGATCTCTAATTGTAGTTCTTTATGTGAATGATATATTTTTTTCTAGGTATAGATAAGATGTTTGTAAAACATTTTCTGAAGAAATGGATAATAATTTTGTAATTTCAATATTTGGAGAATTAACTTTCTTCATTATCTTAGAATTTAAAGAGAAAGAAAAATACATTTTCTCATCTCGAGAAAAGTATTCAAGGGGATTGTTAAAGAACTTTTGGATGGAAGAATAAAAATAAGTTACTAATCATATTTTTATGAGCACGGAGTTGAGTAAATATGTGTCTGAAAAAAATGTGAATCATAAATATTTTTAGAAGATGATAGAAAGTTTGTTTTACCTTATAGCCTCAAGACCTGATATTTTTGTTGTTGTGACCTTGTGTGTTAGATATCAAAATAATCCAAAATAATCACATATATTGGCAGAAAAGAGAATTCTGAGACTTGTTAAATGAACAACATCACTTGGGTTTAAAAAAAAAAATTTTAGGTAAAGTTTTAGGGTTATTCTAATGCCGATTGGTATGGAGATTATAATTATAGAAAATAAACCTGAAGAAGAACATTATTCTTGGGTGAATTTTGTGTGAGTTGGCAAAGTAAGAAACAAAGTTTAGTAACTTTGAGCAATTATAAATCTGAATATGTTATAGCTACTCAGGATTGTACTCAAATGTCGTGGATAAAAGTTAAGTTGGAAGAATTTAAAGTAAAAGTTTCTAAACAATTGAAGATACTTTGGGATAATTAGAGTGGAATTGGTCTTTCTAAAAATGATGTCCAACATTCAAGATCAAAACAAATTGATATAAAGTTTCAATTTATAAAAGAGAAAGTTGTTGATGGAGATGTTTTGCTGGAATACATTTCAACAAAGTTTCATATTGATAATATCTTTATAAAATAAATTATAAAAGAAATTTTTGTGGAATTGAGGCTGAAACTTCATGTTCAACCTCCTCCCATGTCTTCCTAAACCTAAAAAAGAAGCACCCCCACCATGCTTTGGATTATGTTCACAAATAGGGAGATAAAGTAACAACTTTATACTTTGAAAGAAGTTTTTACTTATCATTATTTTATGAATCTAAATCTATGGTTATCATAAAATGGGGGAAAGAAAAAAGAAAAGTGATGGAGAGTTTATCATTACCTGGCTGCAAAATTTTCTTGCCCCTGGGGGATGGAATTCCTTCAAAAACATTAATTTATCTAGTAGTGTGGCATTAGGAAACTCTCTTTTGAGAAAGGATATGTTTTCATAGAATTCAAAAAATATGAGTTTTTTTAAAAAGTTGAGTTGTCAAAAAATTATGAGAGTTGGAAAAGTTGTTAACGAGGGTTTTCAACAAATCCAAAGGGGGAGATTAAAGAACCTTTGTGATAAATTGTTTTAAAAAATATTTTTTATTTGTTAACAACAAAACTTTTTTTGTATAAGAATGTTTTTTTATTCAAGAATGAGACTCAGTCCATAATAATGATTTCTGTAAGAAATTTTATAGTTAATGAATGTTCAAACCCAAGAATAAAGTGGGAGAGAAGTTTTATTCTTAATAAAGTTGTTTTCTTAACTTAGAGGATCATAATGAGAAGCACTAGACATAGAGTATCAGATCAATCTGCATCGGATTTAGATCATCATATCCAAAATAATCGGAGGTAGAAATTATTGTTTGTTAGAAGATTTCCTTTTTCATAATTAGAGAAAGAAAAAAGTTGATTTTTTAGAAAGATAGATGTTCCTATTTGAAGAAGTCGTATGGTAGCTGAAGAGTTTTGAATGAATATTTTTAAGTCACAAGTTATAATGTTTTTAAAACTTTCTAATAAAAATTATATGTTTCTTTTCTGATCATGAAGTTTATATAAATCATGAAACATACTCATGATAAAAGATTTTTATAGAATGGAGGAATCGTAATGGTAGGGAAATTTTTTTCAAATGAGTAATATATGAGGAGGTTTGAGACTTTTAAATGTTTCTGAGTGGAGTTATCATCGTATAAAATTGATCACAATGAGAAATCCATCATAATGGGGATTTAATCATTATGAAATATCCATCAGAGGAATAATATTTATGAAAGAATAAGAATTTATGAAGCTGATGAAGTTGGAAGAAATTAAAAGTTGCTAAGTGGATTCATCATTGAATACTTCCCATAATTATAGAAAAATCATCATAATGGGATTTCCATCATAATGATAATTCCACCATAATGAGATAAAGAAGAAAGAAATATCATAATGATTTAAGAACGAAATAGAAATCATAATGAGATGGGAGAGAAACAGAAATCGTAATGAGATGAGAAAGAAACATAATTAATAATGAGATGAGAAGGAAATAGATTTATAATGAGTTGAGAAGGAAGCATATTACTAATGATATGATAAGGATTTTTTTTCCATGAGATAAGAAGGAAACATTTTCATAATGATCTAAGAAAGAAATAAAATCATAATGAACTGGGAAAGAAATAGAAATCATAGTGAACTGAGAAGGAACCAGAATTCATAATGAGCTGAGAAAGAAACAAAATTCATAATGATATTATTATGAAGAAGACTATAAAAGATAATTTCCTATGTTTTATAAAGAGTTTAAGTGTTCAAAATTGAAATTAAATTTTTAATAAATCTCAGATAAATATGAGGAGGATTGAATAAGTAAAAGTTAAAGTTTAAATGTGATTGTTTTTTGAAGTTTTTGAAATTTGAGGAAGCAAGGAAATTCTTCAAGTTTCCAACTTTTGTTTTCTGAGTCACCTATATATAATTTCTCAAATAATTTTCTCATTGTTAACTTTTCATAAAAGTGGAAAAGGTGGAGTGCTAAAGAAATCACGTGAAAGTTATTTCTAGATAGAGATGTCTTGACCTAGATCAGACAACTGATTTTTTTTTATCAAATTGAGTAAAATCATATTGTGTAAAATAATATTGAGCTAACTAGACTAAGAAAGATCGTACTAATCATTTGAGTAGAGTTTGAGTAATGTATATTGAGAAATAATTCATTAGAATAAGTTCATTAGAACCAACATCATCGTATTGAGTGAATCAGATCTAACATCATCGAATAAACAAAATCAGATCCAACCAAATCAAACTGATGATTTGGACTGACCAATTATGGAGTAGTTTTAACAAAGTCTTCATTCTTTTATTTGTATCATTTTATATAATAAAACATTGTAAAATGATAGGATTCAGTATAATCATTCATATCAAAAGATAGAAGGTGTCTAATGGGATTTGGCATAAGTTGTATTAACTTATTCATAATAGTAGATTTCCATAGACCCACGGGAGTGGCTATGGAAAGGATGTAGGTTCTCATACTGAGGCTGAAACATGTAAATATTTTTTTCTTTACTTTATTTACAACTTCTTTATGCCTGAGTATTTACTAAAATTTGACATGGAAATAATTATTAACAAGTTATAGGTGTTAAGTTTATAAAAGTTTTGAAACTCATAAAAAGTGAACAACTGATTCAACCCCTCCAACCTTCTCAGTTTTTATTCAATCCTTTAAAACATCAATATTACCAATTAATATAGTTATGAGGTTTTGGATGAAAGGAAAATTATTCCCTATAAACATCCACCCCTTTAAAACCCCTGATCATGTGATGATGGTAACTTATCATCTTTCCCCAACACTAAACATATCCTAAGTGAATGACGTGTTCCATGTATCCATTTTTAGGAATTATATACATGATCTATCACATGTGTTGAACTCATAGGTAGTACGACTATAATGAGTTATTTTTTATGAAGGTAAATTGGTATAAATCTTACATAATAGATATAATGTAATAGGAAATAAGAACACTCATGTGGTTAAAGTTATATAAAGGAATCATAAGTTTTAGGAAGTAATTAGAGTACCTAAAGTTGTAATGATGTAGAAATACCAAGTAACATCCCCCAATCAAGTACTCTCCCAGGTGGCCAAATCTTTCTTATTACTGGACCTCAAGAATACCTCCCCATATTCCCTAAGCTACTGACTTGTAGCGGGGGTGTGATGAGTATATTGGGGAGACTATAAATCCTAGTACAGAGATGCAATAAAACTAAATAAATAAATATTTGATTAATAGAAATAGTGGAAATTGTACAACATATAATTGAGATGTAAAAGAAGGAAACAATAATACTAATAATAGTAATCCATGTAATTAATGGTTGGAATGTATCTAAATTTCAAACTGAAAGTAACAACAATAAAATAACTAGATGAAAAAAATAAATTCAAAATACCATGGTCTCAAACCCCATGTTGGTCCCATATCAAAACTCCAGGTCATCCAATAACCAAGAATCACTAACAAGGTCCCTTTATGGGGTCCAAAACTACATCCTTTAAATATTATCAGGTACCAAATGGTGGCCCAAATAGGGTGTGTGTAAAACTCAGAAGTTTGACACCACCATGTCTAAAAAACAAGTTTGATATATAAGATCATGAAATAAAGTGATAAACAATTTTATTTATTAATAAACATAATACAATACAATAACCAACCTACATCGGCACTATGATATAATATATTTGACCATGTAGAACAACCATGATAATGATAACCATATATTCATAGAGTAATCACATAACCCAGAAAATAAAAAAATATAAGAACCTTAGTAACTTCAAGAATAGACCTATATATAAGTATTTTAGAATCCCAAAAATAACTCCCTATATAATCATTACAACATGAAAATGGGACACACCCACTATTTAAGCATTACAACATTAAACTAGGAAATTCCTTATATATAATAATTATAGCATGAAACTGGGAAAATTCCTCTATATAAGCATTTCATCATGAAACTTGACAAAACACTCTATATAATCATAATAGCATGAATCACAACACAAGTCATAATATAAGGAAATAAAAATATCATATCAACATGCTTAATGGTTAATTCATAAAATAAATATTTCCCATTAAATGTACATTCATTTATATATCAAATTATCATCAGTTACTTTGATAAAAAATAAGCCAATACCAAAGTGTTTCAGTATAAAGAAATCAAAAGGGTTCTCATGTCATGTTAAACAAACTTTATGCCATTATCTAATTCATTAATATTCATGGATTCCCTCACGCAACAGGTAGCCACAATCCATGTCATAACACTATTTAATCCAAAGGGATCTAAGGACTAATCCAATCACTGATTTATAATCATTCATCATTAAATTAATTAATGAAAATTTTTTGTTAGTGCAATAACAATATTTAACAAGATTAATAATTAATTATACCCTTTGGTTTGGTTTTAGGCCACCTACCTTAAACTGACTATCAATGCAATGATTCCAACTAGTAATTCCAATAGGAACAATAATGTAGAGGATTATAAGAAGAAACCTAGATCACACAAGATCAAGATCAACGCCCAAAACATCTAAAGTCTATAGTTCTTTCCACCATAACTAGAGATCTGCTGAATAGAGGGGGAAACCTAAGAATAAAACTCATCATAGATTCATCTCTTGAACTGGACATCCTTAAGTGAATATAAGGTTACAAAGTCACATGTAAATCGCTTAGGGAATGAGGGAGAAAGGGTTCATGCATATGAAGGAATAAAAGATACACAAGGAAAGGATTATAACCACTAATCTTGAGAAATTCATGGAATTTAAAAGTTTTTCCTCACATATAATTCTTTATTTATGTGATATGATGAAATTCATGTCACCTCAGGTGAAATTAACCCTTCTCAAACATTACAATTCATTTAAATAGATTCACAACATGTAACCACTTCATGTCATGATCCAGTTCACATCATGTATTCATCTCATGAAATATTCCTAGCTATAGTTACACATAGTGTAATACATATAAAAATTGTGTTAATGTCCTGTGAAATCATTAAGCACAAAATTCATTAGAAGTTTTTAAACAACTTTTGAATATTTAAAAAATAACAATAAATCATTATAATCCCATTTAACATGTTTATATATAGACTCCAATAATTTAAACAAACATAAATCCATGAAATTTTGTTAGTTTTCCTAATAAAATATCTTAGTATCGAAATGAGACTCAACCAAAAATGTTTTAAGATGAAGAAAACCCCGAAGTAAAGAGGTTTAAAGAAAAACTCAAAGAGGTATGTTCTTGGTAAAAGATTGGTTCTTATAACAATCCCACAGTATAAAATTTTATCCCAAAGATTTTCTACGAATCATTATGGGATCTCAATGAAAGATTCAGGCTACTATGATCACATATCTAATTTCCTCTCCCAGGTCTACTCTTTAACACAGCCATACTACCACTACACTCAAACTAGATGTATGTTCCTTCTTTGGTGATGATTCCTAATATGGTCCACAATCTATATAAGATGCTTCTCAAAGGATTCATCAACATCATGATAAATTTCCTTAACATCAATCACATGAAAAGTTTTAGGATGATATCTTCTAATCTGGTACACATGAAGCACATCATGTATGGTACTATCGAAATATGGAAGGGATAATTGGTATTCCATAAGAATAACCCATTACAGTCTCTCAAACAACCCAAAAATTTTGGGTGCTAACTTTACCTATTTCCTGATATAGTGTTTACCCAACCTAGGTGACACTTGATGGAAAATAAAATGAAAAACCTAAAATTACAGAGGTCTTATATAATGGCTATCATTTGATTTATGCCTACTTTTTATAGTCACCAAACACCTACTGATCAACTAAACATGCTTAGATGTCTCCTATATGAGACTAGGTCCAACACTCACTGACTCACCTACCTCCAACCAACAATGACATGAACAACATGAACTTCCATACAAAGCCTAAAAATGTTCCATTGGATCGATGTTTTGAAGCTGTTATTATATAAAATTTCCACAAGTTCCATTTGCTACTCCCATAGACCCTTGAAATCCAAAACAGATTCTTGTAACATATCCTACAGAATATGAATAATATGCTCACATTAGCCATCATTCTATGGATGATAGGATGTTCTTAGAAGAACCTATGATCCCATATCCTTGTAGAAATACCCTACCAGAACCATGATATAAAATGAGGATCTCTATAAAAAATGATACTCCCCAAAACATCATGCAAAAAAACTATTTACAACAATAAAAGACTACCTAGATCATCAATAGTGGAGGTCTCCCTGATAGGTAAGAAGTGGGATAAATTCTCTAGTTGATCAATGATCACCCACACTGTGTAATTCTTGTAAGGTGTCATAGGTAATCCTATCAGAAAATCCACAGTGACATCATCTAATATCCATTCTAGAGGGAAAGAGGCTATAACAGACCAACATACCTATAATGCTCATATTTAACCTCCAGATAGGTGAAACATCTCTCAAAAAAATCCCACCATCTCCCTTTTCATTATGGGAAACCAATACTGTCTATGGAGATCAGAATACATCTTTTTCAAACTAGGATGTACCACCCATCTAGAAGCATCAAACTCTCTCATTGTCTCCATGCACAAACCCACAAGAACCAATACGTTGCTATGAAAAAGAAGAGAATTTTCACTACCAAGATATCATCAAGATGTTATATCTCCACCATATAAGTTGTCTCTCTGAACAAATTCTTTTGAATCAAATAACTGCTCCATCTTGATCCATTCAAGATGAATGGTCATAAAAGGTGTCGAAATCAGACATACTTATCCCTAAGACACATGAAAATCAAGATTCATGTCTAAAAAGAGTTCTATTATCCACCAATCATCACAATATTCACGTACTACCTCTATCCGCAGATTCTATCTAAAGGAAAAAAACTACAAAAATACCCTTTCCTAGTGTATAATCCATTTCGTATTCGAAATGTTGTAGATACTTGACCCACTTACTCTGCTGAAGATTTATGTCTTATGGATAAATGATGTACCCAAGGCTCTTATGATCATTGTAAACCAAAAACCTCTCACCCAAAATATAGTGTATCTAGAATCTCTAAGAATGTTCTACTATAGAGAACTCATAATCAATAGTAGGATAATTCTTCTGAAGAAACCTTTGTAATGTGGAGCGATAAGAAACCACTCAATCTTCCTGCATCAGAACCACTCTTTGTCCAAATCTTAATGCATTATAGTACACGATACATGCTTTAAACGATATAGGTAAAGTGAGGATAGGTTATGAGGTTATCCTACCTTCCAACCCCTGAATATACATCTCACAAGAATCTGACCAAACAAACTTCATCCCTTTAATGGAAAAATTTGACACCGGTGCTACCTGATGGGAGATGTCCTAGACAAAAAACTGATAATAACCTTCTAGATCCTAAAAACTCTGAATCTTGAACAAATTCATGGTTTGTACCTAATATTATTTATCTTCAATGTTATATGGGTCAACAAAAACTCTATCCTTTGATATGACATAGCCTAAGCGGTTATCTTTATCAATCCAAAAATTGTAGTTTGTTAGCTTGGTGTAAAGTTAGTGATCTCTCAATGTAATAAAGAATAATTCATGATGTTGGGTTTGATAATTTTATGATTGGTACCACACTATGTTTTCATTGATAAAAACCACCAAAAAATAATCCAGAAAATGATGAATAATCCAATTTATCAAGTCCATGAATTGAATTGGTGAATTCATCAAACCAAATGGAATCAATACAAAATCATACATGCCACATATTCCCCTAAAATCTATCTAAGGTATATCTGATAGTATCACCCTAAACTTGTGATATCCTAATCTCAAATATATATTGGATAAAATCCTATCAGCTCTCAATTGATTAATGATATTATCGATGTGTGGAAGGAAATATCGATTCTTGACCTTCATCTAGTTCAATCTATGATAATCCACACATAAGTGCAATTCCCCATTATACTTCTTGGTGAATATAACATTAGGATCCCATATAGAGGAACTTGTCTATATAAAAACTTTAGCATCCAAATTTTCCAAATTAACTTTCAACTCTTGAAGCTCTGCTAGTTCCATTATATAAAGAGGGATAAAAACTAGTTCTTCTCCCTAGACAAACTCAATCCTGGACTCTATCTATCTGTTGGGTGTTAAGACATATAAATCTTCATGAAAGACATCCTAATTATGGTCAAATACTAGTGAAAAGTACCTTAAAACATTCCTCCATTATCTAGAGCAAGAACTGATATCATATCCATGAGACAATCCAATATTCCCTGAATTAGTCTGGCATGACCAGCCAAAATATCCCACCCACCCTGGTGAGAATAGTTGTCTCCTTCTAGAGATAGAAATGAAAATATCCTCTATTAATATTTGGTATGTTCCACATATATAACTATGAAATACATACCAATAGTCAAACTGAATTCTACCATTTACAACCAAAATGGTTCCCAAAAGAAATGGTAATCACCAATTTCTAGAGAACACACCTTATAATGTTTGATATTCTATGACTATACTACCAACAGTGCATTGATTTTTTAAACACTATCCATTATTTCCCCAACCATAACCCAAAAAATTTCAAAAATAGAAGATAAAAATGGAATTCAATGCTCCTATACCAAAAAAATGCATGAAAGGGTAGAATAAATAATAATCGTACCTCTGGTACCTTTCTGAATGTCCAGTGGAACTCCAACTACTAGTATACTAAGCATAGTTGTGAACTTCCCAGACTCTGGTACCTATATTAATCCTCTACCACTACTCTATATCTACATACACCTGAAAAGCCTCTTTAGGTGACCCAGCCTACCACAAGCATGACACTTCAAATAAGGGTATGAAAATTGAGGTTGATTCTGGCCCAACATTCCACACTAATAGCATTGTAATGGATGATGGCACAAAGTTGAATTCCCAATTCCCAAACTACTCTTCCCACTATTTCCTTGGTGATAACTGTCATAGTGGTTCTTTTTTCTACCAGAATTAAAGCACTCAGTTCTCCCTATCGAATCGGCACAATCGCTACTTGGGGCCTGTATCACATTCCATTCCATGATGAGTTCCTGTTTTATCACATATGAAAAGATACTTAATAGAAAAATTTCACCTATGATCTGATATCATATTTAATTTGATACTAAAAATATCTCACCCTGGAGATCTCATCAGTAGTTGAGTATGGTGAAAAGTGATACAAGTTGGTGAAATGTCTATCATATTCCATCAATAACATAACCTCCTATGCCAGGTGCATGAACTCATGAGACTTCTCATCCATAAATGTCTATAGATAGAATTATTATAGAAAAATTTCCTTATATTCTTTTCAAGATAATTCATCGTGTTTCCCATATTACTTTGTAATGTCCCAACAACACTTGCATGGTCCACAAAACATGTATGCAACAAGCTTAAACCTATTATCTATGGGTGTCTTGAGGTGCATCAAGATCATCTTAACTGAATCAATACAAAACTTGATTTCCTAGGGAACTCACTCCCTAGTGAACATAAGAATATGTTGGATCTAAAACACTCTTTTCAAGTCATACATCAATGGCATGGTGCGAATAGTCTCTCTTTCCATGGATTTCACTACCCTTGGGAAGCTATCTCAAGCTGAACATCCAAATGAACCCCAAGAGCTATAAGAAGCTTCAGTTCATCTATGTTAGAAGCATGTTAATTTCCACTCTCCTAATTCTAAACTTGAAGATAATGTGGATTCATTTTATCTACAAGAAAAACACACTCCTTAGAACACAAGATATAATTAATGATAATATAAAAACCCCTGTTTTTATTACACATTAATTCATGAATTATTACATAAGAGAACACATATTACAACCTATAATATTGATAATTCTAGTGTATTTGAGTAATTAGGCACATTAAAATAATGCATAAAAATAGGTGGTACATTGGTTTATTTAAATCATCCATAACATTCTAATAATATTCCGTCTTTATTTAAAACTACAAGAGATAACCTAGGGACATACATATGAAAGGGGTGAGCTATAATGCCTAGTAAGGGAATAAATGTGGAATAACATGATAGATAATAGGAAATTAAATTATACATAAAATTGGATATAATCATAAACATGTAAAAATAGGAATGATATATCAGGATAATATAAAGGAAACATGGGAAAGTGGAAACAACTTTAAACATGGCATCATAAACATAGTTCAATGACAAATAAAAAGATGTCATAACATGGTGAAAAAAGTACCAAAATGGATTCGTTTCACTCCCTAATATTATATATGATTTATCCTAAGACTAAAACACTACCCAATTCATTGAAGCACTATATAATTCTGGGCACACCCATAGTTTTCATATCATGTAGATGCATATATTTTCTAAATATATCATTCAATATTTGATAAAATTTAATCACATTTAATTCCCTGATTGAGGATTTTATAATACATAAATGTATGTAACAAATAAAAAAAGTATATATTTTTCTAGGTGAATACCCCTGATAAGAAATAGTTATGGTAATCACAATAAAAAGTTTTGGCATGGAAAATCACAATAACATTTCAGTAGCATGATGATAGTACATAAAGATTCATAAAATGATTTAATTATAGATAAATGGGAATATAATTATTTTGAAATAGAATAGACCTCAAGAGTTATGTGTAGAAACATATCCCACTATTAGGAATTGGAAAAAAATTCCCGAAATGAAGATGATGATTGAATATAGTGGAAATGGAAAGGATCTTCTACCTTGAGAGGGGATACCAAATGTTTGGGAGAAGCTTATTGATTGATTAGGGAACCTTAGGAGGACTCTATAGGGGTGTTGGAAGAGTAAGTATGTGTTATAATATGTTTTAGTGAAGAGTAATGGGATTTTTTGTGGGTTTATACATCAAAAGAGAGGTGAGTTCTTTATTATTACTCAATATTTGGTTTTGGACTCTATAAAATATAGTAATCAAAATAAAAAAACATTACTTGGGTTTTCCCATGGTTTATACCAAAGAGGATTGGTCTCCTTTATTTTATAAGAAAAATATCCAAAATCATTAAAATATTTCACTTGGTTATGTGGAAGTGAGTCATGTTCATAAAAAAATTATTTTAAAACATTAAAATATAGTATAGGTTTTGGAGGATTCATAAAGGATTTATAAAATTAATCAATTAACTGAATAATAACATTATATTAAATGGTAAAATTATATTTGGTCATGTATAACTTTTATATTATTTATTAAACCACATTTTGGTAATTATGATGTCATAATACACAATGTATATGTATACCATACTTAATTTTTATGCAAAAATTTGGCAGTCTTAGAAAATTTGGAAAAATTCACTTTTGGATAATTTTGACATGATGATTCCCAAAATAATATTTATTTTATTGAAATAATTTTCTAAATATTTTTATTTTGACATTTAAAACAAGAATCAATATATATTAAGAAATGATGGGTTTCTTAACAGTAACTTTTTTGAACCCTTAAAAAATTATATTTAACTTCAAAAAAAAGATATTATCATTTATATTTAATAAAAATTATTTAATTTTATTATCTTATTAAAATATGATTTATTTTTAAACTTCATGAATTCATGAGAAAGAAATATATTAATTTAAATATCACATCACACAAAAATACAATTTGTGTTTTATGGTTTCAAAATCGAAATTATTTAAAAAGTAATGAAAATATGAAGTAAATATATTAATTATTATAGTGAGAATACATATTCATATTATTTGGTTCTTGAAACACATAACATTATTACACCAAAAAAATATCTAAGGGTAAGGTACGTGATCGTGACATTATCATGGGGTTGTTTGTAGTATATGGTTTGGGTCTTGATCTCGATGAGCTTGAAATTTTCGTGTAAATAGTTTCACTCATGATTTAGTTGTTGGATATAATCTTGGCCTTGATCAAGTGAAAATCCTGGTGATGTTATCTCCCTCTACGTCTTCAATAAATGTGATTAATAAGCTTTTATCCTATTGGTCGAGTCCATCACTTCCTTTTTCTATTTCAATTGGATTTATCAAAACCCTATATTTATAATAATTATATGATCATTGTTAAACGAAAATATTATCAATGGTTATGTTTCTTATAGCTATTTAAAATCAGATAGGATAAAAAAAATTCATGTGTTTTCTATATCTATAATACATAATAGGTAATTTAATCCAATCACATGGAGAATTTTATTCAAAAAAGTTTGAGTCATTAAAATTTCCCTATTTATAAATTTCACCCTCAAAATTTTAATTTCAAACACTAAAACTAAGGAGGGTAATTTTTTTTATCACCTCCTCTAGTTCCCGCATCACTTCTTCAAACATCTGCTTATCCATAAAACATTAACCTAGTATATTTTCTTATTTCGAAGTATATTTTCTCTACAATCTAATACCTTTACCGAATTATCCTTACATGAAAGATCATTATACAATGGAATCACATATAGATTAAGAACATGTAAGGGTTATGGTATGTACTTCCTCAATATGAATATATAGAACATATAATGTACATGAGATAGGTTAGGTGGCAGTGCTAGTCAATAGGCCACCATTTCGATGTGATCAAGGATCTTAAAGGGAATGATGTATCTAGGGCTAATATTTCCCTTCTTCCCAAATATCTTGAATTTATTACATGGAGATATGCTGAGGAATAAATTATCTCTAAAATAAAATTTCAAGTATCATCAATGATTTTCATAATTACTCTTTGTCATCCTTGATCACCCCTAATGTTTTTGCGAATGGTCATGACATTTTCCGCAATTTCCTCAACCATTTTTTGACACAGTGGTTTATGTTTAGTAAATTCATCCCAACATACAGTTGTTCAAAAACTATTACTGTAAAGGGATTAGAAGGATCCATTTGGATACTTGAGTGGAAACTATTATTATATGAGAACTCTTCTATAGTAAGACGTTGATAACATCCTTATTTCAAGTCCATTGAGCTTTTCTCAAAAACATTTCTAGCGTCTAGACAGTTTTCTTAGATTAGCCATCATTTTTAGGGTGATAAGTCATAATAATGTTTAAATAAGTGTTTAGATAATGTTGTATAATCTTTTATAACTTGGAGGTAAATGAAGGATCTTGATCAGATAAAATTGATAGTGGTGTTCCATGAAGCCTCACCACTTATCTAATATATATCATTGTAGTTTGATCAAGTGAGAATTACTCTCATATTACAATCAATACTATGAAACTGGGTTTATCTAGAACTAGCTAAAAGTGAGGTTAACAACCTCATTTGTTAGCGCTATAAAAAAGTTCTGATTAAGGCCCCCTATAAATTTTTTTAGTGTTGTTAAAGAGAGTCTTCAATAGTGCTAAAAAAGTTCTAATAAAGACCCCGCTATTATCAGTGCTTTTTTCAAGCACTGATAAAGAACCCCATTTTTTGGTGATTTTTCACTAGTGTTGATATAGGGTATATTTAAAAAAAACATATTTTATTTAAAATAATATATTAATATATAAATATATTTTTGTTGATATAAATATATTATATATTTTTAAAATATGTTTTAGATAAGGTAAATAGGAATTTACACTTAATATAAAAGATATTTAGTTAAAATGGATTATAAAATAATTAAAAAGATATTTTTAATCAATAATTTTCTAATTATTATCAAGTAATAGTCACTTAATATCACGTGGAAGATAAAAAAATCAATTTTTTTTAAAAGATCTAAAATAAGCTAAAAACGTAACTCGAACTTCAATCAAACATAAATTTTAATCTAGGTGTCTGTTTGGGCTCTACCACATATCAAATTGATACTTGTAATTAAATCTATTCCTTGGGTGACATAGGTAAACCTATGTCATGTTTTTTGTGGTCCAAGAGTCCTAAAGGCCTCCAAAAAGTAGTTTTTAGTCGGGGTACCCCAATTTTTTGACATTCAATAGAATTTAAACCTCATTTAAGGGGTTTGTTTCCCATTTTTAGTGGAAAATGAATTTTATTTAAATGTGATTACATTCATATTAATATTATGGTTTTGAAGTTTTATCATTTTTCACAATGTAATTTTATTTATAATTAATTATATGCGTATTTTTTTTATATTTACTCCTAAAAAATCACTTAAATAAATTTATATATCAACATATTTATAGAGAAATGTATTTTTAAATATATAAAATAAATATTATTATTAATTTAATTTAAATTAAAAAATTATCCATTTTATTTACCCTGTTAAAATGAATTCATATGTATATATAACTTTAATATATACATATTTGTGTGTATTAATAAACACACACACATATTTATATTTATTTACTCGTATTCTAATATATATAATTGAATATTAGTTTATAATATTTTTTTAAATAAATATAATTGTGTATATATATATATATCATTTATTTAAAAATATATATATATAAATAAAAAAATCGTTAAATATACAACAAAATACACATGGCATGATGGTAAAGAGAATTCATTCACATAAAGGAGGTCTTGGGATAGAATCCATGCACACACAATTTTTCAGTGTAGCATTATAGCAATGAGAAATGGATTTGGGGTATGTGATGGTGGATGGGTGGTGGAAATCACTAAGAAAGGGAGCTTTAGGTGCTGAGAAAGGGGATCAATGGTCTGTGAAAAATTATTATTTTTCCAATAATTTTTAACACTAATTTTTCTAACTCTGTTAAGAGACACCCTTTAACAGAACTAAAAAGCATTGTTAAAGGAACCCTTTAATATATTTAAAAAAAATAAATGATAAACGCTTCCTTTAATAGTTCTTTTTTTGTATTGTCAAAGGGTTCCTTTATCATTGTGTTTTTAGCGCTGTTAAAGACCCCACATTTTAACATCACTCTAAAAATCAGTACTTTTTAAGTGTTGATAAAACCCTTTAATAGCACTGTTAAAGCCCTGATTTTTAGTAGTTAATGAAGTGATAATTCTTTGAATAGTGATACACCAAAACCTATATATAATATTTACTCTTTATGTCTTCGTAAGACTAGTGAAAATTTCTATGGTTATGTTTTCTAATTTCCATGTTGGTATAGGTAATGTCTGTATCATCCCCTTTGAATTTTTCCTTTGAACCTTCTCTTGCTGACATACAAGGCTCCCTGATTTTTATTTTGTTACATCCTTATTCATATTGTCCCACAATCAGTGATCCTAGAGTTTTAGATTCATTTGTGAGCTCCCTAGATAGATGGAGAAGGTCAAGCTATGTTCATTATCAAAAATATATTTCTTTAACTCAGTACTTGATAGTATATATAGTCTTGACCCAAATCTTAAAACCCCTTATTCAATAATTTTGAATTCTGAGGATTTCCCTTTTCTTATATCTTCCACCTTCTTTTGAATTTCCACATTATCACTTTGGGCATCCTTTATCTTCTCAAGAAGGGATGGCTGAGAAATATTTTTTGAAAGTATTAATGGTTTTATTTCCATTATTATTATCATGTCCATCCTTTTAAAGTATAAAAAGAAGGAATCCTTCTCAATTCTTATAAATGATAATATTTCCAGAACCTTTCTACTTATAGAATATTCCACTTTATTTTATATCCCATAATAGTGGTGAAATGAGAGGTTATATTTCTTAATTAGCTCTAACAATATTTATTGTTTCATATTAATATATTCATATGTCAATATATACTTGAGGATATTATGATCCATATATATTTCATACTTCTCCCCAAAGAGATAGTTTCATTGGATTTTCAATGAGAAGATTAATGAAACCAGCTCCATTTCATGTTCTGGGTAGTACTATTCATGAACATTTAATTTCCACGAGGCATAGGGTATCAAATTTTCATTATGCATTATTACAGAACCCAATTTCTTATATAAATAATTATTGTATACCATGAAAATTTCACCACATGTGGTTAGTGTAAGTACCCATGTAGTGATCAACCACATTTTCAACTCCTTGAATCTCTCTTTACAGTAATTATTTCAAAAAAAATTGACTCTATTCTAATTTAAATTAGTTAGAGGGTTTTTAAATTTGTTATAAATTTCTCAAAAATCAATGATAATAACTAGTTAATCCAAGGGAACTATGTATTTATCTCACATATCTTTCCCTTGGTCATCACTCAATTGTTTTTTCTTTTAAGGGTCCCTAGATATCTCATTTCTTGAGATAATATTTCAAAAGAATGGTATTTCCTTCAACAAGAACTGAAATTTCCTATAATTTTCATAAATATTCTCCTTTTGTAAGGATTTTATCATAGTGATTATATGATTCTCATTGTCCTCATTTAAAGTGGATTATATTTAATATTGTCTATGGATACTATCATGAATTTTTTGAGGTAATATCTAAAAACACTATTTATCAAGTCCATAAATATTTTTTTAGCATTGGTGAGTCTCAATGGAATTATTTTAATGTCATAGTGCTTTTAACTTGTACGAAAATCAGACTTAGGGATGTCCTACTTCACACTTACTTGATAATTACCCAATATAATATCCACCTTGAAAAAGTATTGGACTCTGCATAGCTAATCTAACAAGTTATTAGTATGTTCCAAAGGATACTAGTTATTTATTGTGATATTGTTAAGCTCATGATAATTAACTCAATGGTGCATTGGCCCATCTGTATTCTTGGTGAAGAGGGATAGTGCACCCCATGGTGAAGAACTTGGGCATATGAACCCTTTATCCAGATTCTCATGTAGTCTATTTAGATCCTCAAGATCCACAATAGAGTCTTGGGTATTGGAAAATCCCAAGGTATAATCATGATAGAAAATTCAAACTCTCTGGTAGGAGGAAGACTAAGAAATTCTTTAGGAAACACTTCATCATATTCCCTCATAGTGGGAATGTATTAAATTATTATCTTTTCCTTAGACTCAATCATTGTATCTAGATACACATTCTCATTGGGAAATAATATAAATGTTTGATATGTTAATTCTAAATATGATTCATCCTCTGCCTTTATATTTTATAAAATTAGAGGATGATTCAAGATATAGAGAGTGATTTCTTTCTCACAGAATTTTATGATTGATATATGCAAGGAAAGAAAATCCAACCCCTAAATTTCATCAAATTTAACTAAAGAGAGTATCACAAGGTTCACTATGGATTCCAGCCCACAAAATTTGAAAATGGAAGAGTTATATACATGTTATGTAATAATATACTTATTTTTCATTTTCATTAATAGCTACACTTACGTGATTTATAGTGGTGTTTTAATAGTTTTACTAAACTTGTGTGATATGAAAGAATTTTTATAATGAGAATAAAAAAGTTTTTTTTCACTATTATTGAATGAGTAACTAGTGTACCTATCACCACTTCATTGTTGGGATCAAACTTAGCGATTATGATGGCATAGGTTACCCCTTGATTCCATGGGGGTTGTTGGCACTGATTGTCTCTGACGACCCTTGGCTTAGGGAATTATTTTTCAAAGTGACCTTGTTCTTTATAATATTAACATTGGAAAATAGGATAAGAGTTCACTAGAGTATTCTTATCTTTAATTACATTGGTGGGTTTCTCCTATCAATAATTTCTAGATAGGTTCCCTTCCATCCTTCACCTTAACATTTCCTCATCCCATTTAGGAAATCTATGGGGTTCTTTATTCCATAATTTTGACAAGTGGGATGTTGAAATTTTATCCCAAAATTATATTTCTACATCATACAGATATAATTAAACTCTAATTTCAACTTCTTAACCCCATGAGGCCCTTTAGTTTCATTGATCTTAATTTTTAATTTGAGGGAACATTAGAAAATTTCCTCATAGCCATCAAATTATCAGATCTCTAGGGCTTTTCATAGGCTCTATTTTAGAAAACCAAAGGAGTGATAAACATTTCATTTAGAGGTAATGAAAAATATAGAGGTATATTTTGCATGTATTGTAAATATTTAGTCATAATCCCTAATGAATTCATCATCTTTTTTCATGTGGGTAAGGAAATCCCAATACATTTTATATTGAAGAGTGAGAGGAAAATATTTTTCAAAAAACATTTTTTGAAATTCCATCTACATCATCACTTCGATCTCTTCCTCAAGCTTCATATTCTTGATTAATTTCCATCACTAACAGTCTCCTCCCTCTATATGAAAAACATATAGTAAAATATTCTCCTACATGGAACATTGATGGATTGATAATAAATTCTCGAAGGAGTTAATACATTGCTCTATGATTAAGGGATCAAGTGATCCATTGAAAGTAGGAGGTCTTTGTCACATAAAGGTATCAATTTTAGCTTTTTATTTCTTAGGGGGATTTGGGAATTCCTCCAAATCCATATTTCTATTCATAACCTATGTCAAATGAGAGTGTATCATCAAAATGTTCATGATGTTGAGAATGTTTTGTTTTTAACAATACATAATTTTATTATTAATAAGGGGGATATTATTGAGAACAACACTCTATCTCTTTTTGATGATTTTGATGCTCACAAATACCCTTATTTATTTTTCTAATGATATTACTTTAAGTGTATTTCTGGAATTTAATATTCATTATATTCTTATTTCGGGAAAAAATATTTAAGTATTTGAACAATGAGAATTAATTACTAAAGTATTTGGAATTCATTTTGAGCATGTTATAGAAACACTGTTCATACCCTACGTTTTGAAGCGTAGTGTAAGGATAGAATGTGACATTTATCTTACGAGTAATCAGAAAAGTATGGATAAACAACCAAATGCTATCAGAAAAGTATTGAATAAGAACCCTACATTTGGAAGGAACCTTACGTTTTCAATATCAGCAAAGTATGGAAGAAGAACCATACATTTGGAAGGAAACTTACGTTTGGGATATCGACAAAGTATGGAAGAGGATCATTATGTAAGTATAGAACTTTGAGTTTATTTCTCAAAAGTATGGTTCATCAACCTTAATTTTGGAATGAACCCTACATTTTATCAAAAAGTATGGATCATAAACCTTATGTTTGGAAGAAGAGAAACGTATGGTTCATCAACCTTAATTTTGTAAACAACCATACGTTTAATAGATGAAGATACAAGTATGAATGATTAACCTTATGTTTGGAAGAAGAGAAAAGTATGGATCATATACTGTATGTTGAAGAGTTGGAAAGAAGAGTATGGAAGATAAATACTTCATTTGAATAAGGTATCACCAACCTTAATTTCATGATCAACCTCAAGTTGAAGAGAATACCATGCAGATCATCCCTAAGTTTGGCGTCGTAAATTTAAATACATATTGATTTTGAAATGGATATAATTGAATGATCGGGCTGATTTTAATCCAGAATAAAATCCAAATCTAAAGAGCGTCTTTGATGAATTCAAAGCCATTTATCCGTGATTCCAATGATCGAAATTAAAGGAGATTTTCATTGAATATTTAAAGGGAGGATACGACTACTATGTTAATTCAAATGTTTGAATATTGCAAGCCAGAAGGCGTCTTTTATGGATCTAAATTTACATAAGAAGTGCTCGTCGTTATTCTATATATTTTATGATATTTTGAATTTCAAAATACAGATGTGATCCATCGAGATACAATATATAGGAACTGCTGAATGACAATGATGTATATATAGAAAATAAAATAGAGACAATTGAGATCTACAGATCTGCTCTTACAAAGAGAAACAAAGATCTATTTTCTGAAGAAGAAGAAACACGACTAAAGATTTACTGATCTTCATTGAATATATTTTTTTGAATCAACTAATATTAAAGTTACGAACGACATTTCAAGATCTACTATAACTGAATCAGCTCAGAACTACTTTTACCCAAATATCATCATTTCTGAAGATGATAATCCATCTACTATCAATTTCATTCTGTTTAAATTGTGAAGAACAACTGTTAAGGTATTTTAAATGAACAAAATACTCTTTTATCTTGAGTGATCAGCTTCTCATACTAAGCTGTGTTTGTTCTCTATTTGAACAAGAAGGATATGTTTCTCCTTAAGATTGTAAAGGTGTCAGTTTTCTGTACTCAATTGTGGAACGATCTATTGATAAGAGGACAAGATAGTGAAAATCACCATGCTCATGGAGTAGAGCATTGGTGGAGTGGACTAGGGTCCTTCTGTTCCTCGAACCACTATACATCGTGTGTCCTGTGTTATTTATTTTCCACTGCATAATCTTTGATATAATGATAAATAGACAGATCATGATCATTCAAAGAAATTGAAAAAGGACCAATTCACCCCCCTCTTATGTGTATCTAGTATAACCCAATCCAATAATTGGTATCAAAGGTGGAGCTTTTGTTAAATCTATAACAAGATAAAAGTTTTAAAGGATTATACTCAGATCAGGATGGCTGATAGAAGAGAAGGAATGTCTATGGTTAGAGATCCATACTTCAATGGTGAAAATTATGGATGTTAGAAATCAAGAATGATAATCTATTTGAAAAACCTTGGATACAGAGTCTCATCAATGATACTGACTCCTTATGAAATACCAAAGAAACTTGAAACATGAAGTATAATTGTAGAAGATGATTATGACATGAAATCGAAGGCTTGAATGAAATCATATGTGTTCTAGGACTATACGAGTTTAACAGAGTATCTCAGTGCCCAACGACATATGAAATTTGGTAGACAATTACGGTTGCTTATGAAGGAACTGAAAATGTCAGACAGATGAGGTATGCTACTGCCAAACTGAAATTCGATACATTCAGGATGTTTGAAGGAGAAAGCATCACCCAAATGAATGGAATATTGACAAATATTGTCAACAATATAACTATTTTGGGAGATCCAAACAAACAAGATGATCAAGCCTTGAAAGTACTAAGAGTGCTACTAACTCGATGGAATGGAATTTCTAATGCTATTAGAAAATCATCTCCGTTCAAAGATTTAACAATGAGAGAGTTAATTGGAACTAACATGATGTATGAAGTTGAGATGCAGGATAAAGGAAATGAGTATAATAATCTGATCAATAGAGAATACACTGCCTTAAAAGTTTCATCATAAAGTAAAAGCAGAAATATGAAGAAAAAGGAAGAAAGGGTAAAATAAGAAAGTTTTGATTCATCAAATTCAAATAAGGAACTGGCTCAGATATCCAAAAAATTATGTATGTTTTATAGAAAGAAGAAAGGTTTCAAAAAGTATTTTATAAAGGATGAAAATGATGTTAGATTCTATGAGTGCAAGAAACTTGGTCATATATGAACTAATTTTCCTCAATTTAAGGAATACAATAAGAAGAAATTCTTTAAGAGAAATTATTATGAGAAAAAAGACAAGAAAGTAATGAAGGCTACTTGGAGTGTATCTGAACACTCCAGCATATCTTCATAGTCTGATTCAAAAAAGGAGGAATCAAATCTGAAATCCAATATGTGCTTTATGGCAGAAATAGCTGAGGAAGCAGGTCACAAGAGAAAAAGGCCATATGGTATATGGACAGTGGATTCTCCAAGAATATGAGTGGAAACTCATTGAATTTCAAATCTTTAACACAAAAAGTTGGAGGACTGGTCACATTTGGTGACAATTCCAAATGTAAGATTATTGGAATTGGAACAGTTGGAGATCTAGAAACTATCTCAATCAATAAAGTAATCTTTGTACAAGGATTAAAACACAATATGATAAGTATCTCTCAACTCTGTGATGATGGTTATATTGTTGATTTTTCTAACAACTTCTATTCTGTTTTCAAATATAAATAGATTAAATTTAGAGCACCAAGAACTGATAATGTATATACCCTGGATTTAAATTCCTTGTGTAAACAACAAGTAAACTGCTTAAGTGCTAAGATTAATGAATCTTGGATCTGGCATAAGAGACTTGGACATTGCGATATAGATTTTTTACATAAATTATCTAAGAAACAATTAGTTTCTGATTTTCCTCGTCTCAAATTTTAAAGTGATATATTTTTTGATGCATTTCAACTTGGTAAGAAGTAAAAATCATCCTTCTAATATGCTAACAAAATTACTACAACTAAACCTATAGAACTTATCCATATGGATCTGTTTGGACCTTTAAGGGTAGAAACCTTTGCTGGTAAATTATATGTATATGTTTTAGTTTATGACTATTCAATATCTACATGTATTTTCTTTTTAAAATATAAAAATGAAGCTCTTAAATTATTTGAAAGTTTTTTCAAATCTTCTCAAAATGAAAAAGGTTTTAATATAATTTAATTAAGAAGTGATCATGGTGGAGAATTTGAGAATCTAGAATTTAATTCCTTTTTCTCAAATATAGGTATTAAAAACACCTTCTCTACACCAAGAACACCTCAACAAAATGGAATTTTTGAAAAAATAAATAGGATTATTCTAAAAATGGATAGAACTATGTTAAATGAATATAGTTTACCTACCTATTTATGGGATGAAGCTGTAATCATAGCCTGTTTTATAATAAATAGAGTTTTAATTAGACCAATTTGGAAAAAGAAACCCTATGAACTCTGGAATAACAAAAAACCTAAAGTAAATTGCTTTAAAGTTTTTGGATGCAATGTTTACACCTTGAACACCAAGGACAATCTTGGTAAGTTCGATCCAAAATATGATGAAGGAATATTCTTATGATATTCTACCACTTCCAAGGCTTATAGAGTTTTTAATAAGAAATCAAAGATTGTTGAAGAATTAGTTCATGTGAAATTTTATGAATATGACCCCTTTGTGAAAAGGATAGATCAAATAGATGAACATGATTCTAATGATAATATGATACTTAAGAGTCTGAAAGATGATTTTGAAAAAGATATAAATGAAATTCAGTCCAGTCCAGAAGAAGACGATACTGAAGAACCTATAAGTGTACTACCTAGATAGTCAATAACTCTAAAGAATCACCCTTTAGAAACTGTAATAGGAGACTTAGACACCAGAATAAAAAGTAGAATAAATATAGGAAATCTTGTTGAATTTTCTGTCTTTCTATCCCAATTAGAACCTAAGTCTATAAGAGAAGCCTTAGTAGATGAAAGTTGGATGATAGAAATTCAAGAAGAATTAAACCAGTTCATAATAAATGATGTTTGGAAATTAGTTGAAAGACCACCGAATTATCCAGTAATAGGAACTAAATGGGTCTTTAGGAATAAACAAGATAATCAAAGAATAATAACTAGAAATAAATCAAGACTTGTAGCTAAAAAATATAATCAAGAAGAAGGTATAGATTATTATGAGACATTTTCACCTGTAGCTAGATTTTTAACCATTAGAAACCTCTTAGAATATGTATCTCATATGAATTTTAAATTATTTCAGATGGATATTAAGTCTGCCTTTTTAAATGGCTATTTAATGGAGGAAGTTTATGTTGAGAAACCTCTTGGTTTTGAAAATTCACAAAAACCAGATTTTGTTTTTAAACTTACTAAAGCTCTTTATGGCCTTAAAGAAGCACCTAGAGCTTGGTATGAAAGATTAAGTTCTTTTCTAATGAAAAATGATTTTACTGTTGGAATATCTAATCCAAATTTTTTTAAGAAAACTATAAACTCTAATATTTTATTGGTTTAAATTTATGTTGATGATTTAATTTTTGGATAAAAAATAAAACACTTTATCCTGAGTTTTCAAATTTAATGCAAAAAGAATTTGAAATGATTATGATGGGAGAATTAAATTTCTTTTTAGGACTTCAAATTTTTCAAAATGGTTTTGGAAATATTTTAAATCAAATCAAATACATTACTGATTTACTATAGAAATTTGTACTTGAAAACAAAAAGACATATACAACTCTTATGTGTACTAATATAAAACATGATTTGGATGAAACTGGAAAATCAGTTGACAACAAGTTATATAGAGGTATGATTGGTAGTTTATTATATCTTACTACTTGCAGGCCAAATATAGTGTATTCAGTGTGTTTTTGTGTAATATTTTAATCAAATCCTAAAGAATATCATTTAACTGTTGTTAAAATAATTTTTATATATTTAAAAGGAACTGTTTTTCTATCTATACTTTATCCCAAAACTTTTGGTTTTAATTTAATTTCATATTCAGATGCTGACTTTGGAAGGTTTCAATTATATAGAAAAAGCACCTTAGGAACTTGTAACTTTTTAAGAAAATCCTTAGTGTCATGGTCAAGTAAGAAACAACACTCAGTTTCCCTGTCAATAGCCGATACAGAATATGTATCTGCTGGCATTTGTTGTGCCCAAGTTTTGTAGATGAAAAACAATATTATGAATTTTAGACTAAATCTTAATAATACAACTATTTTATGTGATAATACAAGTACCATAAATATTTCAAAAAATTATATTAATCATTCTAGGACTAAACATATTGATATTAGACATCACTTTTTAAGAGACCATGTTCTTAAAAAGGATATATTTTTAGAATTTGTGAATACAAAAATTCAATTAGCTGATATTTCTACTAAACCACTTCCCACTGCAAGGTTTTATTTTATTAAGGGGGAGTCATGTTTATTTAATTTTAAGTAATTTGTTTTTCTGTTTAAAATAGTTTAGTTATTTGTTTTTCAAATAGTACAGATTTATGTACTTATTTATTTATATTTTTATTTTCTATGTGTGATTTTAATTTGTTTTAAAATTTATGAAATGATTAGTATGTATGTAATGACATGAGAATCCAGGCTGTAAGATCCATTTCAATTTATAAAATGCTTCTCTTACCAAAAACCCTTCGAACCCTCAAAACTTTACTAATATTCTCTAACCCTGAACCTTAAAAATCCTAAGATTCTAACCTCCAGATCAGAGACAAAAATGGAACAAACCAAGAGAACCGATGAACCATAGACTAGTACCTCCAAGAGGCAGCACTCTGTAGGAAGAAATATTTTACAAGGAAAAGTCATAGATCTAGAATGGCTCTATCAGACGAACCTGACGTTGAGGCAAGCCCTAGGTTTTAAAAACATGGAAAAAATGTTCAATGGAGATTATAAAAAGTTTCTATATGAGGTATAACTTCATAATTTCTTTAAGTCAGTAATGTTTAGTCTGGTAAATGACGAGGATTCGAAAATCGCTAAGATTGAGTATTGAGATTCTTCAATCTAATTTGTGGAAATCGTAAAAGTTCTAAACTTGCCTCACGAGGGAGTTTATCATTTTGATTTGAAAAATATTGGCAATAGTGTACATAAATCTAAATATATTATGTCGTTTCTATTTGGATCAACTAATATGAGTAATATTCTTGTAAAGGACTTGGAACCGGACCTGAAAATATTGGTTAGGTTTGTGCCAACTGGTATTTCACCTAGGATGTCTGAAATGGAAAATATTCTTTATCCAGATACGTATTTAATGTTTTGGCTGATGAGTGTTATAAAATTGAGTCATACAAGATACATGGAAAGGTATCTCAATTACTGTTTCCAACCAGAGGCAATAATGGATTTTTATCTATATGGAAGGTTCATCTCAAAGATTCTGTTTAAGAAAGATATGATAAGACTGGTAGATTCTCGGGTGAGATGCTACCATAGTAATATCTTCAATGCTGGTACATTGAGAAAGATTGGATATTTCTGGAGCACAATAAAAGGGAAAATTCTTCCTATAGGAGTAGAATAGGATAAAGAAACTACTTAGGCCCAACTAGAAAAATCAATGGAAATACAAGCTGAATCAAGAGTCAGTGCTGTATCAAGAAGAATCAGGTTTAAGGTTGTGGATTCACCTGAAGAAAGAAGTCAGGAAGGAATTAAATTCCAAAGGACCAGAGATCCTAATACTATTGAAGAGCCTATTATAACTTCAATTTTTTTAACATATGGTGATATCATAGGCTATAAGTTTGTGACATAAGCTGTAGTTGAAGAGATGCTACATGGAACAATTGTTTAGGATAATGTTACTCCTCTAGTGGAGCAAGAAATTTTGGCTCAGGAAGTGACAACAATAGAGGATCAACCAAAAAATATAATAGTGAAAGTAGTGGAGTCAAAATCCAAACCAATAATAGAAAAATAAGCTGAGATAGTGCCTGTTGAAAAAGAAGTAGTGGACCAAACTTAAATTTATCAAGTAGAAGTTGATCATGAAGAAATTATTTTGGATAATCCAGTAATTGAGGAAGAACAGAAAAATGATGCTCATGAGGAGAAACCTACATTACCTGTTGAAACTCAAGAATAATATGTTTCAGAAGTTCATATTGAGATATTGAATGTAAATTTTTCGATGGATGAGTCTAGGAAAGGCTTGGAGGAAAAATCTGTTGAGAAACCAGTACAGGGATGGGATGATAAGAAATATGATGCAGAATATTTTACCATTGTATTGTTACATCAAGATCAAATTGATATTCAAGCACAACGAGCCTCTGATTCAATAAATGAAGAAGTTGAGGAGCTGTAAAGGAATTTTAACATAGCTGATTCGAAGAATGCTGCTCTAAGGAGAGTATTAGAAAAGGAACATTTTAAATTTAAAAGACTAAAAACTAGTACTATTTCCAATCTGAAAGTTTAAAATTTTAAGAGAGAGATGATCAATGAAGTTGAAAAGTTTAAATCAAAAATAATTATGAAGTCTAATTTGATGGAGTTTAAATCTTCCATTGAGACACAATTTGCATCTGTCAGAACCATTGAGGCCAATACATCAGGTACTTCGCCAGATTTAATCAAGAGATTTTAGTCCATTACAACAGTAATGGTGAATATGAATGAAAGACTGCCGGACTTACAGTGCAACAGTGCTCCTTTGTCAGTGTTTTTAGATAATCAAAAGTTTCTAGTTGATCAGTTGACCTCAAGTGAACCAGGGATTCGAGATATGCTGAATCTGTTCATAGAAAATTTGACTCTTTTTATAGAGAAGGAAGAAAGGCTTCATGAGTTTTTCAAAGTGAATCTGATTGAAGATATTCATTTGACTCAAGAAAAAAGAGATCTAATTATCCAGTTGGGAGATGGATTGATTAGAAGATTGAGAGAACAATTGGAAGAGATCAAGGAAATAGTTTAAAGGAGATGAACCCTATCTCACAACCTTACCCAACCTTGATTCCTGTTGTTTTTCATTACTGTACATGTAATTATATTTTCAATAAACTATATTTACATCTCCTTTTCATGTGTTCTAATTTGTTTTACTAAACTTTCTATGATAGAAATGCCTGTATTCCAGATTTACATATTGATAAATAATTTATAATAGAATTTACTTAAGTTTATTTCTACATTAAAATGTGTTATATTCCATCTTCTATAATTCTTTTTGATATCAGAAAAGGGTGAGAAATTAATATAAACACAACATTTTATTTTAATATATTTTAATATATTTAAATATTACTTTAATATTTTTAAACAAAAATGGGGAGAAATGTTAAGTCTTATCTTAATCCTTTAAGGAGGAGAAATTAAGTTAAACCTAACATTTTATTTTATGTTTAATTTTTATGAATTTGGATAATACAATGTTTATTTTTATTAAAATAATTTTGTTCAAATTAGATATTGTATTTATCTTTTCAAAATTCAAAACTATATGTAATTAATTCTATAAGTTAATTTCATTGGTTATTTTATGGGTTTTTTGATCATCAAAAAGGGGGAGATTATTGAGAAAGTGTTATTTTCAAAAATACATAATTTTATTATTAATAAGGGGGAGATTTTTGGGAACAATACTTTATCTATTTATAATGATTTTGATGCTCACAAATTCCCTTATTTGTTATTCTAATGATTTTACTTTAAGTGTATTTCAAGAATTTAATATTCATTATATTCTTATTTCTAGAAGAAATATTTAAGTATTTTAACATTGAGAATTAATTTCTAAAGTATTCTGAATTCATGTTGAGCATGTTTTGAAAAAAATGTTCATACCCTACATTTGAAATCATAGTGTAAGGATGGAATGCAGTGTTTATCTTACGAGTAATCAGAAAAGTATGGTTAAACAACCATACACTATCGAAAAAGTATGGAAGAAGAACCCTACATTTGGAAGGAACCATACATTTGGGATATTAAAAAATTATTGAAGAAGAACCCTATATTTGGAAGGAACCTTACGTTTGGGATATCTGCAAAGTATGGAAGAGGATCATTGTGTAAGTATGGAACTTTTAGTTTATTTCTCAAAAGTATGGTTCATAAACCTTACTTTTGGAATGAACCCTACATTTTATCAAAAATTTTGGATCATAAACCTTACATTTGGAAGAATAGAAAAGTATGGTTCATCAACATTACTTTTTTAAACAACTATAAGTTTAAGAGCTGAAGATACAAGTATGAATGATCAACCTTATGTTTGGAAGAAGAGAAAAGTATGGATCATATATTGTATGTTGAAGAGTTGAAAAGAAGAGTACGGAAGATCAACCCAACATTTGAATAAGGTATAATCAACCTTACTTTCAGGATCAACCTTATGTTGAAGAGAATTCCATACAGATCAATCCTATGTTTGGCTTCGTAAATTTAAATACAGATTGATTGTGAAATGACTATAAGTGAATGATCAGGCTGATTTCAAGACAGAATAAAAGCTGAATCTAAAGTGTGTCGTTGACGAATTCAAATACATTTATCCATGATTCAAAGGATTAAAATTCAAGGATATTTTCATGGATGATTTAAAGGGAAGTTACGACTTCTTTTTTAATTCAAATGTTTGAATATCGCGAGTCAAAAGGCTTCTTTTATGGATCTAAATTTGTAGAATAAGTGCTCATCACTATTCTATAAATTTTATGATATTTTGAATTTCAAAATACATATGCGATCCACAAAGATACAATATAAAAGAACTGTTGAACAACAACGACGTATATACAAAATAGAAAAGCAGAGACAATCGAGATATATATATCTACTATTACAAAGATAAACAAAGCTCTATTTTCTAAAGAAGAAGAAACACAACTAAAGATTTACTGATCTACATCGAATATCTTTTTGTGAATAAACTACTGTTAAAGTTGCGAACAACATTTCAAGATCTACTACAACTGGATCGGCTCAGAACTACTTTTACCCAAAGGTCATCATTTATGAAGATGGCGATCCATCTACTATCAATTTCATTCTGTTGTAATTGTGAAGAACAACTGGGAATTCATTTTAAACGAACAAAATACTCTTTTATCTTGAGTGATCAGATTCTCGTACTAAGATATGTATGTTCTATGTTTGAACCAAAAGGCTCTGTTTAGCCCGAATATTTTAAAGGTGTCAACTACCTATACTCCGTTGTAGAACGATCTATTGATAAGAGGACCAGATAGTGAAAATCACCAAGCTTGTGGAGTAGAGTGTTGGTGGAGTGGACTAGGGGCCTTCTATTCCCTGAACCACTATACATTGTGTGTCCTATGTTATTTATTTTCCGCTGCATAATCTTTGATATAAAGATAAACAGACAGATCATGATCATTCGAAGAAATTGAAAAAGGCACAATTCACCCCCTCTTGTGCATATCTAGTATAACCTAATCCAACACATGATTCCTACTCCCATTGTGTTGAGAATCTCATTTGGTAAGTCATTACATATCCCATCACATTGGTTTTTTACTTGATTCCTCCTATTTGAGGCCATTTCATAGAATGAAGGAAAAATAAGGCATGGGTAATTTTAAACTATTGAACACATAAATAGGGATAAAAATAATTTTTAAATATCATGAATTTATTTAACTTATGAATATCTAGTCTTAAATCTATGTTATCTATGATCTTTTTGAAAATAGTGACGCTTATAGGGATTTTATATTCCATTAATAACAGTTCGTAATGAGATTTTGAATTTACCATAGAATATCCAATGGGATTGAAAACCCAGGTGTGTATCAAGGTCCTTTATCATGAACCATTTAATGATTGAGTCTAGATCAGTACGATGTTTCTAGTGGTTACCACAAGGTATATCTATGGAAAATCCACATCCACTTATAGTATTCAATCATTAATGTATTTTCATAGAAACAAACTACTCAATAATCTATAAAAAATATAAGAATGTATTATTATGTTTATTATTATCCCTATGGATTTCCTTAGAGTTTTCTAATCTGAATCCTAAAAATAACTAAACATTCCTTTAATACCAAATTTGAAAACCCTTGTCATTATTACACATTAATTCATGATTTATTACATAAGAACACACATGAAAACCTAAATGATCATGAATTATAGTTTATTTTTTTAATTAGTTACACTAAATTACAATTTAGAAATAGGCATAACATCAAAATTATTGAAAAATTCTTTAATATGATCATAATATTCCATCATTCAAAAAACTGTATGGGATAACCTGGGGGCATAGATAAGAAAGGGGTGAGATATAAAACCCATTAAGGCAATAAACATTGTATAAAATGAAAAAATTATTACATATTAGACAATAGGAATTTGAAATGGAAATAAAAGGGGTGATGATAATAAACATAAAAAATATGCGTGATATAACATGATAACATAAAGGCAACATGAGAAAGTGGAAATAACTTTTAATATGAAAAAATAATCATAGGTTAAGGATAACTAAAAATATGTCAAAAATGGAGGAAAATGTACCATAATAGATTAGGTTAACTCTATAATCCCATACATTATGTCTCCTGGGACTAAAAAATTACCCAATTCATTGGAGAACTATATAATTCAGATCTCACCCGTCACTTTCATACCATGTACATGCATAAGTGTGCCTCATAGATCATTTAACATAGGATCATATTTCAAAACATTTAATTCCAAGATCATGGATTTTAGAATAGATAAATGTATGTCCCAAATAAATTAAGTATATGTATGTCTAAGTTAATACACTTAAGAGTAAATAGTGATGGAATTCACAATATAAAGGTTTGGCATGAAACAATTGCTGTGAAATTTCATCAGCATAACAATTGTACTTAAAAGTTCATAAAATAGTCTAATGAGAGAGAAAGTGGTATCTTAAAATTTTGAGATCAAATTAATAGTAATAGGGATGTGGAAAATCATATCCCAAAATTAGTAATTGGAAATAAAAGGCATGAATTGAAGAAGATTCTTGAATAAATAGGAGAAGGAAAGGATCCAATACATTAAATGGCTGATTCCAAATGTATGGGAGGAGATTCCTTAGAGAATGGAGGAACCATAAGAGGACTATAGAATAAGTAGGTTAGATTAATTAAGTTCTAAAAGTTTTTTGAGTGAATAGTAAGGGGATATTGGGTGGGTTTATTTTGAAATGATAGGGGAGTTATTTATTATTTCTAAAACGCAGGTTTTAGAATCTACATAATAAAGTAATAAAAATCATAAAAAATCTCATGCTTATTTCCACATAGTTTCTTCCAAATATGATAGGTTTCCTGTATCTTTTAATTACCAAGGAATAACTCATTAAAATACTACCCTTTGTGATGTGGAATTGAGTCATGTTCATAAAGATTTGATTTTAAAACATTAAAATATAATATAAGTTTTTGAAAATTCATAAAGGCTTAATAAAATTAATAAAATAACATAAAAATAAAATTATTTAAATGGGAAAAGTATTTGTTCATAGATAATTTCTATAGAATTTATTAAATCTTTTCTGGGTCATTATGATGTCATAATACACACCATATATTTATATCGTATTTAATTTTTACACGAAAATTAGACTATCTCAGAAAATCATGAAAAATTCACTGATAGATAATTTTGAAATTCTAATTCTTAAAATAATATTTATTTTATCAAAATAATTTTCTAAATATGTGATTTTTTACATTTAAAACATTAATCGACGTTTATTAAGAAATTATAGGTTTTTTTTGACAATAACAGTTTTCGAACCATTATAAAAATTACATTTGAATTCATAAAAATTATATCATAATTTATATTTAATAAATTTTATTTAATTGTAATATTTTATTAAAATATCATTCATTTTTAAAATTCATGAATTCATTAAAAAGCAATATTTCAATTGAAATTGTACATTAAACAAAAATATGATTTTTTTTTATCATTTTAAAATAAAAATAATTTAAAAATTAAGGACAATAAGAAGTAAATATATTCAATATTTATAAAATATAAAAATTAATATTTTTAGAGTATTTATAAATATCTCATTATTACACCATTAAATTACATAAGGGTAAGGTGCATGATGGTGATATTTTCATGGGGTGGTCCGGCGTACATGTTTTGGGTTGTGATCTCTTTAAGCATTAACTTTTCTAAAAAACAGTTTCAATCTTAGTTTAATTGTTGGATCTTGTCTTGGGATTGGTTGATGGAAAATCACAATGAGTCTATCTCCCCTAAATTCTCTGAAAAATGGGCTTCATAGGGTATCATCCTATTGGTTACGGTCATCCCTTCCTTTATCTATCTCAAATGGATTTATCAAAACCCAATATTTATACTAATCATAAGATCACTATTAAAAGGATATATTATCAACAGTTAAGATTCTTAATGGTATTTTAAATTCAATAGGATATAATAAAACCAAAGAAGCACATGCGTTTTATATAACCATTATACACAATAGGGAATTTAATATAATAACAAAAGGAATTTTATTTAAAATGTCCGGCGTTACAGTCAACCAGAACACACGATGAAAACAGAGAACCACTGGATCATGGTCAATAAAAACATGGAATACAAGTGTTTTAGAATGAAATAATAGTTCTTTCATTTAGTTGATGAGATATAACATGTATCTTATTTCATAGTTCCTATTGTATTATATATCAAATGAAATAAATATATCCCTATCATGAACAATTAATGTCAAGATATATCCATACACTACTGGAATTTTTGGTATTTGTGATGGGATCCCGTCGCAAATAAGCTTTAGCGACGGGGCCCCATCGAAAATAGACCGTTGCATAAAACGCTGTCGCAAATACCATTATTTGCGATGGGCCCGTCGCAAATAATGGTATTTGCGATGGGAAATATCACCGTCGCAAATAAGTCTCCGATTATATGAATTATATATACATAAAATTTTTCGCAACGGGCCCATCACAAATCGTTTTTTATGACGGGCCCGCCATCCCCTCACAATATATATATATATATAAAACGTTCTGCGATGGGCCCGTCACAACAAAGTATTTGCAACGGGTAAGTAGTGCCATCACAAATACATTTTTTAAAAATATTCATTTAGACTATTTTGGATGGGGTACCGTCCCAAAAGGTCCCGTCACAAATAATAAATTAATTTTAAAAAAATAAATTTAATAAAATTACAATTAATGAAAAAATAATATTACTATTATTAAAAAAATAAAAAATATTAAAATTCTCAATATTCACAAAAAGAATAAAAAAAGCATAAAATAATAATAATAATAATAATAATAATATTATTATTATTAGTAAATAAACAAACAAAAAAAATATAATACTAAAAAAAATATATTTAATAAAACAATATTAATATTATTAAAATGATAAAAAAATAAAAAATATTAAAATTCTCAATATCCACAAAAAAATATAAAAAATTAAAAAATATAAAAAATTAAATTATGTAATAATTGCACCGAGATAAAAGACAAAAAATGTAAATAATTTATATTACAATGTTAAATTAAAATGTTTTTAACATATAAAAAATCATTGGGGGGGTCATCTTCTAGAGGAGGTGGAGGAGCTGAAGGAGATGGTGGAGAAAACTCCATCCCAAAACTATGAGTCAGATGATGGATATACTCCATCTTCTCGTGATGCTGCTGCTACCATCGATGTATATCCTCCTCATGCTGTTGCTACTACCATCGACGCATCTGATCAAAATAGTTGTTTGAAATTACATTATCTGATTTAATAGCCATAAATTTTTCAACCACTTCTAATTTTCTTATCTTGCAACTAGGATATAATGCATCCTCAGCAGACCTCAACAACTAATAAAATTTGGATGGTTCCAACTCAGGTGTTAAATCAATATCATCGTGAGTTTCAGTTTGTTGCACAGATAGACCTGCAACATCATGTACTAAATTTTGAAACCGTGATGGATCCGGAATCAAGTTACTAGGATCTTCTCTAGAACTGCGTTCACCGTGTTGATACCAAAAAACATAATCTGGTTGAAAACCAAACCACAAGAGATGTCCCCCAACGTTGTCAACTATGTCAAATATTCTCAGAGCACATTTTTTACAAAGACACTTAATTGTGAATTCTGAAACATATTCTGGTTTTGATGATGCACATACTAAGAAAGCTTCAACACCCTCAATATATACATGATTTAAACCAGAACCATTTGGATTTCTGTGCTAATTTATCCAAGCGCGATCATCTAATAATGACTGATGTCGACTTCCTTGTTCCATATTTTTCTACATAAAATATAAAGTCTTCACTATTTTTGAATAATTTGAAATTATAAAAACAATATCTGAAAAAATAAGATAAATAATTACAAATACTTCTTAATAATTACCATTAATTAAGGGCGACACAATTTCCAGTGGATTGACGACTACTCTTTTGTCCGACGGTTCATTTACTTGAATCTTTCTCACACTGAAATCAGAATGAAGATTAAATATGTCTACGTAGCAGCACATTTTTCCTAATGTTTTGAGTTGGAGAGAGTTGAAAGGAGAAAAGTCATCGAGCAAAAGGAGTGCCGTTAATCTACTGGAAATTGTGCCAAGTTCTTAAAATCTATTAAAATTTCTTCCTAACTGTTCCTAACTAATTATTACTAATTATTACTAATTATTCATATTTATTCTAATTTATTCTAATTTATTCTTATATATTTCTATTTATTCCTATATACTGCTAATTATTACAATTTATTGCTAATTATTACAATTTTTTTCTAATTATTACTAATTATTACTAATTATTACTAATTATTACTAATTATTACTAATTATTACTAATTATTACTAATTATTACAATTTATTACTAATTATTAAAATTTATTACTAATTATTACAATTTATTACTAATTATTACTAATTATTACAATTTATTACTAATTTAGAGATACTTATCAATACTTAGCAAAATGAAAATTGCTTGAATAATGAAAGGAAATTTGGTAATCATCATTATGTAGATGATTACAAAATTTCCCTTCATTATCCAAGCAGATTTCATTTACTAATTATTACTAATTCTTACAATTTATTACTAATTATTACAATTTATTACTAATTATTACAATTTATTACTAATTATTACAATTTATTACTAATTATTACTAATTATTACAATTTACTACTAATTTAGCAATACTTAGAAATACTTAGCAAAATAAGAACTGCTTGAATAATGAAAGGAAATTTGGTAATCATCATTATGGAGATGATTACAAATTTTCCCTTCATTATCCAAATAGATTTCATTTATTAATTATTACTAATAAAAAAATTATATTATCAATATTTATGAAAAAAAATATTAATATTAATAAAAAAAATAAAAAATTTATAAAATATTAAAATTATCAATATTCGCAATAGGCTTTGCTCTATTCTTAACATGTTCAAATCTCAAAGGGTCGCCAATTGTCAGGTCATGCGCAATAAAAAGTTTTTGTCAGCCATGTCCAATATAAACTCTATAATTGTTCGTGCATGGTTGATCACCTCGCAAGCAGTGTTGCAATAGGATGACCAAAGTAATGTCGTTCTCGTCTCTAAGAATCATCTCGCTCCCTTTACATAGATCAATATTCCTTAAACATTTGATGGGACATCAGTATCTTTTCCTTAAATTTTCAAGGAAGAATGGTCTATGTAAAGGGTCATGTGAGATAATTCTTATAGATGAGAAGGGCATGACTTGGGTTGTCTTATTACAACGCTACTTTCAAGGTGATCAACCAAGTAAGGACAATTATAGAGTTTACATTGAACATGGATGACACAAAATTTTTATTTCACATGACCTGACAATTGACAACACTTTAAGATTTGAACATGTTAAGAATAGAGCAAATCCTGTTGTGAATATTGATAATTTTAATATTTTATAAATTTTTATTATTTTAATAATATTAATATTGTTTTTTCATAAATATTGATAATATAATTTTTTTATTAGTAATAATTATTGCAAATTATTGTTAATTACTGCTAAATGTGGGTCTAATTATAGCTAATTATTTCTAATTATTTCTAATTATTGTTAATTATTCCTAATTATTGGTAAAAATTGGTAATTATTGGTAATTAATGGTATTTATTGGTAATTATTGGTAATTATTGGTAATTATTGGTAATTATTGGTAATTATTGGTAAGTATCGGTAATTATCGGTAATTATTGGTAATTATTGGTAATTATTGGTAATTATTGATAATTATTGGTAATTATTGGTAATTATTGGTAATTATTACTAATTATTGGTAATTATTACTAATTATTGGTAATTGTTACTAATTATTGGTAATTATTACTAATTATTGGTAATTATGACTAATTATTGGTAATTATTACTAATTATTGGTGATTATTACTAATTATATCTAATTATTACTAATTATATCTAATTATTACTAATTATTAAAAATTATTACTAATTAGTACTAATTATATCTAATTATTACTAATTATATCTAATTATTACTAATTATATCTAATTATTACTAATTATTACTAATTATATCTAATTATATCTAATTATTACTAATTATATATAATTATTACTAATTATATATAATTATTACTAATTATATCTAATTATTTCTAATTATATCTAATTATTACTAATTATATCTAATTATTACTAATCATATCAAATTATTACTAATTATATCTAATTATTACTAATTATTGGTAATTATTACTAATTGTTGGTAATTATTACTAATTTTTGGTAATTATTACTAATTATATCTAATTATTACTAATTATTACTAATATATCTAATTATTTCTAATTATTACAAATTATATCTAATTATTACTAATTATATCTAATTATTACTAATTATATCTAATTATTACTAATTATATCTAATTATATCTAATTATATCTAATTATATCTAATTATATCTAATTATATCTAATTATTGGTAATTATTGGTAATTATATCTAATTATTACTAATTATATCTAATTATTACGAATTATTGGTAATTATTACTAATTATATCTAATTATTACTAATTATATCTAATTATTACTAATTATATCTAATTATTACTAATTATATATAATTATTTTTAATTATATCTAATTATTACTAATTATCCTTAATTATAACTAAATTCCGCTAATTATCTATAATATTCTCTAATTATTGCAAATTAACAATAATTATTTATAATTATCACTAACAATATCAATTTCTTACTAAAAATAAATTCAAATAAAAATAAATTTAAATCTAATTTAATTAGAACTAATAAACAACAATTAAAATTAATATATATATATATATATATATATATAAATTCCTTAAACTTTGATATTTTGAAGGTATTGACGCCTTCCAATTGCTCTCGTATAAAAAATTTCTACTAAAAGAAAATTTTCCCTTAAAACTAGAGAATGAAGAGAGAAAGAGAGGAAGATCTGAGTGATTTGAAAAAAAAACAGGTGGTGGTATATATAGGTTAGATTAGTTGTGACGGAGTTATTTGTGACGGGTTTCCCGTCGCTAATAGTGGTATTTGAGACAGACCCCGTCGCAAATACCTGCGCCCACATTAATTAAGGTCCGCGGTTAAAGGGTATATATGACGGAACCCGTCGCAAATACCACCTGCTGACATACTATTTGCGAATGGTAGCTTTTCCAGTCGCAAATGGTATTTACCACGCCGGGCTTTTGCAACGGGCCCGTCGCAGATACCCTCGCCCGCATTAATTATTGTCGGTGATTAAAAGGGTATTTGCGACGGGATTTATTCCCGTCAGAAATAACTTGATGCAAATATTGATTTTTCCCGTAGTGGTATGTGCCTATCATGATGCATGCATACTTATCTCATGCCCCAGCAGGCCATGAGTATCAATCTCAAGAAACAATTACGTCACACTGTTGAGTCAATAAGGTTTTCCTTATGACTTTTCCATTCATTCTTGTTTTGAAAATCACAAACACCTTATTCTTAAGAAAATCTATATTTTACTTCTATAAGGAAAATTTCCTTCCCAAAGGAATTTACCCCTACCATATTTTCATTGCTCATATCAATATTTTTCTTAAGTATAAAAATCGGATTCATACCGAAAACCTCGGAATCATATAAATATGAAGCATTCTGTTTTTTGGATCCGAATTCTGGATACGAACTCTAATGAAGTTCCAATTCGAATTCTGGATACGAACTCTAATGAAGTTCCATTCGGAATTCTGAGTACGAACTCTCATAAAGTTCCACTCCGAATTCTGGATACGAACTCTCATAAAGTTTCACTCCAAATTCTGGAGACGAACTCTAATGAAGTTCCATTCTGAATTCTGGACACGAACTCTCATGAAGTTCCATTCCGAATTCCGAGTACAAACTCTCATGAAGTTCCACTCTGAATTCTGGATACGAACTCTCATAAAGTTTCACTCCAAATTCTGGATACGAACTCTCACAAAGTTCAACTACGAATTATGGATACGAACTTTAATATGTTCGACTCCAAACACTGTAAATTCAGATTTCGAATTATAGTGAAACCAGACTCCGAATTTCCATAGAAATTCAGACTCCAGATTTCTACAGAATTCAGGTTCCGAATTCCTACAAAACAGAATCCAAATATCTCTTTATTATAGACTCCGAATTCCATTTTTGTTACTCTGAACTTTTATTTTCTTACATTCCGAACATCAGTTTTACTTATGATTACACTCATTTCATTAAAAAAATGATGTCGTGCTTTTAGTTGTTGACTAACCATTGGTTGAGTGACACGTGTATAGGTCCCTCCGAAATTCAAGGAAAAATATGACTTTTGGAGGAGGGAGCCGACTATTGGAGCTTCGCCTATAAATAGGAGCTCATTTGAATGTGATCAGAACTTTTGGGAACTTTTGGAATTTTGGTGCTCAGAACTTCCTAAAGTGATTTCTAGAGAGAGTCTCTTAACAACTCTCATGCTTCGTGCAGAAAGTTTGAACAGATTGTTCAAACTTTGCCTTGTGCAGATTTGCTTCATGCGACTCCGATTGTTGCTGATTACAATCGAGGGCTTCCATGGAGAGGAAGATAGAGGTTCCAACACCTTGATGTTGAGGGCTTCCTTGCTGAGGAATATAGAGGTGTCGAATAAATTATAGTTGGGGGCTTACGGGGATAACAAGAAAAACTTTGATCTTTATATCGAGGGCTTACCCTGGTGTGGGTAAGACAAACTTTCTTGAAAGTATAAATCAAAGGACCGTTATCCAAGGTTGTTGGATACCCTTCTCTTTGGGTTAATAGAGTTATTGTTTGTTACTTGTAGTTTTACTATTTGTTTTTCTGCTGTATTTTGTATTTTTAAGGAAATTATAACTTTCTTATACTTCCTTACTTGTACTCTGATTTAGTTAGATTCTATACACTTTAAGGTAGAATCTTAATCTTTGTTACTTTTGTTAAGTTCCATTTCTGGAATCACTTTTCTGGAATCTAGCAAGTCTTTAGTACTCGTAGAGGTCTTTTGAATTATCTTGTTTAACTTTGTTTAACTTTCCTAAGGGAATTTTTAAAAGGTAAAATTCACCCCCTCTTGTATCTGAGAATCTCATTATTATTTTTATCCTATGTTTGGTATCACAGATTATATGATACTCAGAGTCATACCATCCTAACAATTGGTATCAGAGGAGGTGAACTCATACCCTGTACCAATCTAACATTTGGTATAAAAGGATTTGGTTCAATCTGAATTAATCTCAAGATTAGATTCAGAAGGAATTTCTCGGATTCACATCTTCCAGATTCATATTTTTTGGAATCTGTTTTTTGGATTCAAAAATTCGGACTCATAGTTCAGATTCACTTTTTCTTAGAGTCACAATATTTCTTGCTTAGAATTTTTTCTCTTGTTTACAGACTTATACTACTAATAAGTTTGTGTGCCAAATATTTTCTTAATGATGGAAGGTTTAAATTTTGGTTATATCGATAACCTAAATCTTACTAGACCACCCATTTTTGATGGTAATGATTATGAATATTGGAGAGATCGCATGAAGGCTTTCATTATCAGTACTGGGGTAGATAACTTTATCATGCTTACCGAAGGATACGTAATTCCTGACATGGAAGTAAGTGCTTTTTCTAATCAAGAAAATCTTGAATACCAACTCAACTATAAGGTACACAATACTTAACTTTGTTCAATGACTAGGAAAATATATAGCCAAATTTCTTCTTGTGAAATAGCTAACTGTATATGGAAGAAACTTGAAGTTACACATTTTGGTACATCTAAAGTGATTGAGACTATAAGATCTATGCTTAGAGCTGAATATCATGGTTTTAATTTTCCTTATGGAGAACCAATTTGTAAGGTGCAACATAGATTCATGACCATCATGAATATCTTACAATCTATGGGAGAGAAATGTCTAGATGATAAATCCCTTGTTGAAAAGATCATAGATATTATGTTGAATGAGTGGGAATTAAAGATAACTACTATCGATGAAAATAGAAAGGTTACTCAAATTTCTCTTGATGAACTATTTGGAACTCTTCTTCAACATGAGACCAGAATGAAGAGAGATACTGACAACATAAAGAAGAATAATGGAAATGGTAATGTTTCTTTTACTACAACTTCAAATCACATGAAAGATAAGACTTCTGGGGGAGTTACTCGATCCAAATCTAAGAAAGTTGTTATTCAATCCGAATCTAGTGAGTGTGATGTCTCAGAAAATGAGTTAGATAATCTTGCTCTAAGGATGAACAAGATAGCTGGAAAAAGAAATTTCCAATCCAAGTATAAGAAGAAGGAAAGGAAAGATAAGAAAGATTCAGAGGTCACATGTTATGAATGAAAGAGAGCTGGAAACATAAGACCTGATTGCCCTATGATCAAGAAGAAAGAAAGAAAAGAGAGGCATTATGAAAGGAACAGAAAAAAGTATTACAATTCCAAAGCTAAGAATGTTCAGAAATCTAATGACACATGGAGTGCCAGTGGTGGTGACTCTTCATATGAATCTTCTGATTATGAATCTTCTGGATAGAAGAATCTTGGTCTTATAGCCAGGCTACCTATTGATAATCATTGCTTGATGGATAAGGTACACAATGCTGAATCATTGACCAAAGTTTCTCTAAATGATAATGATAGTAAATATTATAACTCTTCGGATGAAGAATCTTCTTCTGATGAAGAAAATACTTTACCTACCTATGAAGAAGTTTCTAGGTTTTCTGAACTTCTTGATATTGAGAACTCAAAACTCATGAAAAATATTGATAAGGAAAACTCTGAGAATACTATTCTTATTAGGGAAATATCATATCTTTCTAAATATCTTGATAAGAAAAATACTGATTTTGAAATTATTTCAAAAAATATTGAGGAAGTAAATTTTGAGAAGAATAAACATTCCAAAGATTTAGAAAAAGTAATTTCTAAGAAAAATGTTTTCGAGCCAAGCTCTAGTTCAAATGATTTTGAAGATAAGAACTTAGTTATCAAACACAAATATGAAATATTTTCCTTGAGGGAGTTTTTGTCAAACTTTACCCATGTTAAGGAAAATTTTGATAAAATGTATTCACAAATTCGACCTCGAAGGAATACTTCTGGTTTTGGTTACACTAGTTCTAAACCGATTTTTAGTAACAACTACTTTGTTCCTCAAAGTGCCTCATTTTTCACAAAGTGTCAATGTGGTGGTCAATGGGAAAAGAATTGTTCATTAAAAAAAAAACCCAATTTTAGGATTTCATAAGGCTTATTTTTCTAAGAAGAGGTGGGTACCCAAAATTTTACTTTCTAAAATTTTCAGATCCAAGCAAGTCTGGATTCCGAAAACCTAACATTTTCTTATTTTTAGGAAAATAGGGAAGGTACCAACAACAACACATGGTACATGGATAGTGGCTGTTCCTGGCATATGATTGGTAACAAAAACTATTTCGAAAATATTATCAATATGAAAGGAGGAAAAGTAACTTTCGAAGATAATGATCAGGGAGAAATTATTGGTATAGGTAACATAGTTATTCTTGAAAAAACTTTGATTTCAAATGTTTTATTTGTTAAAGGTATTAAGCACAATATCATCATCATAAGTCAATTATGTGATGAAGGATACCTTGTGAATTTTAGGAATGATAAGTGCTTAGTACACAATTCCAAGGAAGAATTTATTCTTTCTTCCAATAGGCAAGAGAATGTTTACACACTAAACTTAGAAGACCTTAGGAGCCAAGATATACCTTGCTTTAGTGCAATGGAAGATCATTATTGGTTATGGCATAGAAGTTTAAGACACTGTAACCTTAGGAACTTATGTGAACTTTCTAAGAAAGGTTTAGTTAAGGATCTACCGGAGCTTAGATTTTATTCTTCAAAAGTTTGTGAACATTGTCAATATGGAAAGCAACATAAATCAAGTTTTAAATTAATCGGTGAAGTCTCAACTACTGATGCACTATATTTGGTGCACATGGATCTTTTTGGTCCAAAACAAACTGGAAGCATTGGAGGAAAATATTATGTATTTGTTTTAGTTGATGATTACACTAGATTTACGTGGGTGTATTTTCTAGAAAAGAAGTATGAAGATTTTTCTTATTTCAAAAGTTTTAGAGCCAAAGTTAAAAATGAGAAGAACCTTCCATTGAAAACTATTCATAGTGATCATGTAGGAGAATTTCAAAATTCTGATTTTGAAACTTTTTCTAGTAAAAAAGGTATTACTCACAACTTTTCAGCACCCAGAACACCTCAAAAAAATGGTGTCTTTAAAAGAAGAAATAGAATTCTTCAAGAAATAACTAGAACCATGTTGAGTGAGTATTCTGTATCCAAAAGTTTTTGGGCTGAAGCTATAAGTACTTCTTTCTATACTATAAATCAAGTTTTAATTAGATCATTTCTTAATAAAACCCCTTATGAGTTATGAAATGGTAGAAAACCTAGACTTTCCTACTTTATGGTTTTTGGTTGCAAAATATTCATCCTGAATACTAAAGATAACTTACACAAATTCGCACCAAAATCTAATGAAGGAATTTTATTAGGCTACTCCACAACCTCTAAGGATTATAGAGTTTTCAACAAAAACACTTGTACTGTTGAAGAGATAGTACATGTCAAATTTGATGAAACTGATCCTTTTGTTTTTAAACAACCCCAACCTACATCTTCGGATGTGTTTTAAAAAACTAATTATCAACCTTTGATAGATGATCCTTATGATAAGGAAAATGTTCAAACTGATACTTCTGAAACATTTACCCCGGAAGATTTCCTACCCTATGTTGATGAACAAGTTTTAAAAAACCCAAATGAGTCATTTCTTAAGAATCATCCCAGTGATAGTATCATTGGTGATGTGAATCAACCCGTAAGGACTAGAAGTTCCTTAAGAAATGAAGTAGAACATCTAGCATTCTTTTCCCAATTAGAACCAAAAAACACTGATGAAGCTTTAGGTGATGACGATTGGATTAAATCCATGCAAGATGAACTAAATGAATTCGAAAGGAATAAAGTCTAGACCTTGGTTGAAAGAACTAAGGAAAATTCTTTTATTGGAGTAAAACGGGTCTTCAGATATAAGTGTGATGAAAACGGAATCATCGTAAGAAATAAAGCTATATTAGTTGCTAAATGCTATAATCAACAAGAAGGAATAAACTATGAATAAACCTATGCTCCAGTTTCTAGACTTGAATCTATTCATATTTTACTTGCCTATGCAGCATTCTTCAATTTCAAACTTTTTCAAATGGATGTGAAATGTGCTTTCATTAATGGTTATGTTCAAGAGGAAGTTTTTGGTGAATAACCTTCTGGTTTTGAAGATACAAAACATCCTGATCATTTTTTTAGACTTACCAAAGCTTTGTATGGCCTTAAACAAGTCCCTCGAGCTTGGTATGATAGAATTACAAGATTTTTCTTCAAAATAACTATGTTAAGGGAAATGCAGATCCAACCCTTTTTATAAATAAAGACAAGAAAAATGTTTTTATTGTTCAAATTTATGTTGATTACATTATATTTGGTTCAACTCATCAATCTTTAACTGATTCCTTTTTGGATCTAATGAAATCTGAGTTTGAAATGAGTATGATGGGTGAGTTAACATTTTTCCTTGGTTTTCAAATTTCTCAAAAACTAGAAGGAATCTATATATCCCCACATAAGTATATTAAAGATCTTCTCAAAAAGTATGGGTATGACAACACTAAGAGTATAAGTACTCCTATTGGTACCTCAAACACACTTGATCTTGATGAAGCCGGGAAACCAGTAGATCAAACATCTTTTAGAGGTATGATAGGAATTATACTTTACTTGACAGCTAGTCGACTAGACTTTATGTTTTCAGTATGCTTATGTGCAAGATATCAATCCAATCCTAAAGAATCTCATTTAAAGGTAGTGAAAAGAATTTTTTGCTACTTAAAGGGAACCATGGATCTAGGACTATTTTATACTTATGGAAATGATTTTGTTTTAATGATCTTTTCATATGCTGACTTTGGTGGATGTAGAATGGATAGAAAGAGTACATCCAGAACTTGTCATTTCTTATGAGATTCATTAGTTTCTTGTTCATGCAAGAAGAAACATTCTGTAGCACTCTCCACTACTAAAGCTGAATATGTAACAGCTGGAAGTTGTTGTGATCAAGTGTTGTGGATGAAACACACACTCACAGACTATGGCTTGAGTTTTACTAAGACTCAAATTTTGTGTGATAACACAAGTGCCATTGCCCTTAGTAAAAACCCTTCACATCACTCTCGTGCAAAACACATAGATATTAGGCATCACTTCCTTAGGGATCACACACTAAAAGGAGATATCATTCTTCAGTTTATCATTACACAAGATCATCTTGCTGACATTTTCACAAAATATTTACCTTTCGATAGATTTGAATACATTAAACAGAAGTTAGTAATAATAACCGTCAGGTAATTTTCCTTCATCAACTTCTTATTGAACCATTCTCCTTACAGTAATAAACTCATTTTCATAGGGGGAGTACATTTGTTTGTTAGTCTTTCAAAAAAAATTCGTAATGAGTCTTTCAAAAAAATTTCTTAATGAGTCTTTCAAAAAAGTTTCTTAATGAGTATTTCAAAAAAAAATTCGTAATGAGTCTTTCAAATTTTTTTCGTAATGAGTCTTTCAAAAAAATTTCATAATGAGTCTTTAAATTTTTTTTAATGAGTCTTTGAAAAAGTTTTCGTAATGAATATTTCAAAAGTTTTTGTAATGAGTCTTTCAAAATTTTTCATAATGAATATTTCAAATTTTTTCGTAATGAGTCTTTCAAAATTTTCGTAATGAAATTTTCGTAATGAAATTTTCATACTGGAAATTTTCGTAATGAACTTTTCATTTTGGAAATTTTCGTAATGAAGTTTTCGTACTAGAAATTTTCGTAATGAAGTTTTCGTACTGAAAATTTTCATAATGAAGTTTTCGCACTGGGAATTTTTGTAATAATAATTTTCATAATGAGAATTTTCATAATGAAGTTTTTGTATTGAGAATTTTGGTAATGAGAATTTTCATAATGAGAATTTTCGTAATGTGAATTTTTGTACCCATACTTTTCATACTAGAGTTTTTCGTAGTGAGTTTTTCATAGTAAGTTTTTCGTAGTCAAATTGTATTCAAGAAGAATATTACATATTACGAATAAACTTCCTAGACAATCCGAAAGGTGTGATTTCCTTACTTAAGTTTTCGTAGTCATTTTTAGTTGCTGATAGTTTCCTTTTATTATAAAATTTCTCATATTTTCTTCTTCTTCTCAAATTAGAATGTTTTTAAAACCTCAAAGATCAGATTCAAGATTTCCTTGCAGGTATGATTTCATTCATCAGATCAGATCAGAGAAATTTTCAACCGTTTTGGAATTTCAAAGGTCACCTCCATCGCCTATATAAAGGGGACCCCCATAGTTGTCCCACATCGATCTCCAAGATCTCATGTCTTGAAGCTCTGCCTCAGTTCTTAAAGCCCATTCCCAATATTTCAGTGCTCCTCCATTCTGAATGTCTGTAGAAGCCACTTCCCAAGATATGTCTTCCACGAAGCCAATTTCAAAATGGAAAGTGTACAGAGAAAGACTGGTCCATCCAAACTTTTACAAGCATGATTCTATCATCTCTAAGAACATCAAGTTGAATGGTTGGGAAGATGTATGTATATCTAAGATAGGTGTTCAAGATGTGGTCTATCCAGAGTTACTTGTAGAGTTTTATGAATCAGCATACTTCTATGAGGAAGATGGAAGAGGTAATCTTTCTTTCAAGTCTTATGGGAAGACTTACAAACTTACTTACACCAAGGCAACAAGCTTGGTGGGGCTAGAATATGATGGAGAAGCTGAATTTTTCTCACACAAACTTCTGGATATTCAAGGCAGTTTTGTTAAGGTTAAGGCCTTGGAGTGTCTTGGGCTTGATGATGTAAATACAGCCAAGATTGCTCACCTATATTATAAAAATCAGATCCTTTATCTATGGGTACAAAGTTTATTGGTTCCGAGAAAGGGTGAAAAAGATACCTTGAATAAAAGTGATATATATTTCTTAGACTTCTTTGTTGAATCTAAGAAAAAATCAATCTGATGAGGCATGTTCTTGTGACAATCAAGAACATCAAGGAGGGAAATTTGAGAGCTCAAATCATCATGTAACCTGCCTTACTATCAAAGCTGATAGTTTGGTGTCTGGATTCTTTCAAGATTGCATGTAAGTCTATGGCTCAGAATTTCAAGGTTATGCTTGTTAGTGATGATACCTTGAAAAGGATGAATATGGCATATTCCAAGGAAACATGAGAGTTTTATAATTTTCCAGAGGAAGAGGCTGAAATCAGTCCGAAAAATGTGGAGAAAGATGAGCCAGTGAAGAAGGTTGGTAAGAAGAGAAAATTGAAAGAAGTGGTTACTGAAGAAAAGACCCCCAAAACTAAGGAAACCCAATCTGAACCTCCCAAGCCGAAAAACAGAAATCATATCTAGATGAGGTGGCTGCTAAATGGAGGTAAGATAAAGAGAAAAGGAAAGAAGGGGACCCTTAGTTCAGATTGGACCTTGCTGAAGCCAAATCCTTAAGGGAGAAGATGGCTGAATACCTTCAGAAGGTAGAAAAATAGATGAAAATGAAGAAGAAGATTTCTAAAGCTGAATCTATACAATCTCTTTTGAGAGACACAGAAGTAGCTTCTAAGAAGATTCCCGTACTGGAAAATTTTGTTGTTCAATCATTACCGGATACCCCTGGAAAAAATTACTTCACTCCAGAAAAGTCTAAAGGGAAAGAGGTTGTTGAAGGAGTAGAGAAAGGAGCTGGTGAAGAAGTAGAGGAAGAAGTTGCTGAAGGAGTAGAAGAAGAGGATGAAGTAGAAGAAGAAGAAGAAGTCGAAGAAGGAAGTGGTGATCTAGATGAATTGATTAAACAAGTTGAGGATTATCAAGAGAAGGAAAACCCATCAGAAAAACTACCACTCCGAACTTCTGAGTCCGAGTCCTCAAAGCATGTCACTCTGGGAAATTGAGATGAAAAAGATGGTAAGAAACATGATAATAATGAAGAAGAGAAAGAAAATGAATTATTTGAGGAAGAAATCTATAAGAAGCACTTTCTTGAAGAAGGAGTAGAGAAGGTGAAACCAGATGAAGATAATATTTTTCAAGTATCTGAAAGCGAGGAAGAATCTCCTAATGAGGCAATTATGAAAGTTGATAAGGGGAAGTAAGTGCTTATGGACACCCCAACAAAAGATATTATAAGGAAGAAATATGTTGCTGGCTCTTCAAGAAGAAAGTTGGTGGAAATTTAAGAAGAACAATCCCCAATAAAGGTGTCTGATTCAGAATCATCAGCACTGGGTCACGATTTTGTTGTTGAGTCTTTGAAGAAGTTGGTGGATACAATTCCGATCTTTCCCACCATAGACTCCAGATGCCAGATGCTTCAAAACAGCATAAATTAGAAATAATAATCCCTATTCATGGTCATGGATAAGTGTGTGAACATAGAGGCTGGTCATAGAAATTTTCTTATCAATTATGATGTTCACAGAAAATCGTGCTGCAAAATCACTCTATGGTCAAATAAAATTGATGATGAAATGACAAAGCTTGATCATTTTCAGAATAATGTTAAAGAATCTTTTGACACCGGGGATGAAAATATGAAGAATCTTCAGGATAAGATGACCCTTGAGAAAAATTCTCAGAATCAACAGGTCAAGGATCTGAATGGGAAGCTTAACATGGTTGCTCAAAACTAGAAAGGGGAAAGAGATATCCAGATTGAGATCAAAGAGAAGCTTGAAAAGTAGGATGAATTACTGAAGATACAGGAAGAGGCCATGAAGGCTCAGGCAGAGGTCCTGAAAGCTCAACAAGAAAGGATCACACCTTTGGAGAAGCAAGCTGAGGAGGACCAAAAAGACTTGAATAATCTGAAAACCTTGTTGAAGAAGTTAATCCCCAAGGAAAAGGAAGAAAAATAGACCAATCAAATTTTTTGTTTTCATGTCTTTCCTTGTAAAAATTCATTCAACTCTAATTAAATCTTTGGTTGGTTGTATCTTGTGATATTATGTACTAATGTTTCAGGTACTTTATTTCTTTTTCATTCCCTTAAATTCTTTTTTAAAATCACAAAGGGGGATAAGGAAAAAGAACTACTCAAAGGGGGATAAGGAAAAATATAAAAGGGAGAAGAGAAATTTCTAAAGTTAAGAACTATCTTTAATAAAGGGAGAGTTTCTCATTATGAAGTTTTTAATTCCTATGATAATGAAAACTCCATTCCGAAAATCCAGAATACAATCCTTAGAGTTCCTAAGCCTAAGGGGGAGTTAGTTTTATTCACCATTATCTATTTGCAAAGGGAGATAAGTTTTAATTTCAAAGTCTGGAGAAATTTTTTATAAGTCCTTATATTCTTTTTCGAAAGGTTGTTTGTGCTTTCAAAAAATGGGGATATTGTTGAGTCAATAAGGTTTTCCTTATGAATTTTCTATTACTTCTTGTTTTGAAAATCACAAACACCTTATACTTAAGAAAATATATATTTTACTTCTATAAGGAAAATTTCCTTCCCAAAGGAATTTACCCCTACCATATTTTCATTGCTCATATCAATATTTTTCTTAAGTATAAAAATCAGATTCATACCTAAAACCTCGTAATTATATAAATATGAAGCATTCTGTTTTTAGGATCCAAATTTTGGATACTAACTCTAATGAAGTTCCAATACGAATCCTGGATATGAACTCTAATGAAGTTCCATTCCGAATTTCGAGTAAGAACTCTAATAAATTTCCACTCTGAATTATGGATACGAACTCTCATAAAGTTTCACTCCGAATTCTGGACACGAACTCTAATGAATTTACATTCTGAATTCGGAGTATGAAGTCTCATGAAGTTCCACTCCGAATTCTGGATATGAACTCTCATAAAGTTTCACTCTAAATTCTGGATACAAACTCTCACAATGTTCAACTCCAAATTATGGATATGAACTTTAATAAGTTCTACTCCGAACTATGCAAATTTAGATTCCAAATTCTAGTGAAACCAGACTTCGAATTTCCTTATAAATTTAGACTCCGGATTTCTACAGAATTCAGGTTCCAAATTCCTACAAAATAGAATCCGAATATCTCTTTATTATAGACTCCGAATTCCATTTTGTTTAGACTCAAAAAATTTATTTTCTTACATTCTGAACTTCAGTTTTACTTATTCTTACACTCATTTCATTACAAAATGATTTCGTGCCTTCAGTTATTAACTAACCATTGGTTGAGTGACACGTGTACAGGTCCCTCTGAAATTCAAGGAAGAATAGGACCGTTAGAGGAGGGAGCCGACCGTTGGAGCTTCGCCTATAAATAGGAGCTCATTTGAATGTGCTCAGAACTTTTGGGAACTTTTGAAATTTTGGTGCTCAGAACTTCCTGAAGTGATTTCTAGAGAGAGGCTCTTAACAACTCTCATGATTCGTGCAGAAAGTTTGAACAGATTGTTCAAACTTTGCCTTGTGCAGATTTTCTTCGTGCGACTCCGATTGTTGCTGATTACAATCGAGGGATCCTAGGGATAGGAAGACAGAGGTTCCAACACCTTGAAGTTGAGGGCTTCCTTTCTAAGGAAGGCAGAGGTGCCGACTACCTTATATTTGAGGGCTTGCGGGGATAGCAAGACAGAATCCGATCTTTGTATAGAGGGCTTACCCTGGTGTGGGTAAGACAAACTTTCTTGAAATTATAAATAAAGGGACCTCTATCCAAGGTTGTTGGATACCCTTCTCTTTGGGTTAAAAGAGTTATTGTTTGTTACTTGTAGTTTTACTATTTGTTTTTCTGCTACATTTTGTATTGTTAAGGAAAGTAACTTTCTTATACTTATTTACTTGTACTCTAATTTAGTTAGATTCTATACACTTTAAGGTAGAATCTTAATCTTTGTAACTTTTGTTAAGTTCTATTTTCGGAATCACTTTTCCGGAATCTAGCAAGTCTTTAGTACTCATAGAGGTCTTTTGAATTATCTTGTTTAACTTTGTTAAACATAACCATTCTTAAATTTACCAAGGGAATTTTTAAAAGGTAAAATTCACCCCCCTCTTGTATCTGAGAATATCATTCTTATTTCGATCCTACATTTGGTATCACAGATTATATCATACTCAGAGTCATACAATCATAACACACACATCATGTGAATTACCCTAGGTAAATTAACATCAACCAAAACAAGAAAACATCATGAACAATAATTTCATCCTTAGGTACTCGGGTTTCCCCTATAAATGGGTTAGATCCTCCCATGCACAAGCTCAATACCAAGTCCCAATACATCTTAGTCTACTTTATACCATTTACAAATTATAAATCAATAAAACAAGAAAAAATAACCTTTATATGATACCACTTTATAACATCCCTAAATCTGGAATTCTCTCATGTGGTCAAATCAGGTTGCTTACTGGACCTCAAACGCACCTCCCCGCATTCCAGAGGATGAAAACTAATAGTGGGAGTGTGATGAGTATAGCGAGGAGACTATACCCTCAGGTACATAGAAGAAATAAAATATAAATAAACAATATAAATAAATATCAGAGTAATGGAAATAGAGGAAATAATATAACTTATAATTTGGAAGTAAAAGGAGTAACCAATAAACAAAATAATATTAATCCATGTAATGAAAGGATGGAATGTATCTAAATGTAAAACTGAAAGTAATGAAAATAAAACAACTATCTGACACAAATGAACTCAAATCACCCAGTTCTAAACCCCATGCCAGACCCATCTCTAAAATCCAACCATCCAACAAGAAATAATTAATAATAATGTATCTTTCCATTATCCAAACTTATATCCATGTAATATTCTTGAGAACCTAATTGTGTCCTAAATAAGGTGCGAGTAAAACTCAGTATGTAGACACCACCATTTCTAAATAAAACCAAGTGAAAAAAACTACATGGAATAAAAAAAATAAACAAGTGTATAAATTTTTCAATTTATTATAATATAAAAATCAACCTACTTTAACACCATGATGAAATATCTCTGATTATATAGCACAACCAATCCAACCATGACAAAAAATCCATGAAATAATCACATAACCTGGAAAATCCCTCTATATAAGAATTTGAGCATCACCAAGAATAACCCTCTATACAATAATTTTAGTATCTCGAGCATGTCCCTCTATATAATCATTACAACATGAAACTAGTCCACACCTGCTATTTATGATTTATAGAATGAAATGGGCCAACACCCTATATAATAATTCTAGGATGAAATTAGGACAATCCTACTGTATAATAATTTTAGTATGAAATTGGTCCAAGACCACTGTATAATAATTGCATCATTAATCACAACACATGTCATAATAACAAATATATCACAATGTCGCATCATTAACATTGATGTTTAATTGTTCATATTACCATTTTTATTTCAATTTCACATTCATTTTTATATCAAATTATCACTAGTTACTTCAAAAAACAACAATCCAATTTAAAATTGATTTAATATCAAGCAATAACTTGCATTCTCATGTCATTCCAAACACACTTTATGGAATTTTCCAATTCATTTAAGGATTTTGTCACCCAACGATTTTCCATAGGCTAGGTCGCAATAACATTTAATACCATGGGATCAAAGGAATAATCCAATCCATGATTTAACATAATTTATAATTCAATTAATTAATTATCATGTTTTATCAGTTTAATATTAGTATTGTTATAGATAAAAATTAAACAGGCCATGAGGTTGGGTTTTAGACCACCTACCTTAAACCAAGGATCAATGCAACACTTACAACTGGTAATACCAACAAGAACAAAGAAATTTAAGATATAAAGAGGAAACCTAGATCACACTAGATAAATAAAAAAACCCAAAACATCAATGTTCAAGAGAATGCACTACCATAATCAAAGAACAATAGAAGAGAGGGGAAAATCTAATAAAAACAACTCACCAGATATTCATGACTTGAAGGAGATGTTTGAAAGGGAAGAGGGGAATACAAAATCACATATAAATCAACTAGGGCTTGAGAGTGGATGGTTTTACACAGATTATGGAATAAAACATATGCATTCCATGACTTATAACAACTGATCTCGAGAAATACACAATGTGTAAATGTATTACATGGTGAGTAATTGTCAATTTATGAGGTATGTGAGAACTCTCATTTCCTCAGGTGAGATTAACCCTACTAGAACATCACATGCAATGTTAATATATTTATAGTGTGTGAAAAATTCATATCATGACCCAATTCATGGCTTGTATTCCTTTTGCAGCATCTTCTTGAAGATTGTAACATGTCATGTAAGACATGTACACGGTGTGAAAATTGTATACAATTAGCTTTAAGCCCAAGACATTTCAGAAGTGTCTGAACAACTTCTAAATATTTCCAAACTCATAGGAAACCCTCATAATCAAATTTAACTCTTTTATACCAAAAATACATTAAATCAAACAAACATACACAATTGAAATTTGAGTTATTTCCCCAATAAAATCTCTCCATCTCCATATGAGTCTAAACCAAAAAAATTTAAAGAAGAATAAAAACATAAACAAAATAGGTTTAACAAAAAAGAAGTAGAGGGAAATACTTAAAAAAATATTGGATCTTACATACCCTCATTGGGATTCATTAGACTACCAATATTTCTAGGGAGAAATTATTTTAAGTGGGTTAGAATGTAACACCCAATAATTTTACCATGTATTTTTCCATTAAATAAAAACATTGTTAAGGGATTATTTCACATGAATCAATTAACTAAATTATCAATAATAAATTTTATTCAGATAAAATATTATAATTAAATATAAATAATTAATGCATTAGGAGAATATAACATGGAACATCATTAAGAAAATAAAAAGTGGAATAAAATCAAAATTAAATAAAAATATCAAAAATAAAAAATATTTATCCTCATGTTATTCCAAGAATTTCATAACCTTGATTTAAATAATATAAATAAGGATAGACATTATAAATATAATAGACTTTGTGAGAGATAAATAAATAGGATGAATGATTTTAGTAGTTCTTGTAGGACTATATATAAGAATGAAATATGACCATTATATATGGTCATTGGATATATAGTCATTGGATATATCTAATGTGTAAGTGTAGTAATTAAAAATTATATTGTAATAAATAATTTGTGAATGAAATAATAAGATAATATTTAATTAAAATATTTTATTATAAAATTTTATTTTTTATGCCTATATATTATTATTATTATTATTATTATTATTAAAGAATGGTTTATGTATTTTAAAAAAATTTAAAAAATATTTTAATTACAAGGTGTTGATGAAAATAATTTTTTATATGATGAATAATTAATTTTTATAGGATGTAGTTAAAATTATTAAGTGTTAAAAATTGACATTTTTTAAAGAATTTTTTTTTAAGAATTGTGTATTTTTATCTTGATAAATTAAATTAATCACTTATAAATGATGAATCTAATGTAATGATTCAATGTATACTAAATTGAATCAAAAATATTTAAATTAGTAATTTATAGGGAATAATATTATGGCCATTTAGTGTTTAAAAAGACATGATTATATAAAAACATTTCCACTCTCGTTATATATTATATTTTCACATAAAAGATCAAATAATCATATTTATATATTGAACTACATTAGATTCAGTTAAAGAATTTTATCAGGGCATTGAAATTAGGTAAATAGTAAAATTTTAATTTTGGGCATTAAAATAAGTAATAGAGGTAAAAATCTAGTTACCAAGGTAAGGGAAAAATAATTTAAAATGTATTATACTAAGTTCAAAAGACTTAAAATATCATGACAACTTATCTATTAATTACGTGGATGAGGGGAATGCTTGAACCAAGTTCATTATTTTACACTTTATATACACTTTCCATTAAAAATGATAAATTTTAAATTAAGAAATAAATATTTATAGAAATTCCACTCAAACTCAACTATAAAAAGACCCCTCATCAACCCATTCTAAACCACAATATTCATTCAAAAAATTATTTAATACCTTAACAATGTACATATCCCAAATCCATATAATCTATTTAGTATATTTCTATTCTAATAAGTAATCCTAAATTATTTTTTTGAGGGAAACTATGTAGAGAATGGTCAAATTCATCAAGAGGTTAAAGTGCTTTCAGGGAAGATGGGAGTAATGGTAATGGTTTTATTTCCAATATCACTTTTAATTCAAAATTTCTATAAGTAAGTTTACATTAGTATAAATTATATAATTTTTTCTCTAAAACATATTCTATTTTATTCCCCTATATTTTTTCATTTCTTTTATCGGTCCACCTACCATTTAAGTAAACTTTGGTCCATACTTTATTCAGATAGATTCTTGTACTTTATCTATTCTTTTCAATAAAAAATATTTTTCCTCCTTGTCTATATGATTTATTTTTTTAATGGATTTCCTTATCTATAATGTTATTATTTTTATGATTTTTTATATTTTTCTTAACATTAATTACACAAGTTTGTAAGGAATATTTTTAAATTTTTCTACATGATTCATTTTCTAATTAATTTGACTTTATTTATAAAAGTGTGAAAGATATCTCTTTTTATAATGTTTTCTATAGGAAATTTTTTTCCATATATCTTTATTTATTTTTTTAAGAAACATCCTCTTCATGTTTTCATGATTTTAAGGTAATTTTTATTTCATATGTTCTATAAATAATTTTCTTTTAAAATAAAATTTATCAAAAGTAAAGTATTAATCTTCGTAATTTATAATTAAATTTTATAATCTTTTTATTAATTTTTTTATCATTGAAAATATCCTTTAATGTTTATTATAAACAATTTTTAATATTCCTTAATGATTCCATCCACATTATTTATTTAGATGGATTATAATCATGTTTTTTTAAAATCATTATGGGACTGATTTATTTATCATGGCTTAATTAATATATGATATAATTGTGAACTTTTTAAAGTTCATATGGAACACATATGTATGGTCTATAATTATGTGATAGGTGGGTTTGTTATATCCCTCCAATTCATTGTGAAATGTTTTATATCTCATCATATCTAGATGATACATCAATAGTTAGACCAAGTCCATTATTTATGGGACATAGGTAGTTATCCCAAGTATAATATATTATAGGAATTTGTTTAGTATAGACCATACTGATGTGAATGTATTTATGGTTACCCTTGTTATATTTTCTAATTTTCATGCTTATGTTGGTTCCACAATCTTATTTTTTTACAACATACCAATGTCTATTTTCATGGTTGAGGATTATTGAATCATGCTTCCATACTTCTATGACACATGTTTTATATTATACAAAATTCCTTATGATATGACTCATTATTTATGATCTATGTTTTATTTGATATGATTATCTTATTTTATGACTACACACCTTAATTATATTCTTATAACCACATGATTATTTTACACTCAATTATGATATTTGATAGATATCTCCTATATTCACCATTACTGGGAATCTAAGTTCACCCATTATTATGTTTTCATTAAAAAAGTCATGAAGAAGAGTATTATGTTTTATGTTTCAAAAAGGGAATCATATGAGATGGATATTTTTGGGAGATGTTGAATATGTTGTAAAATAAGTTTTCTATATATCTAATATCCAATGAAACTATACATATAGATCCTTGGTTGTTATTTATTGTAAGATGAAAAAGTAAATCATATGAAATGATGTAATATATTTGTATGTCATTCTTGGGTATCCTCAATAAAGGGGAACCCTTACCATCATCTTCACATTGATTTGATTTAGGATCAAGATGCTATAGATATGAGATCACTCCAAACCTAGGACTCCATTCACAATGGTCTTAACTTTTTCTTGTTCATAGGTCGATATTCTAAAGTGGTGAGACCATATAGACGAGGGATTTCCCCCCTTTTTCTTAATATTGATATAAATGGGTTGATATTCCTCTGGGGTGATACTATAAATATAGAGTCCTCCATTCCACTTTTTATTGAAGTTGATATACATGGGTGGAGATACCCCTAGGATGAGACCCTATAGATAGTGGTTAACTTTACCATATGGTATATATTGTTATACCAATATTTGGATATATATGGATTGATACCCCTATATCCATAGGCCTATTTCCTATTAAGACTAAATTGATTTGAGTTTATGTCAAGAAGAAATAGAGTCGAGACCAAATTGTATGGAGTCACCTGTACCACTGGCCACAGATCATCATGTTCTGGTCAAAATGCATATGATCTGAGTCTAATACAGATTTGGGGCCACATCACCTATTTCCATTTCCATATTATCTATTTTGGTTTAGATGAATAAGGATTGAGACTAATTTAGGTAAGGGGCCTCCTAACCCATTTTATTTCCATAATCATACATGGTGGTCAAGAAATACTATAGGATTATATTCAAATAATAATTGGAAGATTCAATACCACTATACTTATGGTTTATTGGGAAATTATCAGAGACTCCTAAACACAATATAAATCAAGAATGGGCACACCCTGGGTGGATAATTGAGAAATGGACATTGTGATATTATATGTGGTTATTATTATTTATTTTTATTCTAGAATAGCACTACCTTCATGAACTATATATTCAATATTTTTTAGGTATACCATTGGTGGGAGCCTACTGAGTTACACTCACTCACTACTCAAGAACTTTAGTAATTGAGAAGAATTCTTGTTTAATGATCCAAGTGAGGGAAATATCCCTACATTTGGAGATGGTTTAGTAGTGGAGTATAGTTGGAGCTAGGAGGAAGGACCAGTCTAGGACTCAGGTAAAACATTTTTATGCCACTTATGATTTTTTATTTTTGGACCATGTTATATATTACCAACACATGGGAGGTATTATTTAAATCTTTATTCATTGTATGATATTACAATTTATCATTATGATATAGAATATGATTTATAATATACATAAAGTCATAATTTATCTATGTTTTTTTCTTAAAAGGGATTCCACTGTGTGGCCTTTTCGAACCCTCCACACATGGAAACCCCCTCTCCCATGAAGAGGTAACTCCCCTGAGGTAGTGCCCCAACAAGGGAAGGAGCCATTTCCAGCTGAGATGGAAGAGCGTCCCGAAGGATGACGTCCTGAAAACGATGGTCCATCAAGCGATCCATCAGTGATTGGGCTGTGCCTCATTTTTCCCACCCAGATGAGACTGGGTGACTCGAAAAGGTGGGTGGATCCTAGGGGAGAGGCTCACCCCGAAAGTGGAATCCCAGGATTCAAACCCTGAACATCCCAATGAACAGTGTGGATATGCCACTCTCCTTCACCACCGCACCACCACCGATGTGGTATAATTTATCTACGTTGTCCACCTTTCTTTTTTACATTAAAATGTGTCAATTGTTATATATTTTTTCTATGATTTTTGTTATTTTTTGATGAGAGGGTATAATATCCACATGATATACATAGAAACTTATAACTAATTAGAAGAATTTAGATTATGGGGAGGTATAATATAGGTATATAGTAATTGGTTCAGATGCGGTTGTGGTGACCATAACTAAGAATACAATAAATACTAACCTAAAAGGGTTTCTAGTGTAGATAGGTCATGACCTAAAGAAAATATTCAGTAAGGAAAATGAATCCTACCAATATAGTTCCCAAAACTCAACCATTATTTCCACCATTTACTTTCCCATCTCACTCATATTTAATCTATCTAAAATCACATATTAAATCTATATCAAATTTTTTAACAAGTACTTCTATCAATTTTTTTTATCTAACATCCATATCCTCTAACAAATTGTTTCATCATCGCCACATATAGTGCATAAATAATCCCATTAGTTATTACACTTGAAATTAATGTAAAATTATACCCACCTTAAAAATGATAAATTATCCTAAATTAGAAAACATTATATCCCAAATCCAAAGATTCACTAAACATTTATTTTAGCACAATAAAATTTACATTTTTACCCTTTATATCTAAAAATTTAGGAAATTACATGAACTTCCAAACATTAAATATTCAAGTGTCTATATGGAACACATAATTATTCTCTAATTTAAGAAAAAAATATCAAATTCATCACCAAGATCAAGAAAAAAAATAAAAATTCTTCTCGTTATTCTAATCATGAGAAAGTTCCATGATGTGTTATTATAATAGACTCACCATTTAATTCAAAATAAATTAGCTTTTTATAGAGATAAATGTGGAGATAATTATAGATATATACTAATTTATCATCAAAACTTTTTATATAATAAAGTACAATTCTTTTTTTATTCATTACATAGTGCACCAATTTTGGTTATACTCTATTAACATTTTCTCTTTGGCTATGGCCTTTGAGAAATTTTTCATATTTATTTCTATTTGAAATACTATAGTGTTTTTTCCTAATCACAAAATCATGGATTATATCTATTTTATTCATTTTAATCAAAAGTTATCAAATTTATTTTGACACATTATACTACCTGAAAATCATAATAAATGACATAATTTTTCTATAATGATCGTAATTTTATTACAAATATTATTAGGCACAAAAGGGGATTATATTCCCTAATAGGGGGTGAATTGGGGTATGAATATCATTTTCAAAATTCTTCCTGCCCCACAGGATCTTGACCTCTTTATTATAAGAGTCACTATGTTTTTTATTTATTATTTATGTTCATATTTTTTATTTCCAACTTTATATAATGTTGATTAATAGAAAGTAAATAAACAAAGAAAGCACAAGGATATATATATTTTTACATCATTCACTCTCACTAGGATACATCCAAGGAGTGTACAATAGAAATTTGAAGATGTACCAAATCAACTAATGCTCATGACCAATAAAATTTTTGGGCTTGATCACTTATATATCATAGCTCACTACCTTATAAGATTTAGGGACAACTCACTACATCCCATGGGTCACTCCATAGATATTTCATTTGATGATTTACTAAAGTTGGAATGGATCAGCTGATTCCTATTTCTATTCTCACTTATCTAAAAAGGATTCATACAATGTATATCGATATACAGTTCCCTTCATTAGCAATATTGAATGCATCCTCAATTGTAGGTAGATGATCTTTTGAAGTTCTTTCTAGGATTCTCTTTTATTTTGGTTAAAACACCTTGATACATAAATTCTATATTTTGGAATCCTGGAATAGACCTCTGTTTACTATAGATATAAAAATTACTAACTCAATATTTGGTATGATCTCTAGTAGATGTCACTTATTCTTTTTACTACCTTGGATGTAGCAGTGAATAAAATCATTCTGAAAGTATATTAAAAGGGTTCATATTATCTTTGTTATTCTTATTTTTATTTTGAATTTAGATACGATAATGATATTTCTTATAGAGTAATGATAGAACTTATCTCCTTATATAAGACCCTAGTGTTTTACCCTCACATAATACCCTAGCATGTAACACCTTGCATGGGATCCTGGAATATAACCCCTTACATGAGATCTTGGAATTAGACCCTTTAGAGCGATCTTTGAATGAAACCCCTTATGTTATATCCCAAAATTTGACCCCATGCATGAGATTCGAGTGCATAACCCTTGCGTGAGATCATGTAATGCTCATGTGAATCACAATACTCTGTTTTATTCTCATAGATCTCATGAATCTCTTATATTAATGTAGATCATGAGAATTTGTTTTGTTCTTGTAGATCAGAAGACTTTGTTGAGATCACAAGGATTTTGAGACTTTTTTCTTTTCTAATGTATTATGAGAATTTGTTTTTTTTCATGCAGACCATGTGACTTGGGTGCAAGACCTTGTTCAAGTTATGAAGATAATGTGATATCAACAGGTCTACCTTTGCACTCAAACACCCTGCACATACTTTTCTTTGAAAGATACCATCATAAAGACCCTTTTCAATACATTTTTTTTTCTTATACAGATCATGTGATTATGGCATAAGATATCATTATAATCATGAGAAACACTTATGGGATGTCAATCATGTATACTCCTTTGCTTCATGTAAAACCACTTCTCCACACTTTTCCTTAGGTAGATATTTTAAGAAAAACTTTCTCACCTTTTATGGATGGGTCATTAGGTAATTACTAGATAATTTACACTACCTTAATAGAAAAAATCATGGACAGTAGTCCATTCTAGTGCCTCATCAAATGGAATTACACGCATCGCTTGATCACTTCACATGATCACCTTCCTCATGTCAAAATCACTCCACATGATCACTTACTATATATCGAATGTTATTTTCATGGAAATCATAATTTTATTGGAGTGTGTCTCATAATCCCATCAAGAGATCTAATTAAAATAATGTGTTAAATGACATTGTCGTCTAGTGCTTCATGATATCCCATCATGAGATCCACTAACAATCATGCACTTCTCATGATCCCAACATGAGATTCAAAGTAAATCTTTTGGCCAATGAAATTATCTTCCAGCACTTAATGTGACCCCATCATGAGATCCAAATAAAATCATGTGGTTGTTTGATTTTTAATAACCATGAGATACCTCTATCATTTACACTTTTCTTATCTTTCTACACTTCACATGATAACTCTGTGAGATCCTATAACAATAATGTGATGTCTTTATTTTCTATCCATTATGACTCTGTGAGATCCTCTAAAAATAATGTGGTGTCTTTAGGTGTTTCACTTGATCTCAAAGCGAGATCTTATGAAAATCATTTGTTCTCGTGAACTTACCATGGTATATTTTGACTATTGCGTGGTTTTTTGTGAGATCAGTTTATAATTTCACTCTCCATGGGATTAGACATTCATGCTTCATGAGATCAAACATTTTTGCTTCTCAAGATCATAAATATCACGATCCATGAGATCAGAATTCTAATGATTTGAAAGATCATAAATCTCATACTCCATGATATCATACACTGATGCTCCATGAGATTAGACATTTACACTCTATGAGATCAGAAATTTCACACTCCGTGAGACCAAACATTCGTGCTCACTCTTCAAGCCTCTATTGACACCCATAGTTCATTAACAACTTCAAACCTTGTCAACAAACACAATCATCGCAAAATTAATACCAAGATAGTTTTTTTCAAACAATATCCCCCTTTGGGTTTGTTGAAAACACTTCTAATCTTCAAGAACCAACTTATTGACAAGTCAAGTGCATGCGAAACCATTTACCCTTTTCATCCCCATATAGTGATATCAAGGAATTTCTTAATACATAATGTAATCCAAAATGTGTCATTATTGGAATGATAAACAAGAGTGTCACACAATTTTCATCAATTAATCAATTCATTCCCAAACCTTCCACTAGAAACCTTCTCGAAACCAAAAGATAAAACAATATCATCCTTTTAGATAACTTTTTAACTGAAGCATGTCCACCTCTTGTATCATAAACCCAAAGGATGATCTTTTCATGATTATTCTTATTTTATAAACCAATTTTAGCATCATTAGTTTAAATACTCCCCTGTTTTCACTTCTCTCCCAATAAAATACTCCCCCTAGCAGCTTCTCCCCCTTTCATGATTAAGACATTTTTTCCACCTTTCTCAATGAAACCAAAGGTCACCCTTTTGTGGTCTTAAAAATATTCAAGAATATATATCAATACATAGTATAAAACACACCATACCTTAGGGAGAGGGGTCAAACATCCACACTATTCAAGTGTAGGGATTTAAATGAACTCTAATTGTTAGTTGATGCCTGTTGATTCTCCTTTCCGTCATAGAGTACAACGAATTGCAAAGAGGAATACCATAAGCACAAAGAGTGTCACCCTTTGAAGAACATCAAAAATTGAAAAATGAATGGAGTATGAACCCATTTTAAGGGAGTCTCACAAGTTTCTTGCGCGCCGTGCAAGTCCCTTGCGCACCTCCTATGGGTCGCGCAAGCCACTTTCTTTCCCTATTCTTTTTTCCCAAGGTGACTGGTGGCCTATAAATATCTCCTATGGGCCCCCCATTCAAAGGCCGAATTTTCAAAAACTCAGATTCAAGCTCTGGTCACCCAAGTCTTCATCTCAACTCTTTTGAAAACTTCTAAGGTAACTTTTTACCTAGAATGGAAGACTTGAAGGACTAGGATAAGGACTTAGTGTTTAGAATTAATCAAAACTTGCATGCCTAAGTGTCTAGAACTCCTTAAAAGTGGAAACACTTTCACGCCACCCTACCCTTTCAATGAAACTTACATGCCTCCCTTTTGGAAACATCTTAGGATAATATTAAAGGCTTGAGTTAAGTCTCTCCCAAGTATTACCCTATAGATTCTTCATTGCCTAGGTGAACCCATGCCATGCAAGTACACTTGGACGACCAATACTTGCGCGCCAAATTATTTTCGTGGCCATACTTGTGCACCAACTTTATTTGTGTGCCTCTCCCCCATTCACCTCTCCTCTTCAATATATTAGCCCTCGAAAACCTTTTTCTAAATCCATTTATGGAATGGTTCCATTGTTGGATTCCTTATCTAAAAGGAGTTCTGTGAGAATATCTCCCAAAACCTCATGACTTACAAGATTTATGTCACCATGGTTAGAGGTTTACTATATAAACTCATCCTTTAAGATGAGAAGATATTTTGATTTTGGGCCTCCTTTTGAGGAGTAAGCCCCAAGTCACAAGTTCCCTTAGTTTGGACCTCCTTCTCAGGAGTAATCCCCAATCATAATTTCTTTTACTAGGGCCTCCTTATCAGGAGTAAGACCCAAGTTATAAGTTCCATTAACCTGGGCCTCTTTCTTAGGAGTAAACCCCAATCTTAATTTCTTTTGATTTGGACTTCATTCTCAGGAATAAACCCCAATAATAACCCCAATCATAAGTACCTATTAATTTGGGATTCCTTTTCAAGAGTAAGCCTCAGGTTAAAACTCCAAATCTCCATAAAGTACAAATACATTTATGGACCCTGTTCCTAGGCTTCCTTCCTGAAGTAATTCCTGGTCTTCATCTATTTGGGTAGTTATACATATGTAAGCCCCATATCATTTATCATGACTACATCTTTCATGGTACCATCGTCAAGTTTACTGATACCTCTTGTTTCTCACACCGATCATGACTCACGTGATCTTAGAGTGTAAAGGTTATCACGAAATCTATTTTTGGGCCATTAACCATGCGCAAACCCCGTATTTCTTTACCCGAACTACGTGGACTTTGATCTCTGCATTAAAAATATAGTACGTAGGAATCCTTTATATGGTTCAAGACCATATTTCATTAATAATTTTCCATCCCATTTGGCGTTAAACTATATCCTTCTTATCGAACTACATGGGTTATGATTCCTTTTTTACAAGGATATGTAGGTAGCCCATCTGTGGGTACGATCCCAACTCTGAAATAATCCCTATCTTTCTGAATGACAATAAAATTTAAGTGCCCCACTGAGTGGCTTTAAAACCTTAATGGTTATCATAATGACCAATAGATTTATATACAATGTATTGAAGGATACCATTGACTAAGAATCTCCAATAAATACAGATGATTATCTATTGATGAAGAACCTCAAATACAAATAAAATATTCTCTAAATCCCATACATATAAATCATTAATTGCCAAATCTAAAGGAAAACTCATTTTCATGCTTGGTGAATTAATAAGGATTAGTGAACATAACTTAAATCTATAAGAGAGTCCCGGAGTAGCTAATAATTCCCCCCAAAAGGTGTGATGAGCCTGACCTCCCATCCCCTCGACCAATGTAAATTCTTAAGCCTCATCGGTCCACAACCAATGAGCACCTACCTTTGGAAAGTAGGTCCAAATGGATATAGATTCATTGGATGTTTCTGGTTCTATGAATAAACCCGTTGAAAACTGATGGGAAAGTTTAACCCTTAAATAAACAAGGTCATCCCCATTTCCAGAAGAAACAAAAAATTCTGAACCCGGCGTGAATCCTTAACCAAGTTAAATGAAGTTTTACTTATTTTTTGGGACCCTATTAAACACAATATGAGGGCTAACAAAGCAATCAATAACATATGCGCTCATCGAAAAGATGTAGCCTAGCCAAAAGTATCTTGATTATGTCTGCTATATCAAATAGTCACCCTTTTCCAAGATCTCTCTGCAATACAGAATGGCTTCTTTAAAGTTCACACCTATGAATGCCTCAACCACTACTCCTGATGGATCCTCATCTGCTCTGAGGAAGATATTAACTACTCAGTGTATTCAAATCTGGGTCTCGAATGAATTGGTGAGGTAATACTGTCAACATGGTACCATCCTGACTCTGGAGGCTACTCGACAAGCCTTCCAAGTTAACAACTCACCCTGGTTGTCCAGACAGTGATGTCCAGTAGTAAGGAAGAAGATGGTTCCAACCACCGTCTTCAACTGTTTCAGGTCGTTATCCCCAGAACACAACAACCAATCCTTCCCATATTACAGGGAGGTGAATGAAGAGGTCACTCAAGGCCTCAGTTCCAGAAGACAGGAGCCCTTCCTGAGGACTCCCACCAACAATCGCCACCAGACTCGTGCGGTAGTGCACCCTCAACATGATGAGGGTATTACCTCTAGGTGTTCCGCTTAGGTTCCTCATACCCAAGAATGCAAGATGAACCATCAGAGAAGAAATTTTGTTAACATGGAGAATGTTCTTACCTCTTCCCCCTTCGGAGAAGTTCATCAATCTAACTTGATGGTAAACAACGAGTGGGCATATACACCCGTCCTTCCTTATTTCACTACCCAACAGACTCATCTGGAAGTAACACACCAATCCCACCAGGAAATTCTGGAAGAGTACTATAGGCAGACACATACACCTGTTTATAATTCATCAGGTAGTCAGCAGGCTCGTCTGACTGTATCCAAAGAAACTCGCCAATCAAATGTGGTGACCACCCGTAAACAGGCACATACACCTGCTTACACTCATCAATTCTGCCAGCAGTCTCTCCTGGTAGTATTGAAGGAAGTTCATCAATCATATTTGGTGGAGAAAAATCAGCAGACACATACCCCTGCAGTTCATCAAGCTAACCAACAGTCCAGTTTGGTAGCACCCGGAGATGTCAATTGGAAAGCTCCAATGACAAATAGAAGGCAGACACAACTTTCTTCCCCCACATATGATTACTGTTAGAATTCACTGATAGGAAAAGGAGGACAAGAGCAGGAACATACAACTACTCCAAACATGGAATGGACATATATTTCTGTTCTAATAGCTAAAGTCACCAAGCACATCCTGACAATGGTGAAAGAGTATAAGCAAATCTGTGCCCGTATTCTGGATACCTATCAGAATATTATAACAACTTCAGTGACAACACAGGGAAAGAAACACAAATCTATCCCTATTAGTGGAGTGACTCCTCAACATGTCACCCCAGAGCAGATACACACCTCTGTTCAAGTCCAAGAGGGTCGTGGGTTATACTCCCCCATGTCATACGGAAAATCAAGTTGGGCACATACACTCGATTTAAATGGAGATAATCAGCCTAACCTGACCATTTCTCCTGAGTAGGCACATACACCTGCCCATAATAACGAATTTTGTCAACAAGTGGTTTCCAAAGTGAGTAAGAAGGCATCTAGGAAAAAGACCCATCCAACATAATTAAAAAATCAAGATCCAATCTGCAATAAGGCCTTGCTCAATGCTGGAGTTCTTGAAGCCCTCAGACGATTATCTATTGCAACTCAAGATTCTACTCTCTAATTTACAAATTACGATACTGACAACAATAATTCTGAAGGTCTTCATCAAAAACTTCCTTATGAAGGCTTGCTTCATGAAAATTCAGTCAATCTCAAAGTATCATCTTCATATGAGATCCAGGATAACCCTCTGCATGGCCAGAAGATCAAGGAGAAAAATGTTTCATCTTTTGTTGTAACCCACCATGGTGGTCCTCCCCATGATGATGAATTTATCTATGAAAGTCTTCTCTGTAGTATTAATTTTCTATGCCTGAAAATTCTTCAATGGGAAATTCAGTAATGAGAAATTCCTCTTATCTTGAGGCACTTGCAAATGTGAATCCAATCATTTCTGATGCCTTACCACTAGCAGGTGAAATACTTTATCAATCAGAAGATAGCTCGGGGTGTAGGTCATTCTCTGAACCACCCTTGGCTCATTCATCTTCTAATTTGACAAATGAATTCTCTACCAATCTTGTTGAATCTGATGAAGAAACAAAGAAGCACCAGAATTGGTCCAATCAGGTAGAAGAATCTTCATTAAATGACAAAGAGGAAGTGGTAAATATGAGAAAACAATTAGAGAAAGGTGAAATACCAGTCATGTTTTGGCCTTTGGCTGACTCTCAGTATGATATTCTAGAAACGTTGACAGAAGATTGTATTCACGATATTTGTCTCAACATGTGGAAAAATCTTTTTCACTTAAAAGAGAAAATTTTATGTTATGATGAATATCAAAATCATTTTAGGGTAATAGAAGGGTTGCAACGCAAAATTGACTTGGAATCTCTCTCAGTTTCCCAACATCCAAAGGTTGAAAAGTAGTAGAGAGCCCTTCAACGTACATGCCTTGGCGCATTAAAAAGGTTGCGCTAGTTAATTACCAATGCCCCATCTGGTATTCATATCAGGGGATGGGGTGTTCATGGAACATTTCATTTCACTGTGATTTCCAGTCAACAAAGGCCAAAAAAGTGGTCCCATCCAATGTTATTGCCCATGGATGGACACATCTAATTGGTTTTGTGCATAATCAAAGGCTTGCTCAAGAACATGCCTCAACTAGTTATTCCCAAAGTCAGGCATATAAAGAACAAGTTGTAGAATTAATCTTGCATCAAGCAAATGTGAATATTGAATAGGATTTTCATTTAGAGCATGCACATCATCAAGTGACAGAGGCGTCAGAAATAATCCAACATTCATCTAATCCAGGTGATTTGAGTGGATGTAGGATGATGCATCCGGCCAATTTCCAGACTAAAATCTGCAAAATCATGAGGGATTTTAAGAAAGTTTCAGATGTAGCAGCTCAAGATACACCTCATCTTTCCAGGTTGGGGACTCTTTTAATCCAACCCTCAAGATCAATAGATAGGATTCGAGGATTTGAGCAAAAAAAATATAGGAATAGTCCCAGTCCACTGGACTGGGGACTTTTTCAAATTCTCAATCTCTCCCTCAGGGAAAGTCAGTATTCTCTTGATTAGGGAAGAATCCACAAGAGGAACACAGAGCTGATTTATCAGGAGATTCCCTCCAAATTAAGGTTCATCAAGAAGTTCTTAAGTGATCAACTAAACAAAAGGAAATGTCTCATAAAGGACATGGAAGAAGATAGTATCACAGAAGCACTGACAGAAGGGATGCAATGCGTTATGCATCGATAAATTTCATCAATGACATTGTCATTGATCCCCCAAACCATGTGGCTCACTCAGAGGGATCAGATGAAGAATTTCCTATTCAAGAGGCTGTACGTACGGAAAAAAATGAAGGAGGTGTGCGTACCAGAAGCTAGAGGGTTGTCCAGAGGCAAGACATTCCTTCAGGTAATGCCCTTCCATACTCCAGAAAGGAACATGCCAAGGAAAAGGGTAAAATTCAGGTTACATCCCACCCTACCTCTGGAGAAGGACAATAACTCTCATTAGAGGAAAGGTTCTCACAACACGAAGAAGAAATAAAGGAGTTAAGGAGGTTAAATGTAGAACTACTTCATGGTAGTCTTCCTCCTAAGCATGCTGGAGTTAATCAATCAAGGGAATTTGTTACAGCTATTGGGATGGATCAATAATACCCCCCTTTATAAGTACACCCTCACAGGTCCAATCCTATGGGTCATACGTGACAGCAACCAGCAATACTACCATCAGTGGAAGTACCTATCACCACACCCATCCAAACTCCAGTTATTGAACCTGCTCAAGTCCAAGATCAACCAGATGTTTCTCAAAAATTAATGACTACCATTGAGTCATTAAAATCTCAGTTGGAAGCTTTGGAAGGAAAACGTGAACAAGTTCAACCAGAAAAGAGAGCTTACCCTGAATGGGTGGATGCAATTCCTCCCCCGTCAAATTTTGTAAATACCAAATTCCCAATTTTTAATGGTTTGGGAGATCCAAAACAACACTTAACACATTTTGTTTCTCGTTGTGATCCAATGATGGGAACTCCTAAAAAAAAGAAGTAGTTAAGATTAGGTTTTTTGTCCAGTCATTACAAGGACCTACTTTTTTCTGGTATTCAAGTTTGAAATCTCGCTCAATTAGTGGGTGGGAAGATCTCTGTCAAAGGTTACTTGTTCAATTTAGCTCAACATTACCAAAGACGACAGCTTTTGATCTTACCAATTATAAACAAAGGGAGAATGAAAGAGTTTCAGATTTCATTGCTCACTGGAAGGGATTAACTTATTCCTTATGTTTAGCACTCCCTTAAGAAGAGTTGCTGCCAATCTATGTGGAAAATCTACATGATGAATTACGCACACTGTTGATCCCTGTGAAATAAACAGGAGGGTTTTGAGACCTTACTTCAATCGCTCAGTAGATAGAAGACTCTCTTATAAATACTAAGGCTAAAACTCATTTAATTCCATCAGTTCTAGGAAGGAGAATAGGGAAAGAATAGACTGCTATAGTTACACTTAAACAAGCACCTTTACCTGCTTCCACTTTAAAACCATCATCATATCGAAGGGATCCACCTCCTGAGCATCAAAAATAACGGATGACCCATCAAAATGATCAAAAAGATCAAAGGTGAAAACAATTTGAGGATTTAAAGAACAAAGTTTATTCTTTCCAGAATGAACAAGTTCCTGGTTACTTCATCTCAGCTTTTGAAAAAAATCTGGTTCAGTTGCCAAGGCCCAAAAAGCCAAACAAGGAAGGAGATGAAGACCTCCCCAACTATTGCCCGTTTCATCAGAAGTTAGGGCATACCATTTAGGAGTGTTTTGTCTTAAAAAACCTCCTGAAAAAGATGGTGGACTCTAGAAAAGTTAAACTGAAAGGTTCTCTATCCCAGGTAGCATGTGTTACTGCTACTGATCCAGAGAAAGAAGGCGAGTGACACGAAGTCAAAAGTAAAAATGCGTAGAAATATGATGATTGGATGGTCAGGAAAATGATCAACTGATCTCATTCCAGTTTAAGAACACAATTGAAACAACCAATTGTGTCATATACTATTTCTGCCCCAGTAAACCCCCCTTCATCAGAAGGAAAATCCTCAAAGAAGTGGCATAATTTGAAGAAAGAAGAGTAATTAGAAGAAGACAATCTCATGTCAAATATTATGTTGTCTTTGACTCTGGAAGATTTAATGCCATCTTCTTTAAAAGAACGAGCACCGCCCCACCAAACGGCATAGACTGAACTATTTCAACAGGAAGAATCTTCATCAGATGAAGAATTGATCTTTGGTTCTATTAACATGATTCATTTAATGGATCCCTATGCCAATGACAGTTTCGAAGATGATGAACCTAAGTTCCCTATATCTAACAGAGGAGTTAGAGTAAGAGACAAAGGTCTAGGATATAGGTGAAGACGTGGATATTACAAAAGTCACTATTTCAATCCTACCCCTACTAAAACTATATATGCGGAAGAAACTCGTGGCAAAGACCTTCAGCGGGCTCAACATGAACAAGAAAGTTCTTCCACACATGGCATATTTGGTTCTGACACAATTATTTTTGAGGACCGGTTATAGGTTACACCTTATTCCTCTCAAAAAATAGATAGACCTAGTCGGTCTAATTTACCAAATCTAGGAGTGTTTCCAACTCCTACCCTAATACGGGATGCATCCACTGCCAAAGCATCAACTTCCAAGGAACCTGCAAAACCACATTTTCATGATGGGAAATGTAGACCTTTGGACCAAAAGTATGATATCTTGAAACATTTGGCCCAAGTACCAGCCAAGTTATCAATTCTGGATTCCTTGAATCGACCAAAAGATCTTGGGGAGGTGCTTATTGAGGCTTTGTCATGTCCTCAAGAATTTGAAACTGAAATTGCTGCGGCTGAGGTCTACCATATAGAGAATGATCCTAAAGAATGTCATGCAGTGATATCTTTTATAGATGAAGATGAAGATGATGTTGTACATGGACACATCAGACCTTTGTATCTATCTGGAAAAGTCAATAATTTAGACATCCGATGAGCTTTCATTGATAATGGCTCAAGAGTCAATCTCATTCCTATTCGTACACTTAGTCGACTGGGCCTCATCGAATCTGATTTATCTCTTTCTACTTTGATGTTGCAAGGACATGATAAGAATGAACAAGAACCTTTGGGAAAAATTACACTCAGAATTCAGTTTGGAGACCTTGTGTCTAATTAAGATTTCATGGTTGTTTGTCAGGACATAGCCTTCAACATTTTTCTTGGAAGAACATGGCTACATCAACAAGAGGCTGTACATTCATCATACCATCAATGTCACAAATATTGTTTCAATGGTCAAATTGGGACATTTTATGGTGACAAGGACCCATTCAAAATTTGTGAATCTCAATACATTGGGGCATAATTTTATCAAATGGAGGGAAAGGAAAAATCCACAGAAATGAAGGTCACAAAAATTAATGATCCAAATGGTGTGAAAAAGATTCCAATAAACCCATTCATACATGTGAGTATAGATTATGCGTTTCCTATCAGTCAAATTGACAAGATAGACCTAAATCTAAACACTCTTATGGAAACTTCCATAATGTCAATTATGGCTACCAAGCCAGACAACATGAGAGAAATTTTTGAGTCACCAAGCAGTGATGAAAGCTTAAATTGAGATGTCTTCATTTCATCCACTGAAATCCAGCAATTATATACTTCATCAACCTGGCCAGAAGAAGTTATAGCAATACCAGAGGAAAATGATGATGTCAATTATCAACCCATCATCTCCTCTCTATCACCCTAGGAAGAACCTTCATCATCAATAGGGTCAGAAATGGAAGCCTTTTCTTCAAGATGTTCAAATTTTAACTTCTCCCCTAATCATGGAAAATTTTATTTCTTTATATACTATGAAAGTAGAAACAGAAGAAGTACCACATATTGAAGAAGAAGAAGAAGATCTCAGGGATGCTCCTCCAGCATTTGAAGAGGGTATCTCTACCACTGTGGATGAACTCAGAGAAATAAATCTGGGTACAAAAGAAGATCCACACCCCACTTTAATTAGTGCAGCCATGACTCTTGAAGAGAAAGAAATGTATACATAATTTATAAAGAAAAATCAAGATGCATTTTCTTGGAATTATACAGAAATTCCAGGTCTTGATCCCGATGTTACCACTCATCATTTGGGTTTCCCAGAAGAACATCGAGGATTCAAGTAAGCCGAAAGAAGAACACACCCAACTTATGCCTCCAAAATTGAAGCTGAAGTTGATAAGATTATCAAAGCTAAATTTGTCATAGAATTCCATTATCCCAAATGGATGGCTAATATTGTCCCTATGAAAAAGAATAATGGAAAAATTAGAGTTTGCATTGACTTCAAAGATCTTAGTCGGTATTCTCCCAAGGATGATTTTCCAATTCCAATCACAAAACTCTTAATTAGTGCAACAGCTAGCTACAAAGCTCTTTCCTTCATGGATGGTTACTCTGGGTACAATCAAATATGAATGGCCCCAGAAGATGAGGAGTCTACGGCCTTTAGAGCTCCTCAAAGTGTGTTTTGCTACTAGGTAATTCCTTTTGGCCTAGAGAATGCAGGTTCAACATATCAATGTTCCATGCACCATATCTTCAAACCCTTTTCAAGGAAATTTTTTGAATATTATGTGGATGATTTGGTGGTTAAATCCAGAAAACGTCCTGATCACTTGGCTGATCTGGAAATCATATTCAACAAACTTCGACAACACAATTTGAAGATGAACCCCTTGAAATGTTCTTTCGGGGTAACCTCAAGAAAATTCCTCGGCTTTGTTGTATGCCATCATGGTATCTAAGTTGATCCTAAGAAGAAAAAATCAATCCTTGACATGTCACCTCCTAGAAATTTGAAGGAATTAAGAGGACTTCAAGGACACTTGGCCTATATTCGGTGTTTCATTTTCAATTTGACAGGTAAGTTTTTTCCCTTCACCAGATTAATGAAGAAGGGAGTCACCTACTAGTGGACTGAAGAATTTCAATAAGAAATTGATATTCTCAAGAAATATCTATTGAGTACACTGGTATTAATGCCACCCATTTAAGAAAGACCACTTATTCTCTATGTGACAGCTTTAGAGCAATCATTGGGTGCCTTCCTTGCCCAAAATAATGATGCTGGGAATAAAAACAGCCTTTACTATCTCAGTTAGACTATTATTGAGGCAGAAACTCGATATTCAAGTATTGAAAAGTGCTTCCTAGAATTAATATTTGCAGTTCAGAAATTGAGACACTACCTGCAACATCATGAGGTCCAATTGGTATCTCACAATAAACCGTTCAAATTTATCCTTAGTCGTCCAATACTTACAGGACGTCTGGAAAGGTGGATCATTATTTTGCAGTAGTTTGATATCTAGTATGTTTCTCAAAAGGAAATAAAGGGACAAGCTCTGGCTGATTTCCTTACTGAACACCCATCTGTAGAAGATACATCTTTAAATATTGAACTTCTGGATGAGGAGGTCTTCTCTATTCAATATAATCCTCAAACATGGGAAATGTACTTTGATGGTGCCTCTAAAAGTACAACAGGAAAGAAAATGGAAGATCCTAAATTTAACAAAGTTGGGTTAGGAATCGTGCTTATTTCCCCAGAAAAGGAAGTGCTCCCCTATTCCTTCTTATTGTTGGAAGGCGGTACGAATAATGAAGTAGAATATCAAGCTCTCATCGCAGGCTTGGAATTGGTGCTTCAGGCACAGGTGAATCACTTGAAGGTAAAAGGTGATTCAAATTTGGTAATCAAACAGGTCAATGGGGATTATCCCATCAGAAAAGAAGAGTTAATCCCTTTTTGTGATTACGTTAGAGAGTTAATGGTAGAATTTCCCTCAGAACCTACATTTTCTTATGTCCCGCGATCACAAAATAACCAAGCTAATGCACTGGCTAATGTAGCCACAAACCTAGAAGATCGAAATTGGGATGAAAAAATCATCAGTATTGCCCACCGTTGCATAGTTTTACCTTATGTTTAAATCAAAATAGAGGAAATCAATGAAATTAGTCCCATTTCTGAACCATATGGTCATACTACTAGATGGATGAAACCTATTAGGGAATACCTCCAAAATGGAACACTCCCACCTGATAGAGCTGGGAAAGAACAAGTCCAGTGAAGTTTGGTTAATTTTACTCTTTATGATAGCTCGGATCACCAAAAAATTATCTACAAGAGTTGTTTTTATGGAATTCTCTTCAGATGTATTGATGGTGAAGAGACAATGGTTGTCATTAATGAAGTACATGCATGAGTTTGTGGTGTCCACTAGTCTGGACATAAACTATCTGGTCAAATTCGAAGGCTTGGATACTTCTGGCCTCTAATGATACAAGATTGTGCTGATTTCACTAAAAAGTTTCATTCATTCCAACTTTGTGCCAAATTCATTCATCAACCCCCGAAGTTGCTTCATATGGATAAATACTCCTGGCCATTTTCTACATGGGGAATGGATGTAGTAGGACCTTATCCTTCAGCTACATCTAAGCAGTTTAAGTATATTCTTATTGCTACTTACTTCTTTTCCAAATGGTCAGATGTAATACCTCTCAAAGAATTCGATGCAAAAATAATGGTTAGTTTTTTCAAGTCCAACATCATTACCAGATTTTGTGTTCCTCATACCATATTGACAGATAATGGAACCAAATTTTGTTCATCCGAGGTAAGAAAATTGTATCAAGAATACAATATCAGATCCAACCATTCATCTCGATATCATGCAGCGGCCAATGGTCAAGTAGGGGTTTTCAATAATACTCTTTTAAACATACTTCAAAAAATGGTGGATAAAGATAATAAGTCAAGGCCTGATAAACTTTTTCATGCTCTATGGGATTATCGAACTACCACCCGCACTGCTACACGATCAACTCCATATTCATTGGTATATGGAATGGAAGCAGTCTTTCCTATTGAAGTCCAATTAACTTCGCTTAGAGTCTCCATTTGTGATCATTTATCTACATATGAACAATATCAAAAGAGATTGGATGAATTGTAATGACTATATGGAAAAAGATTGTGTCCACTGCACCATTTAGAAGTCTATTAGAATCGAATAGCACGATATTTCAATAAAAAAGTGAAGGACCTCGGGACATCCTGAGAGGGGAGGGGTGAATTAGGGTGTCAAAGTTTTCTTTTAATGTGATGGATCTTATTCCCACATTGGTAGGAACTTGTTGAACCTTTAAGATGAATATGATCAGAAAGAAAACATTCACATGCACAGAGAAGACACATCACTTTTTACTTGGATCACCACTAAGGGCTACGTCTAAGGAGCATACGCCAACAAGTTGTCGGTCATACCTAATTAAACTAATCTCCACTAGCTTTGGATTACAAAGGTTCAGGCACAATCACTCTATCCCAGGCTCACTGCCTTTACAAAGGTTCATGGATAGCTCACTGCTTCCCTCGGGTCACTCCCATTGACTTCCCCTGGGTCACTGCCCTTAGGTGAAGTCCCACTCAGTTTATATACGTGAAGGTCTCTTCATCATTGCATAAGAATGCATCCTCTATCATATGTAGATGCTCTGTTGAAATCCAACTCTTACCAGAAGACTAATCTCACTTTGCGCTAAGGATACCCGGCGATCTTCCAGCTTTCGTGCAACTTCAGAAGGACATATGAACTTTAACAACCCTGGCGCGTTTATCCAATCTCGGAGCGCAAGTTTCAATCCCGTGGTGCAAGTCACTTGTGCGGTAAAAATTCGGCGCGCAGGTGACACAAAAACTACTTGCGCGAAACTGCCTCCTTTAACACCAAAATTGCGCGACGTTGCACCTTTAACTCCCCAACTACCTTGGTCGCACAGCCAACAATTGGTGCACAACCTCTACTTGCGCGACCCAACAACCACTTGCGCGACTCAACCACTTGCGTGATGAGAGCTCGAAAAAATCTCTAAGTCTTGAACTTCGTTACAAATGAGGAGGGGGGTCCTCTATTTATAGGAAAACTGGACCCCCTGCGCGGTGGCGCGCAAGTCTTCCCTTAGCACGCAGGTTCCGGCGCGTAGCTCATCCTCCCCAGCCTCTGTCGTGCTGCTCACTTGCGTGACCACACAAATACTTGCATGACCTTATTTCCTTTTCCATGTTTTGAAGTAATAATCTTTAAAAACAATAGACACGCAAGTTTCCAATCCTCCTAGGCATCGACGTGAAAGTCTCTTAACGGCGTGCAGGTCACTTGCGCGACTAGCCCAAAACTTGCGCGACCCTTATCCCTTTTCCATTTTACCGTGTTCTGATCTTGAAAAAATATGGCGTGAAAGTTTCCTCTTCTTAAAGTACACGGCGTGCAAGTCTCTTTTCCAAAAAAACTTTTCTCCATTTGTCGATTTTCAGGCCCAAAAATTTGGAAAACACTGGGAAACGACGCCACCTTCAATACTGTTGTCTACTTGAAATGTATGATCACTTTACTAGTACACATTCTGAACTTCCACTGAGGATTGACAAAAAACACAAACCATACTCCAAATCATGCATAGAAGAATATGGTTCCAAAAATGTCCCCCTTTGGGTTTGTTGGCAATCAGAAAATAAATTCAATAGATCTCCATCCATGTGCAAACCAAAAACGCTAGAATCAACTCAACCAACTCTCTAAGTCTATGTGAGCAATGCTCGGTGTAGAAAAAAAGAGAGAAAGCTTGAATTGGGTTCCAGTGTTTTGTAATTCTCAATGATGCCCAAGAATCATTATATTAATGATGAATTCCTTCTTATCATTCTCATCCTATCACTGACACTGAATTCGCATTGTGTCAGAGTAGTATTACAAGTCTGAACATGCCTGAATTTATTCCTTTCTCCCCCATTGACAATAAACCCAAATCCTGGTAAGTTGTTCAAAGTTCAGCTCAAACCATACTACCCCTGGATAGTATCTCCCCCACAAACCTGCATCACATTCATAAACAGATAAAAACAATTATCATAATTGGGGAGAGGGGAATTGCATAACCTTCTTATGCACTGGGAGGTGGCTGAACACTGAGGTTCAACCGATGCTTCTCAAACACAGCTGCTGACAGTGGCTTGGTCAGGATATCAGCCACTTGCTCATCAGTTCCCACATGATCCATTATAATCACCCCTTGTTCAACTTTTTCTTTGATAAAGTGATACCTAATTTCAATATGTTTCATACAGGAATGCTGGATAGGATTATTCGTAAGATCAATTGCGCTCTTGGTATCACAGTAAATCACCATTGGTTGCTTTACCTCATCACCAATATCTGTTAATTGTTGCTTCATCCATAGTAGTTGAGTTCATGCCTTTTTGGCAGAGATATACTCAGCTTCAACATTACTAAGAGAAGTACTTTCTTGTTTCTTGCTCAACCAGCCAACACATTTCTGCCCAATATAGAAGGATCCACCACTAGTGGACTTTCTCTCTACTACATCACCAGCCCATTAAGCATCAGAAAATGATGATAATTCATTGTACCTATCTACAAAAAAAATAACCCGAAGTTATGTGTACCTTTAATGTACCTCATGATTCTTTTTACTGCCACCATATGTTCCTCCTTTGGATTACTCTGAAAGCGGGCCGCAAGGCATGTGGCAAAGACAATATCTGGCCGTGTCACTGTTAGGTATAGTAGGCTCCCAATGATCCTCATGTACATGGTGGGATCAACAGAGTCCCCATCCTCATGCTTTCCAAGTTTAGTTCCAACTGCAATCGGAGTTGACATTGGTTTAGAGTCTTGCATATTAAACTTCTTCAACAGATCTCTTGCATATTTTTCCTAAGAAATGAAAGTTTATTCCTTATTTTGAATCACCTGCAGCCCCAAGAAATATGTGAGCTCCCCAATCATAGACATTTCAAATTCTGATTTCATGTGGTTGGCAAATTCATCCACTAATTTCTGCCTGCTGCCACCAAATATGATATCATCAACGTAGACTAGAACCATGACTTGATCTTTTGGATAATTCTTCACATAGATATTGTGATCAACTCCTCCTATTTTTAATTCCAGCTTCTTGAGATATGAATCTAGCCGTGAGTACCACGCCCGTGATGCCTGCTTCAAACCATATAGAGCTTTCTTTAGTTTGCAGACATTTGTTTCATCAGCACCCAAAACAAAGCCCACTGGTTGTTCAATGTAGACTTATTCTTCGAGTACACCATTCAAGAATGTTGTCTTGACATCCATTTTATATACTTTATATCCTCTTTGTAGTGCCATGTCAAGGAAAAGCCTAATTGACTCCAGTCTAGCCACTGGAGCAAAGGTTTCTTCAACATCAATGCCTTCAATCTGGGAGTATCCTTTACATACCAGTCATGCCTTGTTTCTGATGACACTTCCATGCTCATCAAACTTATTTTTGAAGATCCATTTGGTACCAATCACATTGTGACCTTCGGAACTATGGACAAGATCCCATGTCTAGTTCTTGTCAATCTGATCCAATTCATCATTCATGGATTTCACCCAAGATTCATCATTTGCAGCTTCTTCGAATGAGGATGTCTCTACAACTGATAGAAATGTAGATTGCGTGTTATTCCTCATCCTTCTTGTTTGAGTGGGTGCACTCCTGTCCCCAATTATGTTGGATGGATCAATCTCAGCTCTTCGATTTCTTCTGAGAGGTTCAGTAGCATTCTCTTCAGCCACAGTTTCTTCTTCAGATTCTTCTTCTGAGTTGACATCATGATGTGACTGCTGAGTGATTTTAACAACTTCCTCTATTTCTACATTTTTATTTTCTTCACATTCACTTTCTTCCTAAATTTCTATCACATCAGCATATGAAGTCCTTGAAGCATTTGTGTTTTTCTCTTAAATTATCTTAACATCACTGCTTTCCACAATCCTTCCTAAACGCTTGTTGAAACATTTGTAGGATTTGCCGTTCATTGAGTAACTAAGGAAAATTCCTTCATCTGCATTGTCGCCATATTTTCCTTGATTTCCTTCTTTGTTCCTAATGAAGCATTTACTTCCAAAGACATGAAAGTATTTTAAAGAAGGCTTCCATCCATGCCACAATTCATATGGTGTCTTCGTCTCACCCATATAAAGTCCTGTTCGATTTTGAATGTACACTGCAGCTTGAACAGCCTCTTTCCAGTAATGTCATGGAATACGACTCTCAATCAGCATAGTTCGTGCCATGTTGTTCACCTGTCGATTCCTACTTTCAAAAACCCCATTTTATTGTGGAGTTCTCATAGCAGCTACCTCATGCTATATCCCATGCTTCTTCAGATAATTTTCAAATTCAATGGACGTGTATTCTCCTCCATTGTCAGATCGCAACACTTTGATTGTTCGTCCAGTATCATTCTCGGTGATTCGCCGATATGTTTTCATGTAGTCAAGGAATTGTTGTTTCCTGTGAATAACCATCACACATTCCATTATACTATAATCATCTATGAAAAGGAAAAAGTACCTTTCTCCATAAGTTACAACAACATTTATCGGCCCACATACATCTGTATGAATCAGATCAAGAAGGTGAGATTCCCTTTTCTTCTTTGGTCGATATGAACTGCAGACCAGCTTCCCACGAATGCAAGCATCACAAGATTTTTCACACTCACGCTTCAGGTTGGGAATGTCCATGACAATTCTCAATTTTTATATTTTCTCCATGTCTTGTTGATTGATGTTTCCTAGTCTCCGATGCCACAAATTCTTTTCTTCTTCAATAGTCATGTAACATACATTTTCTTCACTATCAACCTGATACAAGTTGCCTTCTGTTCTGCACCCCTTCATAAGTGAATTTCCTGTCTTTCCCTTGATAGTTCAGACTTTCTAATTAAAAGTAACTATAAGTCCTGAGTCACAGAGTTGACTCATGCTGAGGAGATTATAACGTAGGCCATCTACACAAAGGACTTCAGTCTTCTTTAGTTCTCCATTAGCTAATTCGGTACTTCCACTCCCTTTGATTTTCAGATCCCCATCATTACCAAATTGTACTATACCATCAACTGTCCTTTTGATATCCATTAGTAGGCCCACATTACCTGTCATATGAGATGAACAACTTCTATCCAGAATCCAGGTACTGTTGTTCTTTGTAGCATTGAGGGCCACCTCTGCAAGGTTGGATTTCTCAATCTTCTTCCTTTCCTTCCATGAGACATTGGATTGAGTATATAGTACTGATGGCCTTTCAATTATCTCTTCCGCATACCCAGGTTCTTCATAGTCAAAATATTCTTTGAGAGGAGAAAACCTGTTTGAAAGAGAAACACTGTCTTGCTGACGAGACTTGACTTGTCTTGAACTTCGGTATGAGGTGTCCATGTCCCTTCTCTGCCTGCAATTAGCAGCCTTATGACCAAAGTTAGAACAACGATAACAATATCCATAGAAATTTTTTCTTCTATAAGAATTAGGATATGAATTTTTTCTCCTTTGTTGAACTTCTATATCTTCTTCATTCAGATAGATTCTTGCCTCTTCGCAATAAGACATGGTATGGCCCAAATAGCCATAGAACTGGCACTTCATGAGAGGAAATGTCTTCTCACTTTAATTTCTCCTCATACCTTCTTCCTTGAGAGAAAAGTTAGAATATTTGTCATTTCTGAATGTTTGAGGATAATTTTCAGTTCTCCTTTTAGTTTGGATTGAGGGTTCCCTTTTTGGCACTTTAGGTAATGTTTCAACATGTTCAACTTTCATCTTATCTTTCTTTTGGATCTTTTCACTTCCACCAGTTGATGTCTCATCCTCACAGCCAATTCCACTCTTTCCCATGCAAGCGGGTCTTTGATCACTCAAGATTTTTCCAACCCCATTTGAACCACACTTGGCTCTTTCTAGTAATTCTGCATCTGAGAATCTTCCAAAGTGCATTTTCTTCCTCCATTCTTTTGGAATTGATTTAGTCTCAAGTTTACTCTTTAGAGTAACAACTTCCTCTTCAATACCCTCAGTAGTCTTGGATTTTTCATCAAGTCTGGAGGTGAGGTAATTGATGAACTTTGCCTTATCTTCAATTCTCAACTTCATATCCACTACATCATCATTACTTTCAATTATTTTAGGTTGTACCTTCACAAATTCTTCCAGTTGTTCAATTTCAGCTTCAAGTTGATCAAAATATTCAGTTGATTCTTCTACAATTTATTTCCACTTATTGCAACTCTTACATTTAATCTTATGCTTACTAATGGCATCCTTAAGTTTCATCTCGGGATCTACACAAGTTCTCAGTTGTTCTTCTCCACCAGTATCTTCTGACTTTTCAACAGTGGCCATCATGGAAGCATGGTTCCTAGTTTTGAATTCTGGTTCTTCTTCATCACAGAATTCACTATCATCTTCTTCCTCTTCACAGACAAAAATCTTCCTTTGAATTTTCTTTCCAGATTTGAAGTCTCCCTTTTTGAAGAACCTTCTCTGAGGCTTATCAAAGATTTAATCTTCACTATCTTCATCATTGATCTTTCTTAAGAACTGAGAGGCAATGTGCCCAACTTTTCCACAATGAAAACATGCGAGAGGTAACTTCCCTTTGAATTTACCTTTCCCCTTCTAGAACTTCTTTGCAATGAGAGAAAGAATTTATTTTTCTTCTTCATATTCACCACTACTATATTTTGAGATTTTCAGTTTATCCATGGCCTTGAATTTCATTTCCTTGCTAAAACGAGTCGTAGCATCTTCTGGTTTGACTCTCATTTCATATTCTACCAAGATGCTAAGTAGATCATCCAGAGAAAGTTTTGAAAGATCTCCTTCCTCAAGGGATGACAACTTTGCATTGTACAGAGATGGAAGTCTTCTTAATATTTTCTTTCCAATATCAATGTCTTTGATTTCTTCACCTAGACCCTGAATTGATCCAACCAATTCAGTAATTCAATTGAAGAAAGAGTCTTCATTCTCGTCTGGATGCATCTTCAGATCATCAAACCGATTGTTCAGCACTTGTAGTTTTGCCTCCTTCACTTTTCTATATCCTTCAAAAATATTCTAGAGTTTATCCCACATGGATTTTTCTAAGGTGAAATTCATCACCTTTAGGTAGATCTGATCAGAAAGGGCTGTAGTAAGTGCATTTTGTGCTTTAGTATCTGCATCAAGAATTTTTATGTCTGTTTCAGTCATAGCCAGGCCTGTTGAGTCAGTGACTTGTATTCCTTGCACAGTAGAAAAGAGAACTTCCATTCTAAGAGATCTTAGATGAGATCTCATTCTGTTCTTCCAGATCTGGAAATTACTTCCATCGAAGTGAGGGACTCCCCTGACATTGACTGCATTCTCCATGACGATAAAGGACAGATTCAACACCAGCAACCTTTACCCTCTGATACCACTTGAGGGACCTCGGGACACCCTGAGAGGGGAGGTGTGAATCAGGGTGTCAAATTTTTATTTTAATGTGATGGATCTTATTCCCACGTTGGTAGGAACTTGTTGAACCTGTAAGATTAATATGATCAGAAAGCAAACATTCACATGCATAGAGAAGACACATCACTTTTTACTTGGTTAACCACTAAGGGATACGTCCAAGGAGCATACACCAACAAGTTGTCGGTCGTACCTAATTCCACTAATCTTCAGGATCTGTGGATTACAAAGGTTCATGCATAGTCACTCTGTCCCAGGCTCACTTCCTTTACAAAGGTTCAGGGATAGCTCACTGCTTCCCTTGGGTCACTCCCATTGACTCCCCCTGGGTCACTGCCCTTAGTTGAAGTCCCACTCAGTTTATAGACGTGAAGGACTCTTCATCATTGCATAATAATGCATCCTATGTCATATGTAGATGCTCTATTGAAGTCCAACTCTTACAAGAAGACTAATCTCACTTTGCGCTGAGGCTACCTGGCAATCTTCCAACTTTCGTGAAACTTCAGAAGGACAGATGAACTTTAACAACCCTGGCGTGCTTATCCAATCCCGGCATGCAAGTTTCAATCCCAGCACGCAAGTCACTTGCGTGGTACAAATTCGGCACGCAGGTGACACAAAAACTACTTGCATGACACTGCCTACTTCAACACCAAACTTGCGCGACGTTGCGCCTTTAACTCTCCAACTACCTTGGTCGCGCAACCAACAATTGGCGCGCAACCTCTACTTGCATGAACCAACAACCACTTGTGCGACTCAACCACTTGTACGATGAGATCTCAAAAAAATCTCTAAGTCTTGAACTTCGTGACAAATGAGTAGGGGTGGTCCTCTATTTATAGGAAAACTCGACCCCCTGTGCGGTGGCGCGCAAGTCTTCCCTTGGCGCACAGGTTCCGGCGCGTAGCTCATCCTCCCCAGCCTCTGTCACACTACTCACTTGCGTGACCACACAAATACTTGCGTGACCTTCTTTCCTTTTCCATATTTTGAAGTAATAATCTTGAAAAACAATAGACGCGCAAGTTTCCAATCCTCCTAGGCATCGGCGCGCAAGTCTCTTAACGGCGCGCAGGTCACTTGTGCGAACAACCCAAAACTTGCGCAACCCTTATCCCTTTTCCATTTTCCCATGTTCTGATCTTGAAAAACATATGGCGCACAAGTTTCATCTCCTTAAAGTACACGGCGCGCAAGTCTCTTTTCCAAAAACACTTTTCTCCATTTGTCGATTTTCAGGCCCAAAAATTTGGCAAACACTAGGAAATGATGCCACCTTCAATACTGTTTTCTGCTTGAACTGTATGATCTCTTTAATGGTACACATTCTGAACTTCCACTGAGGATTGACAAAAAACAAAAACCATACTCCAAATCATGCATAAAAGACCATGGTTCCAACAAAAAGTTCATCGATGTTCATTCATTCAAGGAGAATTGGTATTGGTCCTCAGAACTCTAATGATACTGGGAAAGAAGCCTCCAAAGCTTGATCCAAAGTGGGACAGACCTTACTCAATAAATAAGGTCTACTCCAATGGAGAATATTATTTAATCTCAATGAATGGAGAACTCATTAAAACTCCAAACAATGAAAGATTTTTGAAGAAGTATTTTGTGTGACACAAATACACCCATTGTACTTGCTACAGGACATTAAACTGCATAACTCCCTCCATCATCCAACATGACGTTAAACTGTATCCCACCCTTTCATCCAACATGACATTAAACTGTGCATCGTCTGAGATGCAAGACGTTAAACTGCCAAGCACCCCAAGTCTGTGATACATGACATTAAACTATGATCACCGCATGCACAATTGTCTTTTAAACTCTATTTCCATGCATGCCCGGGGCAACTAATCATGCATAAGCCCCACACCATCCTTTGTGTTCACATATTTCACGACACGATTAACAGGTCTATTACTGCTTCTTGTTTCTCACACCGAGCATGACTCATGTGAGCTTAGAGTAAGCTTCGACCACAACATCTTCTCTGGGCCGCTAACCACGCTTAAGTCCCAACATCATCTTCGGGTCACTGTCCTCAGGTACAACCTGATTACCAAATCCCTCTCAATTGAACTACACAGACTTTGATCCTTTCCTTCTAGGCTGGGTACATAGAAAACCTCCTAAGGTTCAAGCCCGAAACCGCTTTCTTCACATCAATTCACCTTCATCCCATACGATGTTAATCCGTGAATTCCCCGTCAACCATATTATTCATATCGTTTCACTTTAGTCCTACATGACGTTAAACTGTGTATATCCCATCATCCTAGCTATATGATGTTAAACTATACAGTTCCCCATTGTCCTTACTGCAAGAAATTAAACTGCATAGCACTGGTCCATGCATATGACCTTAAACTATTTTTACTTTTCTCCTATATGAAAATAAACTGCAAAAATCCTTGATACCCTCACTCGAGAGGAATCATCATCGACATGGTCTCCAAACATGTCATATTTCAAGAACTATGTGTGGCTTGATTCTCATCCTAATGAGATACATAGTGACACCCAAGTATTTAGTCTTGGGTCTAGCCATAATTTCAATAAAGTCCTCTTTACCCCTCACATGTACGAACCAAATATGTACAAAGGGTATTTCAAGAACTAAGTGTGGCTTGATTCCCATCCTCATGGGATACATAGGAACGTTCAAGAATTCCTTGAGTCCATCCCCGAGCCTTTAGTCCTAACCCCAAAATCCACTTTCAGTCCCTTGGCTGAAAAGTCCCCCTAGGAGCACATGATATGATATGGAACACCCTGGTCTTTATTCTCATCAAATTTATAATAAATGCATGATGTGTCTATCTCACTATGGTTCGAGATCTATGACCCTAAACTAATATCTTCCATGATTTCGTCTTGCATGGTGTTAAAATGTATTTCAAGAACTACGTGTGGATTGATTCTCATCATAATGAGATACGTAGTGACATCCAGAATCTCAATTCATGACCCAACCGCAATAGTATACAAATAATATTCATGATTTCCATAAGTCTTTTCTTGGCTTCTAGTTGCAAAATGTCTGATACCTGAGTGTTATTTTTCCTGACTATGAAACATGTGCCCTTAGGTGGCCTTGCATAATTTGTCTATATAACGGACCTGTCAGCCAAAAGATGCTACTATTTGACTATGCATCTTATGCCCCAGTTGGCCCAGCATAATTCAGCCCCCATAACGGGTTTTTTAAGTAGTGGTAACTTCATTCTTAAGAGAAGCCTCTTTTTCCCCTATTGGTCTTAACGACGATATGTAAGGATCTAAAAAACCTCCTTCCTTAACATATTTGTTCCATACTCTTTTCCATGATCTAAAAATATTAAGTCGTATAATGTTTCTATATCTAGTTTTAGTCGTATGATTTAAAACCACAAATACCTTTTTCCTATGTTTTGGTCAGAACTTCATAGAAGTCATATTCCTCCAATTCTTTGACAATTTTGATTGGAAATATCCTCTCCATATTCAAGTACCTTTCTCCATAAAGCAGACTCTATTCTTTGGAAATATTGAATCCCCATATTTTTTTTCATCTTTTAGCAATATAAAGTCAAATTTCTGAGAGTTCTTTTTCCCGACTATGCAGCACATGCCCTTAGGTGGCCTTGCATAAGTTGTCTACATATAATACCTGTCAGCCAAAAGATGCTAATATTTGACTATGTAGCTTATTCCCCAGTTGGCCCTACATAATTCATCCCCTATAATGGGTTTTTCAAATAGTGGTAACTTCATTCTTAAAAAATAATTCATCTAATTCCTTTTATCTCTTTTCCCATGTCATTCCTCAGATTCAAAATTTCTCAAGTCACAATTTACAATTTCCCCCCTCCATACTTGAATATGGTAATATTTTTCCAAAAAAATTATTAATAATTGATTCAATATCATCCATTCGGTTAAAGATATTCAACCTTAAATATTATCCTTTTTATATTCCAACATGCGTGAATTTAAACTTCCAATAAAAAAATACATGGTACTCATTAAATTGGGAACCTATAAAGGGTAATTTGAAAAAAATTTGAGTCCCAACTCTCTAAACATACATTTTGTAGGATTTAGGCAATATTGAGCAATTAAAAGATAAAGTTTGCAGGGTTTGTTTATATAACCCTAGTAAAAATAAAACTATGAAGGTACAAATGATTGAAGATGAACTGTTTTTCATTTGATGAAAAAAAATTAGAAGAACATCCATAGACTGTAGTCTCTTCTCTTATTTTTAGAAATTATAGAAGACTTTCAACATGATTTCGCATCTGTTTCACAACATCCCATGCTTCATCAGTAGCCACCTAAAGTTCTTTTACCCGAACAGCTTCACTCTCTTCAGCTAGAAAAAGTGATTCTTTGGCTTCTTTGATGGCATTTATACCATCCATTTGGACTTATTCTAATGAATTATGAAGCTGGTCAATCTCCCCAGTAATAGCATCAAGCTCTTGATGAAGGTGCAACTGCTGGAAAATCTTCTCCTTGATCTTTTACTTCAGTTCCTTCAGCTTTGCAGCATGATCATCCTCAGCTCGGGAAACTGTAAAATGAAATTTACTAATATTGATCAGAAATCTATCTCTGATTAGGTCTTGACGACACCTTTTCTCTTTCTCCCTCCTTCAAATGACTTGTTTCACTACGACATGGATTTATTGATATCCAAAAACTCAAAGCCCCAGCATGATGAACATGGATGAGAGTCTTGGAGTTTTCTAAGGTATCTCTTCAAGAGGCGCCTCATATATTATCTTCCATATATTTTTCCATGCCTTGCGATGTGAGAATTGAAGTTCCTTTTTCTCCTCTGGGTCCGATTCATCATCACTATCATAAAGAGGAACATAAGATGAGATTAATGCACTTAAGGAAGTGACCAGTTCTTCTCTTTCCCTAACCATGGTTGCTTCACCTTCTGCTACTATTTTGGCTGAGCCTGAGGCTTTACCTCTAGATCTATCCGTTGAAGTTGACAACCTTGTTTGGTCAATTGAAAGTATGGTTAGTTTCAGAGGACAGTAAAAGTTGATTTATTGTCTTGCAGGTTAAGTAAGACACAAATATCATCATATTTTACCTAACATTAGATCAGCAACTTGTGAAGACTCCTACCCATATTTCCTAGCTTCAAAAGTATTTTTAGGATGGGTTTCAGGAGGGTCTGTCATGTTAAGTTCCACCTGAGCCAGTGTTTCTGCAATAATAGGGTTGACATCAATGTATACACCCCTTTAGTGTTGTTGTTTTAGTAGTTTCTTTAGATGGAACTATACATTTTTTTAACCAAACATGGTTAGAAGTTTAGTCATGAGTAGATTAATAGGACAAATGATGAATCTCACGTCCAGTTTATTCTATAACTAGATCTCCAAAATCTTCTAAATCACATGGTAATTTAAAATGGTCTAAAATTTATTCAAAGTACATTCCAAGATTCATCCTTTTATCCAATGATGTCCCATATCCAAAGTTAGTCTCACCAGTGGGAGCACTCAGAATGTATTCTTCGTGAATTTCATTTGGCAATCTCCGACCTTGGCTAGCTTCTTCAGATACAGTTATGGGGTCAGCTTCGGTAGTTGCCAAATGTTCTAATGCATGTGTTGAACCTAAAACATCACATAATGGAAGTTATTTGTTGTCTCATTTGATGTTCTATGAAGTATTGTTAATTTACTAGAAGTATTTTCTCTCCTGGCATCAGAAATAGGAGTGGTGCTAGGAACAGACACCGACTCATCTACTCTCAATATTTCTTCATGAACAGCCATTTCAGTAGGAACCTACAACTGTTCTACAACACCCTCTATTTTAATTTAAGTATGGTCAGTCATTTCCCTTAAATAGGAAACAGAAGAATCCCCTGCAATCCCGAGAAGTTTGAGCACTTTTTCATAAGTTAAGATTCATGACTACCAGAAAAGATTACCACTACTGATAAAAAATTTGGCTATGGTCTTCTTTTTTTCGATGCTTATGCTTCTTGGCCTTTTTTGTGGACTGGCGTCATCACCTCTGAAAACAGGTATCAGATACATTAACGCCCTTTCTAACTCCTCGTCCATGGTTTGCTGTCCTGGAGATACTTCACCCGGCTCACAAGGAGATTCAGTGGCTCCAAGAGCGGTGCCACCATGGCTATACCACGTTGAATGGATTTCAGTGGTTATTTCCTTTGAAATATGCAGGATGAAAAAGATTATTTCCTTGAATAACAATGCTTTGAATAAATTCAAATTGCAAATAAAATAGAAATATGAGGAAAAAAGGAAACTTACATCTTCAGGAGCCACGTAATTACACCAATCTTCATTTAATGAAGGTCTAATCCCCTCAGTGGTACCATGGTCTATCATTTCCTTCACCCACTTGGTGACAAGAACTAACTTATCAATAGAATATATGAGTATTTCCATCTCTTTAATGTAAGATCTCACTTCATTAGGGTTGTCCTTAAAATGGATGTCAGAAGAAGCCCAGAGATTCCCCACTCCAAAGATATGAAGCCCGTCGCATATGTCTATCCAGGCGGTTTCAGCATCACAATATAAAATCCTCTATGTCTGGACAACGTCTGGTCGTAAATATTCAGAATGTGCACCAGAAGGCCGCGAGGAGGGTCCTATAGTCTAGGACTTCAACTTCTTCCTAGCTCCTGTAATTACAGATAAAGGATGAGAAAATGAAACTTGTTGCTCTTTAAAATAATGGCGACTAAATTGCATCAATGATTTAACTCACCAGGAGTCGATAGAGTAGGTCTCTTGACTCTAGTAGGTATATTATATCTGGTATGAGGCCGCTTTGACGCATTTCGAGCCTTATCATCCCCATCGTGAAAATATGATGAATCAGCTCTGGGTGTGGAATCTGATGTTGAGGAAGAGTCACCTTCCAAATGAAGAGCTTATTTCTTAATGGTTCTATTCTTTATTCGTACCCGAGGGACTGACTGATTCAGTACCCCTTCCGGTTATGATTCTACCTAGCTCTCGACATACGATGTAGTCAATCGACTTGCCTCTCCAACAACTGGTAGGTCAAATAATGCCCCAATACTCTCCATAGATGACAACAACCATAGTTGATGAGCAACCATCGGATGCTGGTCTAACCTAACACGCACCAGAGGGGATACAATAATTTTCTGTAGACATTTGAATTTATGTGAGAATCTATATGGAGCATAGGCTTTGCATATAATTTCTCTGTCAATCCTTATGGCCAATGTACCATCTCTACATGCCATCATATATTCCCTTAACTCTAGGCTGGCTGTTCCATCATCAACAAATCACCCTGTTGGCGGATTTAATTAAGGAAAGAAGTGAAACTCCTTGAACATGTTCAGCCTTATTTTGATATCATAAGAATTGAGGGATAAGGGAGAAATTTAAGAAAAGGCCTGAAAAGACGACAGGAAAGAAATTCCAGGAACCTATACCCCACTTTGTACAACATATGTCCTGAAGTGAGTGGTGATCCATCCCCATAAAACTTGTAATGGTCCCACTATTCTTAGAGGAGACTTACCCATATAAACATGAATTAAGATCCTATGGATCTTTGCTAAAATTGGGGTGGCCAACCCAACCATCCTCCTTTCAGCCAGCTTGGCTGCAATGACAAAGGTCCCCAGCCTCACGCCTCCTTTCGAATCCAAAACTGGTAAAAGGTAAACACTGAGCCACAAAGACAAAAAGCCTGCCAGACGGGTCTTCGCTGGAATTTTCTGGTTCACTTCATACCCCCACCTATCAAACTCTCCTGCTTCCAAAATTGGCCAAAAATGTGCATGGAGCACCCCTCTTTACTGCTATAGTGAAACTAGTAGGACGAGTGCAGGAAGGACCATCCTGTTTCTTCTTAATAAGAAACATGTCCATCCACTCCTCTGGATGGATATGTTTTCTAGAGTGTGTTCTCTTTGTGTTGGTATTCTTAATCTTGTGGAAAATTTTCATTTACTCTCAAGCCAAAGCCGGAGTCTTCTCCGAATCATTCCAGGCCACCTTGGGGGGATGAATTCATCATACATATCTCCCAAAATTGGAGCCCCTAAAATCTTGTAGACATCCCACAAACTGATACCCAATTCTCCATGAGTCGGATGGAAAGAATTCGTTTTTTTGGCTCCAATGACTGATTAACTCCATCACGAAATAGTCATTTCTATAGACATATATCTACCCAGCCCAAATAGCTTCATATATTGCAGATCTCTTCAGATCATCGACAAAATCTACATAGTTTTGTGACACCCAATATGCCCACATCCAAGTCGGCTTCACACCTCCTCCAAGATGGAAATCCCAACTCTTTTTCCATCCCTTAGATTGGTCCATATGAGAATTCCAGAAAATAGAGGGATATCAATGCGGCTGAAAATCAAGATTGTGAGGCTTCATATCTGGAGCACATAGGATATGATGCAATATCAATGCCTTCTCCACTGTTCCAGCATTGGAAAATGATCTTGAAACTGTGAAATTTTCCGAAGAGAAATTGGTATAAGTCTGAAACCAGGAATGATGAATAATATTATTATCCTCTGGAACATTGACTCCTTGCACATGACCATGGCCATATAAAGGAAAATATATTCTCTGTGGGAAATTGGAATGATATTTCTTCAAGTACTTAGCCAAATACAGGAGAGTTCTATCACATATATCATAATATTCATGGCCGACAATGTTCATCAAATCATCTATTCTCTTGCTGGCTAACTCATCAGCTGATCCAATACTTTTGGGAGCCATTGAATCTGCACAAAGATCAAATAGAAAAACCTTAAGTAAGTTTGTTTTGTGAAATCTTGATTAAGTAAATAAAAAAAAGTGGCTAAGGAATTAAGGCGCAAAATTCCCAACTTGACGCACTAGTCAATCGGGTCGCTCAAGTTTTTCCGCCCTATTCATGACGCGCAAGTCAAATACCTTCTGTAGAAGCGTGACAAAAAACCAGAAGACTAAAGACCAAAAACTGGAGCACCTGTGCGATGAGAGCTCGAGTTGCCGAAAGTTGAATGAGTTCACGTGGGAATGATCTTGTATATATAGGCGATCCAGACCACCTGCACGCCCTACTTGCATGCCCCAACATTTGAGTTCCGAACTTGCACGCCACAGACCCTTGGTTCTCCGACTTTACCTCAGATCCAGATCCTCTTTCCTTTTCAAATCCAACTCTGAGGGGGGACTTTTGTTGATGCTCCTTTCCTTCACAGAGTCCAACGAATGGCAAAGAAGAATACCATAAGTACAAAGAGGTTCACCCTTTGAATAACATCAAAAATTGACAAAGGCATGGACTTGGAACCCATTTGGAGGGAGTCGTGCAAGTTTCCTGCGTGCCGCACAAGTCACTTGCGCGACTCCTATGGGTCACTCAAGTCACTTGCGCACCCTATTCTTTTTTTCTCCCAAGGTGCCCAGTGGCCTATAAATAGCCCATATGGGCCCCCATTTAATGGGAGAATTTTCTAAAACACAGATTCAAGATATGGTCACCCAAGTCTTCAACTCAACTCTTCCAAAAACTTCTAAGGTAACTTTTTACCTAGAATAGAATACTTGAAGGAGTAGGATAAGGCCTAAGTGTTTAGAATTCATCAAAACTTGAACTCCTAAGTGTCCAGACCTCCTTAAAAGTGGAAACAATTGCGCGCCGCCCTACCCTTTCAATGAAACTTGCACACCTCCCTTTTGGAAACATCTTAGGATAATATTAAAGGCTTGAGTTAAGTCTATCCCAAGTATTACCCTATAGATTCTTTGATGCCCAGGTGAACCCATGCCGCACAAGTACACTTGCGCGGCCAAGACTTGCACACCAAATGATTTGCACGACCATACTTGCGCGCCAACTTTATTTGTGTGCCTCTCTCCCGTTCACCTATCCTCTTCAAGATATTATCCCTCAAAAACCTTTTTTAAATCCATTTATGGAATGGTTCCTTTGTTGGATTCCTTATCTGAAAGGAATTATGTGAGAACCTCTCCCAAAACCCCGTGACTTACAAGATTTATGTCACCATTGTTAGAGGATTCCTATATAACCTCATCCTTTAAGATGAGAAGATCTTTTTATTTTGGGCCTCCTTCTCAGGAGTAAGACCCAAGTCACAAGTTCCCTTATTTTGGGACTCCTTCTCAGGAGTAATCCCCAATCACAATTTCTTTAACTAGGTCCTCTTTGTCAGGAGTATTCCCAAATATTAATTTATTTTTATTTGGGCTTACTTCTTAGGAATAAACCCCAATCATAACCCCAATCATCAGTCCCTTTTAATTTGGGCTTCCTTTTCAGGATTAAGCCCCGGGTTAAAACTCCAAATCTCCATAAAGTACAAATACCTTTATGGACCTTGTTCCTGGGCTTCCTTCTTAAAGTAATTCTTGGTCTTCATCTATTTGGTTAGTTATACATACTTAATCCCCACATCATTTCTCATGACTGCATTTTTCATGGTACCATCATAAAGTTTACTAATACCTCTTGTTTCTCACACCGAGCATGAATCACGTGAGCTTAGAGTATAAAAGTAGTCACGAAATCTCTTTTTGGGCCATTAACCATGCACAAACCCCATATTTATTTAGGAAAACTATGTGGACTTTGATCGCTGACTTAAAAATTGACTACATAGGAAGCCTTTATAAGGTTAAAGCCCATATTTCATTAAAACGTTTCCATCCCATATAACATTAAACTATATCCTGCATTTCAAACTATGTGGGTTTTGATTTCTTTTAAACAAGGATACGTAGGTAGCCCATCTATGGGTACGATCCCAAATCTAAAATAATCCATGTATTTCTGAATGACAACATACTTCAAGTTCCCCACTGAGTGGGTTTAAAACCAGTATGGTTATCATAATGACCAATAGATTTCTATACAATGTATTGAAGGACACCATTGACTAAGAATCTATAATAAATATAGATGATTCTCTATCTATGAAGAACCTAAAATACATATAAAAGATTCTCTAAATCCCATACATATCAATCATTGATTTCCAAATCTAAAGTAAAACTTATTTTCATGTTTGGTGAATTAATAAGGATTCATGAACATAACTTAAATATATAAGAGAGTCCCAAACTAGGTAATAATTCCCCCCAAAAATGTGTGATGAGCCTGACCTCCCATCCTATCGACCAATGAAAATTCTTAAGCCTCATCGGTCCATAACTAATGAGCACCTACCTTTGGAAAGTAGGTCCAAATTGATATAGAATCATTGGGTGTTTCCGGTTCTACGAATAAACCAGTTATAAACTGATTGGAAAGTTTGAACCTTAAAAAAACAAGGTCATCCCCATTTCTAGAAGAAACAATGCTTCTATAATGCTTATTTAGATAAGATCTTTACTAGAATTTATGTAACATAATCAGAACATAATCCAACATCTCAGGACCATGCTCCACATTATTCTAGATGAAGTGATTTTTGATTTCAATGTGATTTTTCCTAGAAATATAGACTAGATTTTTTATATGATTTAAAGAACTTGGATTATCATAATGAATACCAATCATAAAATTCACTTCAAACTCCCACATTCTCATAGAATTCAATAGGGTATTCTATCATTTATTAATTCACTCCACCTCAGTTAATCATTTCCATGAATTATATTTTTATTAGTATACAAAATCATGAGGTGGAACACATTTTTATTTTATCTATTGAAATCCAAATAATGAGAAAATACTCTCCCCCTTTGGTTATAAACTTCAGAGTATCACATGAGACATTATAGGTTGACATCCTAACACTACTAGGCTATGTCAATAATATGAAATTTCACCTTTGACTCCATTTTCCATATTTATATTGAATCTTTGATTTTTTATCACTTTTAAGACAAGGGTCATTTTTTATTGCTTCACACTATTGAAATATTTTAAGAAATTACCACATGGGATTGATTCATTGACCGATACTCTAAGTCTAATGAGTCAGAAATCTTGTAGGAAATAAGAGTTTAATCTAATAAAAATCAATTATTTCCTTTTCATTCAAATACTTCCATGGATTCTTCCAGTAATACATTCCTAAATTCTTTAGTGGACTCTCTTATCAGATAAGGATGTGTCACCTAAATTGCTTATCACCATGTATCGCTGAACACCACTATATTTTTTATATCCAAAAAATAGTGAGTTGATACCACATTGTAAGAAAAAAATATAATATTTAAATACAGGAATGTTTATGCTGATCCCCTAATCATTATTCCATCGATTGAAAAATAACACTAGAACCAAGGTATGATACCAAATGTTGAATATTCAGTGCAACATGGAACCACTGCATCATTCAAATATAACTTTGATAGATCTCCAGTTTTACATCAGGATTTTAATCATATAATCTCACTTTTACAAATCATAATTCTTCTAGATATATATTTGAAAGATACAGTTATTGTGTTGATAAAATTGTGAATCTAATACCATATGTGAATTTAATGTGTTTCTATTTTTCTTGTTGCATGTATCTCTATTCAACTTATTTACTCATTCCATTTCAGCAAACAAACACACACCACATAGATAATATCTCATCATTCATACTACCGAACATATAGTAGATATTAGAAACATTTAACACATAGGGATAAGTGTACCATTGGAATAAAAAAAGGATTTTGGCCAATCTTGATGGACTAACCCTTTAATATTTTCTTGAAAAACACTATAATATTTTTATGTTTTTTACAACTACCAATAAAATTAAAATATTCTATCCATATAACAAGAATTTCTTTATCCATAAGCTCAGTCTTCTTTTGAGGTGTTGATTTTTTAGGCATGGTCTTTTCCAGGATTTTGGGTTTAAATCCACTAGTAAAAATTTATTTCTTTGATTCTCCACCATCATAGCATTTTTTAGGATTTTTCTCTGATTATGAATCATTCCACTAGTCATATATTTTTTCTTCATCCTCCATTGGATACATATTTCTATTTCTTTCTCTTATTTCCTTGTTTTATGATACATGAATTTGTGGAGGCATTATTTTTTCATTTTTTATTTTATCAGTTATCTAAGTCACCTTTCTATTTCATGTTGGGGTGATTATTTCACTAAAAGTACATTATTTTTTACTTGATAATAGAACAAATCCACCATTTTTATAATTTTATTCACATTATTTCCAACCAAGTTGATGTGATTATAATAGAGGAGCTTCTTGGAATTCCATTCACTGAGATCCTTTTGTTTCATCCAAATATGTAAACCAATTTTACAACTTAGATGGTTGTATCTAGTAGAGTATTTCTTGTTATACACCAAAATATTTGGGGATATCCTTTTAAGTTCATTTTCCTTCCACACATTATTTGAGCTACAATATCTATTTAAATACCCATGATTAGATCATATAAAACAACTCTTGTTAAAAACATACCTCACATCATCATTTCTATACTGAGATGTTAATGCATCTAGGGTTCTTCTTATGAAATTGATAACTCAGGATTCTTGACACATAATCATGGAATTTCCCTATCTTCATCAATACTATCATTTGATTTCTACTTTCTTCTAAGAGATGTATCTTTATAGACCTTTTAATAATATTCTTCTTATTCTCAAATTTAGCAATATTTTTTTCTTCACAATATGAAATATACTCCAAATATTCAAAATTAAAACATGAAATGGGACCATTCATCACATAGAAATATCACATGTTGTCAAAAAAATTTATTTAAGTCATTTTAGGTATGTTTCCATCACCTATAGGATGTTTCCTTTTTGGTGAAATTTTTATGGATATTTTCCTCTCATGTATGTGAGAGGGTTCATCATATTTAATACCATATTATCACAAACTTTATAGTCCTTAGGATGGTAAAATAATTTCATGTTTGTCGTCTAAAATAAATTATTTTCCTTTCATTTCATTATTGACTTCTGAAGGATAGTAAAATAATAAATGAAAAGCATCCTTCAATTTTGGATTTCCTGTTGCATCATATTTCTCAACTTATTTTGTCACGAACCGAATCTGGTCGCCATCAAAACTAGCACTCAACCCAGCCCTCAACAAGGCCCAAAGGGCGTTCTCGATCCCCATGGGCTGGCACAAGTTCCTGGGTATCATAAAATGAAAATTGGGAACAATTTACCCGAGTTTATAAACTTAAAACAACAAAAGAATCCAATAAAAAAATCTGGATTTTTCAATCCAAACAATCTTTTACAAAAAAATCAGAACTGAATTACATATTTTAAAAAAACTCAAAAATACTGTAACAAAGGTACAAAACCAAAAGGGAACAGCCCAAGAACCCTCATGGCATGGGGCACCGCCCTCAAGCCATCTCCATAAGACTTCACCACCAAGGACCTTCTAGAAACCCGAACCACTGGAAATAAAAACTGTACCCAACCTGCGACAACAAAAATAACCAAGTCTACTTACACCAAAGGGTGTATGTATGGTGTGAGACAAAGCCCAATAGGATTACACCACTAATATATTCCATGTGATAAATATTTAATGATGAAAATAATGCAAGTTTTCAAATACATGAAATGCTAGTTACAATTTCCAAAAGATGCAACATTAAATAAAAATAGTTTTCAGGTGGGCTAATTTAAAGAATAAAAACTTTTAAAATAAATACCAATGAAACTAAATTTTACAGCCACTCATACCATATGCCTATGGTAAGCACAAAATATATAGTGAGCATAAGCAATGAGAAATAACCCCTAGGCACTATCTAGCTATGGGTCCCAGGTACCTCGTATCTCGGTGAGAGTAACCATCACAAATATCCATTCTCGTGAATGAGCCACTACTAGGGAACATAACCATAACCTAGTGGTCCCTAATCATCATCATAGTTTAGTTAGAGTTGTAAGCCTCAATCTTTCTAAATGAAACTGAGGCCAAACCCCACAGATTCACTAGCGTAATAGTATACATCCACCCACCTAGATACTCGAGTTTTCCCTTTGTGCTAAAAAAAGTTCAACAAGTTAATGAATATAATTTTCACATGGAAATATAATTTCCATATCATAAATTCACCAAACCGCCCACATGTATACAACACAGGCCACAGAAGTCCCCTTTTCATTCAAATTGATTTTGAAATCCGACTCACACAAAAATAGCCCACAACACTTTTCACATTTCTTTAATACTTCCACAAATCCCTTAAAATTTTTATGAATCTATTACAATATATTAAAACTATCATAACAGCACACTCACTTGTTATATAATACCCTTTTTACCTTAAAAATCATTTTATCATCAAACGTACATGAAAAAACCCACAAACAAGTTTCGCTCCAACATCACAATTTAATAAAACATTTCAGAAATTTACAAAACATTCAAAAAATGTTTGACATATTAAAACATCACTTCACCTTTAAAAACACTTTAATAGGTGAACACACATACCAAAAATTAAATATTCACCCTTTTCCTACTTTGTCTAACCAACTAAAACATTTACAATTTTCATAAAAAGAACCCAAGTGGTTTAAATATGTCTTGCACAAAAAACCCATTTCAAAACCACTATTTAAGACCAAAAACCATACCAATTCCTATCCAAAACAGAATTGGAATCCCTAGAGACATTTATAAAACCACTTTCAAGTTTTATAAAATCACCTTGAATAATACTACAAAAGATCCAAATGAAAACCAACATTTTCATAAAATTCTCTCAAGAAGTATAACAATGTTTTACACATAAAACCGATTAAAAAACCCCAATTTTAGGCCTATGTTACACTAATAAATTACCAAACCATAATTTTCAGGCCAAAAAATATTTAGTAAACTAATTCCATATGTTATAAAATACACCCAAATAATACCCCATGAGTAACTCATGAAAACACCCAATTTCAAGTTAAAATGCACCTATAAAATTAAACACTTAACAAAATAAATCATAAACTGTTTTCACACCACACCCAACGTATTAGGAATATGAAAAATGAGTAAATACAGAAAGATAACTCATCAATAATTGTTTACACATGGAACCACCTACTGAAAGTTTCAAATCCCTCAAAACTTGGTGCGAAACATCAACCGCACCGCCACCACATCACAAGGAAGATAAATCCAGCCCTAGACCACCATATTTAACAAAAAAGACACCAAATCAAAAAATAGGTTCAAACCCTAACTTCTAGACATTTTAGAACATAATGGAAGAGGGAGGAAGCCCTAAGGAGAAGGAAGAAATTGAAGAGAGAAACACTTACTCAAAACAATAAGGAATAAAACAACCCAAAATCCACCAGTATCTAAATTTGAAAATATCCAAACATTCAAGGGAGGTTCGAACAAGGATGAGGAGATCATGTAGAAACTAGAATGTGGGAAAGAGTAAAAATAGAAGGAGTTATGAAAGGATCAATTTACCTCTCCAAATCTAGGCGATTTCTAAAATCTAGAGAAGTTTCGACCAATTTTTTGATTCCATTGAGCTCCAAATTGTTGGAGGAGATAATGGGGGATTGCCTTAGGTAAGTGGGCTCGGGTGAGACTTGGAATCACCGAAATAAAGTAGATATTGAAGGAGATATTAAAGAATTAAAGTTATTTTTAATGCAGAAAATGGGCTTTCGGGATGACCCAATCCCTTAAATAAAAACCCATATCCACCATGATTATGGATTCCTAAATGGTCCAAATTAATATGGTGGTGTTAATAGGTAAGGGTATGAAAATTAGGAATTAGAATGGATGAAAAATGTTGAAAAATGAAGGAGTTATAAAGGAATCAAAATTTATTTTTAAATCTGGAATTGGGCTCACGGTTTGACCCAATTCATGAAAACTCACCCATTCCTCCATAAAAGCTTGGAAAACCCCAAAAAAAAGCATGAATGGAAATTAAATGGAATTTAACTTTAAAATAATTCATTTATGTTATGTATTTATTGAATGATTCAAAATTTTCTCCCAATTATTGAATCTTCATGTCCAAAGATTCATGTTAATCATTAATTTATCTCATGAGAGTCTTCCCAGTAATCAAATCATATTCCAATTTTTGGTAGAGCTTATCAACTATACCAATTTTTTCCATTATTTTAAAATTAATCTTAGAAACATAATATTTAATTCACCCATTCTCTTATTATAGCCTTTGATTCTCATGTACCAATTTTAACATGTGTATAGTAAGATCATCATTTATGGATTCAAAACACTAAATTATTCTGTGTATATATTCTTTCTTTTATCATAATATTTGAGTTTTTCCAGTGCTTCAGCATTGGAATCATTATTCTCCCTTCTATTTATTGCCACATAAAAATGACTTTTATTTAAATCTATTATCTTATTGACTTAAATTTAATGAAATTTGAAATAAATATCTTTAGAATCATTTTCTTCTTTCAATTTTTGATATAATTCCATTTTTTACATGGAAAACTTCCACATTTTTCCGTCTTGGTATTTATTCATCATAAGTAGATCCAAAATCAGTTAAAAAATCAGGTTCTTCCTTAATTTATTGAGCATCATCGAATGAATAAATAGTTTTTTGTATGATTTATCCAAAACAATTTTGATTATATTACTAGTTTACTTCAATTGAATCAAACTCTATCCACAAACATATCCAAACTAAGAAATTTTACCAGAATTATGATTTTAATTTTAATCTTTTCCCTTTTCCATGACTCGCCAAAATAAGATGAGAATAAAACTTAAATTTCAAAAATAGAATAAATAAATTAGAATAAAAAAATAAAACAAAAAAATCCATCCCTATGATACCAATTTTTACGCATAAATGGGGCTTAGATACCCTAATAGGGGTGAATTAGGGTATGGATATTCTTTTTAAAATTCATTCAGCCCACTAGATCTTGACCTCTTTATTATAAGGGTCACTTAATTTTATCTCTAGTATTTATGTTGATATTTTTATTTCTAACTTAATCTAATAATGATGCATAGAAAATAAATAAATAAAGAAAGTATAAGGTCTCACAAATTTTTACTTGGTTCACTCTCACTGGGATATGTACAAGGAGAATACAAAGGAAGTGCACGAATTAAATAAATCTGCTAAAGCTCACTACCATTATAAGGTTTGTGATAGATCAATTCTATGACCGAGCTCACTACCTTGCATGATTTAGGGACACCCCACTACTTCATAAGGGACACTCCTTTAATATTTCCTTTTATGCGTCACTTCTATTCACTACTTGAAAAATAACCTATACCCAGGGTTCAAAACTGTGGGTATAGTCTATACCCACGGTTTTGGGAACTGTGGGTATATCCTATACCGACGGTTTTGGGAACTGTGGGTTCCGGAGGCGTCGGGATTAGTTCCAAAACTATACCCACGGTTTTTCGAACTATGGGTATATTTTTTTCCCACCATGTAAAAGACTCATCCATGGTGTCAAAGTCCGGTTTTAAAACTGTGGGTAAAAATAGTGAAAAAATGTAGCCATAAAGTATTGAACCAACGACGTCCCGCGACCTGCACCTACATTTCAACACATCTCACCACTTCAACTATGCCATTTATATTAATATATATCTACATTTTTAAATATATATTAATCTTTGACCGTATTACAGAAAAAAGACATGGCAGGTTTCGAACCCACGTCTGAATCAGTGAGCTTCCAGCACTTAACTAACCAAGCTGCTTCGACTACACCTATATATATCTGCATTTATTATAATATATTAGTCATTGTCTATGTATTCAAAAAAAGATTCTAGCGAGATTCGATACCTCAACCGCTGGAACAAACATGCAACACCTCACCAACTAAGCCACAGAACGAATATATTTATATATTTCTATCAACCTAAATATATTAATTCCATCCGTGGGTATAGTATGGAAAACTGTGTGCATAGGTTTTCTTGCCAAATTTTCTTTTTTCCTGTGCATTTTTTTTCTTCCATAGTGTGGGAGAGCTATCCCGAGGGTTTTAAAAAACCAAGGGAATTTTCCTTTGAAAAAAAGATCTATCCCCACGGTTTTGCCAAAATCGTGGGGATAGAGTTTTTTTTGAAGTCCTATACCCACGATTTTGGAAAAACCGTGGGAATAATACTTGAAATAAACACCTACACCCACGATTTTGTGAAAAACCATGGGTATAGGTGACCTATACCCAAATTTTTATAAAACAGTGGGTTTAGGTTCCCATGCTATATATATACCCACAGTTTTCCTAAACTGTGGGTATAGAGAACCCCTATACCCAGGATTTTTCCCAAAACCATGGGTATAGGTCTATTTTATAGTAGTGATTTGAAGGGATCAAATTCTTCATCTTCCTTTTATCACTACTTCAGAAAGGATTCATACAGAGTTTAATGTCACATAGGTCCCTTTATCATCAATATTGAATGCATACTCAAATTTAGGTTGATTATTTGTTTAATTTATTTCTAGGTTTCTCCTTCAATTATATAAAATCACCTTGATGAAACACTTCTACTCTCCAAATACCAAGAAAAAAATTCTCTTTATTGTAGACATTACAATAAGAAATGCATGCTTTAAAAGTATCTCTAATGGATTCAAGTTCTTGTTTTCAATACCTTAGATATAGTGTTGAATAAACAATTACTATAGTTATTTTCAAGTGGTATTAATCTTATTATTTATTCTTTATCTAAATTTAGATATGACAATGTTATTTCCCACAGATTAATGCTGGTGTGTATGTCCTTATGCAATACCCTATTATGTTACCCCTACACGAGTCCCTATCATGTAACTCCTTGTGTGTGATCCTAGAGTGTAACTTTATAAGTGAGATCCTAGAATGAATCCCTTGTGTGAAATCCTAGTGTGAAACACCCTGCACAAGATCATATCATGTAACCCCATGAGTGAGATTCAGGCATCTAACCCTTGCACGAGACACTATTATACTATTGTGAATCGAAAGACTCTGTTATGTTCTCATGGATTGCATGGATATATTCTTTTCATGCAGATCATGATAATTTATTCTGTTCTCAAGGATCAAAAGACTTTATTATGTTTATGTGGATCACAAGTCTTTATTCTTTTCATAGAGATCACAAGAATTTGTTCTATTCATGAGGATCATTTGACTCTAGTGTAAGACCTTGTTTAGGTTATGTGTATCGTGTGACATCAATGGGATTTACTATGAATGAAAACACCCTGTGTGAAATTATCTTTACAAAATACATCATGATACCCATTTACAATAATTTTTTTTGATTACACAGATCACATGATTCTAGTCAAAGACAACATTTTGATCATGTGAGACATTTACGAGATGTCAATCATGTATACTCCATCACTTCATGTGAAACCCTTCTCTAGAATTTTATTAGGATAGATTATTTAATAAAAAAATTTAAGCCTCTTATGGATGATTCAGTGGGTATTTATAGGAAAATTTCCACCACCTTAACACTATAAATCGCAGACAACTATTTGTTGCACTACCTTAATAGTCAACATCATGCACTTTGTGTTTCACCTACCCCATTCCATATGAACTTTTCATGATCACCTTCCACATGTCACAAGTGATTTGCCCAATCATTTTTATTGTATTTTAGTGTGTTGAATGATACCATCATGAGATCTAATTATAATCTTGTGGTCAGTTACATTTTCTTCCAGTGCTTCACGAAATCCCATCAAGGGATCCAGTAACAATCATTCACTTCTCATGATCCCATCATGATCCAAATAAAATCATGTTTCTAACTCCATTATCTTACCGAACTTGGCATGACCTCATCATGAGATCCAAATACAATCATGTGGTCATGTGATTTTAAAACTACTGCGAGATACCTCTGTCATTTCCATCTTTCTTTTCTTCTTATGCATCTCATGATCTCTCTATGAGATCCTCAAACAATCATGCGATGTTGTTAGGTTCTTTTCATGATCCCTATATGATATACTCTCATAATAATGTGTTTTATTTAGTATCTTTTCAATATATAAATGTGATATGTTTTTAAAATCACATGTGATTTGAGTGAACACAATGTAAGGTCCTAAAACTATCATGTGGTGCTTCGCGAGATCAGTTTATACGTTCAAACTTTGTGAGATCACACATTCATGCTCCATGAGATCAGATATTTTTGATTCATGATATGAGGAATATCATGAGCTGTGATATCATACATTTTGTGCTCTATAAGATCATACATTTTGTACTCCATGAGGTCAAACATCTTTCACTATGAAATATCATACATCTCGCATTCGATGATATCAGGCATTCATGTTCTGTGAGATTAGAAATTTGTTCTTTATGAGATATGAAAGTTCTCTATCATTGATATTGACAATTAATTCTCACTTTTCAACCCTCCCTTTTCAACCATCTGTCATCAAAAACATCAAAACTATTAGACAAACACAATCAACCCAAAAAACCACTAAGAGGGGTTTTTCCAACAAACATCCAATAAAAAGATTAGTAGAAAAATGAAGTATGACACCTAATAACATGGGTGAAACCCATAAAATTACTAGGTTTCTCTTTAAAATTATTTTCAAAATTTTGTACTGTTGGAATATATTTAAGAAAAAAATATATTTTAGTTGAAACAAAAAATATTATAGATGCGGTTTTCAATTAATTCATAGAATTCAGGTCCTAGATATAGAATGGTTTTCAATGAAGTCACATAAATGTTTCATGATAAAATTGATATAATTTTTTATTTTTTATACATATATGTTATTTTTAGGTTGCTATTTCTTTTAATATAATTTAAATATATCATATTATTTTACTCTTTCGTGTGAAAATTGTTTTGAATAACCTTGGGACCTTTGGAAACGAGTTTTGAGATGTTTAGTAGGCTTTGTAAAATTAAACTATTTGAACACAATAAGTTAAGGTTGATTACGAAATATGAAATATTGAGTAGATACAACTAATGGAATTAGGAACTATGTTGATAGAGTGTAATTCATTTTCTCTCTATTTATGGTTTTTGTTATTAAGAGTTATTTTTCTATGTATTTATAGACTGTAATCATACTATAGTTTGAAACATGGGAAATATTTGTCAACAAACTAGTCATAATGATAATGATAAATAGTAATGAATAATTCATCCATTTGAAATAATGGTTATTGATTTGAATAAAATGTTTTCATCACATGGATTTTGGGTGTTAGAATAATACTATATTTTTTTCACTTGTTTGAAGTTTCCATTGAGGTTAACTAATGTAATGATTTAGTGGTAGTGATATATAAATAAGTATCATATCATATGGTTTTAATATATATGGTAATATTTAGATTTATTTTGATGGTTTGGTAAATGATGATTCATAGTTCATTTTTTATAATAGTGAATAAACCAAGATCATTAGTGAACAATAAAGTTATATTTATTTTCAAAAATATAGGTGAAAAAAGTCAATGTTAATTATGAAAATTATTGAAATGGTCACATAATGTCTAAGAAATGTGCTAAATGCATTAGGAAAAGACAATTTGTTTTCTAAAAAATATGAAGTGAAGATGTTTTGACGTTGAAATGTTTTTTAATTTATGATTGAATTCCAAGATTTAAAAAATGAAGAGAAAAATAGTTTGTTTTGATTAAAAATGAATAGAATTGATAATTTTATAACCATAAATAAGGAGATAATATTTTTCACACCATAAGTTTTTGTAACAAATTTCTCTTTGAATAAATTTGAGTTATTTGGTAGATTTCATTATATGAAACACTTAGTTTTATAAACCAAAATTTAAATATAAATATTTAATTATAACCATTGTTACCTAGCCATTAAAATTGGTTGCATGAATAGGAATAAAAATATTATTAAAAAACTGTATAATGGTTTTATATAATCTAAATAAATTGAAAAATAATTAATATATTTTAAATAAATAAAATTTATGCTTAAGAATTTCATTTTAATTAGGATTGATTTTATTACATTTTGTGAATAAAAATTATATTTAATTTATTCTAATATTAAAAATTTTATTTTATAAAATAAATATAATTTTTGAAATCACCATATCAAATTAAACTTAGGGTGAAATTTTGTGATTTTTCTAAAATGATTGTTTTATTAGTTAATGGTGAAAAATACAGATTTTTCAAACACATTCACTAATTTTCATTAAATCAGGTAATTTAAAAGTCTTATTATATGGTGAATATGGTATTAAAGTGACATATTATCCATTTTTTGTATAATAATCTAATTAATTCCATTTTAATTATCAATATTGATGATTTTTTATAAGTTAACTTTTATGGTTTAAAAATATTTTTTCTAATTACTATTTACATTGAATTTTATAAATTTATATTAAAATAGTTTTCTTCAGTATACAAATTTTGAATCTTGGCAAATGGGTAGAATATTTGGAATCATAAGGGTAAAATTTTATAAATATCTCCCTTTTATTTTCACACATTATGAGTAGTTACCATGGTAAAATTTATCACTTCAGTAAAGGGTAAATATGGAAATTAAAGTCAAAAAAATGTAACAAGGAATTAGAAATAAATAAAAAACTTTCATTTACCATATTTTATGGGTTGTGTTCATTAATTTTCCACAATGTATCGAATATATGTACACTTGGTGGCATTTTGATTTGATTATGACCTTTATATTAATTTGAGAATATAATAAATAAAAAATTTCATTCTCTTGATTTTAATATTTATAATTTTATTACATAAGGATAAAAAGAGGTTAAGTTAATTAAAAAATTTTTATTTGAATTATAAGTTAATTGTTTTTATCATAGTAATTTATTTGTAATTTTTAGTGATTCAATAATTACCATAGATGTTTACATAATGCAGACACAATATTTTTTCAATTTATAGAAAAATGAAATGAATTATATTAAATATATTAAATGTAATGAAATATGGTATAATTATTATTTTCCAAGAATTTTAAAGATTAATATAAATAATTTTTTATTTTGTAGAGGTTTATGTTCTAATTACACTATTTTCATGTTTTTTTTCAAAGTAAAATTATGTGAATAGTTATTAAAATGACATTAATAGTATTCCTATGATAAAAATAGTTTATTAAATTATTAAAAAATTATAAAAAAACTTCAAATAGGATAATTATGATGATAAATGATTGAAAATTTCATCTCTTTGTCATTTATGATACAATTTTTAACTTATTTGTAAAATTATATCCCTTTAATATAAAAAAGTAATTACAACAGTTGCGATTAAAATTGGTTAACCAATGGGATAAACCAAAGAATATGGTTTACAATAACCCCAAAACCAAAATAAATTTCAAATTTTGATGATATTTATAGATTATAATCTATTTTTATTAAATATTTTTCCATTTGGAATCATTTTCCTCAAGAATGAATTAATTTAATTTTAATCATTTTTTAATTCAAAGTGTGTCCTTTCCATACCTTATAAAAGGACACCACTTCCCTCAATTATTTACACCACATTAAGCCATATAGATCAACCAAACCCAACCCATTTATATTCTAAAATAATTATATAATTTCTAGAGGTTATGGTATTACCAAATGATCAACCCTAGATCCCTTAATTGGAGTTTTAAAGGATGTTTATCAAAGAAGAGGTTGTTATATTTACCAACACCTTCGAATTAATTTCTTCTTCTACTTAATATAATTATATTGTGACAATCCTAAAATAATCAACAAAGTATCATAAATATTGTGATATGTTTTTATGATTATGGTAAAACTATTTTCAATCTATTTTCTATCATATTATAAGTGAAAACATCACTCATGTGTTCGTTCAACTAACTGTCTCCACAAAGCGGTGTAATTTGTTTTTTGTCACAATTTTAATTGGTTATTTATAAAGATTTAACTAATGAGTATATATTATATTTATTAAATAAATATTGTTATGTAATTATAATATAATATCTATCTTTTTATACATTTGAATTCTTGGGAAAATGATAATGTTTATCATGCGTATGTGTGGACTACCACCTTCACAAAGCGATGATATTCATTTTTCATTTAAGAATAAAATGGATGGTGATAATGATAGATTAAATTAATATATATATTATATATATTATATATTAATTATTATATAAAATTGAATTATTATCTTTATTTTTTAATTTTTGTTTTTCAAAAATTGAAAACATTGTTCAAGCATACGTATGACCTACCATCTCTATGATCGGTGTAATTCATTTTTTCAACATATATTTGTTGACGATGATTATAAATATTATATATTCAATATATATGATATTTATATCATGATTATAATTCTTTAAGATATGAAACCATGAAAAAGATGAAAGGAACAAAACTACCAAACCAAAACAGACATGAAAAATGAGAAAACTATCACTCAGAAACCAAACTTTAATTAATTTTTATTAATAAAAGAAAATTGAAATGTTAAGATTAAATATTATATAATTTTAAATATATGAGTATGGTTATTTAATATGTTTAGAACAAATATATATTTACTATATAGTATTTTCAAACATTTACAAAGGTAGTCGGACCTGACGTAAGTGCTATTAATCTCAATATTGTTTCGTTGAGACATGTTTCATGTTATGAAACTATTTATGTTTATGAGGGGTATATACTACCAATTTTAAATTATATATCATTTATTATTATTAATTAATTTCATTCAATGTTAAAAATCATATTCTTTATTCCTATTTATTTTTATTTTAAAGAAAACAATGTGGTAAGGGTTTGTTTCATAATCTCATCTTTATTACGAAATATTTATGTTTTAGTCTTTATTGAGGGAATTTTTAGATATTTGTATCTTAAGTTTAATATATTTTATTCCACTATGTTTATTTAAATAAATTACAAGTTTTCATTTCATTTACCTCTATTTATGCACTCAAGATACTGGAATAATATTTTTAAGGAAATCCGACATCATTTTTCTACTCAGTCGAGAATATTTATCTTACTTATTAATATTTTCCATAAAATGTTCAAATTTTTTTATTAATATTATATAATTATTTATTAAATAAATTTTTACCCATTTTTAATTTCTACATTTTTTTAAAACTAATCTTTTTGTCTTATTATGAAAGAGGTACATTTTGACGTTTTACTGAAATTGTGAAAGGAATATTTGTTCTAATGTACTCAGTATAAAATTGATTTACCATTATTATAACTACTAAATGATATTAATATTATGTTACTAGTTTCCATGATTATTTTCAAATATTTTTTTTCTCTAATATTTTGGAACAATTTTTTTTAAATTTAATTCCAAATGGAAAATGGTATTTTCCTCAAGAATGTTTTTCATAATCATTTTATGGTATTTATATTCATAAAAAAATAACCATTTTATTATCCAATAGGTATATTTTTTAATGATACCATAATTATTATTTATTAGGTTAGTTTATGATCAGTTTTATTGGGGAAATTATTTACATTTTTAATTTTTGTTTGTCTAGTACAAACATGTTTTGAATTTTAAAGAATATTTATTAAGTTGTACAATTTATTGATATGATGAATGCGTTGGACTTATTAAGATATGGGTTGGGTGTACAATTACATATCCCCTCGATTCATAAGTTTTTATCATGATAAGAATCAAGTTATGTATTTGGATTAGGTTTTTACCATTTTTGTAAGATGTCAGGGCACAAGCCCTTGATTGTATGTTTATGATGTATTTTCATGAGGCCTCTAGAAAATTTTTGCAGATGTCCCATGATTTTAATTCCATGATTATAAAATAATTTTTTGATTTTTGTTTGATTATTCTAATAATTTTCATATTCATGGATATGTTTCAAGCTCATATGACTATTTATATGAAATTATATGATCATTATTTATTCCATTCATATTATTCTTTGTGATGAATTTGTTTATTAAATGGAATTTGTATTAATTTATTTATCTTCCCAAATTTATTATACCATATTTATTCAAGATAGATTCTATTGTGTATAAACCATACTAATAATTTTAACTAAACTTTAATTTTTTTACTTTCCCTAGGATGATATGAAGTGTATTATGTTCTATATGCAAGGGCTTGTTAGAGGGAAAAATGATTTTCTCAAAGAAAATATTGGGTTGTATTATTTGTTTTCCAATGTAATGTGAGATTCAAGTATGTATCTAGTTTACTAATTAAAATGAAATATTCAATCCTTTGGGATGTGATATCTTGTATTTAATGCTAATGTAATAATGTAATCACCAACTCTGGGCCACTAGGGTCAGGGTCACTACAGTTGGTGTCAAGCAAAGTTTAATGAAAAATTTGGGAACTACATTTTTGAAAACATATTTTTGGAAATATAACCGTATGATTGAATTAGAGGATAATTATAAGTATAGGATTATATCTTAATGTTTTCTAATGTATATATTATGGGATTTTTTGAGAAATTTATCCTTGGTATGGATAATATAAGTGTAATTGGTTTTTGAATTGATTCATATAGGGGTAATAACCTCAAAAAATAGTTGGTCGAATATATATCAATCATTATTAGGTGGTACAATAATTTTCCCCTTTTTGAATGCCTAGTTTGACACTCCTAAGGTATATGCTTGGGTAAATTAACATTTTCTTTATGAAACATTAAGATGAATGTGATAATGGAATATATGGAAACCCTTGATATTACATAGTGATATTAGAAAAACCTAAAGTTTCTTAGGTTGATAATTATAAGGTTGATCCTAAGTTTAATGGTATAGATACACCTTTTGAATTTTTATGTGACGGGTGTTTAAAAATATTAAGGATATTTTGAGATACATTTTTTGGAATATAACTGTTTGGTTTAGTATATGTTTTAATGAAAAGGTTATTTGAGGAATAATAATTTTATGCTTTTTAAACATAATATTAATTTTACTAATAACCTTTAGTGTTAATATGATCATTTTTTTTATTTTCATTATTTTTAATTAGGATAAAAGAGATAGTACATTCTGTGGATATATCATATAGAAAACCATGGGATTGAAACGTGATTTACTGACTAAGTGATTAATGTGAAATAAACTATATTGGGAATATTATATGATTAAGGTAAAACTAATTTTAGGAATGAGGAATTTTTTATTTTATGGAATAATATATGATCTTATTATATATTTATGGTGATTCATGACATTTATGGAAATTATTCACTTATTATATGGAGTTTATGATTAGGGTATATATATTTTTGGTATACACCCTTATGAGTGATAGATATTACTTAGAGATAATATTTAGGATGATACCAAAAAAATATATGGTCACATCCTTTGGATAATTGGTATTTGAAGTTGTTTATTATTATTTTGTTTGTTTCTTAAGGTTAAGTTGAACTATGGGTGTTAATGTTAAGGTTTTCGATATTAATGTAATATTACAAAGTATAAAGATTTAACTATATTGTCTAACCAATGATAATAATTTTGATTTTGGTAAATATATAATTATGGAAGGAATATATTATTATAATTTTTTGGATTATTTGATCATTTAGAATCTAATTTTAGTGCTTTAATTATGAAAACTTCACCTTGGATATTTATTTATTAGAGTAAGAGATGAAGTTGAAATTTATCAAAGCACAACCAAAGGATGAAATTATGATTATGAAATAGAAGAAAATTATGTAATTACATTTCATCATATTATCTATCAAAATTGTAAATGAATCCCTAAAAATTAGGAAAATAATCCTATAATAAAAAATTTAACCTTTTACATTCATTTTTTATGATTTTTTGGTCTTTTTACCGCATACTGAATTATGGTTTTGTGGTAATTAACTTTCTCTTAATTGTGTTATCTATCAGTATATATTAGACCTTAGAATTTAGTTTTCTCATCTATGTATATAATTAAAATTTCACAAAAAATTCTCCTTATCCGGTAACCATATTATGTATCATATTAGGTATCCATTATCCTTGCCACTCCCCCATTTTGATAAAAGTTTTATAATCCTTCTATATGATATGGGTATTTAATAAATTTATTTCAAATATTTAACCTTTGATAGACAAGATGAAATTATTTTGGAATAATTTATTTAATTAAGGAATAATGTAACAACTCTAGATTTTATCATCTATTTCTCTTTAAATAAATCTTATTTCTCTAATATCTTTCTTTATATAGAAAAATGTGTTTAAATGAACAGTTTATTATTATTTAAACATTATTGTTGTTACCTAAAAAACAATAATTTAAGTATTAAAAATAATAAAAAAATTATGAAAAATAAGTATAAAATTTTTATGTATTGAAAATTAATTGATAAATAAATACCCAATTTTCAGTAAATTTATTTTAATCTTTAGAAATGCCTTTATATCAAAACTACTTATATTACATTTTGTACATGTACATTACAATTTATTTCTGATAATTTTAAAAAATATATTTTAGAAAAATAAATATAATTTTTAAATAATCATACCAAAATAAACTTATAGTGATATTTATTGTATTTTTCTGAAATGAATGATTTTTCAGTGAATAGTGAAAAATAAGGACTTTTCAAATACTCTTGTTTATTTTTATTAAGTCAAGAAATATAAAAATGAAATTATATTTTTTATTTAGTATTAAAGTTAATTTTGATCAATTTTATTTATTATAATCTAATTAATTTCATCTTAATCTGTAATATGCATGATTTTTATATAAGTTGAATTTTCTTGCTTGAAAACGCATTTTTTGAAAAACTATTTTCCATTACATTTTGTAAATTTATGTTGAAATTTATTTATTTCACTTATATATATTTAGTATTAAATAATAGAAACCATATTTAGAATCATGAGGATCATATTGGGTAAATTTTTCAATTTTGTTTTTAGGAATTATGAATAATAATCGTTTTATAATTTATCACCTCGGTAAAGGGTTAATCCGAAAATTAAGGTTGAAAATAATGTTATAAGTGATTAAAAATATATCTAAAACATTAATTAATCCTATTATATTAGTTTATTTAATTTATTTTCATACATTTATCTTATATATGGAAACTTGGTTCCTTTTTTCATTGATTATAAACTTTAAATTAATTTATGTAAAGAATAAATACATTATTTCACTCTCTTGTTTTAAAATCAATAAAATTTTAACATAAGGATAAAAAATGGTTGAGTTATGTTATAAAAAATTATGGTAAATATAAATTAATTTTTTATCATTTTATTTTAATTTTAATTTTTAGTGATTGAATAATTAACTTAAATGGTCACACAATGAGGACACATTGTTTATTCAATTAATAGAGAATTTAAATAAATTATGTTCAAAATATATAATTTCAAACAATTTTGATGAATTATTTTGTTACAAAAATTTAAAATATGAATATAACATATTATATATGTGTTAAATATTTATATTTGAATTCCACTAATTTTATTTTTTTTATCTAAGTCAAATTCATTGAATAGTTCTTAAAATGATATTAATAGTATTTTAAGAAAAATATATAAATAAATTGTTTAAAAATAATAAAATTCATGAAATTGGACAATTATGATAAAAAATGGTTTAAAATGGAATCTCTTTTTCATTTATGATCCAATTTTTACCTTACAAGTAAAATTATGACACTTCAATATAAAGAATTATTACCATGATTAAAATTATATTTAGTTAACCAGGGTGTTAAATCAATGATTAAGGTTTAAAATTGAACTAAAAACTATATAAATTTCATTGGATGATGATATTATTACCTTATCAAATTTTTATTTTAATATTTACCCATTATTAATAAAATTTACTTGAGAAAAAATTGATTTTATATTAATATTTTTTGTAATATCAAGTGTGTACTTTCCCTCAGTTATAAAGGGACATACATTACCTCAATTATTTTCACCAAATTGATCCATGTACATTTATATATACCTGAATTTATTTCTTATAATAATACTTATACAAGTTATATAGGTTATCATCTTCCCAAAAGACCAACCCTAGGCCCCTTATGAGATCTAAAGGAAATATACCGAAGAAGAGGTAATCAACTTAATCAAATTTTTAAAATTTATTTCTTATTATACTACCTATAAATATATTATAACACACCTATAATAAAAAATCCAAAATAATACATATACTTTTATGTTATTAGTATTATGGAAAAAACCTTTTTTATCTCTTTTCAATTTTATGAAGAGAAAAAAAGTTCTCATTTGTACACACTGCTAACCGTCTCCAAAAAGTAGTGTAATTCATTTTTCATCACATTTTTAGTTATATGGTTATAAATATGGATATAATGAATATATAATATATTTATGAAGTTGTTATTCTCATATAATTATAATATAATATTTACATTATTACCTTCAAATCTATTAAACAATTATAATGTCGTTCAGGCGTATATGTGGACTACCCCCTCTATGAATCCATGAGATCTGTTATTCATCCACGATTTACATAGATAGTGATAAGGTTAGATTTCATGAATATATATGATAAATATTATATAATAATTATTCCTTAATTGTTAATTATAACTTACCTTTATTTCATTACATCCATCAAAAAGTGAAAATAATATTCATGTGTACATACAACCTATCATCTCAATGAACTGTGTAATTCATCTTTTCTACCTCAAAATTTTATGAATGATTTTAAATATGTATGTAATGAATATATATAATATTTATATAATTATTATAATTCTTTATATTATGAAAAATGTAAAATATTAAAGGATGATGACTACTGAATTGAAACATACATGAAAATTGAGAAAGTTAAAAGTCATAAATTGTGATTTTAATTCAAATATATTAATAAATAGATTTTGAAATATTATAAGTAAATCATATATTTAATGATATATAATAATATGGTTTAATAATATATGAATAATATATCTATATTTATTACACATTAGGTTCAAACATGTATAACAGAATTCGTACCTGTGGTAATGATTATCGGTCTATATATTATTTTGTTGAGACAGGTTTGATATTATGCACTGATTTATGTTTATGAGGTGTATATAATTCCTATATGATATGTTATAAAATGTATCCTTCTTCATTCATTGTATTTTAATTTTCCACTCAAATTGTATCATCCAATCGGTTTTTATTTGAAAGTTACCAAAGTGGTAACAGTTTATCTCACAATCTCATCATTATTTAGGATTTTTTATGTTTAAGTATCTCATGAGAGAATTATTTTATCCCTCTATCATATAATAAATATATTTTATTCTACACTAGTTATTTCTAAACATTTAATTTTTTTCTTTCATTTTCCATAATTTAAGGACTTAATGTATTTAAATAATATTTTTAATGAAAAACAACATTGTTTTTTTCTACTCGATCGGGGATTATTTTATTATATTTCCACATTTTCCTCAAAATATTGAAAATAATGTTTTTATTTTTATCCAATGATTTTTTAAATAAATTTTTACCCATGCTTCACTTTTTAATTTTTTTTAAAAAGAAACTTCTTATCATTTTCCAAATGTGGTACTTTTTAAATTTTTACTAAAAATGTGAAAGGATTATTTGTTTTAACATACTTAGTATGAATGGAATTTACCACCATCATGATTGATGAATGATTTGAAGTATAATTTAAAAGTTTTGATAATTATTTTAAAACAAATTTTTTCCTAATATTAAAAAATATTTTTGTTTTTAAAAGTTAATTTCAAATTGAAAATGGTTTTTTCCTCAAAAATGTTTTTAATGATATTTTTATATTATTTATATTCTTCCTCAATAATAAAACTTTTATTTTCCACTAGGTATATATTGTAATGATATAATAATTAATATTTCTTTATATTATTTATGATCAGTTTGGCTTAAAAAATTATTGGCATTCTATTTGGTAATTATTCAAATACTAATAGTTTTTTATTTTATAAATGTTGTTTAAGTTTAATTATATATTTATATAATGAATGAATTGGACATTTGAAATTATTGGTGGGATGTGAATTACACAGTCCCTCAATTAATAAGTTGGTCTCATTAGAAAAATTAGGGTGGTTATTTTTCCAAGTCCTTACACATTTATGTAATATGTTATGGAAGAAGGCCATGATGGTATGTTAATTATGTAATGGTATAAGACCATGACTATAAATTTTCAGATGTCCTGCATTATGAATTTCATCATAATGAAATGTGTTAGTGATTTCCATGTTATTATTTGAATAGTTATGATATCCCTAGAGTAGTTTTATGCTCATATGATTATTAATACAAAATTATTTTCTCATCATTTACTACTTCCATATTATTCTTCAAACTCATGTTATTGAGTTAATGTAATGTTTTTTCGTTTATTCATATCCCTATATTGATTATTCCTTACTCAAGATAACTTATATTATACATATCCCTTATTGTGCATCTAAGATTATCCTTGTTTTGTTTCATTTTCTACAAGATTTAAGGAGGTGTATTTTGTTTAATATGAAAGGATATGATAGTGGGAAAATGGTATTCTCAAAGAAATTTTTGTGTTTTATTTTTTCCTTTCCAATGTAAATTAATATTCAATTATGTATATAGTTTACTAATCCTAGAAAAATATTAAGTCCTTGAAGATGAGATCACTTGTATCTACTGACAATGTAACAAAGTAACCATCGACTCTAGTCTATAGGGGTTCAGGTCTTTACAATTGGTATTTGATAAACTTTAGTCGAAACCTTGGTAACTATATTTTGGAAGAAATAGATTAAGTAATATAACTATGTGAATAATTTTGAGTAAAATTCAATGTATGGGATAAAAATCATAATGTTTTGGTAAGGAAGATATTTTGAGGATTTCCTTGAAATCCATCCATGTCAGGATAATATAAGTGGATATTTTCATTACGCATATGCATCTATGCGTAATATATATGAAAAATAATTAGTTAAATTTATCTTGGCCACCATTATGGTGTATAGTGAGTGTTCCCTTACTGAGCACCTATTTTGACAATCCCATAGAATATTCTTGAGTTAATTCACATTTTCATTATGAACAATTACAATTAATGAGAAAATATAGAATATGGTAAGATATGATTTTTCATAGTGATATGGGATATACATAATGTGTCTTGGGTAGATAATCTGAATGTTTTTCACAACTTTAATGTAATAGATACCCCTTTTGAGGTTTTATGTCATGAGAGTTTAACATGATTAAGGATATTTTATGATCCATCTATGGGAATAGAACACTTTAGGTTAGTATATGGTTTAGTGAATAGGTTATTTGAGTAAACATTATTTTATACATTATTTATATAATTTTAATGTTATTAATATCCATTAGGGTTAATATGATCATTTTTCTCAAGGTAATTTTGGTTTGTTGGGATATAAGATGTAGTAAATTTTTAAAATATACAGTATAGATTTCCATGGGATTGAAACGTGATTTAGTGACTAAGTTATCAATGTTAAGAATATGATATTAGGATATTATATGATTATGGTAAACATAATTTGAGAAATTAATAATGGGTTAATTTTTGGAAGTATATATGATTTTATAGTGGGTTTATGGTGATTCAAGATATTTATGGAAATGATTAACATATTTTTTACAGTATATTATTAGGGTATATCAATATTTAGTTTAATTATTTATGAGTGATTAATATTATTAGAGATAATATATAGGTTGATAATAAAAAAATATGTGATCAAATATTTTTGATATTTAGGTTTTTAATTTGGTTATATATATTTTAGAGGATACTTAAGGTTATGTTGAAATTTGGGTGTTAATGTTTAGGCTTTAGGGGTTAATATATTATTTCATCATATGAATATTGGTCTATATTTGATAACATGTGATAATGATTTTTGTTTTGGTAAAAATATAATGGCAATATTAATATATTTTTATCCTTTTTAGGATTGTGTGTTATATTATAAGTTTATTTTAGTTCTTTAGGAATGAAAAAATAATCCTGAATATTCATTTCATGGAATAAGAGATGAAATTGAAATTCATCAAAATACAACCAAAAGATTAAATTATTCTTTTAAAATGAAAATAAATAAAGTAAAACATTTTATAATGTAATATATCTTGACAGTAAATGATTCCCCCAAAATTAAAACAAGTATCCTAAAATAAAAATGTTACCCTTTTATAATTATTTCTAATGAATTGTTGGCCTTTTCTCCCCCCACCAATTTATAGTTTTGTAGTCATAAAATATCACATAAACATGTTCTCTATCATAATATATTAGTCCATGGATGTTATTTTTCTCATCCGTATCTATAATTAATTACCCCTTAATTACCTCTTTATCTAGGAACCCGATTATCTATCATATTTGGTAACCATTAACTTAATACTTCCCCTTTCTTGAAAAAGGTTTCAATATCCTTCTATATGATATGGGTTTTCAATAAAGGTATTTTAGAATATTTAAACTATGATAAAATAGGTAAAATTTTTAGGGATAAATTTATTTAAGGGGATTATAATGTAACACCATGATATTTTAGAAGATATTTACCTTTAAATAAATTTGATTTCTTTGATTTATTTCTTTATAAACAACATTGAGATTAAATGAACTATATATTATTATTTAAATAGATCTGATGTAACCTATCCATTAAAATAGTATGTATTCATAAGTAAAACAAAATTATGAATAATATGAATAATGGTTTTATATAATTTAAATTCATTGATATATAAGTACTTAATTATTAGTAAAGTCATTTTGCGTGTTAGAAATGCATTTCCATGAGAAATAATTTAATTTAATTTTATCTGTAGAAATTATAATTAATTTCTGATACTTTTAGAAATATTATTTAATAAAATTACCATTATTTTTTAATTAATAATATCTAAATAAACATATGGTGATATTTTGGGATTTTTCTAAAATGATTGAATATTTAGTGAATAGTGAAAATATTGATTTTTCAAATACTCTCATTTGTTTTCATCAATTCAAGTAATTTAGAAGTACCACAATATTTTGGATTTTATATTAATGTTATGTATTATAAATTTTATTTATCATAATATAAATAACTCCATTTTAATCCCAAAAATTCATGATTTCGATATAAGTAAATCTTTATTCTTCAAGTTTCAGTTTTCTAAAAAAACAAATTCATTGTATTTAATTAATTTATATTAAAATTAATTTCTTCCACATATAAATGTTTAATATTTAAAAATATATACAATATTTTGAATCATTGGGTTCTGATTTGGTAATAGTTCCCTTTTATTTTATGGAATTATGAATGGTAACCCTGATAAAATTTTTCACCTCGGTAAAGGGTCAATTAGGAAATTAAGGTTAAAAGTAATATGATAAGACATTAAAAATAAAACCAAAACTTCTCTTTATACTATTTTATGGGTTTTTATTCTTCATTTATATCCATGTGTTGAATATATATCCACCTAATTCCATTTTTCTTTGATTACAACCTTTATCTTAATTTAAGAAAAGAATAAGTAAAAAATGTCACTCTATTGGATTTAATATCTACAAAAATTATAAAAGGATAAAAAGATCATATTTTATGTTATAAATTATTATATTAAAAATAAATTAATTTATTTTATCATATTAATTTATTTGTAATTTTAGGGACTGAATAATGACCTTAAATCCTTACGCAACACCGAAATAGTATTTATTCAACTAATAGAAAAATAACATAAATGATTTTAATAAAATTAAATATAAAAAAATTGGAATAATTATTAAGTTCCAAGAATTTTATAGACTAATTTAACTTATTATAGATATTTTAAAGCCTTATAGTCTGAAAATATTTATTTTCAGGTTGTTTTTAAAGTCAAATTATGTGAATTGTCCTAAAAATGACATTAAGAGTATTTTATGATAAAAATATTTATTTAATTATTTAAAAATAATAAAAATATATAAATAGTACTTTTATGAATATAATAGGTTGATAATTTCATCTATTGGTCATTTATGATCCAATTTTTACCTTATAAGTAAAATTATAACCCTTCAATATAAAAAATTCATTACCATAGATAAGATTAAAAATTGATAAACAAGGGGTTAAACAAAAAATAATAATATATAAAATGACACCAAAACCTATATAAATCTCATTGGATGACTATATTTAAAATTTATCATCTTTTTCTTTTAATATTTTTTCATTTAAAATAGTTTTTATTGATAATGAGTTAATTTTATTTTAATATTTTTTGTAATTCGAACAAATATACTTTCCTTTATTTATAAAAGGGAACCCCTTACCTCAATTCATTACACCACATTGAGCCATATATTTTGAAAAAAACCTACCCATTTCTCTATTAAAAGTAATTATACAATTTTTATTGGTTATTTTCTTGACAATATTCCAAACCTAGGTCCTTTAAGAGGATATCTAAAGGAAGTCTACTAAAGAATAAGTAATTTTATTGACTAAATCTTTCAAATTTCACCCTTCTTATACTTCCTATAAATCTATTTCAACCATCATAAAATAATAAATCCATTATCATAAATATTCTTAGGTTTTTTTATTATGATTGGAAACCTGTTTTCACCTCTTATCCATCCTATGAAATGCGAAAACATCGTTCGTACGTACTTGTGACATACCTTCTCCACACAACAGTGTAAATTGTTTTCCACTCAATTTTAATTAGATGGTTATAAATGTGGAACTAATAAATATAGATTATATTTTTATATTATTATTATTCTTTAATTAAAATATCATGTCTACCTTCTTACCTTCCAATCCCATGGCCTAGACAATCTCGCTCGTTTGTATGTTAGACTACCACCTCCACAAAACCAAGTGATTTGTTTTTCATTTATCCTTAATATGTATGGTTATAAAGATAATTTTAATTAATATATATGATATATAAGATATTTTAATGATTCTATAATGTTGAATTAATATTTAACTTTCTTTTTACCATTATTTTCAAAGTGAAAACAATGTTCATGCGTATGTACGACCTACCGTCTCTATAAATGATGTGATTCATTTTTTATAAATCTACCATTAATGGATGATAATAAATATGTATATAATGAATATATATTATATTTATATAATTATTATATTTTTTTATATGTTGAAACCAAGGTAAATAAAAAAGTACCAAAACTGCTAAACTAAAAATTTAAATAAAAACAAGATAGTTAACACCCAAAAATGATGATTTGAATAAATTATTTTTAATAAATAGGAATTTAAATTTAATAATTAAATAATATATGCTTTGATATGTATGATTATTTTTATTGAATATATTTATAATAAATCGATATTTATTATATGGGAGGTTTGAACATTTATGGAGGAAGTGAGACTTGATGTATTGGTTATTCATCTCAATATTGTTTCATTGATACATATTTGATGATATGAACCTATTTATCTTTATGAGGTATATATACTTCACCTTTGAAATAATATATTATGTATTATTTATAATTTATTTCATATAAAGTCACAACTCAATTTATTACATGTAAGGGGTTTTTATTTGAAAGTTACCAAAGTGGTAACTATTTATTTCAAAATCTCATCATTATTAAAGATTTCATATGATTAATTCTACACTGGGGAAATTATTTTATAATTATATCTTAAACCCAAAATATTTTATTATCCTATGGTTATTTATATAAATTACAAGTTTTCAAATCATTTTCCTCTATCTAAGTACTCAAGAAAACAAAAAAAATGTTTTTAAGAGAAACCAAATTCGTTTTTTACTTGGTCAGGAATATTTTTTTTCCTACGTACATATTTTACCTAAAATGATTCAAAAAATGTTTTTTAATATTCTCTATTTATTTATTAAATATTTTTTACCTATTTTTGAATTTTTATAATTTTTTTAAAATGAAACTTCTGGTCATTTTCCGAATGAGATACTTTTTGAGTATTTACCAAAAATGTGAAATGAAACTCTATTTTAACATACTCAAAATGAATGGAATTTCCTACTACCCTGACCAATAAATGATTTGAATATTCCTTTACATGTTTTGAAAATTATTTTCAAGGATATTTATTTTCAAATATTCTATAAATTTTTAGTTTTAAAAAATAATATCAATGTGAAAAAGGGCATTTTCTCAAGAATATATTTAATGATCTTTTTATAGTATTTTTATTCATCAATGATAATAAAACTTATTTTTTATACTAGAGATATGTTGTAATTATTCCATACATAATATTTCTCTAGATGGTTTATGATCAATTGGACTGAAGAAATTATTTACATTTCATATTCATGTTCTTTTGATAAATACATTTATTGATTATTAAGACATGTTGATTAAGTTGTATTGTATATTCATAGGATTAATGAATTTGAATTATTAAGTGATTGGTGGGGCCTAGAATTTAATAACACCTCAATTCATCATTAGGTCTCATGAGACAAATCAGGTAGGGTATTTTGATGAGTTATTACCCATTTTTTGTAAATATGTAATTTCAAGTTCACATGATTATTTATAAGGAATTACACAACACCAAAATGAGAGTTTAATGGAAGTTTATTAAACTACCGCTATTTTTTAAATAATTTAGCAGCGGTTTCAAAAAAACCACCCCTAAACTAATACATTTTTTCATACCCATGACACTCCCCCCCCCGACTCCCCCGCCACCCCGACCCCCACCCCGACCCCCCGACCCCCCTCGAACCCCACCCCGACGACTCCCTGAAGCCCAACTGGTCCTCATCACTACCCATCGCTTCCCCTTACCGTACCTCCCCAACCATAACCGTGCCTCATTATCCCTTACCGTCCCTCACCACCATGGTTATTTGACTCAAAAATTATGTAAATATTTCAATAGAAAAAATAAAGATCGTTACACTCCAAGGTAAGATATCTTAGGTAATTCAATTTATGATTGATATGAACTGATGATTAATACCCCACATTTTAAATTGTCACATATCTGGAAGCCTTTTTTGTAGATTATTTTCCAAAAACTATTGATATTTGATGGAAATTTATTTGGATTCACTGTTAACATGAGGTTTACTATTTTGGTATTGATTTTTCATCCCTATTAATATGAATTTACTTTATAAATTCCATATTTATGAAATAACTAATATTTTTGATATACCAATGGTTTTTTGAAAATGTTTCTTGGTGTTTTTAGGTTGGTATAAATGGGTTTACACATGAATATGATGTTTTCATTATTTTTAAATGGAATATTTTATTATGATATTATTCTTGTAAAATCATATATTTCACTCTAAAATGGTTATAATGTTTTTGAAATTGGATTTGACCTGATTATAATTTTTAATGTGTGAAAACAAGGTTTTATATAGAATTTGAACTGGAATTGAGGTTTCTACCTTTAAATGTTTTTAAAAAGGATGTTTTAATGAATTTAAAATTGGTATTTTAAATGTGTACATGGTTTAAAACTTATAAAATGTCTTCTTGCCTTTTTTCAAATGGTTTGATGGATGTGTTTGTCCCTTTTTCCTTATTTTGACTTCCAAAGAGAAAGAGCCTTGTTGAAGTACAGATTTGAAACATTTTAAAAGAAATGGTTTATTTTTGGGGACCTATTAAAATTTTTCAAGTAGTCATCATGTGATTTTATAGGTAAATGAAGGTCATTGGCCATGATTAGTTTTTTCAATGAAGAGAAAACTTGTGTAATGGTGAAATTGATATTTTCTAAATGATTTAGTGTTTTCTACTATTTTCTATATTGTTTTTTGTAATTATTTTATGAAAAATTATTTTTTTTTTCATTCCAAGACATGTTTTGGTGTTAGAGTTCTGTTTATAACATTGGTTTTAAATGGTGTATGTGGAAGGAAACCCTTGATTCCCCTTTCTTTTTTACCACTTGTGTGGGTTTTTTATAAATATGTGACACTTGTTGCACCACATGAATGGGAATGTGATAATTATGCCTTGAGTTTATGTTATGTATGAATGGGGTACTACATCATTGGGTGTTAGGGTTGAGTGTTGTTAATGTTATTCCTCATGTGTTAAACTTTTCTCATTTCTAGTATTCCTCAGTTCCACTTTTGTTCATGGTAAACCAGGTACTAATTAGATGACCAAACTTATTTTTCTAGTTTGTTTACATAACTGTAGTTTCAAACCATTCCTTATAGGAACAATGTCTAGTTGGGGTCTTTCATCACGAGGCTTATATGGGAAACATGGTGTTTAGATATATATATAGCATAAGACAACAGATAGATAGTTCAGGTGGTTATACCCATATATGATTAATTGCTCATCACATTAGTATTCCGAGGGTAGATCCCCTGACACATTCAATTATATGGTTACTTAGTGATTTAGTGGAGTTTTATCTAGTGTTATATTATATCATTTCTCCTAATTTCTTCATTATGGAATATTTCTTGTCTATATTGTATTACAAGGATAATTAGTGATTTAGGGGATTTTTATCTTGTGCTATATTATGACATTTCCACTAATTTCTTCATTATGTAATCTTTCTTGTTTATAATGTATTTTTATATTCCTTATGTAACTATTTTTCTTAACATTACATTCCATTTATATTTTGTGGGTTACCTTTACATATTTACATTTTTACCCTTATTCATGATTTGAATACTTGGTTTTACCCTTACGTATGCTCTACATATGTTTACACAAGTTTTTCTTACCTATATGAAAGTGATTCTTACCTTTACCCAAGTGCTAATCTACCCTCAAATGGCATGAAAAAAAATTTAATTTACCCTTGTATAGTGAACTTGAAACCATTAAATAGTTTATGCAATTTACGGGTTTCCTTTATACATGCTTTAAAAAATTCTTATTACCCTTATGTAACTTTTGAGTGCCTTTATATAGCTTAGTTACCTTTATGTGACCTATTTAAGTAAAATATTACTATTACAAAAATTTATTAGTGACCTTTATTGAATGCTTATAATTTGTTCTTACCATTTCATAGAATTATAATTTACCCATATACAACATGTATAAAATTCATCTTATCTTTATGCTAGTTGTATACTTTAAAGGTAACCTTTATGAAAATTATAAAAATTACAAGGTACCCTTATATAGCCTATGAAAAACTTATTTTACCCTTACATGGGCTATATAGATATACAATTTCCCTATAATATTTAAGTAGTATTGTCTTTCATCTGTTTGAATGGTATAAAGCCTCTATCACTAGAAAATGATACCAGGAATCAAATACATTGAGTATTTTAAATTTGAGAATGATAATTTTAATAGTAATATGTTTCTATTTTAATTTCTAAGTTTTAGGTTTTAAATGTATGATGACAAATTAGGAAGAACCCATGTGTAGAAGATTTAATGTATTTATATAAAAAAATTTCCATTTTTGTTTTATCTATAAATAAAATACAAGGTAAGAAGTGGATAAAGAATTAGAAAGACATTTAGAACTTCATAGATTCATTATACTGATTTTTGGAGGCATTTCTAGTTGACCTATATTTCTTTTTTCTGTGTCAATTAAAGAAGGGTCAAAGTTCACTACTCTACACTATTTTTTTCATCGATACATTTTAATAGTCTAAATAGTTTTTTTTCATAAGTGTATTTAATTTTTGTTTCACAGATAATTATAAGTACATTTAAAAGGTAGTGTATGGTTATTTAACATATTCATATTTTTTTCAACTAGTTTATACGAATCTATTTTTCTATTTATAAATAGTTATGGGTTTTAATTTTTTTTCATAATGTGTTGGAACATTGTGATATATATGGATAAAAGCTAGATCACATTACTGAGGAAAAAACCTCCGTATGATAAGTTTTTGGGGGTGTTTTTAGATTTTTCAATTTCCAATAGATTTGTTTATGGGATAATAATATGTCCATGTACAAAATATAAATTTAGAAGATGGTTGAAGAGATATTAATTTTATGAACACTTGATATTGAAGAAATTCCCTGTGTATTATTTTTGTTGGATTTGGAATGGAGAATCGAACGTTACAAAAGGTTGATCACTTATGTTAATACATAGAATGAGTTCCCAACTTCATAGACATTGGAAAATGAAATGAAAAACCTTATAAATGATGCATTATTCATTACAAGACACCAATATCAACATCAAAACATATTAGAACAATCCGTTGAGGGTGATATAAATATATACATGATATTTGATTTTTTGAGACTATAGGACAACCCGATCAAGATTGTAGCATATCATTGGAACCTCCTCTTGATTATATGGAGACTAATTTAAGAGAAAACTCCACTGAGAATATAGTTTAATTTCATGGTTTATTTGATGATGGAAATCAAGATTTGTATAGTGGATGTTATGAATAGTCAACACTTTATTTTCTATAGAATTTGTACCATATCAAATGCCTATGTGGAATTACATATAAGGTGATGTCCATGATATTGTAATTGTTTCATGATACATTTCTTAAATCATAGATCCCTGGGTTTTTTATGATATGAGAAATGTTTTTAACAAGATTGGTCTAAATTTTTAAAAAATACATGCATGTCCTAATGATTTTATGCTTTATTAAGGAGATGATTTAAGTATATAGGATTGAAAACAATGTTCTTCTTCTAGATAGAATCCTATGGGTGATGTTGGAAGTTTGAATCAACATACAACCATGAAGAATACAAAAAAAGAACACACCTGAAAAGGTTTTGTGTTACTTTCCATTAAATCCTCGACTGCAAAGATTATTCGTGTCATCAAAAACCTCCAAACACATGAAGTGGAATTTTATAGATAATAGCAATGACGGGTTAATGAGAAATCCAAGAGATTCACAATCATGGAATAAATTTAATTCATTACATACAGATTTATCATTTGATCCTAGGAATATTTTTTTGGGATTATATACTGATAGATTCAACCCATTTCAGACTTTGAGTACTAGTTATAGAATTTGGATGGTTTTTTTTATCCCTAACAATCTGACTTTGTGGATGTGTATGAAAAAAACTTATTTTATAATTTCATTGATTATTACTGGAAAAAAATGTAAATAAATTATATTGATGTATACTTGAATCCTTTAATTAATGAATTATAGGAGTTAGGGAGAAAATATTTTGAGAAAAATTATTCATCTTCAAGAACAATGTTAAAAATGCAAGATGATCTATTGAGAACCATTAGTGACATCCCTGGACTTGAGAATTTATCTATTTGGAACACTTACATGGTGTTGGATTTTCCTATTTGAAACTTTGATTTTGATCCTGAACAGATACCTCACAGTTGAAAATGGTGCTTCTTGTGTCATCAAAGATTTATCAATGCATATCATATATTTCGATTGAACAAATAAAAATTCAATGGTCTCATTTATTTGAGACCACCACTAAAGTTGTTAACATGATTTGAAATATTAGAACAACTTGGAAATGTTGAAACAGAATCTAGGAAGGTTCTTCACTTGAATGATAGTGGGAAATGAGTTTTATGTGCATCATTAAGTGAAATTTGAATGCAAAAATGGAAGAAAAAAAGTATATTATTTAAACTTATGTATTATGAATTTAAATTATTGTGGAATAATATTTATTTGATGAATATTGAGAATAATTATTTTGAAAATTCTATCTTCACATTTCATAATGAGCATGGAAAGTCGAAGGATCATCCCAATGCTCAGAAATAATTACAAGAAATGAACATAAAGAATGATCTTTGGCAAGATAAGAATGAAATGTATGCTCTATAAATTATTTCAATTAAAAATAGGGATAAAGATACATTCCATTGAATTTTAAAACATGTGAAGGTATTTGATGGGTATTCAAGTAACATATCAAGGCGTGTTGACTTAAATAATCATAGGTTACATGGATTGAAAATATATGATTCGCATATTTTGTTACAATAGTTACTTCCATTGGCACTGCGTACATTATTACCTAAAAAGGATACTAATTTTCTATTCAAATTCTACACATTTTTCAGAAAATTATTTCTGGATACTATATATCCATTTTATCTTGAAAACCTTTAAGATAGATTTGTATTGAAACATTGTGTAATGCAGATGATCTTTCCTTCATCTTTTTTTACTGTCATAATGCATTTAATTGTGCATTTTGTTGATGAAGAAAAATTAAAAGGCCCCATACATTATCGATGGATGTATCCAATTAAGAGGTACTTTATTTATAAGTTTTTCATTTCAGTAAAAAATTAGAGGCAATTTATTAAATATATAATTATGTTATTTTATTTTATTTTACATATATCTTGGGCCTTTGAAATATTACATGAAAAATAAAGCTCAACCTAAAGGCTCTATTTTTGAAGGATATTTAGAAGATGAGTGAATTAACTTTAGTTCTAGATACTTGGATGACATTGAGATAATATTAAATCTAGTTGGATGTGTTGATGACACTTCAAATCAATCTAAAATATAAGGTAAATCAAAAATATTTCATGCTATTGGCCGATCAATTGGGAGGAGCTCAAATTTTACATTGATAGAAATAGAATTTTTATAGGCACATAGATATGTGCTACAAAATAGTGAAATTTAAGATCCATTTATTGAAGAGTTGAGGATACAAAAAAAGATACAAATGAGATGACGAACATGAAATGAGAAAGATATAACAAAAGTTGTTAATAAAGTGATTGTAGAATAGTTTGCATGATGTGTAAGTTAATAAATTTTACAATCAATATGGATATTATGTTAACACATATATTTATTAAATATAATAATGTATATTACTTTGTTCAAATCATGAAAACTGATACTCGATCCCAATTGTTAGAAGATTTGAAGTTTCTTGCTCGAGGTCCTCTTAGAGAAGCTAGAAAGTTTGATGCTTACAATGTGAATGGCTTTATATTTCATACAGTCAATCAGGAAGAGGGTTTGAAAACACATAATAGTGGAATATTTAAATTTTCTAAATTAGAATACAATGGAAAGTTGAATGATATTATCAAATTAAACTACCTCATTAATTTTTCAGTTGTTTTATTCCAATGAAATTGGGTGTATATTATCAGGGGTGTTAAAAGAGATTGTTTTCAATTTAATTCTGTGAACTTCTCTCACTTGATAGATGTTGGTGACCATGAACTACATGATATGTATATCTTATCATCACAAGATAAAATGGTATATTATGTGAAATATGTGATTGATGAAGGGTGGAGTGTATTTTCTCATTTAAAACCAAGAGACATGTATGATATGGGTGATGAAGTGGAAGATTTGAATTCTTACATTGAATACCATAAACAACAAGAAGCAGAATTATTTATCCATTATTATGTTGAAAATATTAGTATTGAAAGAGTAGATAAAGTAAATGAATTAATTATGGAGAAGGAAACTAACATGATTGAATGAGAAAATGATTTTATGTGCATTTATCCATTCATTTATCAACCACTTATGTCATTTGTGAATTCATTCATTATCATTTTTATGTATATTTTGTTTGTTAGTACTATGAATATGTTATAATTTCTATTTTTTTTCTTGTATTATTTTTTCAAAATATATGTTCTAAACATAATTTTATTTGATTAAATGACAAGAATTCTAAGGAGGAAGCGTTATACTCACACTACTGGTTCAAAGAGTTTTTCTAGAAGAAGATTGACTATGGTAATCTTTTCATTAGTTTAAATATTTATTAAAAAATGTTACCTTTTTAATATATTAAATTATTGAATTATATTTGTTTAATTTAGTCATAAATTTTAGGCCATAAAGCATCCCGAATAGAAGTGTGGTTGAATATTCATAAAAAAAATCTGATGGAAGTTTTGTTAATGAAGCTGCCAAAGAAGTTGGGGTATGAATTCATTTTTCATTATAATAAGTTATTATCAGTTTTCACTATGTTAATATATATTTCTTCTAACATGAATGATATTTCATTTATATGTAAAAATTAAAGAACTATGGGATGTTAATCTCACATAGTTCTACTCTATCTCCCAGGATGACCCAGCTGGTAAAGTCCCCAAGAAGGAGTATCCTGGTCGAGTGCATGGGATGGGTTTGAGACCATTACCATTTGAGGTATTTGGAAGAAAAATGGGGATTTTATGTGATGACTAGTGGTGATAAGTTAAATCACACAACTACAAAATCATTTAGTTCACAAAATTTTATTGATTTTAAGTTTAAATATAAATATACAACATTGTTTCATTTTCAACATAATTATCTTACATGATCCTGTATAGGAAGTAGAGATAAAGATAGAGATGGTGATGATAAGAGTTAATCACTGATAAATGATTAGTGGAGATAGTTTGTTCGTGTATTAGTATGTCTAATGTGGATATTTTTTTTATCTTTTTCTTATATTTTAGATGGGATTGGGACAACGAGTGTCATATGTATGTGTTGTATAACCATGGGTTGATATGTTGTGTTTCAACTAGCTATGGAGATTGAAATTTATTTATTATTATATATGATGGTTAGTTTCTTGTGTCTCTTTTACATATAGGTTGATATGACTATTATATTCTATTATTTCCCACTTTTTTTCATAGTTCCTTACTAAGTATTTTTATACTCACAATAGCATGGGAATTGCATGTATTGTTTTTTTCTCATATAGATAACTGATAGATGGTGTCTTTAGTGGACCTAATATCTGTCGAATATAGAAGTAAGTGGAGGCACTGACCATATATTCTTATATAACAATTTTGACATATCATATCATCAATAACCCATAGGGTATGATAATGTACCATATCATACCAATACCCAATAGGGGTTTCCAATACCTCACATACAAATCGATAATATATTGGGTCTTATATTACACCATGTACCACTACATATTTCATATAATATACTAGTGAACCATATTCCATGAGTATATATGATGTGGGTTTAGCAAGTACATCCTATTCCAATACCCTCTTGGGTTTTCTAAAACAAATAATCAGTATGGGATACCTATATTCGATAATACTTCATACCAATCCTCAAACCTTGAAGGGAGAGTAGGGAAGAGGGATAAGTCATCCATATGTTCTATCATCAATCGAGATGTTGAGGCATGAAATCGGTACCCAATGTGTGAGGAACTGGTTTAGTTATCCAACACAAGATGGGTGTAAATAGAAATAAAAAGAAATTAAATATCAAAAATACACCTTGAATCCCTTACTAGAGGGTTCCCATACAATGTATGATAGTAAGTCCCATATAACCTTTTATCATACCTGCAATCCACCAAGACACTACAACCTCATGATGCAATAATTTTTATCAACTACCTATAACTACCCATCATTTATATGGTATAAATTATTTTCAGCAACAACTCATGTGGAAAATAAGGGCATAAAATCAAGGCTTCAAAGCCATCATAATAAATAGGCTTGCTCTATGCTAAGAAATTACCGTTTAAGACAACCATTTCATTACCATATTGAATTATCTAGTTAATTATGAAAAATTCTACTTTATAAAATAAAATATAATCTACAATTGAAAATCACTAAGAGAAACCAAAATAGTCATTTGTACTTCATAAATATCAGGAGGAATGGTAAAAATATTCCATGCCTCTACCATTGGTTTTCATAATATTACCATATTTATGTTTTTAATAAATTTCCATTCGAAAAAATCATTCCAATAATAAAAAATAATGGATAACGCACTACCTAAAAAACCATGATCCAAAATAATGCATAAAAACATGTGATAGAATATCCCAACCTAGATTATTCTTAATTCTATATATTTTATTCATTAGTTTGGTCTATACCATCAATCCAATGGAAACATACACATTCTAATTCAAAAATTTACATTAAAAAAAATACTTCTCAAATACCCTACCTCAAATAAATATTTATGCGTTTCTTTAAAGGAAAACTTTGAGATAAGACACCTATATGAGGAAGTAACCCTAGATTAACATAGATCACTTAAACAGATCCTAAAAAATATTTCCCAACTATACCATGATTCAATATATACAATTATGTAAGGTTAATGAGAGAAGAACCAGAAGAGAATAAAAAGGGGTAAAGGGGAGAACTCACCTCTAATTGGCGATGTTGAACTCTATAATCCAAGGATAAAAAAAGGAAGCAGGGAGGGAAAAGTTCTTAAAATCACATAAGCTTTGCCTTATACAATGAGAAATGAGATAAATCTATAATTACCCATAATTTATAGTAGGATATAAATATCCCATTCAAAACATGATGAACCGATCCATATCATGAATATTCATGACAAACACCAATTTAGGGAATGTATTCATTTCAGTTCATGAATACCAATGAGTCAATGTACTTATCATATCCCCCAAAATTCATGTTTCCTTAGGTAAAATTTATTGACAACATGAATAATCCTTTCATGTTCTAATTCAAATAAACTAAAAAATTGTCAAGTCTACCTAGTAATTATTACCAAAAAAATCCATGCCATGAAAATCATTCAGGCAATAAATTTTAATTCCATAACATTGTGAACTAATTATTCACACCATAAACCACATCTATAACTATAATTTTAGCTTTGAATCAACATCACACTTCTCATACCTTCCATAAACTCCTCTGGCACCAAAAACACAAAATAGAATGACCTTGAAAGTCATTGGATCTAAAATTTCTAGTGTTAATATTGTGTTGTTTGGGCTACAGGTTCTGGGGCTGTAGAACCTACAACGTTTTTTTATTCATGATCTAGTGATGGTTTAAAATATCGCTAGATATAATTTTTTTCACATTGGTTTAAAATGCTGCTATATTATGATATTTTTCATGGAGGCGGTTAAAAAAATATTCTAAATATGAAAAAATTTGACTTAGCGGCTGTTTTATTCATATTAGTGGCGGGTTTTTTCGGTAAAACATTCAGGCTTTAGCGGTGGTTTTAACCACTTATAGATTGTAGTTTTTTAAGAGAAAACTGATGCTGAAACTAAAAAAACTGCAGTAAAATAGGCATTCTATGAAACTTTCCATAAAACACTACTAAATGAAAGGAACCACCACATATTGAATGTAGACACCAATTTTAGCGGTGGTTTTCTGAAACCATCATAGAGCCATCTAGCGGTGGTTTAAAACGCCGCTATATAATAAAAACCACCACTATAATTTCATTTTTTCATTGTGTTATTTGATAATTATTTTTCCCCTCTATATTATTTTTCATTACCATGTTATTTATTAAACAGAATGTATTTTCAATTATTTATCTTCTTATGTTTATTATGCATTATTTACTCAATACAACTTCAACTATACATAACCCTTACTAAGAAACTAAGCTCACACTCTTTTTATTTCTTCTCTACCATATTCTAAGAATTTTATTTTGTTTGATATGAAAGGATGATCTAGAGGAAACATATTGTTCTCATAGAAAACACTATGTTCTATTTTTTGACTTCCAATGTAATGTGATATTCAAGTATACTTCTAGTTAACCTAGACTAATAAACTATTCATTACTTTGGGATGTGATTTATTATATCTAATGTCAATAGAATAAAGTAACCACTGACTATGGAATACTAGGGCCTGATTCTTTATAATATTTGATGATATTTTGAGTATTTGGGAATTAAATTTATATCATTATTTTGTTAAAAAATTTAATGGGAATTCAATGAAAAATTTTTATCTATCTAACTAGCCATGGGACTCATGTGAAACCACATTTTAGGTGGGAACTAAGATCTCCCACAGTCTAACCAGTGGTGGAGGGTGGATATAGTAGAATTTGAGTGGATACATAGTCAATAATGTGTATATGAATGGATAGTCTAGGTTAAGAACTCATCAAGGGAGAATGTATATCATGTATATGGAGGTAGTGTGAATGATTTTTTTGATATGGGATATCTACAGTGGAACCCCATGGCTAATCTAGATACTCAAAACTATTTGGCATAGATTTTGTGGTGTATTATTAATATATGTAGGTGAGTCATTTTGTTTCATGTGGGATGTATCTTACTTGGGAACCAGTCATCTACTTAAGAATATATATATATATATATATATATAACCCCATCCACTTTATCTATTTTATATGTTCCATTCAATTGATATGTTTGTTTTCTTCAACATTGAAACTGATACTATGGTTACCATATTTCAAAATATGCATTTTTCAATCTCTAAGGACCGATATAAGAATATAGTTTCCTTGATAATGATGGAGTTAGGTCATGATTTTTTTAAAATAATTTATATTTGATAGAAGATGTGTTCATTTACCAAATAAGATATTTTTTTGAATATAATAGTGATAATAAGTTTCATTATGTAAAATAAAGATTGTAATTTTCAGTTACTGTTGATAAATATGAGTTGGTGTATGTGGGAGGAGTCTTGTGGTGTGTATGGAGTTAGAGGAAATGGATTAAATCATTGTATATTTTTAATAAACAACCCAGAATATTTCTATTTTATTAGAAGAAATAAATGATAAATGAGATAACCAAAACCAAGATATATATATGTTAACATATAAAAACATGATCTCTTGTTTTGTGTGAACGTAGATGAGTAAATTGATAACCTCTCCTGTATTATTCTGAGAAAACCAAAGGAGTTATTTGTGAGATATTCCAAATTTTCATAAAGGATTTCACATTTTAATATTCTATATAAAGGAAGTCATATATATGGTCTTTTATGAAAAAATATGTTCATTTGATACTTGAGTATTATTTACTATATGAGGTAGAAGTAATATTGTATCATGCATACACTTTTATGAGGAATGGTAGAGACACCACATACTTTTAATCATGTGAAGTAATTAATCGATGCATAAATAATATATATTCATGATGGAATATATATGTTTTCTATAAAGAACATCCAATAATACATAAGTCTTCATAGAGAACAAGCGATGAAATACATATGGTAGGTGTTCTTTATGAATGTGTTGTAAGAAAAAAGTGTAACAAGAAGCCTCAAGTGAGTTGAGAATTTTTTTGAACTAAGAAGATATAAAATAGTTGAGAGGAGAAATCAATAACATATTCAGGTAAAATGTTTATCAAAGAAGAACATGTGAGATATAATTCACATGGGGGAACTAAAATGGATAATAATCCTTTATGAAGACAGAGTTAGGTATCCATTCTATTGTTTTGGTACATGAAGAATTTTGATATTTCCAAAAATGATACATTAATAATTTTTTGATGCAAAGTTAATTACATCAGTTGTAGAACATTTTTTATTAGATAGTGTCATTGAGGAAATATTCCACAATTATAAATATTATTGGTTTCTTAAGGTAAGGCTCCAAATATTTAGTGTTATGGATAGTGAAAGTGAGATATTAGAAGCTAAAATTTTCTAATAATTGAAGCTGATAATGGTTTGTTGTTATTATGAAAAAGATTTTATTATGTCAACTTGGAAAGGAATAAGGGAAGCATGAATATTTCATCAGTATGTTGAATAAATTGAAGACCAGTTTATAGGAGGCTTGGAAGACCATTAAAGAATATTTTGGAATCTATTATAAAAAAAAATAGATTTTAAAGAGATATCTCAAATGGTTGTATGCTAGTATAAGAATAATTTATGTAGATAGAAAGTTCTATTTTTAGAAGATATCCCTCCATTTTAATCAATAGTGATCAGGAATTATAATATTTTTTCTATTATGATGTCTGGGAGATTGTATATTTTTGTAATCAATTTTCTTTACATTTGTAAACCTATGGATTAGACATGACCTGACCATAGTAAGGATGCAGTCACCCACCTTGGGGCATAAAATGGTAAAAAAATATTCATTTTCTTTTTAGTTCATTCATTTTTTCACACGAGAGTGGTGTGATGTTAAAAAATGAGTGGTTGGGATTTTAACCAATCATTGTGGTTAATTTGAGAAGTAGATATTAAAAAAGGACTTCACCTATTCACCCATAACCCTATTATTGACTTAATCAAACCTCAGTACAATAATTATTGTCATGTACTTAGGTTACCTATGTAAATATCCAACCTTTATAGTATCATGATGACACAAATTTTCAATTCAATCAACTGGAGAGGAGTCCCTCTCTTCTATGGTAAGAAATTTTATGGATGAAAGAATCGAATGATTCTATATCTTCTTTTAGAAGGCCTTGATGTAATTGATTTTATTATAATGGGATTCAATTAACTCATGATAGATTATACAATTACTCTGGAATACAATATAAATCTAGAAGTAGATGGAAAATCAAGGTATTCCATATTTTTTCCTTATCTAAAAAAAATCAACACCATGGTGATGGGACGTAAAACTGCAAATGGTATATGGGGAAAAATTAAAATTTATTGAAGGTAATGTTAAAATCAAGGAAGATGGTATTCATATTTTAAGGGGAATGTTTGATGATATTCATATGATATATAATGAGAAAATTTATTATTACTTCAATAGTTTTAATTGGATAGTAAGTAACATCAATGAATTTTGTGACAGTTTAGAAGATTCAACTATTTTGAAGAAGGAAATGAGAAATATCCTTTAAAGATTTTATCCAAATATTTATTCTATAAAATAAATATAGACTTTTTCTATTGATTTTTTTTCATAACACACTCACCAATTATCTGATGAGAAAAGATTTGGTGTTAAAAATGAAAGAAAAGTAGAAATGGAATTTCAAATATAAGAAATATATGAAAATGATATAAAATAAATATGAATAATTCTTATATTAAAAATAGAATAAATTAAGTGATGAAAATCATACAATATTTAGGTATTTTATCTTCAAAAAATATGAAAATAGGAAGGGAGAATATAAATATTACCTTCCTTTAAATTTTTTTAATTGTGTTCAAATTTAAAATTTTTCAACTGATTGTATAAAGAAATAATTTGACGATTCTAAGAGTGATGATGATGAATACGACTATGTTAAAATAATATCTAGAAAAACCATAAATAATAAAAATATTTCAATGAAATAAAATAAAAATATCATTGGAATGATAGTGGATGAAAAGTATCACACATGTAGTGAATCAGAAGATGATAGTATTACTAAAAATCTTAAAACATTCATAACACATGTTAAGAAACAAGATCAAGTAGTGATGAAAAATTGGGATAGAGATACAATGAGTACATATTGAGATATGAACTTCTAGATTGGCATGATCAAAACACCCAACTTAATAAAAGAATTAAATTTCTCGAGATAGAAAAACTAAATTAAAATAAGATGGAGAATGATATTGTTGAGAATATGAAAAATTCCAACTTGAAAATTACATAATAATGTAATATATTAAAATAAATTATTTAAAAAGTATCCAAAAAATAAGAAGAAAAAAATGAGGTAAATTCTAGGTGTCTTAAATAAGAAAACACCTTGGAAATTTTGAGAGAATATTTTGATAAATAAATGGATATTAAATTTTAATCATGAAAAAAATATTTCCTAAGATTGAGGAATAATAATATAAGGTGTGTATCCCAACATAAAATAATTCATCACCAATATAATACACAGAATTATGGAACACAGAGTGTCTGATGTTATTTTTGGTTTTGGGAAACATTTGGGCACAAATCCAATAACTGCTTGGGTAATATGTCACATCCTAATAATTTGTATGCATCAAGGGTGAGAAATTCTAAAAATAAAATAAGAAACTCTACGAGAATTAGGAAAAATATTAGAAGGAATTTTTTTTGTTGGAATTCAACAAGGCTATCAACGTAGAAAAAATTTTATTCTCTAAAATAAATCTCTAAAATATGTGACCAATAAGATCATTGTTCTAAATTTTGGATGGTACCTATTCTAGGATAGTCACTATAGGATACTAATTTTCATAAATTTCAAAGAGGATAAAATGGTATAACCATTCTAATCAAATCAATTCACTTCCTATTGGGATGTTTAAGGAGAAAAAAGAAAATTTGTATGCTTAATTTATACTGTAAAATTGACCAGAATTGGATGTGGTTTATATAAATCTGTAAAAATCTCAAGGATAGAAATATTATGAGACATTGTGTATAACATGTATAAAATCTATACATATTGCAATGAATTATAATATTATCCTACCTAAAAAATAATAAAAAAATGAATTGGAAAAAAGAAAATATATGATGATGCATGTGCTTTTATGGATCATTTTGGGAATAAATGGAAAACCCTACAATCCTTAAATTCTCAAAACTCTAAAGTTAAGGATCTATAATTAAGAGTTCTAGTGATGAATTGAGAAGAGTTTCTAGGTTTAGAAAATATCTGTACAATTTCTATAACAAGGAAGTGTTGAAGAAACTCTTTATTTACACACACACACACACATATATATAAATATATATTATGTATATTTTTCTATGTAAGAGATTAAAGGTGATGCATGTGTTCAGGGGGAGTCCTGAATTTGATAAAATAGTTGAACATCCTAAGGATAGAAATATATCCATCATATCATACTATAGTTCAAATGATATCATATTTCCTCCATTAAACAATTCAATTAAAATCGATAGATGATTAAAGTTTATTAATTAAGAAGGAAAATCCTGATGAAGTATAGAGTGTGTCCCTTGAGGGGTAGAATATAAGAATAGCTACGAGATATATATATATCAATTTCTATCTCATGAATATCATAAGTATTCATAAGGATAATATTTTGATATTAAAATTATTGAAATATTTGGATATTGAATATTCCCATCCTTGAGGAGATTATCATGGTCACATTATAATTTTTCATTAGAGAATATATAGGTCGGTATTAATTTTAATATAGTTATAACTTTCATTTTAGTCTTGATTAATCACTCTTTTTTTCTATACTGGGTTATACCAAGTAAAATTATATTTTTTTAATTTTGAATCATTACATTAAAAGATATGATGGTATTATTCAATAAAGAATAAAATGTTATTTTTTTTGAAAAACAAAAGATGATATTTCAAATCATGGAAATTTGGATGATCATGATGCAAATAAATTTTCTTATTTATATCATTTATTTTATTAAAAATATTTTTTTGAATACTACATTAAATTTTTTATTTAATTGAGCGTTGATAAAAAATATAATAGGGGATATTTAATAACCAATGTTGATTAGTGAGGATGATGATGTATTTTTTGTCAATAAGATGTTTGAGGAAAATATAGTTCTAAGGGTGTTGGTTGTTTAACCTATTTCTTAATGTCTAATGCATTTGCTAATTTCAATAGGAGAACATAATTTTTTTTCTAAATATAATTAAGAGATGATTATTTGATGATCATTTTTTTTAATTTATTATTTAATTATAATATTTAAAAATAGGTGGAGAATTACATGTCAAGATTGAAAATTAAGTGGATTGGTAATTTGAAAATTCAAAAAAGAGGAAATTTGATGAGAATATGAGTTTCTAGGATTTGAATTTATAAGATTAATTTTCAAACTCTTTTAATTAGAGATCAAAAAAGATATCCATCCATTTATCTTGTTATAAGACCCATGTGTAGTACTGTTGAGATGGAAGTGAAATTGGCCAAAAATTATTCAGTGGTGTAAGGTGGTTATAAAGGACTCAAATTACCTTCACATGTATGAATAGAAATTTTCACACATAGTTTAGGAAAATAATGCACAAATGGAGTATGAATACCGCACTGGGGGCTATAATAATAACGAAAATTATAGCATAGGGAAATGCCAGTGGTATCCCAGAGCAGGATCAAATACGCTTAATTGGTCATCATAGAGTTTATGGTGTATTATTAAGCTATATAGGTGAATTTTTTATTCGATGTGGGATATAGATTATGAGATAATTTTTTCTTTAAAAAAAATATGGAAACAATATAAGATGATATATTTGTTTTATATGAGTTGTCTGATTGATCTATGGGTTATATTCTACCTTGAAGCCTTAACGAGGGTTATTGTATGTAGGATATTACATAATTCAACCTAGAATGATCGGGCCGAGAATATGATTTCCATGAGAATAATCATATGATATCACGAGCTTTATCAAATTATTTATATAATATAGATAATGTGTTCGGTTAAGGGATTTAACAATGATTGTAGTAAACCCAAGTTTCATTTTTTGAAACTGTGATGGTAATTTTATGTTACCATGTATGAATATTTGTTAGTTTATATAGGAGTATGGAAGTGCACATAGTATTTGAGGTAGTGAAGTATGTTAATATATCTTTTTTATAAATACAACTTTATCTCTCTATTTAATTAGAAGATCTAAATGAGAATTGATTTCACCAAAACAAAGATAGATAATCATATTGAGAAAAACACAAGAGCCATATTTTCAAATTAACAAAGAGGAGTAAATCACTATTCTCTCTTTTATTATTCTAATAAAAATAGTGGAGTTATCCTTGTTATTTTCTACATCTACATGAACAAAGTTGTGTTTTATTAAGCTTTATGAAGGAAGGAGTCTCTGTGAGCATGTGAAGAAGAATAATCTTAGTTAATATCCATGTACTGTTTACTATATAAATGATAAGTAAGTTTTTACAACACATATACTTACAAGAGAAATGACAAATAAATTATGTACTTGAAGTTATGTGAAGAGAGTGATCCATTTAGGAAAAAATATGAATTCATGAAGTAATATATACTTTTTCATGAAGAAAAATAAATAATAATTGATTTTTTGTGAAGAATAAGTGTAGCGGTACTAGGGATAGTTGTGATATATGAAGGTGCAACATGAGAATAGTTTAACAATAATAATCAAGAGATAAGATAACTTTTTTCTTAAGGAAAATAAAAAATAGTTTAGAAAAACATGAATTAACATCTCCAAGAGAAATTTTTTAAAAAGAAGAGATTATTATATATGATTTAAATGAGAGAAGTGTAGTGAATTAGAATCTTTCTTGAAGAAAATGTGAAGTATTCATGACTTCATATTGGTACATGAAGTAGATTTAGATTTCCATGCATGATACATTCATGAGTTTATGATGAGTATTTGGATACACTAGAAGTAGAATATAATGTTTACTCGATAGTGTGAGTGAGAATATAAGACATAGTTGTAAAGAACTATTATTTTAGATATTTAGGTTCCATACAGTCTATTTTAAGGATAGTGACCGGGAGATATCAAAAATGGAAAGGTTATAATAAATGATAGTGATAAAGGATAGTTTTTATTATGAGGATTATTTTATTTTGTGGATATAAAATAGATCATGTATGATGTGTACACTATATTAGTAGGTATAATTATTTAAATACATATTCATATAAGTTTGAGAATACCATTGATAGAATAGACCGATTCCATTATAAAAAACAGTTGATTTTTGGGATGTAGTTCAATTTGTCATATTCTAGTAAAAATATACTATTGGAATATAGTAAGGGGTTTTCAAGAGATAACTATCAACTATAATCATTAGTGATCAAGAATTACATGAGTTTTTCAATCATGCAATTTATTAAAATTTATTTATTTGTAATCATATTTCTTTACTACTATAAGTGTATGGATTGAACTTGACCTGACTATAGAATAGTTGTAGTCACCCACCTTGGGGGTAAGCCTTCTAAAAATATTCATGTTCAATTTTGTTTCTCCAATTGTATGAATAAGTGAGTAGTGAGATGTTAAAGAATGATGGATATAGATTTTAACTGATCCAAAAAGTTTATTTCAAAATAAGAATTTGTAAAATAAAAATCATTGATTCTCCACCACACATTATCAATGATATAATAGAACATGGGTTCTTCAACTGGTATTAAACCTCTATGTTCCCTCTGAAAAGATTTAACCAATGATGAAGAGCAGTTATGATTATTTTGAATTTAGTCAACAATATAAGAGTTGTTTTCTTTGATTGGAAAAACTTTTATGGATGGGAGAATTGAATTATTCTATATCTACTTTTAGAGGGCCTCATGTTAAGTGATGTTGTTATAGTGAGATTTAATTAACTAGAGAGAGATGCACCCATGAAATACTTAGAAAAGATAAATATAGAAGTAGTTTTAAAATAAATGAATTAAATACCTTATCCCTATATGAAAAATTCTATTCCAATATTATGTGACTTAAAACAACCATGTAGATGTGGGAAAATTGGAAAACATGTATGAAGGTAATGTAAAAACTAATGGAATCCAAGATTAAAATTTGGAGGGAAAATTATGATGGTATACAAAAGATAAATTATGAGAACATTGATTATTACTTCACTTAGGTCAATGAGATAGTATGTAACGTCAGAGTACTTGGGGATACCATATAATATTCTACTATTTTTTAGAATCCGATGTGAAATTTGCCTACTAGATTTGATCTATAAAAATTACCTTTGAATAAAATGTAGACCTATCTCTTGATGAGTTTTATAACACACTCCTAAACTATGTGGTGATAAAATCGCTAGTTCTAAAAAATAAATCCATGGAGAAAAGTGATTTCAATGAAATAAAAGGTCATAATATGAAATAAAATAAATATAAATCATTCTAATATTTTAATGGGGGTGAAGTAAGTGATGAGCATAATAAAATAATTATGTCTTTTATTTCAAAAAATATCAAAAGATAAAGGTAAAAAGATAAAGGTCTTATTTCTCTAAAGTTATTTAGTTATGGTTAAATTGGATATTTTACAATTGATTATCCAAATAAATATTATGGCGATTCTAAGAGTTATGATAAAGAATAATAATATGATAAAATGATATCTGAAAAAACTAGAAATAATAAATTGTTCTTAAGAAGAAAACATGGTGATTAGAAAACTAGATGAATACTTTTATACATATATTGAATCAGAAGATGAGGGTACTACAAAGAATTATAATCCATTCATATAAAAAGTTACGAAACATGAATCTTCTTCATTTAGTGGTGAGAATTAAGGAAAGGGATATAATGATAACATATTGAGATATGAACTTGTAGCATGTCTCAATCAAAACATTTATTTCCAGAAAATAATAATATTTTATAAGAAGGAGAAAATAAATGAAAATAAGAAGGATAATGATATAATTGAGTAAATAAAAACTTAAAAGGTGAAAAATCAGTAACATGATAAGATATTGAAACACCTTAATGAAAAACATTATGTAAAAAAAGGACTAAATGATGCATATTTTAGGTGTCTAAAAGATGAAAATACCATGAAAATGATGAAATAATATAAGATTCTAGGTTTTTATATGATGTATAGATATTGCGATTTTTGGTTTAATTTAAGGTTTATAAAACTAATGTGAATACCCCTTGAGTTCATGGGGTTATCAGGGGTGTCTAGGGTTGTTTGGAGCCCAAAACGCAACTATTAGAGAAAAATAGTGGGATCACACGTCTAATAGTAATTGTGAGACCCAATATGCATGTTTTTATGAAATCATATAGAGCTAGACAGTGTCCTGGGAGAGCCTTCATAGATTGAGTAAACCATGTGGATTGTGGTTCATGCCTGTACGATGGCCTCTATATCTTTTGATTGTGGAATCAGATATAGTTTTCACATTGTTTGGAAAACTGTTTAAGGTGACCCTTCTTACAGTAGTAAGAACATGGTTGGCAGCCAAACCATGCAGCCCAATATATCGAGTAAAATTAAAAAATCACACTAAATGAGGTTGTAACTTTAAGAATAATCCTATTATACTCTTGTTATACTTTCATGATCTTTGAGAGCTCCATTTGAATCTAAAAGGTAGGGGTTTCTACTGATCCTTATGATGATCTTAAAATCAGGAATTTTTGGTCAAAATGGATCTACTTTGGGGAGTAATCAATTCCTTTTATATCATTACTAATTCTTTTTGGTATCAGATCTGCTATTTAGGTGAAATTTAACTTAAACAATTTCTAGGTTATTAATAATTTCTTCATTTTTATTATGATCTAATTCAAATCAAAAGTTGATATTGGATTAGTAATATACTATATATCTACGGTAGGTGGTATATAGTTTTACCCAGGGGTTTGGTTCTTTATTAATATATTTTTCATGTTCTAATCAACATAATTTCCATTGCGACAAAAAAAGTAATTGAATAAATAAATTAAATTAAATGGAACCTCTTAGATATTCCCTTTAGTTCCATTGAGATGTGTTGGAGGTTGTTTCCCCAAAAAAGGCCACCCATGTCGTGTGCCATGTAAATTAACAGTGAATATAACTTTTTTAAACCACCAATGGGTTGTTGTTAGTGATTACCTAGTTAGAGGAAGGATAATTATAAATTAAATGAATTTAATTGATTTACTAGGATACAGTTTACCTCCTTTTCATGTTGATGATTTTGTTCAAATGCTTTATATGAAATATGTATTTCTTAAATGGATTATTTGGAAATTGTGAGTTGATACATGAGTGAGTAAACTCATGGGATGGAATTTATTGTGAATTGTGATATGAGTGGGTATACTCATGGAACTAGAATGGGAATTGATGAATGGTTACGTAAGACACCATATGTGTGATACACCATGGGTCATGGAAATGATAAAAAATGACATAGACCTATATTCTCCTTATATTTTGATTTTTTGGGGTGCCTTGGGCATTACTACTCCTTGGATCCATTTTTCTCAGGCTCATAGTACTAATGGTTGGTTGACATGCTCCTTGTACCCCAATTCAATCCAAGTGGAGTTTCCATTGCGATTCTCTTGGGAATCAATGTGGTTACTTGATCTGCTATACCTTGTATCCAGACCTGAGAGGTCTAAAATTATTAATTATATTCCGTGGCCACGGTAAATATGAATTACTTGATTAAATCACTTAGTAGTAATAAATAAAATACTTATATTTCTACGATGTGACTGTGGTTGATTTAATTTTCATATTACATGACAAGGTCATGGGTGATATGATATGTTTGGATTTATAATGTAGTCATGCTAGTTATTTCTTCATTGTTTGTATTTTCCTTTTTATAGGATCATGACCTATGTTTTGGAAGGATCCTTGTTGGAAAATACATGACCAACTGTTTTTTAGTATATATTCATTGGAAACATTAATTTTATTACTGCACACTTGTTATATGTAAATAAATCTACTTTATCTTGTTATATTTTATATATAGGACTTGTTATAGAAATTTGGGTAGTTAACTACTGGAATTGCATCTCACACCCTGTTAAGGTCACTGTTGGGTACCTAGACAGACTATATGGATACAGGTAGTGACTGAGGCAAGCACTCATAGTCTGATGCATGACTTTATGCCATTCTTAGGAGAAGGGGAGAATTAGATTGAACTTATTCTCACGATGTTGTCTAAAGATAGAACTTTTGGTATTTTTGGTATTGTTATACATGTATTGTACGGATGCCTAGTATACCTATGTTGGATACATTGTAGACATGTGACACGGTCATCATTGTATGTGAGATTACATTAGGAATTTATTGTTCATATCTATCATATGGATATTTATCTATTGTCTGATTGATTTAATACTTCTTCTATTGACTGTACTGATATTCCCTTATGTTACACTCTATTAATGAGGGCATAGTCTCCTCATGGACACAACCTAGGAATTCACTTCTAGTCATATTCCTTTGTAATTTAGGGAGATGCACTTGAGAACATGTGGAAAATTGGGCTCGGTGCACCGTTTAGTGGCATGTGGGTCTGGGATTTTATAGATAATATTGTGATAAAGAAATTGATGATAAATTTAAATCCTTAAATTTCATTATAAATACAATTCCAAATAATTTGGTGCATGTTATTTCTAATTATTTTAGTGATTCAAAATCAATTTCATTTAGTGGGGTTTGTTCTGACACAAAAAATAAATGTATATATACAAATGATACTAGTGAGAGATTAAATGTCTTGATAAAAGAATGATCCCCAAGATAAAGGAAAAATAATCATAGTAGTCTATCCACAATGTAAGAAGTTCATCACCAAAAAGATAGTCAGAATTAATAAACACCAACATTCAGGGGTTACTGCTAGGGGTGTGGTAAATTTGGTCTCAAATCCTACAACTGTCATTATAAAATGTCACTTCCTCAGAATTAGAACACATCAAGGGGAGAAATTATATAAATAAAATAAGTAGCTCGGTGAGAAGAACAAACATTATTAGAATAAAACATATTGTTTGTTGGGATATCAATAAGTACTTTTACCAAGAATAAATTTGATTTTATATAATAAATTTGTGAATGATGCGACCAATAAGGTTATTGTGCCAATGTTTTCAAGACCACACTTCTGGGATAGTTATTACATGCTGCTAATTTGAAGAAATATCAATAAATATAAAATAATTGTTACCATTTTTATCAAATATATTATTTTAAGAAGGAAATGTTGAAGGATACCCAAGAAAAGTTTTGTGTTAAAGGAATATTAGAGAATTTATCATAAGAGGTTAAATTTGATATTAAGCTTCATATATCTCATACTAGAAATTAAATGAGACATTGTGTAGAAGAAATAGAATAACTATCCATGCTAAGAATAATTCTATTATTATTCTACATAAATAGGAATCAAAATAATGAAATAGAAATGGTAAGCTTAAGAAGACACATGTGTCTTTATGGATTATACTGGGTAGAAGAGGACATCAATGTAATCCATAAATTCTGAAAACTATAAATTTTAAAGGATGATATATCTTGAAGTGATCTAGAGCTAAATTCTAAAGAGTTTATTTGACCAAAAAATCTCAACCCTATTTCTCTAATAAATAATCATTGAAAACCCACCTAATTATAGTATATATATTATTTTCGTTTGTCTATGTTGGGAATTTAAGGTGATACATTTGTTTAGGTGGAGACCATAACATTATAGAATCTTTGAACATCTTACTAATTGAATTATATCCAATATAAAGTACTATAATACAAATGATATAATGTTTTCTCCTTAAGAAACTTTAATAGAAATATATATATTCTTGGAGTTAATTTATGAAGAAAGTAAAACATGATGAAGAAGTATAGAGTGAATCCCTTAATAGGGATTATTGATTAATAGATACTACATATCTATATATCAATTTATATATCATGAAAATAATAATTACTATTAAGTGTCATATATTTAGATTCTAAATGTTAATTTTTTTTGGAAATTTAATCTTATCATCATTGAGGAGATTATCATGGTATGATAAAAATATTTCCTCATAGAATATATGGGTTAGTATTTCTTGTTGGACGGATATAGAAAACATTATAGTATATATTGATCACTCTTTTTTATACACCTTTTCCACCTAAGTAGTATGATATTCAGTTAATTTTGAATCATTTTCCTAAAAGTAGTAATAGTTTCCAGCACTTAAGAAAATTGGGATGGATGTTTCATAAGAGGAGAATATGATATTTCAAATTACAAAAATTTGGTATATGGATATGGGAAGTCATTCCCTTACAAATATCATTTCATTTAATGTCAATAAGGGGACAATATTACATTGAATTTCGTATTGAATTGATCTTTAACAACAAATAGAAAGTGGATTATTAATTAACCATATTAGATTAGTGAATACTAATGTTTTATTTGTTTTAAATAAGATGTGTGCATAAAATTAAATACTAATTTGGATGATAATTGAAGTTTTCTCAAAATCTATAACACATGCTTTAGTTGTATTGGGAGAATACTAATTATTTTCAACAAATAAAAAAATGAAAATTATTTTTTGTATAAGTGTTTGGATTTTCTAATTAACATAGAAGATTTAAAAAAATAGGAGAGTAACTTATCTTAATTGAAAATAAAGAGAATTGATAATTTTAGAGTAAAAAAAAGTATAAGAGGTTTTATGAGAAATTCATCCTTTTGGATTTACATTTATATGAGTATTTTGAAAACTTTATTAATGAATATTCAAAAATAAATGTATATCCATCTAGCTATTCATGTGACCGATATAAAGCCACTATTGATGTGGGAAATAGGATCAACCATATAATAGATAGTAGAATTAGATGGTTATAGTGGACTCAAAGTTTCATTACATGAAATAATGGGTATGTGAACACATTGGTCAGGACATGAATGAATAAAGGGAGTATACATGCTGTGTTTGGGGTGGAAGTGGGAAGGTTGATTTCAATATGGGGAAATGCTAATGGAATATTGAATAAAACTCAGATACTCAAAAGTGGTCATGATAGTGTGTTTGGTACATCATCAAGATGTTAAAGTGAGTTTTTTTGTTCTATGTGTGATGTATCTTAGAATGGAATTGTTAGAAACGCTACTACAAATACAGGAATTAACAGCGCTAAAAACGGGCTTTAACAGCATTAAAAAAATCACTTTAAAGCTCAGCGCTGATAAAGGGGTACTTATCAGTGCTCAAAAAGTGCTGATAAAACAACCCTTTATCGGTGCTCAACAAGTGCTGATAAAGGTAGACTTTATCAGCGCTAAAGAGCGCTGATAAAACAACCCTTTATCAGTACTAAATGAGCGCTGATAAATGAGTGTTTTATCAACGCTCCTTTAGCGCTGATAAACTCATCTTTTATCAGTGATTTTTTAGCACTGATAAAGGTTTATTTTATCAGCGCTTTTTTAGCGCTGATAAAAGCACGATTTATCAGTGCTAAAACAGCGCTGATAAATGCCCTCTCTGCTGCTACCATAAATCTGCAGCAGCACACCCGAACACCTGCAAAAAAAATCAGCATCTCAATAAGCTAATTAAAGAAAGTATACCCATACAAAATTAACTCATAAATCATAAGCTAATTAGACAAAGTATACCCGTACAACAAGTATACTCGTACACCATTAACACATAATTCATAAGATAATTAAGTAAATAAAGAATTAAATTCAGAATTCAGGGGGTTTGGGGGCTGTTCAGGAGTTTGGGGTGGCTGTCCAAGGGGGGTAGGGGGTGTCTGGGGGGCTTTCCAGGGGGGTGGGCAGGTGTCCAAGGTGTCGGGGGGGGGGGGGGGGTTTACAGGGGGTGGGGTGTGTCCATGGGGTGGATTGGTGTCCAGGGGGGGGGGGGGGTGGATTGGTGTCCAAGGATACAATACATCCCTATTAGAGTTCACAATAAAAATAAAATGACCATTCATCATACACAATAGAGTAAATAGAAGAATTAAACTAAACATACTATAATTAAATGAAATTTCATATACAACTCAAATGGTCATTCTATACACATCAATTGTCCATCCACCGGGTCAAAAACACATACATGAGTGAATAAAATAAATAAAAGTAAAATAATACTAAAAAAATATGAACTTTACAATATAACTATTCTTTAAAAGCTTATAATCCTACTCTAGTTCAATCCTAAGGCTCCACATGGGTGTGTTTTATCAATACATAAATCTTTGGACTTTTCTCTATCCACGATGCATCATGTTCTCAACCTCAAAGAAGTTATAAGGTTTGTACACACACTGAGGTGCACATACTTGGGGGGGGATGAATCTCATTAATAAAACCCCATTATTAAACCTACAATAGGCTATTGTAAGTGCTTTATCAGGAAATATGCACAACCTAGATGAGAAATAACTGGAATCAAACTAATAAAAAAATCATCATTGATCCTCAAATCCATGACCATGATTAAACCAAAATTAATTTTCCAACTGCTGAACATTTACCAAGCATGTCACAAGGATCATGTCGACATTATAAAAATATATTTTGACCAAGTCCTACCCCATCTACATCAAGACACATTGATCCTCAAGTATTAAAGATTGATCAACCATACCGACTTCATCCAATGTTAGGGTTTATCTGATTACATCATAGGAACCACACAAAACATATAATATACCATGGTCTCCCCACTATATACATAATTTTCATTGACCTCCAATATGTGAGTTTTATTTATAATCCATCATGGAAATCCACTTATGGGCATTTTCTCATCCAGGGAATACCCTCAACAGTATCTCAGACCACCCATATGTGTTCTTCCAATTCCAAGGCATAAGACCTACAAGGATCTCATCCCTATACTATGGGAGTACCCTTATTTAGGGAATAATACTAAGAAACATATATTATTTACCATATGGGAGTATTATTATCCAAATAATAATCCCTAGAAGCATATCAACCCTCCAATATGGGTGTATTCTCATTTGAGGCATAATCTATATAATCATCTCAACCCTCCCTTATGGAATTATTTTCATTTAGTGAATATTCCCGATAAGAATCTCATCCCACTCCTATGGTTCTATTCTCATATGGGGAATAATACCTATATACATCTCTTCCCTCCCCTATGATATTATTATCATTTAAGGAATAAGACCCATAAGCATATCCACCCTCCCATATGGGAGTATTTTCATCCAGATATATGCCCATAAGTATCATAGACCCAAACACATGATCACCCTAGTATACCAAGGCAACCATGACTTGATATATATGAGGCCCCTGATAGATCACATGCCATGACCCCCTATTCAAATACCCTTTATAAGATATCACATAAAGAATCACTCTAAAAAACATGACTCAAACACATATAAACCTATCCAAAAATCACTAATACTCCATGAGAATTTCCATTAATTCATAAAAACTCATATCCATTAATATATAACAATCCTATATATATATATATAAATTATTATGAGTGTTCATATGAAAAATCCACCCTGACAACATGGATAGACTCTCAAGAGTGTGACCCATGTGGTTACAACCCTAACAAGCTCAACACATTGACTCTGGTACCTAATAAATACCCATTATTGAATTTACCCATTCCCATGGATGAATTCTCACTAGGGAAAAAAGTAATTATTTAACCTACTAGGGTCCCCTAAGTCATCATATAACAAGTCACCCCATTTGGGGTCCTTGATCTTAATAATAACCCTTGGGCCAACGTCAATATCTTGGTGGTAAAACATCCCACAACCCAATCGCTAATATATCCTATCCTCACAAGCCAAATATGGATATTATCATAAGGGAGATGACCTCAAGTCCATTTCCTTCATAAGTTAATCTATGTTGAATTGAACACCCAACCTATCTACCTCCTCAAGTCACAACCTAGTCCCTTTTTCTTGGGTTTGTCCTAAGATACTCCATTAGAGGAACTTGGAAATACCATTCCATTTCCTCTAACCATTCTCATGACCCTATTCTAGTTCTAATACCAAGTCTCACTCCTAAGATACCATCATATTCAATTAACAGAGGAAAAAGGCTCTATCATAAATTGATTTCCTTGAATCACCTCTTAAAAGTACTAAAAAATACTTTAATGATTACACCATCATGATCTACATAGATAAATACTAAATATGGACTCCAATTTTTCACAATTTTGAATATAGGGTGAAAAATCACCCTGAATCCTCAAATGTGTAATAAGGGAATAGTACAGGGCATGTACCTTGAGAAAACGGTGTATACTCCAAAATATCCATCCAATATATATATTTTAACATAACATATGTACAATAACGTTCTATTCATGTACTACTACATGAACATGGAACAAAAATGGGGTCTGACTATGTATTAATATATTTCCAGCACATATATGGTTCTTATAAAAGATCAAGTCAATCCAAATGTGTTTGGTCGGATTTCCATAGGATAGTTGTTGTTTTCACTTAAAATCGTGTCCATTTTAAACAAAAGAGAGACCCTTTTAGTGTTATCAGCCACACCATGCCTGAGATTGAGGTGGGGATGACTCATACACATCACTAAGGACCCTTGGATCATTCTTATTAAAGATCAAGGCAATCCAAATGCATTTGGTCGGATTTCCGTAGGTCAATTGTTGTTTTCACTTAAAATCGTGTCCATTTTAAACAAAAGAGAGACCCTTTGAGTGTTACCGGCCACACAGTGCCTCATATTGAAGCATGGATGACTTTTAAACATCACCAAGGACCGTTGGATCGTTCTCATAAAATATTAAGGCAATCTGAATGCGTTTGGTCGGATTTCTGTAGGTTAGTTGTTGTTTTCACTTAAAATCGTGTCCATTTTAAACAAAAGAGAGACCCTTTGAGTGGTATCCGTCACACCGTGCCTTGGATTAAGGCGTGGTTTACTCGTACACGTCACCAAGGACCCTTGGATCATTCTTATAAAAGATCAAGGCAATCCGAATGCATTTGGTCAGATTTCCGTAGGTCAGTTGTTGTTTTAACTTAAAATTGTGTCCATTTTAAACAAAAGAGAGACCCTTTGAGTGATAGCGGTCAGACCGTGCCTCTGATTGAGGCAAGGATGACTCTTACACATCACCAAGGACCATTGTACTGTTCTTATAAAAGATCAAGGCAATCTGAATGCGTTTGGCCAGATTTCCGTAGGTCAGTTGTTGTTTTCACTTAAAATCGTGTCCATTTTAAACAAAAGAGAGACCCTTTGAGTGTTATCGGCCAAACAGTGCCTCGGATTGAGGCGTCGATGACTCATACACATCACTAAGGACCCTGGGATCATTATTATAAAATATAAAGGAAATCCAAATGCATTTGTTTGGATTTCCGTAGGTCAGTTGTTGTTTTAACTTAAAATCGTGTCCATTTTAAACAAAAGAGAGACCCTTTGAGTGATAGAGGTCACACTGTGCCTTAGATTGAGGTTCAGTTGACTCATACACATCACCAAAGACCCTTGGATTTTTCTTATAAAATATCAAGGCAATCCGAATGCATTTGGTCAGATTTCAGTAGGTTAGTTGTTGTTTTAACTTAAAATCGTGTCCATTTTAAACAAAAGAGAGACCCTTTGAGTGATAGCGGTCACACCATGCCTCGGAATGAGGAGGGGATGACTCGTAAACGTCAAAAAGGACCCTTGTATTGTTCTTATAAAATATCAAGGCAATCCAAATTCGTTTGGTCGCATTTCCGTAGGCCAGTTGTTGTTTTCACTCAAAATTGTGTCCATTTTAAACAAAAGAGAGACCTTTTGAGTGTTATTGGTCACACCGTGCCTCGGGCTAAGGCGGATATGACTCATACATTTCACCAAGGACCCTTGGACCGTTATTATAAAATATCAAGGCAATCCGAATGCATTTGGTCAGATTTCCGTAGGTCATTCGTTGTTTTCACTTAAAATCGTGTCCATTTTAAACAAAAGAGAGACCCTTTGAGTATTACCAGCCACACTGTGCCTCAGATTGAGGAGGGGATGAATCTTACACGTCAACAAGGACCCTTGGATTGTTATTATAAAATATCAAGGCAATTTGAATGCATTTGGTCAGATTTCCATAGGTCAGTTGTTGTTTTCACTTAAAATCGTGTCAATTTTAAACAAAAGAGAGACCCTTTGAGTGTTACCGGCCACACAGTGCCTCATATTGAGGCAGGGATGACTTGTACACATCTCCAAGGAACCTTGTATCGTTCTTATAAAATATTAAGTCAATCCGAATGTGTTTTGTCATATTTCTGTTGGTCAGTTGTTTTTTTCACTTAAAATCGTGTCCATTTTAAACAAAAGAGAGATCCTTTCAGTGGTAGCGGTCACACCATGCCTCTTATTGAGGCACGGTTGACTCATACACATCACCAAGGATCCTTGGATCGTTCTTATAAACTATCAAGGCAATACGAATGCATTTGGTTGGATTTCTGTAGGTCAGTTGTTGTTTTAACTTTAAATCGTGTCTATTTTAAACAAAAGAGAGACCCTTTGAGTGATAGCGGTCACACCGTGCCTCGGATTGAGACGGAGATGACTCCTACACATCACCAAGGCCTCTTGGATCGTTCTTATAAAATATCAAGGCAATCCGAAAGCGTCTGGCCAGATTTCTGTAGGTCAGTTGTTGTTTTCACTTAAAATCGTGTCCATTTTAAATAAAAAAGAGACCCTTTGAGTGTTATCGGACAAAAAGTGCCTCTGATTGAGCCGGGGACGACTCTTACATGTCACCAAGGACCCTTGGATTGTTATTATAAAATATCAAGGCAATCCGAATGCGTTTGGTCTGATTTCAGTAGTTCAGTTGTTGTTTTCACTTAAAATCATGTCCATTTTAAACAAAAGAGTGACTCTTTGAGTGTTAACAGCCAAAACGTGCCTCGGATTGAGGAAGGTATGAATCATACATGTCACCAAGGACCTTTGGATCATTCTTATAAAAGATCAAGGAATTCTGAATGCGTTTGGTCGGATTTCCATAGGTCAATTGTTCTTTTCACTTAAAATCGTGTCCATTTTAAACCAAAGAGAGACCCTTTGAGTGTTACTGGCCACACCGTGCCTCAGATTGAGGCGAGGATGACTCATACACATCACCAAGGACACTTTGTTCATTGTTATAAAAGATCAAGGCAATCTGAATGTGTTTGGTCCGATTTCCATAGGCCAGTTTTTGTTTTCACTTAAAATCGTGACCATTTTAAACAAAAGAGAGAACCTTTGAGTGTTACCGGCCACAAAATGTCTTATATTGAGGTGTGGTTGACTCATAAACATCACCAAGGACCCTTGGATCGTTATTATAAAAAATCAAGGTGCTCCGAATGCGTTTGGTCAGATTTCCCTAGGCCAGTTGTTGTTTTAACTTAAAATCGTGTCCATTTTAAACAAAAGACAGAACCTTTGAGTGATAGCGGGCACACCATGCCTCTTATTATGGCGGGGATGACTCGTACATGTCACCAAGGACCCTTGGATCATTATTATAAAATATTAAGGCAATCTGAATGCATTTGGTCAGATTTCCGTAGGTTAGTTGTTGTTTTCACTTAAAATCGTGTCCATTTTAAACAAAAGAGAGACCCTTTGAGTGATAGTGGTCACACCGTGCCTCATATTGAGGCTCAGTTGACTCTTACACGTCACTAAGGACCCTTGGATTGTTCTTATAAAATATCAAGGAAATCCTAAAGCATTTGGTCATATTTTCATATTTCAGTTGTTGTTTTCAATTAAAATTGTGTCCATTTTAAACAAAAGAGAGACCCTTTGAGTGGTTCAACATTCTTTCATGTTGCTGGTACATATCATCTATTAAAATGGGAAAATGAATCATTTTAGAAAGAATTTTTTATTTAATAACAATTACAATTTTCCTATGAACATTTACATACAACATTGTTTCATCTTTTGATCCCCTTAACCCCTCTAAAAATTGACCACCAATTGTACATGTCCCCAAGTCAGATCTTCATTGTATTTGTGTACAATTTGCCATCAGGTATGTGGCCCAATAGTTTATGAACACATCTACATTTTCATGTGAGTATGAGGCTTTTTGGATGTCAGAGTAGTACTGTAAAATAAAAAAAAATAAATAATTAATAAATAACTTAAACGAACTAGTAGTTGTTTTTGAAAATACCTCTTTAGGGATTCTAGTTTTCTAATGAAAAACGATCTCTTTCATAAATTTACAAACATAATAACCACAATCATTATCATTTGTTTGTTTTGGACACTGCAAAAAAATTGATCATTAAGAGAATAACTAACTTGTGTTGAGATGTGTTTGGATAGTGAAATTTTATTATATATACCCTGATATTTGTCCACATGTAGTACTTGCTCACCTCCCTATGCTTAGCCCCTATCCTCATTCCTTTTTTTAGATGATAATGATACACTTCCCTATTATAACATAATCCTTAGTAAAAGATAATATAAATTATATTACTTGATGTTTAGACCTAAAATTTAAGATGTAGTGTCTTATAGATTCACAAACTCCATCAGGTGTGGTCGATTTGATGGATATCCTTGCTTTGAATATAGAAAATAAATCTTCGGAGTATCCAAGTTCACCGCAATTAGCAACCAATGTTTCCTAAAAACACAAAAAAGGAATAAGTAATAAAAGAAGTGAAAATATAATTGATATGCTTTAATCGTAGAGTATTACCCCTGCATGGTTTGTATTAGGAAAAGTTTTTCATCTGTAATCTTGCGTTCAAATGTTTTCAGCAAGCCGTTCACTATTGCATCCGTTTTCGATGGCTCTATTTTTGTTAGGTGTGTTGATGTGATATGAGGACTAACCAGTCTAAATCTTGGCTCATGGGAAAAATCCTTCAACTGTTTTTCATAAATGCATCTGTCAACAATATAAAATGCATTTAGTCATAATTTGGACATTAGATCAGCTTTTAGAAAATCAATTCATGGAAACATACCTCATATATACATTTACAACTGTGATGCCTAGCCTGCCATTTTCAAGGATTTCATTTACATTTTCAGAAACAAAGAAATATTGACTTTCCTCTCCGTATATATTCTCTTCGAAAACCACTATATGACTATTACCATCTTTTAGGTTCGTATCCACATGAGTCTTCAATGCTAGTAAATGTGGATAGAGAACAGGTGGTGTTATTGTACTTTTAGTAGCTCCTTGGGATCGGTTGGTCGATCCTTTAGATGGTTTTGAGCTGACGTTTTTCACCCCCATCCCTTTCTCTATCTATAACAACAATCATTGGTTCAGACCCTTTTTTCATTAATTGTTAAGGGTTTAGATTGAAAAGAAAAGGAAATAAATACCTCTTTGTCTGCATGTACTCTTACAAGTTGTGATGACTATGCAATGAATGTCCTAATAGCCTTTTCGACTGTATGAATATCATTATCATCAAGTGGAATAGGTAGCTCTACATTTGGATCATGAGCTACAGTAATCGTCACTTTCAGATGATCTTTCGGAAGTGGTCTATTATGCAGTGTGGCATCTGGGATGTTGAACACTGTAGCCCTCACTACAAGGTGATAGGTGGGTGTTGACAGATATAAAGTACAATCATTATCAACCTATAGAAGATCAGTATAGAAAAATTATCAGTGTTTGTCTGATTCATATTTCATGGGAACAATTATTCGAATATTGATTACCACAGCTAAGACAGTTCTTTGAGGCAAATGGCTCGCCTCAAAGCTGGTGGGGGTGGGGAGGGATGTTCATGCGGTGGTTGTTCCTGAGTTGTGTCTTCCCTTTGCTTCCTACCCATAAAAGTTGCTAGTAACTCCCCCTGCCATTGCAATCGTTCTTCAAGGGTTGCTATTTTTTCGCTCATTTGTTCAAATTTTTCATCTGTATCATCCATTTTTTTCTTCTTGTCAAAATATACTCGGGGTGTCACCCCAAACCCTGCACCTCTAACATGACCGTATTTTTCTGGCTACTTTAAAGCCGTCGATAATAGGTCTGTATTAGCTACAGGAGTAGCTGATTCCTGTGACTGTCAGATATAGGAAAATAACTAATTATTTTTATGTAATATCAATTTTAAACAAATTTTTCTATTTTCGTGTCATATTTACACATATTTCCCACACTTTATGTGTGCTTTAATCTACTAACTTCCCTTCTTTGTTCACACGTGCCTCCTTCCATAGAACATGACGTGGGATGGAAGTGAATTTGGTTTTAGACTCATAAATCTACATATAAACATAGAAAGATAATTATGATTTTGTTTATTGGCACCTAACAATATTACTGTAAATTTAAAATATGTACCATTTTTTTTCTAATGAAGCGTACCCCATACTTGCTTTACGATAGGGGTATGTTTGTTTTGATGCACGTTCTTTATTTTCAGTACAGAGTTTCTATTTAATAAATGAAATATTGACAATCAAATTGATGAATACAGGTATCCTCAAACAACGTATTATCACCCACAATGTAGCTGAAACTTCTCATCCCCATGACGACCAATAAATTCATCCCATGCTTCATTGGATATCAGGTGAGCGTAGACAATGGGTGGGTGCAGGTTTATTTTACCTTTAGAATCTTTCAGGTGGCATCTTTTTAAAATAGTGTGAAAACCTCGATGAATCTTTCCTGTAATCCTTAGTACATAATCCTTGTGTGAATCGTCTACTATAAATGTACTCTTCAAGACATTGAGAAGAGTAAGACATTGATTCATTATTTTATTTTCTAGTAAATCAAAGAAATAAATTGATAATGTTACCGTAATTTATTCCCAGATCACAGCCTTTAGCCCGGACACAACATGGTGCCATGAATCTATGTCAATTGGCACGCGTTGCCGAGTGAAAAATACAATGTAGCTTCTAAACATAGACTTGTTGGGATTCACATGTTGGCCCCATGTATTCCATCCAACTTCAAATTTGATGACTTTTCTTTTCACCTTATGAATTTTGACTAACACCGTCAAACTATGACGCACCTTTGTTTTCTGCGACGCCAGTCCTTCATTCTCGACCATTTCATCGATATCAACATCATCTATATGTTCATCTAGAATGGTATCAATGGAATGTGCTGATGGTTGTTGGACCTCAACACTAAGAGCAGTAGGAGCCGCAGCAGCAGGAGCAGCAGGAGCAGCAGGAGCCGCAGCAGGAGGAGCAGCAAAAGCAACAGGAGCCGCAGCAGGAGAAACAACAACAACAACATCTGCAGGAGCAGCAGCAGGAGAAACAGCAGCAGCAACATGAGCTGTAGGAGCAGCAGCCGCAGTAGCAGCTACTTGAGAGACTTGTTCAGCCTCAAGGTTAGGAGCACCATAATGTGCATAAGTCATTATCTGCAAAAGTGGTTGAACAGTTAATTCAGATTACCTAGATTTAGTAATGATAAGATAATAACATGAGATAACAAGATCTATATTACAAACAAAATATAACCTGTTTACTGAACTTTATTTATTTTTTTCAAAAGTTGAAGGGATTTGAAACATATATCGACTATCCAAATCCCTTCATTGTGGTCTCCTCTAACATACAAAACATCATCTGCATTGGAAACACTCCAAAATGATTGTGACGTACCACTAAAAGGATCATCCACAACTGAATTTTCATCAGAACCTTCAGTAGTTTTGGACGATAACAGAACAATCGACCACCTTCGGTTTATGGGATTTGGAACATAAAAAACTTGTACCGCTTGTGATGCCATTATAAACTGTTCGTCTTTGTACCATTCTTTACTAAAATCAACTTTCACAAATCATCATTCATCTATTTTAAGACCACTGTTGATATCAATCCATTTGCATTGAAAAATCGACAATTGGAATATCGTATAATCCAACTCCCATATTAGTTTGATAATGACAATGTATGACATATTTGCATAAATTGGATTTCATTCCTCACTACCAGAAACATGAATCGCTTCAGCCACTAGTGTAACTCTACTATTTTTCATGGTATTATCTTCATCATGTTCATCTGTATAGAATGTATAACCATTAATTACATAACCACTGTAAGATAATACATACACACTTGGTCCAACGGCTAGCCATCGAAGTCATTCTGAAATTGAATTTGGATTTTCATCCAACTGCTTAAAAATATGGTCCTGAAACCATCCTATAAACTGGTGATTATGTGTATCCAATAACCATTTTTCATCCCTCGATGGATTCAACTGCCTAAGAATTTCTTTATGAGTTTCAATATATGGAGCAACCTCCCAAATGTTATGCAAAACATAAAGATGAGCCTTCTCCCAATCTGTAATACTGATTGTCACAACTTCTCTTCCAGAAATTCCATTACCCTCAATGCGTCCAGTGTGACGAGATTTTGGGAGACCAATGATTTCCACATCAGATAGGTATTCAGTAAAAAATTCAATGGATTCCTCAACAATATATCACTCCACTATACAACCCTCTGGCTGACTTCGATTTTTGACATACCCTTTCAAAATCTTCATATACCGTTCAACATGATACATCCATTTATAGTGCACAGGACCACAAAGTTGAATCTCTCTCACCAATTGAATCTTCAAATGAACCATCATATCAAATAATGTTGGTGGAAAGAACATTTCTAATTCACATAATATGATGAAAATTTATTTTTCCATAGCTGGCAATTTCCCTGGGTCTAAAACTTTGCTACATATAGCTTTGAAAAAGAAACAATGTTTGGTTAACGTATGACAAACATTCTTGGAAAAAATGCAATGTAAAGCTATATGAATTAGATCTTGCATCAAAACATGGCAATCATGTGATTTCAAACCTTTTAACTTCAACTCATTCATTGACACAATGTTCTTGATATTTTATGAGTACCACTCTGGAACCTTTACATCATTGAAGAAGTTTCAAAACTGATATCTCTCCTCCCTAGAAAGAGTATAAGCAGCTGGAGGAAGAAACATTCAATTTTCACCCTTCATAGGAGCCAAATCTTCTCATATTCCCATGTCAACCATGTCCAACCTTGCCTTAATTCCATCTTTTGTTTTTCCAGGGGCATTTACAATGTGTCGATAACACTTTCACATACATTTTTTTTACCACATGCATCACAATAAGAAAATGTCTGACGTACAAACAATTATAGTATGGTAATTCAAAAAAAAACTGATCTCTTTTTCTAACCGATTTTTGTAAGGTTTTTCGAAAATGGTTTACCAAAAACAGTGTTCAGATCTTTTACTTTCTCAAACAGCTGATCACCTGTTAGTGGAGACGGTGTTGTGTGTTTTTATGAACTTCCATTGAATGATTTTGTCCAAGATTGGTACTTATGCCAATGAGGTAGAAATATATGATGTCCTAGAAACACAGATTTCGATGAATGTTTCAACCTAATTGATTCTGTATCTTCTTCGCAGATGGGACACCCTTGAGTTCCTTTAATGATATAGCCTAACAAATTTCCATAAGCAGGGAATAATTTATTGTCCCATACAACATCACTCTCAACGTGAAGTATTCACTTTTATAAGCATCATACAAAATTACACATGAGTCCCACAATAACTTCAAATCCTCGATCAAAGGAGCCAGATAAACATCAATATCGTTACCTGGTTGTTTTGGTCCTGATATAAGCATAGATAACATGATGAATTTCTACTTCATGCATAACCAGGGTGGCAAGTTATAATTTACCAACATAACAGGCCATGTACTATGAGTGGTGGTTTGAAAACTAAAAGGATTCACTCCATCTGTAGATAATGAAAGAAGAAGGATTCTCGGCTCTTTTCCAAATTCAGGATACTCATGATCAATTTTTTTCCATTGAGGAGAGTTGACTGGATGACGTAATAACCCATATTTATTTCTCTTATCTGCATACCACGACAATTGTCTTGCAGTTTCTTCACTTCCATATAGACGCCTAAACCTTGGAATTATTGGAAAGTACCATAAAAATTTCGTAGGATTGGATTTATATTTCTTGAATCGAGAAGAACCACACTTTGGTCATTCTGTAAGTTATTTGTTCTCCTTGAGAAACAATATACAGTCTTTCGGGCAGACATGTATTCTTTCAGAAATTATTCCCATCGAGCGTAGCATTCATCGAGCTTCATATGTCCAGCTTGGGAGCTCATTATCTTCTGGGAGCATGTCATTCAAGAGAGCAAGTAGTTCCGTAAAACTGAAATCACTCCATCCGTTTCCTACTTTCAATTTATACAACTTCAGTACAACTGACAATGTTGTATACTTAGTGAAAGCAGTATACAATGGCATCTTTGCAGAACTCTTTAACTTCTCAAACAATTTTGGGCAATCACAGAGTTCATATTGAGTTGTCTTTGTCCTTTACACACTACGATTTTCATCATCATTGACATCTATAATCACATCCTCTATACGGTCTTCTTCATTATCCATATTATTATTCATATCTGACGATCTATAAAAAACAGTTTTATCCCAGCCAGTAGCTACATTCTCTTTTTCTCCATATTTATTCCAACATTTATAACTCTGATCTATTCTGTGACATATCAAATGTTCTTCCAACTCCTCTGGAGTAATTAGTCTATAATAACAACAACGTAAACACAGAAAACTGATTTTAGAAGGATCCTTTGCGTGATCTTTTTCAAATTTTATGAACTCTTTCACTCCGTTCTCGTACTCTATTGTTAAACAATTAGCATCCATCCAATATTTATTCATCTTCATCATATTTGAATCTCAAATATTAGTATATATGGTTCAAGTACACGAAACATGACTTCCAAATACAGTAGAAGAGAACCACTTCCTTATAAGGAGATCAAGTAGTATAACCTATAATCAGGATTCATAAAAAATAATATTAGATTCACTAAAAAGATGATGATATATCACTCTATAAGGAGGATATAAGAGAAGATAGAGGATTTCCAATTGATGAGAGATACCCTTATCAGAGATAAACCAAACGCATCCACTAGAGCTTCTATATGAGAAGAAGGGAGTTTGGAGGATTTAAAATGAATCTTGTAATCCTTAAAGAATCAATATTTCAACTGAGAGTTATGTAGGAGAAAAAATAATATAAAATGGGGCTCATGGAATTTAATAATATAAAAAAAGATACCACGTTGTAACCTCCCATAGACACGGTACAGAAAATATTTAGACAACCATACTATGGTGTATACTTCTTGTCATGTACTAGGCCAGGTTGCCATCCCACTTGACACTTGACCCAACTCGTGGAAAGGTCCAAAGGAAATTATAAATTCCCATGGGTTGTAACTAGTGCCTAGGCATTGAGTAACACCTTTGGGAATGATTTTTTCACGTAAAAAACCATAAATATTACATAATAATCAAACACCATATCATAACCAAATTTCACAATATAATAGACCAAAAGATAACACTGCAATAGGGGATAAGCATTTAACAATTTCAACCAAAACCAAAATAACAAAAAAAAGGTAAGGGAACCAACAATACAACCAAGCCTCCATGAAACATGAGGGTCAACATCCCCATTCCACAACCAATAATAGTCACCTAAAGGGGAACTACTAGCACATATATGCACCATCACCACCAAGGGAACCTTGCCTTTAACTGGGTAAAACAAAAGGTCTACATAAACCTGAGGGTGTATATCAAGTGTGAGCCAACATACCTAGTAAGACACAACAAAAATAGATTCCATGTAATGACATTATGATAAACATTAACATGTTATTTTTTAAGAAAAAGGAAGATACAATTAAAATAAAACATTCATTGAAATATAAAAGATAGTAAATGTGATAAGATAATGGTAAGAATAGTATGAGCACTATAGAAAATCTCTAAGGTATTAGGGTTACTAGGGTCCTAGGATCCTCGTACTCTTGGTGATCACATCTCTTAGACATGAAGGTCCTATTTGTGCCTCCAATCCCTAGCACATGAATGTTTAGTTAGTGTTGTTATGTATATCCTTATTAAGAAGGCCAATCATCGGCCTGACTAATTCACCTAATATACTAGACCTAGTCTACCCACCTAGATAACTAGGATTCCATTGTGCTCAATTCCACCCCCTATATAAAATTATATCTATTTTATACAATCACATTTCCAATAATAGAAACACATATGAAAACAACCATTTACAATAGTCAAGTCATTATCAAACCCTTACGCACAACAAAAAAATTGGAAAACATGTTTCCCACAACCCAGACAATTTATAAAACCATTTTAGAACCAAATAAATCATATTAAACACCTAAAACAATGTCAAATAAAGGAACAACCTACCTATTTCTTGATATCATCACAAAATCGGAATGAAACCACCAACTGAACTAAGGAAAGGCCCTAAGGATGCAATTAAACACCATAACCATAAAAATTTAACCCAAATAAATGATTCAACCAACAGCAAGAAGAATATTAAAAAAATATTTGAAAGCATGCCTTAAAGGGAGGTCCGGGAATTGCGGGCAGCGGAGGTCCAACAATCCGAAGAGGAAGTTACGGGCAACGGTGGTCTGACAACGCGAACTGAGGGCGACGGAGGTCCGACAATAAGAATCCGGGAATTTCGGGCAGCGGAGGTCCAGAAAACAGAAGGGGCGTTGCGGGCAGCGGAGGAATGGAAAACCGAAGGGGCGTTGCGGGCGGCGGAGGATCGGCAAAGAGAAGCGAGGGCGGCGGAGGTCCAGCAATGAGAACTTAGCGGATGCCAGAGGGGCGTCACAGGGTTCCAGTACCACGAGATCTTTAGGTCGCGATAAAACAAGGGCACTATGCGACTGAATTTATTAAAAAATGGACTAAGGATTTATCAGTGCTAAAAAAGAGACGATAAATCATTCCTGTATCAGTGATAAAATTTTAGAACTGATATAGAGAGTCTTTATCAGCGCTTTTCTAGCACTGATAAAGGGTTGTTTTATCAGCACTTATTTATCACTGATAAAGGTTACCCTGTATCAGTGCAAAAACTCTAGCGCTGATATAGGGCCTCTTTATCACCGTTTTTCTAGTGCTGATAAAGATGCCCTTTATCAGTGCTAGAAAAGTGCTGATAAAGACCACCTATATCAGCGCTAAAATTTTAGCATAGATTCAAGGTAACCTTTATCAGTGGTTTTTCTTAGCACTGATATAAGGGGGCGCTTCCCTTGCCCGTTTTTGTAGTAGTGAAATATTACAAATATATTGAAATAACATCATCCATTTGATTGTTTTTATAAAAGATGTATGATCGAGCTAGGGAAATTCTTCTATATTGATGCCTAAATAAGTGCTATTGTATGCCTGAATTTTCATGATATAACATAAGATAACCAAACCAAGAATAATATTTCCATTATAGTGATCATACGTGATCATAAGATATTAGGAATTTTTTATATGAGCTAGAATATGTGTATAATTATGAAAGAAGATCTTCTTAAAAGATAACAAAAAACCTGAGTTTTGTTTTTCAAAATGGTGATTGTAATTATATGTTTATACATACAAATTTGAGTTAGTGTGTGCAACAGTATGCTAGTGCATGTAGAATTTTAGGTATTGTAGTTATTCAATGGATATTTTCTAAAAATACCCTTGAATCTTTCTATTTTATTAGATGGGATAAATGAAAATTAAGAAAATTGGAACAGAGAGAGACACAGAGATAGAGATAGATAATCACGAGATATTTCTTTTTATGTGAATATAGAGGAGTAAATAAATACTATCTTTTGTATTATAGTGAGTCAAACTAAATATTTAATCATTTTATATTCTACATCTTAATGAAGGAATCCATGTTCACAGAAGTTTTATGATGGAATGAGTCTTTGTGATCTTGTGAAGAAGAAGAATCTCTATTGATATCAACACACTATTTACTGAATAAAGTGTAAGTAAGGTAGTACCATGAAAAAACATTAAAAGGAATGAAACTGATAATGAATACTTGTAATTATGTGAAAGGATTAATCCATGCATGAAATAATATGATTTCATGAAGGAATTTGGATGTGTTGTGTGAATAACATGAAATAATAATTAATATTTCATAAAGAAGAAATGAACCAATACCAGGGATAGGTGTGATGCATGGATGTATTAGATTTTAATAGTTTATCAAGTATAATCTATCAAGTTGAGAATTTTTTTTATTAAAAAACACAATATATTTGATAGTATCATGCATTAATATCTGTATCACAAATATTTGGAAAAGAAGAGCATGTGAGATAAGATTCACATGAGGTTAGTTCAGTGAAAAAGAATTATAAATGAAGATAGCGTGAGGTATCTATGCATTTTTGATGGTATATAGAGTATCTTGATATTTCTATGGATTATACATAAATAAGTTGCTGATGAGAACTTGAATAAACGAGATGAAGAATATTTTTTTAATGGACAGTGTCGGTGAGAAGATCATTCACAATTGTAAATAGTATTTGTTTCATGATTTGAGGCTCTATGAAGTTATTTTTCAAGATAGTAAAATTGATATATCAGAAGCTAAAAGGTTTGGAATATTAATTCTATAAAAGGATATAAGATATTCTAAAGAAGATTTCATTTTGTGGACTTGAAAAGGAACAAGGCCCATGTGTACACTACATTAGTAGGTAGAGCCAAATGAAGACTTATTCACAGGAGGTTCAGAAGACCATTCAATAATAGGTGGGATACCAGTATAGAAAAAATATGTTTTTAGGATATACCTCAATTGGCGGGATTATATTATAAATATATTATCAATAGAAAGTAAGGGATTTTTAGGAGATATCCCTCCACTATAATATTAGTGATTGCGAATTACTAGAGATTTTTTGTCATGAATTTTTGGATATTTTCAATATTCTTAATTACTTTTCTTTACTAGTATAAATATATGGATCACATTTAACCCCACCATATAAAGGACATAGTAACCCACTTTAGGGGAGAACCTTGTAAAAGTCCTTTTGTAATTTTCTATTCTTTCATTTTTTTCACACTAGGGAAGATGAGATGATAAAGTATAAGGGATCAAGATCATAACTTATCATAGAAGTTTATTTTGACAATAAAAAATTATAAAAAGTAAATCACTAATTTACCCCTCCCCCATTCGATGATATAATCAAAATTTGGTACCTCAAATTGGATTAGAGATACTTAATCATAATGAAGAAAATATAAACCTTTATGTATATGAAATATATTTTGAGTATGAATTGAGTTACCAATATACTTTTCAGAAGTTAGGGGATAGTTTTGTATAGGGTAAATAGTTAATAAAAATTCCGAGGAGAACTCAGTCACATTCGACAAGTGTTCACATAAAAGCATGATGACCTTTGGTTTAATGGAGTGGATAAATTTAAAATTGTCATAAATATCAGAAAAAAAAAATTACATTGGTATTTCAATGTATTGAGAAATTCTTAGTGTTATTTTATGTGATAATTATTCAAATTATCCCAAAATTAATGAATTTCAATAGATTAATGGTAGAGGAATTGGCTCTAAATAGGTTCCATGGGTTTAGATTTTAGTCCATGGGTTTTTTATGCTTATTTCATGGTTTGACCAAGCATGAATCTATATTTTGAAAACTATGAAATATTTTTTAAATTTTCAATCATTCAGGTAAGATATTTTTATATAATTTAAAACCATAGGTTCTTAGTGATTTGTAAAATGGTTTTTTAACTAAATTTTTTAAATTCCTTCCAAAACCTTGCAGATTCAAACATTTGGTCACATTGGATTAATATTTTAGATTCAAAAAATGTGTGTGATCAACTAGATTTTGGAATAAAAAATATAAATGAAATTTAAAAAGAATCATTTTTCTATTTTTTTAAATTAAAGTGAAACGTATCTTTGGGTTTTATAACATAGATGTTATGATTTATTTTGAAATTATTTAATAAATATATTTATTTTTGGAGGAATTATAATGTGTTAAATTTATTCATGATTTTTATTAAAAAATATCCTATTTTGGGGGGTGTTTAATTTATGGGATTTCTATACTTTTTAATGTTATATTTTAAGAATAACAATGGGATGACTTAAGGATTTTTTTAAATTGGTTTAATTTAAAAGGTTTTGTAATGATTATAATGTTTTCTTTTGGTTTTGTTTTAAATAATCAGGAATGATATGAGTTTCCCAAACTAAGTCCTAGGTGTTAATTATATATATATATATATATATATTTCCTTTGTCACATGGTTCCATTTGTTATATATATATTTGTTTAATTTTCAGATGATATGAGGTAACCAAAATATAGTGGGGGGATAATAAGGTAGATTAATTTGAAAAAAAAATTCATAGATTTTTGGGGTAATAAAATTGTTTTCTCACAAATTAGGTGTAATTTATTTTTGAAAGTGAAATATTTATCATAAGGAGAGTTTATATTATCCTATATCCTCTATAATAAGAATAATAGAAACTATATATAATATATATTTTCAAGGTTTAAAATAATAAATTTGGAGAGAATTATAATAAATATATTTCTAGTAAGATTTACATGATTTGTTGAAGCTATATTTTTAAGGATGAAAAACATTTAAGGAGTGTTTAATTGTGAAACCATAGTTTTTATATCATATACAAATATTCATGATGGAATTAAGATTCATAATTGTCATAATGTGATTATTGGTTGGTAAGCATAACACCCTAACTCCAGTAACTTAGATAAAATATTAATATGACTACATCGGCATAAGATACAACAGATCACAACATGAAGAATTGAATAGTTCATTAGTCTTGAGAGATTGGATAAATACATGAATCTCATATTACATTTGTAAACATGAAATACAAATTAAAATTGTAGTGATAAGTTTATTATTTTTTATAGTACTTCCCTAAAATCCATCATAGACACCTTATTGGTATATTAGGGAAAGTAAAAAATAATAAAGGTTGATATTAGATGTTGAGTAATGGAAATCATGTAATAGAATCTATCATAGAATAAATAAATAATGAACAACATAGAATAGATTAGAAATAAAAAAATATACCAAATAACTAATATCTTAAAAGGGGTATATATCTATGAATGAAATAAAAATATAAATAATCACATGGATAGAAATAACTATTTTCATAATATATGAATGCATACTTTTAGACATCATCACATTTCTATCAATTCCCCAAGATAATTCATCACATTTAAATAAGTAATACATATGGCAAATACCCAAGCTAGTTTGTCTCATGAGACCTACAAATTAATTGAGGGTCTATATATAGATATCCCCACCAATTCACTTACTAACTCTAATGTATTAATTATATGAAAGTAATGAATAAGAAACACAGTGCATAATTCACAAAAATATCTAAATTTGAAAACTAACATATGAAATGTCATTATTTTCCTCCATCAATAAATAGAAGAACATGATAATATTCCAGAAAGATAAATAGAGTGGATGATATCATTAGATAATATTCCTAGTGAAGTGTAAGAATATTTAAAGTATGTTCTAATATATGAAAAAACCATTATAAAAACGTTAGAAAGTATCATTGAAATCATGACAAAATAAAATTTTCTTTTGAAAACATTTTAAAACAATAAATTCCCAAAATAATGGGAATATTTTTTAATTGAAAAAACTATAAAATTGTATTTTTATATTGATAAAAAATCAAATATATGATATCATGGAAATTCAATTGAGATGTAAATTGTAGAAAAAGTTTTTTCTTAATTTTCTAAAAATTAAAAACTAAGTCTTAAGGAAAATGTTTGAAAATATTCCTTTTAATCGTTTGTAATGAAAGTAAAAGGTAGTAAAATTGATCATTTTCAAACGTTAAAATATATACAAAAAATCCCTAAAACATTATTAATTTCATAGTCATGGAGGCAAAATACCCGATTAAATGAAGAGAAATATGATCAAGTTCTATTGAAACCATTCATTCGAACATATTGATATCCAAAGAGAGTATTTTTTTAATAATACATGAAAAACCTATAAATTACCATATTAAAAGAAAATAAATGGATTTTTAGATATAAAATAATAAAATCCCCTAATAAAAAATTAGCATAAAAAATCCAAAATAAGAATTTGATTGTGTAAAAGGACCTTACTTCATACTTTCTCTTGATTGGAAATGCTCTATAACTTATGTAGATGAAAACCTCCATTTTCTTACCCATTAAGACTTATAGGTTAGTCATTTAGTGAGAATAGAACCTCTATTACATGTTAAGTAATGTTTAGATGTTATTTAGTGAGGTATTTGGCTTTGAAAGGTCAATGAGAAGTGGGTTTTAGTGGAAATGAGAGGTGTAATTATATCTAAGGAGAGGAAATTTTAGGGAAAAAATATGCGTTTTTTTATTGTTTAGTCTAAATAAATATTTTGAGGGATGATTATTATGAATATTTTTATTTATTATTAAAAAAAATAAAGTTTATCAAATATTAGAACCATGTAAAAAATCAAATGGAATCATTTAACCACTTAATTAAAGACAAAGAAACAAAAATTATTTTTTATTGGAATAAAATATACCTTGGGATTTAAAAATTCAAACATAGGTTTATAAAATAAAAATAATATTTTTAACTGAATTAATTTACTCCATAAATATTTTTAGGTAGATAAATATTTCTTTTAAACTTTTAAGACTTAATTATATCAAGATAATGTCATAAACGTTCGGCTACACGTAAAAATAGTATTTTTTTAATATGAACTAAAAATAAAATTTTCTAGAAAAATATAAAATATCAACACTATGATTTTTGGGAAATTATTATTAAAAAAATAATTCCATTTTAAAAAATACAATTTCTATATGTGAAAAAAATAATTTTAAACTAAGTGTAAAAAGGGAAATGAAAAATCATTTTATGAAAAAACGTGTTTTTTGGCATAAAAATAAAGTCATTAAAAAATAAAATATAATGATTATTAATATAAATTAATTATATTATTTTTAATATAATTGAATTTATTTTACTTTAATACCAAATCTAAAATGGAATTGTGATTTTAAATTACTTGATTTAAACAAATGATGTGACAGGTTTCTAAAAATCAGTTTTTTCACTATTCACTTAAAAATCAATATTTTTAGAAAAATAACAAAAATTAATCTTAATAATATTATGAAATGATGATTTAAAAAATTATATATATTTTTCAAATATAATTTATAAAATTTTTAGAAATTATTTATAATATTCATACACAAATATGAAATAGAAAAAGGATTTGAAGAAAATGAATTTTTGAAGAATAAAATGACATTATTCTCATTACCTGTCAAATAATAATAATTAAATGAATGTTAACTCGTTAAATTATATATATAATTTAAATATTTCATTATAATAGTTTATCAATATTTATTAATTTAATCTATTAAGATCAAAATACATTGGGCATAAAAAAAATTTCAGGAAAAATATCTCTTTTATCATTAAAATATTTTATCTTCATATTAAATTATTAATTAATGAATTATTATTTAATTTATTAATGAAATAAATTATATGAAAATTTCAAAATATGGTTATTATTATTTATAACCACCAACCCAACAGCTAGCCTATGCACTTAATATTTAAAAAATAATATTTCTATAAAATTTTGTGGTTCATTTAAGCCTGTTGTTGAATGCATTTGAAAATATTGTACTCATAATAAAAAACTAAAATATTTGGTAGTTTCATTCTCCTCTACATTCATAAATTTCACCCTCACAATTTTAATTTAATTTAATCCTATCCTTAAATTCTAGTAGATTTTATCTTGTATTTTAATTTCTATTTTAAGGCTAAAAAACTTATTGTTTCATAAATAAATAATATTTACCCCTTTATACAGCTGCTTTGGCGGTGGCATAGTGGTGCAGGGTCCAAGTCCATAGTGACGGTGTTCGGTGAGGTATGATCTTATATTCTTTGGATCCCTCTCTTGGGGGAATTTCCACCTCCCATGTACCACTCATATTTCTAGGTCACCTAGTGTCTCACCAGGTGGGAAGAATGGGCGCACTTCACCTGGATGAAAGATTTCTATGTTGAACTATCACTGATCAAGGTGTTACCCAATGGGACTCTCTATTATAACCTCTAGAAATTACTCCTTCCTGGTTGTTACATTTATACCCCTTCATGGAGAGGGGGGGGGGTCCTTGGCGTGTAGGGTTCGAAAAGGCCACTCTTGGGGATTACCATTTCCAAAAAAAATATTTAAACCTTTAGGAAACTTATATTTTTGAATGTTTTTCTATAAGAGTAAATTAATAATTAATTTATTTTTTCCATAGAAAAATTATTGATTTATGTTTCATTTCTTGATTTTGAGGAACTATAAGAAAATATACTTGATTAATTTCAACTTTCATAGTAATATTTTCCAATTTGATTGAGTATTTTAATCAGTTTTCACTTATGGTTCTTATGATGAATGAATAAGAGGATTTTTTCATGTATGAAGAATAAAAATAAACTTTTAATGGATCATATGATTCATAAAATAATGAAAAGTTATTTTACTTTTCTAAAATAATTATTATAACAAGTTATGATAATAATCAATATGAATAAACCTTCTAGTTGAAAACTAATACATTTATTCCTAAAACATAAATAATATGAACAGTAGAAATGCTACAATACATTAAAATTTAAATTATAATAAAACCAGTTTACAATAGATTATTTTATTATAAATTTATTAATTCAAAATTATTAAATACTAATTAAACCATGAATATTATGATTATTTCATAGTTATTAATAGGTGTAACAATTATACTTGAAAACAGGGAATAACAATTTATCTTAACAGAAAACGGTTGATATATTCTCATTACAACCTAATTCCCACTTTGAGCCTTGATTAATAATTCATTTCTCAAAGTATAAAAAATGATTCAATGTCAATGAGAAATATAAAATATTTCACATCCCTATAATCAAATAAAGTTATCGTTTATGATAAAAGTACATGTTATCAAAACCAAGGGGATTCAACACTATCTATTGTGATTGAACAATATTATCCTTGCTCCCATATCCTTTTCTGAGGTAAATTTAATTAAATATTTGGGAACTCATTTGAGGATTTCCCTCCATCTTTATATAGTTGAAACACTGAACATTAGAGGCTTATTTATTTCCCTTTAATTCATGTTCTTAATGTACTATCTCTCTAAATTTTATGAAAAATGGCACCCCTTTAAGAATATACCCTATTGATTCTATAAAAAATTATCATGTGTGGGAGGTTACATCTTTACCTTATCTTCCTTAATCTCATTTATTTTTTCCGGATGTTCAGTTATCATATTCTTTTGTTTATTTCATTTAAAAATGTAAAACCTAGGGAATTATTTCTTCATCTTGATAGCGCATAATATCATTTCATCAATTGAAGAAAACAATTTAGTGACTAGTTCCCCTTAGAGTCTTGGATTAATCCCATCAGATAAATTTTTAATCTTATATTATAAATTACATGCATAGTCTATTGTATACCTTTTTAATCTCATAATTATTTCCTCACACTCTATAAAACATTCCTCCTTCTATCATAAAGTAAATAATTTCCATTTTATATCATCTCATTGATAATAAAGAAAATATTTCTAAAAAATATTATCTTAAAATTCTTAAATTTTATTTTTTATATCACCTCCTAATAATTTTATAATTAAAAAAATGAAAAAAATTATGATATTTCTTTAAATAACACTATACTTGAATAATATTTCCCCATTAATTATTTTCCTATTCTAGAAAAATCTTTTCAAGGGGTTCAGCTATCAATTTATTAGTAGTTATATTAAAGAATGAAGGATTGTACCACATGGAGTAGTCCAACAACAGTGACTCATGTTTTGAGGTATTAGGATGTTCCATATAAGAAATATTATTGGCCATAACCTGATTTAATTGCCATAATATAGTAATTAAATTCTCATATCTAACACTAGTTTTATTGACATTCTCACTCAAAAAAACCTAATATTTATTACTTGTGATGATATGTTTTATATTCCTTTTATTAATGGATATTTATAAATTTTTTAATATATTATATTATCTCATAACACTCTAAATCATAGCTTATAATTATAAATCTAGTGTAATACCTATAAATTTTTTTAAAATTTATTCATAGTTAATCTTATAATTATGATCATAGTTTCATTGAGAATATCTTTTAATAAAAAAAATATTTATAAATATTTCATGAAGGTGAAAAAAGTGTGTGTTATTCCTATTAATAATATCAACATGTAATTTCTATCCAAGTGTGTGTTCTTATCCCCACTCAATAAGCACCAAGTGAAGATTGAGTTGATAAAAAATCATCCTTTTAAAGGCTATTTACTATTAGGTGTATATATGCTATAGCAGTATCAACTCATTAGGATCCAAATAGTGATTTAAATTCTAGTAACTAACACTTATAATTTTACAAATATTTAGAATATTTTTCGATACTTAAACTTATCCCAAGATACATTCGTATGGTTTTTTTCTCTATTATTTCTATTTACAAAATATAGTTTCCAAGTATCCAACTAAATTTCTTTCGATACAAACTATAATATAATAACTCCATTAACCTAGATATTATGGTTATCTTACTAAAATGACACAAAATAAAACAGATCACATATTAAAGGATTAAATAGTTAAACAATCTTCGGAGACTAGATACATACTTGATTCTACAATTACATTTGAAAACATGAAATGAACCCTAAATTTATCATGAGAACATTGTTATTTATTCTTGTATATCCATTAAATCATTCATATATCCCCTATTTGTATCCTAGGGGAATGAATACATAATAATGGCTGAGCTATGAAGCTCAGAAATGGAAAGCACATAGAAAAAGCTATCATATAATAAATAAATCATGAAAAATATCAAATAGATAAATAATAATCAAATATTACATATAACTAATATCATAATAGGGTAATATATCTATATATGACATAAAAACATAAATAATCATATGGATAACAATAAATAATTTCATAATTAAATAATATAAAATGATTTATATCATAATCTTTCTATCAAGGCCTCATGTTAAGACATCATGAGTAAATAGGTATGGTATATGCTAAAGACCCATACTAGATTTTCTCGTGAGACCTAAAGATGAATCGAGGGGATACCTATAGAGGGACCCACCCATTCACAAACAAATTTCAATGAATTCATTATATAAAAGGAATGAATAAGAAAAACAAATACAAAATTTACCAAAATATCAATATTTTAAAACTAGAATACAAAATGTAAATATTTTACCCAATCAATAGATAGAACAACATGATCATTATTCGTATATGGAAATAGTTAAAAAACACCAACCCTAGTAACATGAAGTGGTTGTTTGATTTATTACGTTGGAATAAGATATAAGGAATCACATATTAAAGGACACAATAGTTTAGTAGTCTTGTTAAACTAGATACATACATGATTCCTATATTACATTTGTATAAAAAAAATTACAACATAGTTTTTTTTCAAGAATATTATTATTATATTTATAATATCCTTTCATATCATTCATTATAACCTAACTGAATTCTTGGGAAAGAAAACAAAATAAGGGTGATCTTAACTATTTAGTAAGAGTTGTGTAAAGAAGTTATCATGAGTAAATGAAGAGTAATCAATATGGAATAATCAATAAGAAAAGGATAATATATGAAAAAACATCTCATTAAATAAATAACATGGCTGTAATGATGAGATAAGGAATAATCATATGGTAATGTAAATAACTGAACACACATTCTATTTGAAAAAATTATCATGAATAGATAAGAAATGAACAATATAGAAAGGTAAATAACTGAATAAACATTCCATTTAAATAATGTTAATATCATGAATATATAGGTAATAATCAATACTAAAAGGTAAATAAATGAACACACATTCCATTTAAATAACTTTTCTATTGTGAATATATAAGGTATGATCAATATGTAAAGGTAAATATCTAAAAATACATGTCATTTAAACAACAAATGAGAACGAAATGTTTCCATAGATAATAACATTATGAAATTACCTTGGGTAATAATAATTGAATTCTTAGTGAATTAAGTGGTTAATTATTGGACACCATGAAGGCATTCATTATGATAAATCTATTGCCATGACATTTCATTACATAGTTTAATACTATGGTGAAAAATCCATTTAATTCTAGCTTATTGATTCGAACCTTAAGACTACCGATGCATTGAGGGGGTATAAAATTTTGATCCCCAGACATTATTGTATGTAAAAATAATTCTTCATATATTAAATAATCAATTTTATTCATTAATAATGCGTATTATCATCAAATATCTATATTGAGTAAAGAATATGGATTTATCAATAATTCCCAAGATAAAAAAAACAATAAATATAAAACATTGTATGTATAAATGATATATAGTTTAATAAATAAACATATCCATGATAAATAATAAGGATATCTAGGAGAAATTTAATGTCAAATGGTCACAAGAGAGTGAATATTTCAAGGGAAAGTTACTGAATCTAAAAATGAATCAAGAAGGTGAATTTCAATACATTCTTTGGTTGTAATGATCATAAACCATCCATAGAATGAATAATAATAGTATCAATACAACATATATCCAATGGATTATAAATATAATAATGGTTTTCTTTCATTTATGAATAGAAATACAATAAAAATGTCATTAAAAACATTCCTAAGGAAAATATCCTTTTTCCATTGAAGTTATTATTTTAACTAAAAGTGATCAAAATATTTTGAAAATACATTCCTTTAAAAATAAACTTTAAAATTTATAATGGATTATTTAAAAAATTTATTAGTCTTGATGTAAATAAGTTTTGTAGATTCTGTACTTGATAAAATTAATATTCATTTCATATATTCCCCTAAAGAAAAAATGGCCTTGTTTGGAAAATGACCTGGAGATTCATTTAAAATAATTATTTAAAAATTAAATCAAGTGTAAAAATTTATTTAAAAATTTATCTATAGAATTTTAAAAACATTTTTGAAAACATTTTTAGAATTCATGGTTTTGAAAGAAGAATGATTTTTGACTCAAGACATAAATGAAGTATGATATTATTTAAATATTTTCCTAGGAGTTTTAATAACAAAAGTGTAAAAATGGTATTATTACTTGAGAAAACCATAAATAACCAGAGGGGAATAAATTTAAATGGTTTTATTATAAAATTATCCAATAACTTTCAACAATGGAAATTAAATCATATACAATCCATATTAAAATATGATTTTGAAATAAATCCTTAAAAATATCATAACATTGATGTGAGAATTAACCAATGAAAATATTATGTTTATCAAATTAAAATCCAAAAAAATTAATATATAATATAATATAGTAAAAATTTAATATATACATAATCATTAAATATTATTTTCAATGAAGATGTAATATAACACAATGAAAATAAATCGAGTTAGGAAAATATTTTCCACTTGGTAATTTTCATGTAAAATAATCTTGGATGAAGTAATTAAAATTTAAATATAAAATACAATAAATTATTTATAAATCACGATATTACATATAAAGGTGTGGTATATGCACCATATAACACAAATTAAATTTATAACATTATAATATGTCTCAATGAATGAAAATTGGTATGAAGACCCTTACCTTATCATTCATTTTGATTGAACATGACTTAACCTCCATTATAAAAGTTTTAATTATGTTATCAATTTATTAAAGAAAAATATTAATATTTATTATATCATATATATCCTCATAAAACATCTTATCTCCAATTCATTAATCATATTTCATTAATTTCATTATTTCAGATGCTAATTACCTTGTATTATCGTGCATTTTTTGTCATGAATGATCTGGTTGATACACATATTAAATATTTCCTTCACATACAAAATTATATTAATGCTATAAATATAATTTTTTTCATTATATACATTTTTATGTTCATTTTTTAAATTTGAACATGGAGAATGGATCACACTGCTTTATGGAGATGATAGGTTGTACGTACACATGAGTGATGTTATTGTTTCATTAATTGGTGAAATTTTAATGAAATATAGTGATATATTAATTTTATATAATATATATAATTTCATATATATCACATATATTCACTAAATGTGTCCTTATTACCTTTCATGTGAAGTGTAATTAAAAAACAAATCAAATCACATTGTGAGGCGATAGTTCACCGTACACATGAGCGATGGAAACATATTTAAAAAAAATTAAAAAGTTATATGTGATATTATAATTCCAAAATTATAATAATATCATAAATATAATATTAATGTGTTACATACATCATTATATCCATCCTTGTATGATGGATGTTGAAAACGAATTACATCAGTTCGCGAGGTGGTAGTCCGTCGTATATAGGATCGATGGTTTCATTTCCCATTTTATTGAAGAGGTGATGGATAAAGTTTATTTCATTATCATAGTAACATATAATTATATATTATATGTTGGTGTTTTAAAGAATCTTGATTTAATAATATTTTAAATAGGTGGTAAAAAAATTAATTAAAAATGCCTATTAAAGAACGTTACCAGTTCTTCAGGAAAATTCATTTGGTTTACACCAAAATCCTTCATATGTGGTATTTTTATAAAACCAAGGGATCTATTATTATGGTAGGGTATTAGGGAAGTTTGTTTTGTAGGTAATGGTTGAACCTAATGGATTTGGAAGTATGAATAGGGGAGGAGAGGGGGTGGCCTTTTATAAGTGGGAGAGAGGGAAGATATGGAATTTATTAAATTAATCAATTACACCAACATTTTTATCATGCCATAAGTAATGACCCAACCCAAAAATACCAAATATGGTGACTTAATTTAATACATTAGAATTATTTCAGTGAGTCAAATACTAAAATACTGACCAGCTTAGTAATTTGGAAAACTAGATACACACATGATACCCATTTTACATTGGGAACATAAAATAAAACATAACATATAACTAAATTCTCAATAATGTAAAATAATAATTATTGGATGATATTTTTCCTAGATACATGGTACCTTTACCATCAAGACCTTTCAAAATACTATTTAAAACATACAGGATAAAAAATCATCTATTTTGGCCAACTGATTCTTCTCATAATACTACTGATGTATCGAGGGGCATACAATAAATAGATCCGAACCCTTTTTTCATTAGTCCAAATCATTCCTTAATATTTAATAAGAAATTTAATAAATAAAAAATGTTCTTTATCATCAAGTATATGTATTGAGTAAAGGTTATATATTTTTCAATATTTCCCCAGTTAATAAAAAACTTTCAAAGTATACACCATATATAAAAATGGTATACAGTTTAGAAAATAATGATATACATTACAAAGGAATATAAATATTTAATAGGAATTTAATTTACTATGAAAATATATTACAATAAAATTATTATTTTAAGATAAAGTTAATAGTCACAAAAGAAAGTGAGATTGTAAAATAACTTTTACTATTTGGTAATTTTCAAGTCAAATCCCCTGGGATGAAATAATTAAAATTGAAACATTAATTACCATTAATAATTAATTATTCATCATATTACTTGTCAAATTGGTATTATATACACAACATAAAAGTTAATTGGTTCATAATAACAAGTTAGTAATATCGGAATGTAAATTGAGATGAAATCCCTTACCTTATGCTTCCTTTTAGTTAAATGTGATTTAACCTCCTCTATAATGGTTTTAATCATTTTATTAAATTATTTTAGAACCATATTAATATTTATAATATAATTTATTATCATTTTATAACATATTATCACCTTTTTTAAATAATCATTCATTATTTTTGTTGTTTTTGGTGTTAATTGTATTCTTTTACCAGTATGTTTTGACTTGATACTTTTTGTTCCTCTTACTTAGATCATGATTTAATAATCTCTAAAATATAAAAAATTATTTAAATATAATATTTATTATTTATATATTTATTCATATTAATACATAAAATTTAGTGATAGGAAATGAAATAAACAGTTCATGGAGACGGTAGGTCGTACGTATGCATTAACATTGTCTCTATTTTCTTAACGTATTGAATGAATGAAAAATAAATTACATATATATATATTATCCATCTAGTATCATTTTTATTTCATTTATATCTCATATGTTTGTTAAATCCATTCTTAATACATTCCATGTAAAGTGTGAATGAATCACATCTCTTCGCGAGAAGGTAGTTCGTCATACACACATATGGCGATATCATAATCACAAAAAATAGAAAACATGTAATTATGTGATATACTAATTTCCGAAGAATAATAAAATAATAAATATCATAAATATCACATATATTATATATAAAAATTCAATACATCATTATTCCGAACATTGAAATGTGGTAATGAAAAAATGGATGACATCAATTTGCGGGACGGTAGTCCGTCGTACACATGAATGATGATTCTTTAACCCATTTGATAGATGTGTGTGAATTTGTAGTTAGTACCCTTAAAATAAAAAAATATTATAATATATAAGATAATTAGGTTATTATATAAGCATGGTATAATAGAAATTTATGGATGTGGATAAAAAATGAAATAAAAACTCTTTTAGGACAACATTGCCTCTAAATTAGGTATCCTCTTAAGGGTTTCACTAAAACCATAAAAGTATTTATCCATTCAAAAACTAAGACTACTAGTATTAGGAAAGGCAAGTTGGGGTGTGATTATTTTAGGTTTTTTTCTATACAGATTTCTTGATAACAGTAATGAAGGGGGGAGAGTGAGTTCCCTTTTATAGTTGAGGAGGAGTGGCAGTTATATAAATACTCAAAAGTATTCACTATTGGTAGGTATCCCTTACCTTATGTGGATCCAAAATTGAATAATAATTTTAGTGGGTTATTTGGATTAGAAAAAAATCCACCATAAAAAAAATAAGTTTATTTTTATAATGTTTCTCCTTAACTTATAAGTTTTCCTACTTTTTCCATTTTTGTTTTGATTAAGGTAACTAATTTTCTCACCAAGGTAATTTATTCATGAAGACTAAATTAAAGGGTGACTTATTATATAATATATATCTAATGATTATAAATATTATATCTAATTTATAAAATAAAAAACCTATGTGTGATGTAAAATAATTTTAACACAAGTATAAGTAACATGCAAAAAAACTACTTTAACCCAAACCATGAAAATAGAGTTTTAACTATTTAGGGATAATTGTGTAAAATATAAACGATAAATTGGTATATTAATGGACCATATTTGATTTTTATTAAAATTTAAAAATAACTTGGAAGAAGATAGTATTTTTTTTTTAATTTTAAATCATTTAATAAAATATCATTTATTATAAAATAACATTTATGTTAGTTTTCACATTGTACAACTTATTTGAATTTAAAAAATATATATTAAATAATTTAATTTGAATATATTATTTTCAAACCTGTGTAACAAGATATTTTTTTATTCAAATTAGTTGAATACAATAATTCATTCATTTTACTTGACTTTTAATAGTTTTAGTATCATTTATTTTAATTAATTAACTAATTAATTCGTGTGTTGGTGTTTCATAAGAATTTAATATAGTCATTTAATTTTGATAAAAACTAAATTGAATTATCATGATAAAAATATATTTTAAATTTAAAAATAATATATATATATATAACTGAAAATATGATGTTTTCCCTATCTCAAACCATTATAAATATTAATGGCAATGATAGTTCTTTTTGTCTATTTTTTTATTAACTTTTTATATACATCACTTTCAGGGAATAACATCACACTAAATCATAAAATATAGAAAAATGTGTTGAGGTACTAAATATATCCATAAATTTATTGTTTCTCAAGTTATTAGGTCATTTTAAATATGATATTATATGTTTAACCACGAAGTAAACTCGTTCTTACCATATTTTTTATAATTAATTTTAACTTTTTTCCCTAATAATTTTAGTGAAAAATTAATTTGACCATATTGTACATTATAACATATTATGATTCCAAATATGGAATCAATTTTGAGAAATTCAAATCGCATAAGTGGCATGATTTAATTTAAAATTAATCTCACATACATGATGAGAAAAAAGGGTTTTAATGTGAAAATCTTTAAATGTTTAAAATGATTTATTTGTAAAATAAATATAAACATTATTCCATTTAAATAAATTGACTAATTTATATAAAATTGATCTAATTTTACATTAAAACCAATTCAAAATATAATTTATCCTTATATATTATTTAAATTAAAAATCAGTTTTTAATTAAAATTCATTATTTTCATTATTCATCAAAAATGGAACTTCTCTAAAAAATAAAAAAAGTCACCCTATGATAATTTTTGTATTATAATTTCAAAAAAAAAGTTTATATTTTCATATAAATTTTTTAAAATTGGAAAATGTTAGTTTTAAATTATGTGGGTGAAGAATGATTAAATGATCTTTTTAGAAAAAGAATATTATTTTGCAGAAAACCTTTTTTTATTTCAAATGATTACTATTTTATTTATAATAAATAGACAACTAATAAATATTATTATAATATATATTTTCATAATTTAGATAATCCTATTTGTACTATCTATTCCAACTTCTAGGTGATAACTATAATCTTAAATAATAATATTAATAGTATATTTTGGTTTTGTGAAACTCAGACTTGGATGAAACACGAACTAACTCAGTGTTGCATGTACCACAAGATAAAATCAATGTTGTGTGTCACATAATATATTGAATTAAAATTTCTTATTTTATAAATTTTAGAGTGTTACATTATCCCTAACTTAAATTTATTTTTTTCTCTCAATTTAAACATAATATGGGTAATCTAGGGTATGACATTTAAAAATTCCATTTCTTAAAACCCCACATCGTAAGAGGGTTAAGAAAATATCCACCTAATAAGAGAGATAATGAATTAAAAATTTCAGCATGAATAACCACATAACTAGTATTATAGATAAAATAGTATAGGTTGAATAAGAAAACATGAAAATGGAATAGAAAACTAACAATCTAGGACTAAAGGAGAGCGATAAAGAACATATTCAGGAGAAATATAACCACCAAAACACCATAAAAATATGTTTGAAAAGGTCATTGATATCATGAAAAATTATTAGAATATAATAAAATGGTCAAGGCCCTTTTTTCTGGATTTGGGGAATTTTTTCACTCTCTAGGAATATAAGGAAATATGATTACATGATATATTTATATAATCCCAATCTTATCCTTTAGTTTTTTCTTGAACTATTTATACTTCATCTCTTAGCATAGGTTTTATCATTTGGTGAAGTAATACATTAGTCTATAAAGCACTCTACAGAGATCAACTTAAACCACTTCATAAATGTTTAACCTTATGTACCATAAAAAATATCAATATCGAAACCATTATAAGGTCACTGAATTTGAAAAATGAACTTATCATTAATCCAAACAACATGATTTTTCTCTAAATTATCACACACAAAACATGTTAGTACCTTAAACATGCATTCTCTTGAAACATGGTAATAACTTGAGTAAAAAAAAACTTATTGAAATCATTAATGCTTACTTATTCCTTAAGTAAAACATATATTATTTGATATATTCCTTAAATCCAAAAATATTTTTAACTACATAAATGATAGCATAATTGTCTTTATCAATGCATCATTAATCAGTTACAAGGTAGCCTATATCACCAAATTTAAGTTATCTATACTAATATTCTCTTTATCTAACCATCATTATAAAAACATAAATAATATATTAACAGTTATTAATCATTTTTTTCCAAGATGTTGAACCTTCCACTGAACCACTTTTTTGGGTACCATTAAATACATGCATTCAAATCCTTAATGAAATTGTACTAAATTACAATAATTATATATTTTCTAATTATTAAGATGATAACATAATCAATAAGATAATTTTACAACATATTTCATGGATCTAAATAAATAATCAAATTAATCATTCCTCTTTAGTCATATCACTATCATAAGATTAACCTTGATACCTTATCATCTTATCAGGTGTATTTCCTTGATTCTTGGAGAATTTGTTTGCATAAAGTCTCATCTCATTATAGTTGAATCATTGAATAATGTAAATTTATTTTTTCTCTTGAAACCATGATATTGGTATCATTTATCAACTCACTTATAGAAAAAAACCCAATCCTTTTTTACTTTTCCCAATGCGATCCATTCCTAAAATATCACATGTGGGAAAATCCTTATTGAACAACATTACTTTATCTGTTATTTTCTATTCCATCCAGTTATTCTATTTCATCCATTTTAATTAATAAGATGTTGATAATTATTCCTATATCATAATAGAACATAAAACAATTCCATCACATGAAGAAAATGTTTAATACACCAGTGCCCTTCAGAGCCTTGTCTTAATCCCTTTAAATAAATGGTAAATATATCATTTAGTGTTTCATATGAAATCTGTGTCATACCTTGATGACCACGTATGGGAAGATCCATCCTTTGAAACACATTCTTCCCCCTTTTTATTTAAACTAAGGAACTTTATCTTCATCTTATATTATTTTTTATGAGGGAAATGTTTGTCAGAAAATATATCCTCAAAACCTTTCCATTCCCTGAGTTATATTTCTTCTTCCTCCCAAGTATTTTGGATCAATGACAAACATTTATCAACATCACCATTGAGATAATACACTAAATGTGTGACCATTTCCATTTCACCGAATCATAATTCCATAAATATCGTCTACAAATACCAAGTCCATTTTTCAACTACCATTGGATCTATAATCCCAGCAAATAATGAGGGCCTTTGTCACATGAAGAGATCCAACACCATAAAATATTGATGTTGAAAAATTTACTCCATCTAAGAAAGGTTATATATCATAACCCAATTAATCTACCCTAATATATTCATAACTTTCTCAGTTATAATATTAGAAATATCAGGTTCATAAGTAGGGAAACCACTACATAAACCATGAGTATTGATACCTTTTTTCTTATAGGTTCCATCTCTAAATAATAGCATATACTAAATTATCTAATAAGATTACGAATTTTAAATAATAATTTATAATTATAAAACTTTAAGATGTTCTCTTATACTTATCCTCAAATTATATTTTATGGTTATTTTCCCTATCCATGGTATCCTAAATCTAGATCCCAATGTTTCTACTCGACTTCATTTGATACCAACAATAATGAACCGGACCCTAGAATATTGGATTTAGGGTCTTACTTTATTACATTGACATGATTTTAAGGAATAAAATCCCAAAGGACTAATCCATTTAGCAGTTTTGGGGAACCAAATACAAACATGATACCAATTTAACATTGGGAATAGAGAATAAAATATATAACATAACAAAAGCTAATAAACTGCATCCTTGAAAACTCATTCAAAGATATCTTCTTCATAACCTAGGAAAAGGAAAAAAATAAGGGTGATCTAAAATGATTAGTAAGGGTTAAGTATAGAAGAATATATCATGAATCAGTAAGATTAATCAACATGAAAAGGTAGATAACTAAAGACACATTCCATTTAAAAAACTAAATTATCATGGTGAGATAAATAGAAATCAACATGGAAATGTAAGTAACTGAAACCCTTTCCATTTAATAAATAAAATGATAATGAAAATCATACATAGATAATTTAACAGAAAAAATATCAGGGATAATAATAATAACTGAATTCAAAATGAATGAAATTTATAATTATTGGTTTCCATTATTCCCAAGTAGAGGGAACCTTTACTACCAAGACCTCTCATAAGATGGTTTAAAACATACCATGTAAAAACCCATCATATTTTTTCAATTGATTTGTCTAATGACACTATCGATTCTTCAGGGGGCTTACTATAAATGATCCCCAACCCATGTTTTACCATTTCAATGTATTATTTATATATCAAATAATTTATTTTATTTGTAAACAATGTTCCTTATCATCAAGTATTTTTATTTAGTAAAGGTTATTTATAGATCAATATATCCCCTATTAATCTAATAACTTTCAATGTAAACACCATATGTAAAAATTTTATATGGTTTAGGAAATAATAATATCCATTAGGAAATTATATAGATATTTAATATGAATTTAATTCCATTTAAAATCTATTACAACAAAGTTATTGTTTTAAGGGAATGTTAACAATCACAAAAGAAAGTGAGATTGCACAATAACTTTTACCATTTGGTAATTTTCAAGTCAAATACAATTGGATGAAACAATTCAAACTGAAACTTAAAATACCATGAATAATTAATTATTCATGATATTACATGTAATATTGTATGTATATACACAACATAGAAGTAAATTTCTATATAATAACATATAATTCTCAATGGAATGTAAATTGAGATGAAATCTCCTACCTTACGCTTCATTTTGGTTGGACACTATTTAACATAATGTATAATGGTTTTAATAATGTTATTAAATGATACTAGAACCATATTAATAACAATAATATCTTATATTATCCTTTTATAACATCTTATCTCTCATTTTTTTAATAATCATTCATTATTTTCATTATTTTTTATGTTAATTGCCTTGCTTTTTGAGGGTCTTTTAACTTGATATTTTTTGTTACTATTACCTTAATCATGATTTCATCCTATAAATATTGAAAAAAATGATTTAAATATCATATATATTTATTATATATTCATTTATAGTAATACATAAAATTAGGTGATAGGAAATTAAATACATAGTTCATGTAGATGGTGGATCGTATGTACGCATTAACGTTGTTTCCATTTTCTTATTTTATTGAATGAAAGAAAACTAAATGATATATATATATATTATCATTCCATTATAATTTTTATGTTATATATATCCCAATTTTTTCTAAACCCATCCTTAATACATTCCATGTAAAGTGGGAATGAATCACATCACTTCGTGAGGCGGTTGTTCGTCGTACACATGTGCAACGATATTGTATTCCCAAAATATGGACAGAATGAAGGTATGTGTGATATACTCATTTATTAAGAATAATTACATCATAAATATCATATATATTATTTATAAACTATAAATATATCATTATTCTCAACCTTTAATAATGGTAATGGAAAAAATGAAAGACAACAGTTTGCGAGGCAGTAGTCCACCGTACACACAAAAGATGATTTTGTAACCCATTTGATAAAAGTGTGTGAGGTTTTAGGAAGTTAACATAATATAAATAAATATCATTATATTTAATATAATTATTATACAATATAATCATGGTATAATATAAATTTAACTAGGTGTAGAAGGAAATAAAATCATAACTCTTTTAGAAGAACATTACCTCTTCTTTGGGTTACCTTCTTAGGTTTGTACTAGAACACTCAAAGGATTGATTTATGGCCAAAATAAGGCCTTTAGAGCGAGTTTTGGTATGTTTGAGGTGATTTTTGTAGGTTTTGGTCGATCCAAAGTGCTTCATAGGTGCGCAGAAGTGGGGATATTGATTTTTCTTTTATAGTAGAGGATGAGTGACATTCTTATAAATACTCAAAAGTATTCACTATTGGGAAGTATCCCATTTTTATTGTGGATCAAAAATTGTATAATAATGGATGTTAGGGTTTACTTGGTTGAGAAACACCACCAATATATAAAAATATGTTCTTTTTTGTAATGTTTTTCCTTAACTTCTAAGTTTCCCTACTTTTTCTATTTTCTTTTTTATTAAGGTAAATAATTTTATAACCTAGGTAATTTATTCATTAAAACTAAAGTAAAGTGAGAATTATAAGATAATTTATACACATTGATTATGAATATGATATCTAATTTATAAAATAAATATCTCATTTGTGTTGGAAATTAATTTTAACAAAAGTGCAAGTAATGCGCAAAAACACTCTTTTACCCCAAATTGCGCTAACAAAATTTTTCTACTTAGGGGTTAATGTGTTCATTATAAAAGATAAATTGGTAAATTAATTGAATATATTTTATATTTATTAAAATTTACAAATTAATTGGAATAATATAGAATTTTTTTAATTTTAAATCATTTTAAAAAATATCATTTATAATAAAATAACATTAATGCCAATTTTGACATTATTTATTTATTTTGGATTTTAATAATATCAATTCAGTGATATAATTTTAATATATTAAGTTAAGATATGTCTAAAATTATATATTTTTCTAATAAATTAATTTAAGATAATAATTCATTTAATTTAATTCACCTTTGATATTTGTAGTATCATTTATTTTTGTTAATTATTAACTAAATAATTCCTTTGTGGGTGTTTCTTAAGAATTTAAAGTAATTATTTAATCTATAAAAAAATTAAAATTAATTTTTATGAAAAAAATTCCTTTACCATTAAAAATAATGTTTATAACTGAAAATATGATATTTTTCCCACTCTCAAAGCTTTATAAATATTAAAACCAAGGAAGGTTATTTTTTTTCTTTTTTCCTAGCATAAATTATTATATAGGTCAATTTCAATGCATAATATCCCACTAAAAAAATAAAAAAAATATATCTTAAGGTGTTAATAGTTGAAATATATCCATCCAATGGGCTATTGAAAATTTTTAGGTCATTTTACACCTTATATTCTATGATTAACCAGTAAGTAAACTCGATTTTACTTTAATTGGTGTAATTAATTTTAATGTTTTCCACTTATTGATTTTTACAAAAAATAATTTTAAGTTATTAGGAATAATAAATTATGATTATTCAAAATATATACTTCATTTTTAAAAATTATACTCACATAAGTGGAATAATATAATTTAAAATTAATCTCATAAACAAGATGAGAAAGCTGGTTTTTAAATTGAAAATTTCCAAAAGTTTGAAATGTTGTTATATATAAATTCAATATAGAAATGAGTCCATTGAACTACATTTGATTAATTGATATAAAATTGATATAATTTTAAATTATAATAAATTTAAAATATAATTTATCCTTATAAATTATTTAAATTAAAAGGCATTTTTCTATAAAAATTCGGCATTTTCACTATTTATCAAAAAATGAATCTTCTTAGAAAAATACAAAAAATTCATGATAAGATATTTTTTGTATTCTAATTTAAAAAATTATGTTCATATAATCATATAAATTTTCTAAAGGTGTTAAAATTAATTTTAAATTATGTTCAATAAACACAATTAAACCGTCTTTTTAGAAAAAATACTGGTTTTCAGAAAAGATTTATTTTTCTTTCAAATGATTGAAATTTAAATTATAAGAAATAGATAACTGATAAATGTTTATAAACTATATATTTTCACAAGTAAGTAAATTCTATTCATATCTTCATTCCAATGGCTAGGTGATAACTATTATTTTATTTAATGAGATTAATAATATATTTTTGTTTGTTAAAACTCAGTCTTGCATTCAACGCAAGCTAACTCTATGTTGTGTGTATCATAATCTAAACTCAATTTTGTGTGTTGAATACACTATTTAATATAATTTTATGGTGTTATAACACATGCCCCCAAAATAGGCCATTCTCGGCCCTTAGAGGCAATTAGTTCAAAATAAGGTGAGAAAATGGGTGTTGGAAAATTCGTTTGGTCATTTAAAACCATATATTTTTTTTTAAAATCCTGGAAAATTAGTTATTACCCTAACCATGGTAATTAATTTTAACTTATTTTACAATTGATAATGCTAAAAAATTATTTTTCTTTATTAGATAATATAAATTAGGCTGATTCCAAATATGATATCTATTTTTCCAAATTCAATTCATAGAAGGGTTAGAATCTAATTACAAATTATACCCATAGATATGGGAAAAAATCGGGTTTTCAAAGAGAAAATTATCACAAGTACAGAATTTTTTAATATCAAAATTCAATGTGAAATTGAATGCAATGTCTGGAATTAGTTAAATTTTAATAAATTAAAACTAATTTACATTAAAATAATTTTATTAAAGAATTTAACTTTGTGAATTATTTAAACAAAAAGGAAATTTCATTAAAAGTCAATATTTTTTACAATTCATCCAAAAATTAATCATTTCAAAAAATTCTAAAAAATTCACCGAAGGATAATTTTTATTTTATGATCCCAAAAATATTTTTCATTTTATAAAATAAATTTTCTATAATTGATAACATTTTCTTTAAAATTTTATGTTTAAATCATGATTAAACTTCCTTTTATAGAAATATTGTTTTTCATAAATCATCTATTTTTAATTTAAATGATTTTTATTTTTTATTTATAATATATATAAAATCAATTAAAATGTGTAAAATAGATATTTTCATAAATTATTTCATCATATTAATTCCCACCAACTTAATGGCCAGTTTATGAATGTCATGTTTTAAATAATAATATTTTCATAAAGTATTGTGTTTCACTTAAACCATGTGTTTCATTCATTACAAACTATTAAATAGATTGAATTTATTTAAAAATATATATATTAAATTATTGGTAAATTATATTCTAAGATTGGTGTTTCATATTATACATGTTATGGAATAGGATGCTCCCATTTTAAAATATCATGTGTTACATTCTCCCAATATTTTAAAAATCGCATCATCATAATTTAAACGTGATCTTGATAATCAATGGTTTGATATTTTGAAATACCATTTTTGAAGAACCCACATTGGAAAAGGGTTAATAAAACTTCCACTTCATAATATAGAAAGGGAAATAAAAGTTTCCTCTATAATAACACATAATTAAGTTTCCAAGTAATAGAACATAGGCTGGAAGTGAAGATATGAACATTGAATAAAAGAAAAAATAATTATAGAGACTAATAGATTTCATTTATCATAATAAAGTTAATGATCATTGGAAAGTTAAGGACCTAAAAACCATAAAAACTTAATGATTTAAAATAATATTTGATTTATTGGATGTGAATATAGTTGGATAACATTTTTGTTTCAAGATCATTTTCTAATGGTTGATGGATTGTTTTACTATCTATGAATATAAGGAAATTAGTTTCATTATCTATTTCTATTTGAAAATCAAAATTTCATCGTTTCTTTGCACATTGAACAATTTTAAATTCATCACTTACTCTATGAAATGAATATCCATAAATCATTTTTTATTCCTAAAGAACAAAAATCAACTTCTAACATATCATAAGAATTGTAAAAGAGTGAAAAGTATTTCAAAGTATTTTTTAATGTTTTCCAAAACCAATATTGTTAGCACAAGTTCTTAATATCAAAAACTCAATAGTAACACCCCTGGTTCATCATCAATATTTATTCATCACATAATTTCAATTAAAATAATGAGATATTAACCCAAAAATCACATAGGCTAGTGGTAGGTGTTAAACCCTTATAACCTTTTAGTTATGGGTTTAGGCCCCATGAACTTATCAGATGTGATGGGTTGTCGATCACCATGAAGATTATCCTTTTTCTAAAACTGTATTAATATAATTCCTATAATATGAAAAAATTATAATAACCCGCAATTACCTCAACATAATAGATAATATAAACCATAATGGTTACCAACAACTTAAATATCATTCCTTAAATAGTAAAGGAATTAATACTTAAATAAAATTTTCACTAAAAAAAATTCCAAACTAATAGGTTGTATTTCCATATATGATTTACAAAATATTATTAATCATGTTATATTCCTACAAAAAAAAATAATTTGTTTTTAATACTTTGAACTTCTCATAATCCATAAACTCAAAGACCTATGATGGCATTGATAATTCTTAAGTTAATAAAGACATAAATGATTCAAAAATTTAATATAATCATTAGATGTTTCAGGATTCTTATAACCAAAATAACATTGGTAAAAATGCTTCTACAATATTAATCTTGAATCAAAATACATAAATACTTCATCTTCTTTATTTAAACATGTGCCCTTCTTTAGTCTAGGGGTTAACATTTATAAGAGGTAATTTAATTAGATAATATGCAAGGTCCTCACATTTAAAATAAATAACTATAAATGTATCATTAGGATGATAATTTATTTCCTTCTATCTCACTCTTCATTTTTCCTCAAAAATTAATTGATCTATAACCTTCTTTTCTAAACATAAAAAATTTTCTAATTCCTTTTAGATACTTTCCTAGGTGTCTCTTTCCACAATTCTGACATGAAATAAATCAATCCTTTTCCTCTATGGACTCCATTAATCGATCTCTTATAGAACTCCATATTTCTCTTATTTAGTGATTCTGACTATTAGGTAAAGTATAGTTTTTAATCATATTTCAGGATAAATTATTAGGAATAATTAATATATATTTCACTCCTATGATTATCCAATTTGGTTTCTCATAATCACCACATTTTCATTCATATTCAATATTAATATGACTCTTTTGGATTCCATCCATTGACTAAACCCAAAAAGAAAAGTTTGAGAAACAATAATCATAGCAGGAAAACCACATAATCATTTATAGGTAGTCTTAATCATGAAATATTATTTTCAATATATGACACCATAGTTTTATCCTAGGTCATTAATTATCTTCCTCAATTCAAATCATTTATAATGGTTTGTAAAGAAAATGTGAATTATCTAAAGCATATTCCCTAGGATTATCAAAACAGATATGTCGTAAGACCCATTTTATTGTACCAAGTGATGATTGAGTTAAGAATGACTTGCATTTCTCGGAGTTATTACCCCTAGGTACATAGTTTCCTAAACCATGTCCACTTTTTTGTATCTATATAGTGATGTATTTCTTAGAAAACCACCCAATCTCTACCCTACCAATACATTATGATGTTTTTATATAATTATCCTCAAATTCTATCAAAGGTTAATGTTCCCTAATTTCTGTTTTTCTAAATATAGTTCCCATGTCTTCTACTAAACTTCCTCTGATACCAACTATAAAAACCCTGACACCAATAACCTAAAGTTGGTGTCCACTTTATTACATTGACATAACATACATGGAATTGAGTAATAAAGGACCGAATGGTTTAGTAATCTTGGTGATCTAGATTCATACCTAATTCCTATATTTAATTTAATTATATAAATTAAAACAATTTTTTTTTTCTAGAATATTATTATTCCCCTTATAATATCCTTTCATATGATTCATAGTACACTTCTTGGATTCCTTGGAAATGAAAAAAATTCGGGTGAGATCGAATTCTTAGTAACAGTTACATAAATTGAAAAATATCATGAGTAAATAAAGAATAATAAATATGGGAAGAAAAATATCTTAAAATACATTCCATTTAATCAATAACTTGACTATCATGACTACATAAGGAATGATCAATAAGAAAATGTAAATAACTGAACAAACACGACATTTTAATAATTTAACTATCATGAATATGTATGGAATAATCAATATGGAAAGGTAAATAACTAAATACACATGATATTTAAATAACTTTACTATCTTGAATAAATAAGGAATAACCAATATGGAATGGTAAATTACTAAATGTGCATTCCAATTAAATAACTTGACTATCATGAATAGAAAATTTAAAATAAATATAGTAATGTAAATAACATAAAACACATCAAAGTTAATCAATAACTGAGAATAAAATTCATGCAGATATAATATCATTATGAAAATCTCATAGATAATAACAACTTAAATATTAATGAAGGAAATGCTTAATTAGTAGACTTTATGATCTTACATATCATGATACCTCTACTATCAAGAAATTTTACAAGACAAATTAAAACTTTAGGTAAAAAACCATTTATTTCTAATATTATGATTCACCTCATGACACTACGGGAAAAATGGGTATTTGCGACGGGAATAAATCCCGTCGCAAATACCCCTGTTAAAAACTTATTTGCGACGGGGGTATTTTCCCGTCGCAAATAAGTAGCCTTTTGCGACGGGATAGCTTTCCCCGTCGCAAAAGGACTGACGCCCTTTGCGCGCCAAATCGCGGGAAACATATTTGCGACGGGGGAATATTCCCGTCGCAAATAACCGGCGGCGGTAAAAGGTATTTGCGACAGGGGAATATTCCCGTCACAAATAACCGGTGGCGGTAAAAGGTATTTGCGACGGGAATATTCCCCCGTCGCAAATACTATGTCGGCAGGTGGTTATTTGTGACGGGACCTGTCACAAATAACTATTTAACCGTTGACCGTAATAAATGCTGGCTAAGGTATTTGCGACGGTACCCGTCGCAAATGGGCCCGTCGCAACAAATCTAACCTATAAATACCCCCATCCGTTTTTTTCAAATCATTCTCAAATTCCATCTTCTTCTTCTCTCAAAATTTTATTTCTACAGTTCAGTTTTTCTCAAGTTTACTTTTTTTCTCCGGAGTTGATATTGAAGTTTTGAAGAACGATCAGAGATCAACCTCAGATCAATTTTCAAGGTATTTATATTTATTTTAATTTAATATTTATTTTTAATGTTTTATTAGTTTTAATTATTCTTAATTAGCTGTAATTTAATTATGTTTACATTTTTTATAACTTAATAATTAGTAATAAATACTAATAATTAGGAATAATAACATTATTTAATTATTAATATATTTTATTATTAATATTAAAATAATAAATTTTTTTATATATATACAATTCTTTTTTCATCTGTGTGTTTGCTGTCTTCATATGTATTATTTGTATATGGAGATAGAAAACACGCAGATGAAAGAAGAATTGTATATAAATTGGAAAATTATATTATTTTAATATTAATAATAAAATATACTAATAATGTTATTATTCCTAATAGTTGGTAATTATTCCTAATTATTGGTAATTATTCATTTAATTACTCATAATTAAGAACAATTACCAATAATTACCAATAATTAGTAATAATTAGTAATAATTAGTAATAATTAGTAATAATTACTAATAATTAGTAATAATTACCAATAATTAGTAATAATTACCAATAATTAGTAATAATTATCAATAATTAGTAATACTTACCAATAATTAGTAATACTTACCAATAATTAGTAATAATTACCAATAATTATCAATAATTCGTAATAATTAGTAATAATTATTACTAATTATCACTAATTAGTAATAATTATTACTAATTATCAATAATTAGTAATAATTATTAATAATTACTAATAATTACCACTAATTAGTAATAATTAAGAATAATTAGTAATAATTAAGAATAATTAGAAATAATTACCAATAATTACCAATAATTAGGAATAATTAGTAATAATTAGTAATAATTAGTAATAATTAGTAATAATTAGTAATAATTGGTAATAATTGGTAATAATTGGTAATAATTGGTAATAATTGGTAATAATTGGTAATAATTGGTAATAATTGGTAATAATTGGTAATAATTGGTAATAATTGGTAATAATTGGTAATAATTGGTAATAATTGGTAATAATTAGTAATAATTAGTAATAATTAGGAATAATTAGGAATAATTAGGAATAATTAGGAATAATTAGGAATAATTAGCAATAATTAGGAATAATTAGCAATAATTAGGAATAATTAGCAATAATTAGGAATAATTAGCAATAATTACCAACAATTAGTAATAATTAGTAATAATTACCGGTAAATAGTAATAATTACCGGTAAATAGTAATAATTAGTAATAATTAGAAATAATTACCACTAAATAGTAATAATTAGTAATAATTAGTAATAATTAGTAATAATTACCAATAATTAGTAATAACTACCAATAATTAGTAATAATTACCAATAATTAGTAATAATTACCAATAAATAGTAATAATTACCAATAATTACCAACAATTAGTAATAATTAGTAATAATTAGGAATAATTAGTAATAATTAGGAATAATTAGTAATAATTAATAATAATTAATAATAATTAGGAATAAATAGGAATAATTAGCAATAATTAGCAATAATTAGCAATAATTAGTAATAATTACCAATAATTAGTAATAATTAGTAATAATTATCGGTAAATAGTAATAATTAGTAATAATTAGAAATAATTACCGGTAAATAGTAATAATTAGTAATAATTAGTAATAATTAGTAATAATTACCAATAATTAATAATAACTACCAATAATTAGTAATAATTACCAATAATTAGTAATAATTACCAATAATTAGTAATAATTACCAATAATTACCAATAATTAGTAATAATTAGGAATAATTAGTAATAATTAGTAATAATTAGGAATAATTAGTAATAATCAATAATAATTAGTAATAATTAGGAATAATTAGGAATAATTAGCAATAATTAGCAATAATTAGTAATAACTACCAATAATTACCGGTAAATAGTAATAATTACCGGTAAATAGTAATAATTACCGGTAAATAGTAATAATTAGTAATAATTAAAAATAATTACCGCTAAATAGTAATAATTAGTAATAATTAGTAATAATTACCAATAATTAGTAATAACTACCAATAATTAGTAATAAGTACCAATAATTAGTAATAATTACCAATAATTAGTAATTATTAGTAATAATTAGGAATAATTAGTAATAATTAGGAATAATTGGTAATAATTAATAATAATTAGTAATAATTAGGAATAATTAGGAATAATTAGGAATAATTAGGAATAATTAGCAATAATTAGCAATAATTAGTAATAATTACCAATAAATTCCAATAATTACCAATAATTAGTAATAATTAGTAATAATTACCAATAATTAGTAAAAATTAGTAATAATTAGTAATAATTACCAATAATTAGTAATAATTACCAAAAATTAGTAATAATTACCAATAATTACCATTAATTAGTAATAATTACCAATAATTACCAATAATTAGTATTAATTACCAATAATTAGTAATAATTACGAATAATTACAAATAATTAGTAATAATTAGTAATAATTAGTAATAATTACCAATAAATTCCAATAATTACCAATAATTAGTAATAATTAGTAATAATTACCAATAATTAGTAACAATTATTAATAATTAGTAATAATTACCAATAATTAGTAATAATTGCCAATAATTAGTAATAATTACCAATAATTAGTAATAATTACCAATAATTAGTAATAATTAACAATAATTAGTAATAATTACCAATAATTATAAATAATTAGTAATAATTAGTAATAATTAGTATTAATTACCAATAATTAGTAATAATTAGTAATAATTACCAATAATTAGTAATAATTAGTAATAATTAGTAATAATTACCAATTATTAGTAATAATTACCAATAATTAGTAATAATTACCAATAATTAGTAATAATTAGTAATAATTAGTAATAATTACCAATAATTAGTAATAATTACCAATAATTAGTAATACTTACCAATAATTAGTAATATTTACCAATAATTAGTAATAATTACCAATAATTACCATTAATTAGTAATAATTACCAATAATTACCAATAATTAGTATTAATCACCAATAATTAGTAATAATTGCCAATAATTACCAATAATTAGTAATAATTAGTAATAATTAGTAATAATTACCAATAATTACCAATAATTAGTAATAATTAGTAATAATTACCAATAATTACTAATAATTACCAATAATTAGTAATAATTACCAATAATTACCAATAATTACCAATAATTAGTAATAATTAGTAATAATTACCAATAATTAGTAATAATTACCAATAATTAGTAATAATTACCAATAATTAGTAATAATTACCAATAATTAGTAATAATTACCAATAATTACCAATAATTACCGATTATTAGTAATAATTCGTAATAATTACCAATATTTAGTAATAATTAGTAATAATTTGTAATAATTAGTAATAATTACCAATAATTAGTAATAATTACCAATAGTTAGTAATAATTACCAATAATTATTAATAATTATCAATAATTAGTAATAATTATCAATAATTAGTAATAATTACCGATAATTACCAATAATTACTAATAATTACCAATAATTACTAATAATTAGTAATTATTAGTAATAATTATCAATAATTAGTATTAATTAGTAATAATTACCAATAATTCGTAATAATTAGTAATAATTACCAATAATTAGTAATAATTAGTAATAATTAGTAATACATACCAATAATATTAGTACTATGAAAATAATAAAAAAATTATATAATATTAAAATTATCAATATTTGTAACATGTTTTTCTTTATTCTCAACATATTTAATTCTTAAAGGGTCAATTTTTAGGTCTATCTCAATAAAAAGTTTGCGTTAGTCGTGTATGATCTAAACTCTATAATTATCCATCAGGAGCAGATGGAGTACATGCACCGACTCACTCATGCTTTAGGGATGGAGTTTCCTCCACCATCATCTGTAGATCCCCCCTCCCCCTCCTTCAGATTAGAGTTTGTATTTATGTTATAAAATTTGTGAAATCAAAATATGATTTTTTTTCTATTCATATTTTCTGTCTCATTATAAAATATTTATTAATATTCTATTATTTTTTATTTTTGAATTATAATTCTATTATTATTATATTAATTAAAATAATTTATTATTTTTATTTGTGAATTATAATTCTATTATTATATTAATTAAAATCATTTATTAATATTTTATTATTTTTTATTTTTGAATTATAATTGGATTATTATTATATTAATTAAAATAATTTATTAACAATTTTTTTTTATTTTTTTTATAGTATTTGCGATGGGATACTATTCCCGTCGCAAATAGTATTATTATTTTTTTTATTTTTTAAAAAATAGTTTTTGCGACGGGCCCCGTCGTAAATAGTTTTTTACAAATATACGGAGTACTAGTTGCGACGGGGATTCTCCCCGTCGCGGAAAAGGGATTTAGCGACGGGCCCTTCGCAAAAAAAATGTTATTGCGACACCGTTTTCAGCAACATTTCATTTGCGACGGGACCCCGTCGCAAAAAGCCATTTGCGACGGGATCCCGTCGCAAATGAACCATCGCAAATACCTGTTTTTCAAGTAGTGTGAGACTACTAATACATCAATGAGATAAATAATTCTAGGCCACACCAATAAATGCTTGTAAAAATAATTCCTTGTATATTAAATAATCTATTTAATTCATGAACAATGTTACATATCCTAAAATATTCGTATTTATTAATGAATATGGATTTATCAATATTTCCCTAAATAAAAACATATCTTTAAATATAGAAAATTTTAGGTTGAAATGATATATGGTTTAAGAATTAATTATATCCATGATAAATTATATAGACATTTAGGTGAAATATAATGTTCAGTGATCACAGGTTAGTGAATATTTCAAGGGAAATTTAATGAATACAAAAATTAATCAATAAAGTTAATTTCATTAAATTCCTTGGTCAAAATGATCATAAACGATATATATATAATGAATAATGATTATATAAATAAATCATATCCTAAGTGTATTATAATTAAAATAAATGTTTGTTGTCATTGATGAATCAAAATAACATAAAATTATATTATAAACACTCTTGAGGAAAATATATATATTTTACTTTGAAAATATATTTTTTAAACTAGAATTTAAAAAATATTTTTTAATTTAATTTTCTTTAAAAATATCTTTTGAAACATTTAAATTAATATTTAAAAAATTTAGTGATCATAATTGTAGAAAATTTCATACAAATCATACGTGTTAAAATAAAGATTCCATTCAAATTTTAATTAAAAGCCAATCATGCATTTTTTATAAAATGACATTAAGATTCATTTCAAAATAATTTTTTAAAAGTAAAAAATGGGAAAAAAATTTCTTTATTAAATAATTTGTAATTTTTTTTAAAAAAAATTAGATAACATGGATTTGGAAGAAAAAGGATTTTTGGCCGATGAGATAAATGAACTCAGAATTTATTAAAACATTTTCTCAATCATTTTAAGTACTAATGAGTTGAAACTATTAATATTACATGAAAATATCTTTAATAACTAGAAGATATTAAAATTAACTTGTTTTATTATACAAATATCAAATAATTTCTTTTAAAATATTTTTTGGTATAAACAAACCTGATTAAATTGAGATTGTCAAATAAACCCCTACAAAGATCATAATATTAAAGTGAAAATTAACCAATGAATCTATGAACATGAGCCTCAACCTAGTTTGTGAAGACTCATTAAGTGCATCTAGGTACCTAAGATCAAATCCATGTGGAGGCATATTTTCTAGGTCACTATAGTAGTACAGTAACAGCACTGTAGCTGTACTGTAATAGGAACTGTATCATGAACTGTAGCAGGTATTGTTTGGCACTATAGCAGTCAGGACTATTCCACCATCTGGGCCTTCAGGCCATCAATTTGGTCCCTGAGTCCTTTAAGCCCTTCGGGCCACCCTGGACTTCAGGTTAGTAAGTCCTTCGAGCCACCTCAAGGCCTTTAGGCCACCTTAAATCCAGGTACAAACCAGACAACCTACAAGGAAGAAGATCTAGAAAGAAGATGAGCAAGGAGAATTCACCATAGTAGAAGCTAAATGGATTTCAAGAATGATAGGGTATGTTTGTTAAGACCCAGAAATTTAAAGGAATATTTATTTCTTAGTTTTCTTTGGTATTTTATGACAACGTAGTTTCTGACGGCGCCTGATTCCAAGGCCCGGTGTGCCCGAAATCATTTTCCAAAGTTTAGCTCAGGTATGTTCAGTGAACGAACGAGCGGGTTTATCTATCTTTTGAACCGGTGCTCGGAATTGAAATCTGAGGGCACCGATGGAACCACAACACTGGTAATTGTTTTAAAAGACCTTTTTTGGAGTTGCGTTTGCTCGGGTGTGGCACTTAAAATTTTGGGTTAAGTAAAAGAATAAAATAAAATAGTGCAACCAAATTTTATTTTATTTTAACCTAAGCTAAGTGGTTAGAGTGGGACCCACTATATCCTACTCCACTAGGTAGGATATTTTCGGGGTGGGGCCCACATGAGCCCCACCTATTCATTTCTTCAACCCCCTCTTTTAATTAGGTAACTCACCCACACCCCCCCTTTATTGAAAGTCAACCCTTGCGTTTATGTGGATTAATAAACACCACATTAATTGGGAGGTTTAAACTTCTCAATTAATTCAATTAAATTGAATGATTCAATTTTTAAAATTCAAAACATTTGGATTGTGTGTTAATAAAATAAGACAAGTCTTATTTTATTATAGGGGTTTGTTGTGCGAGAGGACTTGGGAGAATTACTCGAAGCCTTGAACCTTTTTCTTCCTCGACGAAGAACGCGAAGAACGTGAAGAACGCACCGTCGCCGATAAAGAACGCCGACCTCCGACGAAGGACGACGGTGAGAGATGCCTTCCTCGGAGATTGACGACACGACGCCGTGTACCGCAACGCCAACGACCCTCTCCTTCCGCGACGAACCTTCGTTCGATGATTTCTTCGAGGTAGAGGGTTTGGATTAATTTATGGGGATTTTATTCTCAGCCTTTGATTAAATTGTTGTTTTTCGTTTGAGCCGCCTGTTATCATAATAACGGGAGGAGGTCAAACCACCTGAACATGGCCGATCCTCCTCCCCTTTTTGTTGTTGTGTTCTTTGCGGAATGAACAAAGGCAGCGTGGTGCAAAGGCACCACACAGAAACAATAAATAATGCGACGAAGAAGCGTGATCCCGTCGCGCCGTGCCGTTGAGGTCGAACGAAACCGCGGCCCGAGTCGGGGCTGCGGAGGCAATTCGAAGACTCTACTGGTTTATCATTGTGCGCGGATTGACGGGAGACGACAAACGGGGCTGGAAGGTTAATTTGAAGACTTCATAGTGAAGAGCCGGTCCCAGGAGGACCGCCAGCGAAGACCGCAAGAAAAACGGACCACCGGAGCGCGTCCAGTGGTATGCGGAAAACCCCGCCGTCGCGCCACCGGGAAGGACTGTCGCGGTTGAAGCCACGACGACAGACAGCTGGTCCCGAGGCCGTGTGGGACTGATGGGGAGGGATGCGGTGCTGGGTCGTGTCCGTTGGCAAGGATCGGCCCCCACGCGGGTGGGGGGGGTGGTGAAAAACAAGGGGGCAGCTGCCCCCTTTTGTGGGGCTGCTCGGCCAGCGCCGAGCCGTCCCGGGCCGGGCCACCCAGGCCGGGCCGCGCCGGGCCACGCCGGCCGTGCCGGGCTGTGCCGCACTGTCCGAGCCGGGTCGCGCCCTAATGGTTCGGACCCGGACCCGGTTCGGGTCGACCCAGGGGGGGTTGGGCCGGGTCGGACCGGGCCCAGACCCCCGCATTTTCGGACCTCTTCAGTCTTTTGCTCATAACATGGGCTGCAGACCTCTGATCGATGTACCGTCAGCTACGATGTGATCCTTGGATCGAGATGGTCATTTTGGTATATTACACTCAAGATTTCGGAGGACTTTGATTACGGCCGGGTTGGTTCGGATATGAAACCAACCGGGCCCTCAGAGCGGAAACACTTATATCTTGAGTTCCAGATGTCCGATTGATGTGTTGTCGACTTTGTTGGATTCCTCTTGATGAGAAAAAACTTTCGGCATGATTCTCCTAAGTTTTTGATATAGTTGAGATACGGTCAAGTTGGTTCGCACACGAAACCAACCGGGACCTTGGGACAAAAAGGCTAATAACTCACAGACTGGGCGTCTGATTGATGCGCCTTCTGTTGCATTGAGACCCCTATGACGAGGCGGTCCTTTGAGATACTTCTTCATGGGACTTTTAGATAAATGGAGTATCGACCTGTAGCTCGTGGAGCGGACCCTCCCGGAGATTAGTGTACGGAGTACGGAGACCGTGTAACCGGCTGAGACATGACGACTGCTTGACCGACTCGACTTGGAATGAGTCGACTAGCCCATTGGATGGAGCACAACTTTGTTTGGGTGCAGACCCATGGCGGACGGAGCACTACTGTGTTTGGGTGCAGACCCATGGCGGACGGAGCACTACTGTGTTTGGGTGCAGTCCCACGGTACTCATCCGGAGAGTACCTCTGCAGACTATTAGGGGGGATGCACTACTGTGTTTGGGTGGCTGACCTCGGCGGGAAGCACTACTGTGTTTGGGTGGTTGACCCGCGGTATTTGATAGGAGGAGTACCTCAGCAGTCTTAGGTTAGTGAGCAGTACCTCGAAGTCATGACAGGATCACTATACTCTCCATAGACGGGGCTCTTCAGCAGTTATGGTTTCGATAATGAAAATCCTAGTTTGAGCTGAGTCTATGACCTTTGTGTTTACCTCATGATTGAGATGGGTCACTTGATCACATAGGTATATGTATGGGAATATACCTAGCTAGTGGTTATCTGTTGGTTTCATAACCTTTGTGTTTCCTCATGATTGAGATGAGTTACTTGATAACTTAGGTATATGTATGGGCTTATACCTAAGTAAGGGTAATCTGTTGAGATCCTTCTTATGGTTATCCTTGTTGGATTTAGTGAGACCTTGAGGGTCTCGGGGTCCCTACTGAGTATCGTATACTCACCCCTGCACGGGCTATGCCCGCACTTCGTTGTGTTGGTTGGAGACGTCGGGTAGCGCTGACAGAGGCCGAGTGTTCGAGGATTGGACGGTACCCGGAGGTGGACCTCATGACGAGTCAGTATCCGGAGGTGGACTTCATGACGAGACGATACTTGGAGGAGGTTGATGGAAGAGAGCATTGTGGAGGCTATCTGTACCTACCCTTCAGGTAGGATCCGTGGTGGACGATCCAGGAGCTGCGCTGTCTGTACCTACCCTTTAGGTAGGATCCAAGGAGGACGACCCAGGAGCTACTTCCATTCTTCCAGCTTTTTGCCTTTTTCTATTGTACTTTTGTTCAGTTGTAGCTGTACTTTCGATTGGGTTTGTATTCTGGCCCATTTACTTTTCAGCACTTCCTTTTGTACTTAGTGTATTACTTCCGATTGTACTATGTGGTGTTTTGTTTAATTTTATGAAGGCAATGCCTTCCCAGTTATCCGGAATTACGCCTTTGGTTCTAGTCGCCAGCCCCTGGCCTATGGAAGGCGGGCTTGGGGTAGTCACGACACGGGCCCTGAGGACGGGTCGTGACAAATTGGTATCGGAGGATTCAGTTCTACCGCATAACTTATAACTCTGATATTTTCTTTCTGCGAAGTGATAGTGTTAAGAGTACCGAGTGTGGCTTTCAGTTCAGGGAGTCCAGTGTTGGTGCGGGTGGCAGACGTATCCATACACCAGGACCCTGACAACTGATTTCCGACTTTGTGCACAAAAACACTGATTGCGTGTGTGTTTCCAGAAGTTTTTAAAAGTCAGCTCAAACCAGGTCATCTCACCAGGTATAATCGTTTGACTGTGTCACGTTGTTTTTTTCAGGATTCCTTTCCACGTTTGACTAGCTATATCCAAGAGGGATGTGCGTACTGACAGCCTGCCGAGCGACGAGGCTTCGATACAGGGCCCTCTTACAGTAGAGGCACCAGCAGAGGCACCAATGGTACTACCATACGTTGGGCCACCGATGCCACCAGCCCCAGCAGTGGGCGATGCACGCCGCTTGAGTGCACTGCACATGTTCCAGAGCCAGAGGCCACCCAGGTTCCGGGGAGAGACGGACCCACAGGCGGCTGAGGATTGGCTGGAGGCTGTGGTGAGAGTATTCAGGCTAGTGGGGACGCCAGCAGACTTCATGGTGATCTTTGCTGCCAGCCTTCTTCAGGAAGCAGCAGGCAGGTGGTGGAGCCACTTATTCAAGTTTTTAAACGGTATGACCTTCAAATGGGAAGACTTAGAGACCTTCTTCAGGGTGGAGTTTGTTCCAGTAGCTCTACACCCCAAGCGTGTACAAGAGATGTTTCCTTTTCCGTATGTTTTTCCATCAGTAGCTGAGTCATCTGTAGGCAATAGACAGATGATGTAGAGGTCCAGGAGGACCAGACCAACAGGTAGTCAACCGCATGACTCAAGATCAGTGGTGTGGGGCACCCGAGGTGGGGTTAGAGCCAGGCGTGCCAAAAATGGATAGTATTACTCTTCCGGCAAGAAGGGTCACATGGCACGTGACTGTCCGACTCCCCGCACAGTTGATCCGAGGGTGTTGGAGGATCCACCGAGACAGAAGCAGCGGCGGGTTCTTGAGAAACAGCCGAGCAGTGGACAAGGAGGTAGAGCTCCGGAAGCAGGTGGACAGGAGCGGAACTAGTGGATACGTCCCTTGTACTTCTAGTTCCATGTTGCTGTTGTATTCGTGTCTTTTTACTATGAGCTGCAGTAATAAAAGGACACTTATCTTTGTGATGTTTTCTTTCCTGTCCTTTTGTTCGGTTGATACTGAGAGGTCCCAGTTAAAACTGTTGACATGACCCTCACTTTATAGATTTCTACTAGAGGAGACCCAGTTACCTCACACTGATGCCGACAGTGTGAATCGACCCTTGGAGGTGAGAGTGACAGTTAGATCTCATGGTAGTAACGTCGAGGCCTTACGACGCCATCCATGGCATGAATGCATCATTCCTGTCAGGATTGACTTTATTAGGCAGTGGGCATGGTTTAACCAGGGGATGAGACCGAGTTTCTCTTTTTGGAAAAGGATAAATCTTAGCAGCTCTTACAGATCGTAGGCAAAGAAGGTGCAGATCATCCAGGAGCGGGTGAAGACTGCACAGTGCAGTAAGAAACAGGAAACTGGCCCCAGTCTTAGAGACTTGGGCGAGTTAAATGTTTCAAGAAGAGGAAGCTTTAAGGAGAGATGAGTCTGCGAAGCAGCAGACGTGGAGGCAGAGCTAGGAGAGCAGCATGAGGTGGTGTACATTTTTAACATGCTACAACAACCTGCCTTAGTTGTCCCCGCCAAGCTCAGGGAGCTGGAGGGCAGGGGAAGAGTACGGCTGCATGCGGTCAAGGAGTGTGACCCAATGGCTCTAAAAATGATTCAAGGGATAGTCTGTGTCCACTACTAGCTTCCATAGTAACAGACGTCGATATGAATCATTCCTTCCTTTCACAATCTTGTCCCATACCTAGAGTTTCTGGTAAGCCGTAGACTTGACCATCACGTCTGGAGATACCTTGGGAGGAGACTCGATAATCACACTTATGCCGACAGTGTGGTCTAACCCTGGAGGCGAGAGTTTCAGTTGGAATATCTTGTTGGAAGTGTCGAGGCCTTATGACGTTGGTCTCGGTATCGATTGGATTCACAGTTCATGCTCAGATTGACTGTATTAGGAAAAAAGGTTGTGGTTTAACTACGACATCAGAATGGGTTTTCCTTGGTCGGCGAAAAGGAAACCCCAGGCAGCACATGATAAACTCATGCATAAGAGGGTGCAGCCGATCAATCTTGAGTCGGTCAACCTTACCCTCGTGGCAGCAGGAGTTTTGAGTTTCAGTTCTAACAGGAATTGGAGACCTCTAGAGTTTTAGGATGATGATCACGTCCTTATACGGGTCTCACCTCGATGAGGTTTACGGAGATATGGCTGAGTCAACAAGTTATCTCCAAGGTTCAATGGACCTTTCTATTTCCTCAACAAGGTAGGCGAGGTGGTTTACCTCTTGAACCATCCACCTCAGTTGCACCAGGTGCACGACGACTTCCATGTATCACAACTGAGGAGATAAAAGCACGACCCTTCTCATATCATCGACCATGAGGAGTTGGACATTGTCGATGGGGTGACTTTTGCAGGGTTCCAGCAGAGTTTGAGGATCGACATGAGCGGGTCCTACGAGGACGATCGATTCCTCAGGTGTGCTTTCAATGGCTGCACAGGAACCTCTAGGGGAGCACCTTGCAGTGGAAGGCTCAGATGCATGCTTAATACCACTTTTGTATCCCTAGTTTGTGTTAAAGATTTACGGGGACATAAATCCCTGAGGTGGGAGTAATGTGAAGACCCAGAAATTTCAAGGAATTTTTTTTGTTAATTTTCTTTGGGATTTTATGAGAACATAGTTTCTGACGGCGCCAGATTCCATGGCCTGGTGTGCCCGGAATCATTTTCCGAAGTTTAGCTCGGGTACGTTCAGTGAACGAACGAGCGAGTTTATCTATCTTTTGAACTGGTGCTCACAATTGAAATCCAAGGGCACTGATGGAACCACAACACTGATAATTGTTTAAAAAGTCCTTTTCTAGAGTTGCGTTTTCTCGGGTGTGGCACTTAAAATTTTGGGTTAAGTAAAAGAATAAAATAAAATGGTGCAACCAAATTTTATTTTATTTTAACCTAAGATAAGTGGTTGGAGTGGGACCCACTATATCCTACTCCACTAGGTAGGATATTTGTGGGGGTGGGGCCCACATGATCCCCACCTATTCATTTCTTCAACCCCCTCCTTTAATTTGGTAACACACCCGCACCCCCTTAAATGAAAGTCAATCCTTGTGTTTATGTGGATTAATAAACACTACATTAATTTGGTGGTTTAAACTTCTCAATTAATTCAATTAAATTGAATGATTCAATTTTTGAATTTCAAAACGTTTGGATTGTGTGTTAATAAAATAAGACAACTCTTATTTTATTAAAGGGGTTCGTTGTCCGAGAGGGCTTGGGAGAATTACTCGAAGCCTTGAACCTTTTTCTTCCTCGATGAAGAACGCGAAGAACGCACCATCACCGATGAAGAACGACGACCTCCGACGAAGGACGACGATGAGAGACGCCTTCCTCGGAGATCAACGATGCGACGTCGTGTACCACGACGCCAACAAACCTCTCGTTCTGCGACAAACCTTCGTTCGATGATTTCTTCAAGGTAGGGGGTTTGGCTAAATTTATGGGGATTTTATTCTTAGCCTTTGATTAAATTGTTGTTAGTCGTTTGAGCCGACTGTTATCGTAATAACGGGAGGAGGTCGAACTGCCCGAACACGGCTGATCCTCCTCCCCTCTTTGTTGTTGTGTTCTTTGCGGCATGAACAAAGGCGGCACAGTGCAACGACACCGCATGGAAACAAGAAAGAACGCGACGAAGAAGCGCGGCGCCGTCGCGCTGTGCTGTTGAGGCCAAACGAAACCGCGACCGGAGTCGGGGCCGCAGAGGCAATTCGAAGACTCCGCTAGTTGATCGTTGTGCGCGGATTGACAGGAGATGAAAAATGGGGCCGCAAGGTTAATTTGAAGACTTCTCAGTGAAGAACCGGTCCCGGGAGGACTGCTGGAAAAGACCGCAGGCAAAACGGACCACCGGAGCGCGTCCGGTGGTCCGCGGAAAACCCCGCCGGTGCGCCACGCCGGCACCGCGGCGGCGCTTGGTGCGCCGCTGGGAAGGACCACCGAGGTTGAAGCCGTAGCGGCAGGCAGCTGGTCCCGCAGCCGCGCAGGACCGAGGGGGAGGGACGCGGCACTAGGCCGCGTCCGTTGGCAAGGAACGACCCCCACGCGGGGGGGGGGGGGGGGACGAAAAACAAGGGGGTAGCAGCCCCCATTTGCGCGGCCGCTCGGTCAGCGCCGAGCCCCCGCTGGCCGCCCGGGCCGAACCGGGCCATGCCAGCCGGGCCGGGCCGCGCCCTAATGGGCCGGACCCGGACCCGTTTCAGGTCGACCCGGTTCGGACCGGGCCCAGACCCCCCATTTTCGGACATCATCTATCTTTTTCCCATAACTTGGGCTACGGACCTCCGATCGATGCACCGTCAGCTGCGATGTGATCTTTGGATCGAGACGTTCGTTTCGGTATATTACACTCAAGTTTTTGGAGGACTTTGAGTATGGCCGGGTTGGTTCGGATATGAAACCAACCGGGCCCTCAGAGCGGAAATGATTATATCTTGAGCTACAGATGTCCGATTGACGTGCTGTCGAATTTTTTGGATTCCTCTTGATGAGACGAAACTTTTGGCATGCTTCGCCTAAGTTTTGGATATATTTGAGATATGGCTGGTTTGGTTCGCACACAAAACCAACCGGGCCCCTGGGACAAAAAGACTAATAACTCACAGACCGGGCGTATGATTGACGCATCGTCTGTTGCGTTGAGACCCCTATGACGAGGCAGTCCTTTGAGATACTTCTTCGTGGGACTTTGAGATACTTGGATTATCGACCTGTAGCTCGTGGAACGGAACCTCCCGGAGTCGAGCGTACAGAGTACGGAGACCGTGTAGCCGGATGAGACCTGACAACTACTTGACCGACTCAACTTGGAGTGAGTCGACTAGCCCAGTGGATGGAGCACTACTTTGTTTGGGTGCAGATCCATGGCGGACAAAGCACTACTGAGTTTGGGTGCAGACCCGCGATACTCGTCCGAAGAGTACCTCTGCAGGCTATTAGGGGGGATGCACTACTGTGTTTGGGTGGCAGACCCCTATGGGAAGCACTACAGTGTTTGGGTGGCTGACCCGCAGTACTCGATAGGAGGAGTACCTCAGAAGTATTAGGTTAGTGAGAAGTATCTCAGAGTCGTGATAGGATCACTGTACTCTCCAGATATGGGTCTCTTCAGCAGTTACAGTTTCGATAATGAAAATCCTGGTTTGAGTTGAGTCTATGACCTTTGTGTTTACCTCATGATTGAGATGGGTCACTTGATCACTTAGGTATATGTATGGGCATATACCCAAGTAGTGGTTATCTATTTATTTCATAACCTTCGTGTTTCCTCATGATTGAGATAGGTTACTTGATAACTTATGTTTAAGTATGGGCTTATACCTAAGTAAGGGTTATCTATTGAGATCCTTCTTGTGGCTATCCTTGTTGGATTTAGTGAGACCTTGAGGGTCTCGGGGTCCCTACTGAGTATCGTATACTCACCCCTGCATGGGATATGCCCGCACTTCGTTGTGTTGGTTGTAGACGTCGGGCAGCGCTGACAGATGCCGAGTGTTCGAGGACTGGACGGTACCCGGAGGTGGACCTCACGACGAGTCAGTATCCGGAGGTGGACTTCATGATGAGACGACACTCGGAGGAGGTTGACGTGCAAGAGCATTGTGGAGGCTATCTATACCTACCCTTCAGGTAGGATCCGTGGTGGATGATCTAGGAGCTACGCTATCTGTACCCACCCTTCAGGTAGGATCCCAGGAGGACGACCCAGGAGCTGCTTCCATTCTTCCAGCTGTTTGTCTTTTTCTGTTGTACATTTGTTCAGTTGTAGCTGTACTTTCGATTGGGTTTGTATTCTGTCCCATTTACTTTTCATCACTTCCTTTTGTACTTAGTGTATTACTTCCTCTTGTACTCTGTGGTGTTTTGTTTACTTTTATAAAGGCAATTCCTTCCCAGTTATCGGGAATTACGCATTTGGTGCTAGTCACCATCCCCTGGCCTATGGAAGGCGGGCTTGGGGTAGTCACGGCATGGGCCCCGAGGATTGGTCGTGACAATGTCACCTGCCATCAGGACAGGCCTGTGCTTGCATAGGAAGGCTTATACAAATAGCCATGCGAAGGTAGAGAGCTGATTTCACGATGAAGATTCTGTGGAGAAGCAGTTCCAAGTAGTTAGTCTGGGGTGTATTTAATGTTTGAAGTCTACGGGAAAAAAAAATTTCTAAGGCCCACGAGCCAGGTAATACTTATACCTATAGGCCTTGTAAGGGTTCCACCTCACCCCTTGAAAGGTGTATTATCAAAACCAATGAATATATTATGTGAATAAAATTTAAATACACATAAATAAGTGTATATACAACATAATATATAAAAAATTTAATACACACATAATCATATAATATCAAATACAAAAAATAAGTAATATAACCCAATGAAAAGAAATTGAGTTATGGAATTCTTTACCACTTGGTAATTTTTATATAAAATCCCGTTAGATGAAATAATAAAAAATTTAAATTAAAATGAAATTAATTATTAATTAATCATTATATTACATGTCAAAGGGGTATTATATACACTAAAAAAAAATTAAGTGCATAACATTTTAATATGCCTCAATGAAGAGAAATTGAGATGTTGTCTCTTACCACACATTTCCTTTTGGAAAGATATGATTTAACCTTATGTATAATTATTTTAATCTTGCTAATAATTTATAAAAAAATCAAATTAATATTTATAGTATCATATATGATCCTCTTATAACATCTTATTATACATTCATAAATAATATTTCACTATTTTCATTATTTTGCGTGTTAATTTCCATATTTTCTCATGCATGTTTTTTCATGAAAGTTCCAGTTCTTAACCATATTATATTGTTCCATAATATCCATAATGATATTAATTTTATACATATAATTTCTTTCATTAATTAGTTTTTGAATCATTAAGGAATTTGAACATGGAGAATAGTTTATACTGCTTCATGGAGGTGGTAGGATATACACACGCATGAGAAATATTATCATTTAATTAATAGGAGAATGGGTAAGAAAGTGGGATAAATATTATTTTTAAATAATAAATATAACTTCATGTATATAACATATATTCACTATATTTATTATTATTACCTTCCATTTAAATCATAAGTGAAAAACAAATCATATCACTTTGTGAGGTAGTAGTTCGCCACACAAAGGAGAAACATTATCATATTTTTAAATGGAATAGAAGGTTAGATGGTATAAATGATATTAAATTTAAATAAGTATATTAATATTAAAAATATCATATAAATCAGTTAAATACATCACTATATACACCCTTTCAGGGTGGTTATGGAAAACGAATTACATTGGTTCATGATTCGATAATCCGTCGTACACACGATCAACAGTTTCATTTCCCATTTGATGGATAAGGATATGTATAAAATTTATTACATTAAAATAATAAAATCTCAGTATATGATAGATAAAGCTATTATTATTCTAGAATTATTGAAAAATATTTTAAGGATATGGAAGAATAAATAAAATAAAAATTCTTGTTTGATAACATTACCTATTCTTTGGAAAACATCATAAGGTTTGAGAAAAATACATCTTATGATAGATTTATGATAAAACCAATGGATATATGACATTTTAAGTGGATTAAGTAAGTGATTCATGTAGTTATAGGATGAACTATATTAATTTTAAACTGTGAATAGGGGAGGAGAGGGGATGTACTTTTATAAGTTATGGAGAGGACACACATGATATTTCTGAAAAATAAGTGTTAATACCCATGTTTTTATCATTAGAAAATACTCAAAAATTGTTAATTATTAACCCTTTTTAATTGATATGGTCTAAATATATCTATAAAATGGGTATTGGAAAAGTATTTTAGCCATTTTAAACCTTTTCCTTTAAGTTTAACCTCATTGTAAATCAATTTTACCTTAAATGTAGTAAATAATTTTTACTACTTTTACTTTTAATAATACTAAAAAATTAATTTTAAATTATTAGATAACATAACTTATGTTTATTAAAATATGGAATATTATTTTTCCAAATTCAATTCATGAAATTGGTAGATTCTAATTTAAAATTACACCTCTAAATGCGATAAAAAACAGCTTTCCAAAGAAAACATTCCCATAAGTATAGAATGTTTTAATATAAAAATTTAATATTAAATTGATTTTAATTACCTAAATTAGATAAATTTTAATATAATAGAAATAATTTTACTTTTAAACCAATTTATAATTTAATTTTTCAATGTAAAATATTTAAACTAAAAGGTGATTTTTACTAAATATCAGTATTTTTCACTATTTATCAAAAAATTAGTGCTTTTAAAAAATTATCCAAAATTCACCCAAGTATAATCCTAATATTATTAATTTTAAAAATAAATTTAATTTTATTAAATGAATTTTATATTATTTGTGAAAATTAATTTTAAATTATGTGTACAATGCATGACTAAACCCTCTTTCAGAAGAATAATGTTTTTAGAAAATAGTTTTTTCTTAGAAATGATTTTTACTTTTATTTATAATATATAGTTAACCATTGAACATGTATAAACCATAAAATTTGATAAATTATTTCGTCATGTTCATACCTTTAAAATTATTGACTAATTTTTTAGAGTCATGTTTTAAATATTAATATTTTAATATAGTATTGGGTTTTGTTTAAACCATATGTTCTATTCATCACAATCTATCAAAGATATTGATTTTATTTATAAAAAATAAATTTTAATTTCTTATTGTGTTACATTGTCCTCCAAGATTGGTCTTTCTTATTATACATGTTATCAATCATTATGTCCTACATTAAAAATATTGGGAGGTTACAAATAAGGTTGATGATATCATTAGAACATATCATAGTGATGAATAAGATTCTTTAAAATAAGTTCACATGGAATAAAAAAACTTTATTAATTAATTATAAAGTTCCCATGAAAACATGATGAAATATCCTTCTCTTTTAAAACATTTTAAAAATAAAAATTCCAATAATTATGGGAATATGATTTTTTTTAAAAAAATTAAGTATAATTTTTGAGGAAGACTGATAATAAATAATGACTATGATTGTCTGAAAACTATGTTGAGACCTAAAATTTAAAAAATTCCTCCTTTTGTAAGAAGTAAAAAGTGATTCTTAAAAAAATATTTCAAAAGATTCCTTTGAGTTATTTATAAAGAAACTAAAAGGTTGTAAAATGGTCCATTTTAAAACATTAAATTATAGATAAAAAAATACATAATTTTTTTGAAGAACATAGATATAGAGGAAAAATACTGCTGACTAAAATAAGAGAAACATGATATGCTTTTCTTAAAAACATCCAATTAGTCTTTTTGAGTTCCTAATACAGTAAAAATTGAACTTAAACATGGAAACCCAATAAATAATGAAAGGATGAGAAAATAAATTGTTTTTGAGATATAAATATCATATAATTACCCCATTTTAAACATATACATAAATAATACTATATTATAATGTGATTTGGTAATAAACACTTACCTCAGACTTCTACTTGATCTAACACGCTCTAATATCATATTATTTGGAAACCTACTTTGGAATACACCTTAAGATTTATAGGTTTGGTTTTTATTATAATATAACCTCAATTATGTGGGGTGTAAATTTAGGAATATATTTGGTTAGGGATTTTTATTTTAATGGTGACAGACTAGTGGTTTTCCAAGATAAAGAATAGGGGTATTTATACTAAAGAAGAGGGTAATTTTAGGGTAAAAATATTGATTATTTTATCATTTAGGATGAAAAAATTAGGATTTATGATTCATATGAATGTTTTATTTTTTTATTAATAAGATAAATGCTATCAGAAATTTGAACCATGCCAGAACTGAATGGCATCACTGAACCACTTAAATATAGACAGAACAAATTATTTTAATAAAATATTACCTAGGCTTAAAAATTTAAAAAATAGATTTATAAATTAAAAATAATTTTTTAAAATAATATTTTTACTCCATAAATAGATTTTATTTCTATTTAAATTTTTTATAAACTTTTATTTCTAAATTATGTCAAAAAATATTTCATAAAAGTTACTATTTATATAAAAATGGTATTTTTTACCATTCCCTAATATTCATATTTTCTAGAAATTCCATAAACATTAACCATAATATAATTATGAAATTTTGAAAATAAATATTATTTTCTTTTTAAAAAATTCAATTTATATAGGTGATAAAAAATAATTTAAAAAATAAGTGTTCAAAATGCAACGAAAAACACATTTTTTTTAAAAATGTTTTTTAAGCATGAGAATGAACATATACTATAATAAAATTTAATATTGATTGACATGGAATAAATTTGAATATGTTTAACAAAATATATTTTATTTTAATTTAAAACCAAATATAGATCATAATGGGTCTTTAAAATTACTTGATTTAAATAAATTAAATGACAATTTTTTGAAAAGGTGTGTTTTTATATTCACAAAAAAATCAAATTTTTTATAAAAAAATATAAACAATTCATTATAATACAATTAATAAATTATTATTTAAAAATATGTATTCATTGTTTCAAATAAAATTTATAAAATTGGTATAAATTTATTATAATATTCATGAAAAAATATGAAAGAAAATCCATTTAAAAAAAATGAATTTTTGAAGCATAAAATGACATTATTCTCATTACTTTTATAATGAATTTAATTAAATGAATGACAATTTATATAATTTTATATATAATACACATATTTTATAATAATCACTTATAAATATGGATTAATATAATCTATTAAGATTAAAATACATTTCACATAAAAATGATTTTATGGAAAAAATATCTTTTTTCTTTTATAAGATTTTATATTCATTACAACCAATTAATAATGTATGATTGATCATTAATTTTATTACGCTAAATCATTATAAATATAATTTATAATATTTTTATTCCTATCGATACCCTGCAACCCACATACTGCGTTATAATAGTCATATTTGAAAAATAATATTTCTATCGTACGTCACAGTTTGTTCAAGCCCAGTGTCACATTCATCAAAAGAAATTATAGACAGTATACATAAATTAAAATATATGGGTTTTATATTAATTCCCTATTTTGGTTTGTTATTTTGTTTTGTATGTTTTTAGTTTATCATGGTTTTATAAATAGTGAATATGGGTAAAAAATTAAATACAATGATTTTTACATAGTCAATGCATAGTTTGGTTTATCTTTCCACCAAATTGAACCTTAATTAAAAATATTAATAATTATTATATATTTTACTGGTTTATAATATCATGTAATTAAGGGTTTTTGAAATGAAATGATGGTTATTTTTAACCATTAATTATTCAAATTATTGGTTATTCATTCTGTATTTAGTGATATTGGATTCAAAAATAACATCAGTGTTAATGTGATATTTTTTAAGTTTATAGAGTTTTTTTAATTTTTATGTTTTTAAATTTCTATTTATATATTTTTCTAGGAAATAAAAAACCATGATTTGGTGGGGAGGAATCCACACCATTGTTTTTCTGTGAGTTTGTAAAATTGGGATAATTAAAGGAAGTTTGTTTTAATGGGATGCTCAACATAGATAGAGTTGAAGCACTTTTGAAAAGAGGAATCAAGAGGTACAACTATGTCATGTATATACATTATGTTTCATGGATTAATAATATAATATTTGGTTTAGGTGTGATGTAAAATTAAACTAATGTGAAAGAAAAGAAACCATTATATTGAAAGTGGATTCATCAAGGTAAGAATAAGTGACCATGATGAAACTATTCTATGATTTGATTTCATGATGGTATGGTTGTATAGACTTTAATATTTTAGATATGAAATCATTATATAAGATTTCAACTACTATAACACATTTATTGGAGATTTGAAACTCAAAATAAATAGATATGGAAAACAAATCATAGTTTTATATTCCACATATTTTTAAATACATGAAGAATTTTTTTAAAGAAATTTAAAAGTTGTTATATAAATTTTTGGATGATTTAAATTAATTAAAATAAAAATTATGTAAAATTAAGTCACTTCATGATGTTACGGGACCATTGGAGAAATGTTTCTATGATTGGATGTCAATTTAGGTGACTTTTATGAAACCACCACATTAACTTGGAAACTTCCATATGGTTTTCCCTTATTTTATAATAAATATAATGAATTTTAGAATTATAGACAACATAGGATTAGACCACCATGAGGTTCGGAAAATCAAGACATAGATTTTTTTTTCAAATTTTTATATTTTTAAGGTTTTATATATATTTTTAATATTGAATCATTCATATAATAGTGGATAAATATTAGGTATATTCTTCTCAATTTTTTATGATATATTTAATTGGATTTCACCACTATTTAAATAGTAGAAGATTAATATCTAAAAAGGGATAATGTTATATCCTAATTAATTATGAAACATGATGAAAGAGTTTATAGGAAATCTCATAAGGATGAAAACTACAGGTTTACATTATATAAGAGTAGATTGGGATATTATTTCTCTATTCCATGTTTAAAAAAGATTTATTCATGGATTTCTGGGAATAAAAATATGGGTAAAAAAATTTGTGATAAATAATATTAGAAAGGATTAATGATTAATTTTTTTAGTGGTCATTAAGATGGTTTAATAAATTCATTCATTAATTTATATGTTTATTCTCCCGTAATTTTTTATTATAAACTATTCATTAAATTATTACTTCTTAAAACATAAACTTCATTATTTAAATCTCTTCTTAAAAATTGATTATTTTAAAATATTTATCCTTAATCATAGTTTTGATCAAAATTTTTTATATATAAATCAAATAAATTGATCATAAGAAAATGTAATTTTAGTAATTATAGAAAAACACCATACCATGTATTTTTTTAGATTTAATTATTATAATAACACAACCAGTCCTCAAAAAATATTAATTATAATTATATTATAAACTGTGGTTTATAAATATATTTATTATTCTGTTATTATATTTTCAATTAGTATTAATTAAAACTTAATCATTTTTATAGTGTATCCTAATATTTTCATCATAGAAACAATATAGGGATCATGATCTTATGTGGGTTCAACCGTCGACAAACCACATAATAACATTATTTTTTAATGATTTGAAAGAGATTTAATGAAATTTTAGATATTATTATAACAAGAAATTAATGATTACACATAGGAAATAAACATTCTTGGAAACATTTATAAGGATATGTAAACTTAAAAAAAATCTTAGATTCGATGGATTATTTTATTTATTTTCATTCCTTCAATTTTTAATTTTTTTTATTCTTGGAATTTTATGATTTTATGATTTTTAGCATAAATATTATAGATGTGTGAGTACTCAAACCTAGAAAAAAATGAATTAGGGAGTAATTTTTTTAATTCAATATATTTATTGAGAAGAGATTGAGAACAAAAAGTGAAGAAGGAAAGAATAGTTGGAGTTGATTGAGTTTGTGACTTGGAACAATATATACAATGTAAAACTATGTTAAATCAATTTTTGAAGTTTTTTACCTTAAAATGTAGTGGTAAAACCAAAAATATTTATGTCACTAGTAATTTTAAAAAACATTGAGAAAAAGATGAAAATTATTCAAATAATTATGATTTCATTGGGTTACCACATGAAAACCCAAACACTTAGTTGATATGTTTTTTATTTAAATATTTGTTATTTTCCAATTAAATGATGTCTTTAATGATGTAGTAAGGATTTAATTGTTAAATTTTTTATTATGATATAAATTAAATACTGGATTCAAATTTTGGTACCACATTCCATTAGAATAGAGGAAGATATTGAAATATAGTTCAGAAACAAATTCTTTTCTACCATAAAATTAATGGAAATATATAAAAATATCTTAAATTTGAATTAATATAATGGGGAATCATATTACATTATAAAGTAGAGGTTTAAGGATTTGTTAAGGAATTATCCTCATCATAACTTATAAATATGATTTCTATTTCAATATTTTTATGAATATTTATCTCAAAGTTATAGGTCACTCAATGATATTTCCACTGGGGAATTGTTGATGGAGAAGATACTGGGAGAGAGAGATAAATTCTTATATTAAATATATAGAAATATTTTCTAATAGAAATTATAATGACTTCAACGAATGATAACAGTTCACATAATGGATTCTAACATATGTATGACTACATAGTTGGTTCCTTAATCAAGAAATTAAACCTGATGAAGTCCACGAATGAATCCCAATTTATGTACACTAAGGATAAAAATCATATGGTTTTAATAGATTAAATAAATTTTAGGGATGGAGAGATCAAATAAATTAATTATGTAATTGGAAAAATTATTCACAATGCAGTATCATGTCATTATTATAAAAACAATAAGGGAATAATTATTATGGGAATTAGTGTTCATTGGAGGAATCATAGGAAATTTTCAATGCTATTATTAGGTATTATATTAATTAATTCAATAAAAAATAAAAATAAATTATATATAATGATAAATTTTGTATTTAAAGTTCAATAATTTTGAAATCAACTCAAGTAGAGTATAATATGTGTGTTATCATATGACATTGATGATAACCTAAGGGGATAGGTAATCACATTAAGGAGTTGAAAACCATGGATAAAAATGACACAATAGAAAATATAATAAAATAAAATAAAGTATAAAATTTAAAAAATATGAAGAAAATAGGAAATAAAATTTAAATTAAGCTAAAAGAGAAGAAATAGAAGAAGATCCTCTATTATATAATTCACCACTATAATTCCCATAAAGGGCAAGGAAAAGAAGAGATAATAAGAAAAGGAATGAATATTCTAATTTTTTAATAAACTTCAAACTAATATCCATTTTATATAATCTTTATAAAACATGGAAACATCTGAAATATTTATAAAATAATTCATTTAAAGAAATATAAAGCTTTGGGATATGGGTGTAACACCATTTAAGGTATAATTTTCAATTATGGGGTCTAGGAGTTTATAGAAGAAACAATAATATCTATGTATTTTTTCAATTTCTATAAATATAAGATATTAATAATTTAGAAAATATTTTTTTCATCTAGGTGCATGTCTGAGAATAATTTCTTTCCAAAAAATTAAAATATTAGGATTAGATAACAAAAATATAATGACTTTTGATCTTCTTTTAAAAGATATAATGATGAGTTTTCATTGAAGTAATATTGAGGAAGTACTAGTTAAAGTGGAAAATTTTACCATCGAGTGTATTTTATTCAACAGCAGATATATGAATAGAAGACTCCCCTTGGACACAGAATCCCATTTTTAACTATAGGAATTTCCATAATTTATATTAAAAGTGAAGATTTATCCTTTAGAGTTGGTGGTGAGAAAATCATGTTTAATATTCATTAATTAATGATAATGTATGATGAATAATAAAATTTATTTGGTCTAGATAGTATGTTGTAAGTGGGAGATTTTTTTGTCTTTGATGATATAAAGGATAGATTTTTATGAATAAATAACATGATAATTTATGGAAAATAATGTGATTGATCTGATAAAAATGATGGAGTATGTTGAAATTTATTTGTAAAAGAGGAGATAAAAAAGGATAATAATTTTTTTAGGTTTACGGATTAAAATTTTATTTTTTAGGATTCACTTGAAAATGTTAGATTGGTCCTGTGGAAGTAAATAAGTATCTAAATTAACGAAGTAGATGTCTTGATTCAAATAAATAAATAGGAAAAATCAATGTGGGGTAATCCGAACTAAAATCATTTATTAATCCAGACCAGGTAACCTCTTTCCAATTTTTATTTACATGACATTGTGATGTTTCTTCAATTTGAAAGACTTTCAATAAAGTGATTATGGGTGGAAACCCTAGTTTGTATTTCTATCTTAGGAATTAGTTTAAGGATATGTTTTAAGATTGTTTTAGGATTAAAATTAAATCATTGTATCTTATTTAGCATTAATGGAATGGACCTTTGACTTCCACATATTTTTTCTAATCATATAGTTTTGTGAAGAGGAAGGAAGGAATAATATGATGTAAATAAAGAGGGTGATCTTCAATGTATGGTTATTTTTTGTTTAAAATTATCTACACTTTCAAATTTCCTAAATTTTTACAATAATATTATTTTAGAAATATAAATCGGTTTCCTCCTCTCGATTATTATTATAATTTTTATTAATTTTAAAAATATTATTTAGGTATACCATTATAAGATATTTTAAATTTCATTTTTAGTGATTTTAATGAGAAAAAATGATTACTAAATGAGTAATAATAGTTATGTAACTATTGGATTGAGAAACCATGATATTAGTTGATTTGGTTGACTTGTGTAGATGATTTTTTTTTTAATTTTTTGACTTAAAGTAATTTTTATATGAACATGTCTATGATAATTTTTTAATTCATGAGATATTTAAAATTACAGTTTATGATTTGTATTCAGATTTAAAAAAAATCAAAAATCAAATAATATTGTTATAAAATGATATAATTGACTTATGTTTACCAATATCTAGAAAATCCCCCCTTTAAATTTCTATTATTATAATTATGGAGGGATTATATTTGTGGTGGGAGTATAGGTTGTGGTTTGGTATAAATTTTAAGAATGCCATGGATTTTTTAATCATTATTCACTCTCAATATATAATCAAATTCAAAATGTGATATTATATAATGGAGGTAAACAAAGGGAAATAAGTTCATGTGGAATTAATTAAATGAATGAAATATAATGAAAAAAGAGTGTGTTATAAAAAATATATAATTACCATGATTTAGGTTCGTGGTTATTTTTTAGATTAAAAATAAAAAAGTAAATAAATTCCAAAATGCATATTTTTAAGCCCCATATCTAAAAACAATAATAATTTTTAGGGAAGTAAAATATATGGTCGATTAGTTTTCTTAAAAACTGAATATATAAAAATATTTCTTCATGTGATTTATTAAAGTTTTCCCTCATTGATAATTGGTTCATATGATTGATAATTATGTTTAAAATTAGGATATAATGAATTGCCTTTATGATGATGTGGATATCTATGTTTGAGGATAATAAATATTTTATGTGTGTTGGGTTTGATTGATATAAAATATCATTTAATTAATTTTTTACATTTAATTTTGGTTAGTATTATCCTTTAATTATTAAACTTATTGGGTATTCATTATATATTAAGTAATATTAGTTTTATAATGTAAATTGTGTTTCAAAATGACAATTTTAGGGTTTATAGAGATTTTATTTTGGCACTGATATTTTTAAAAAATTTATTATTTTTTTAAAGGAAACATGAAACCATGATGTGATTAGAATGAAACCATAGAATAGATTATTTTTAAGATAAAAAATGGGGAAAAAAGTGTAACTATTGAATAATAGGTTAATCATGATGGGAAGAGTTGATGCACTTGAGGTAGGATATGTTGGGGTATATATATTTTTAGGTCATTTTTTTCAGAGGAAATTTTATTTTTTCATTCCAATTTGGAAATTACTCAGTAATTGGAACTCTGTTACAAATATAGATGGTTAGAACATCTCAAGGATATTTTTTCTTATGTGAATTGATGCCTAGGTGGTGTTTTAGGTGCTCAGGATAATTGCTGAGTGGGGTTGTGGTGACCCCCTTTACTAATTTTGGTTGAAGGTATTCTATCTAGTTTTGATTACATAGGGTCATGTCACAATGTGATATAATCTGGTGAAAGTCACACCATATCTAAGGGATTCATGGCATGGAAGAGTTATGTATGTATTTAGATAAGATAAAGATGCTTATGAAAATGGTATTGGGACATTACCCAAAAGGGGAACATCATAAAGACGAACCTTATGAAAAGTGTAGACAACCCTTATGATTTTTCCTTTTATATTTTCCATAGGAAATTATTTTAATGATGTGATACATAGGTTTTCATGTGATGACCTATTTTGAGGGGTTTCAAGGATAATAGTACATGGGTGTTGAACCAAAAAATGAAATCCATGAATTGGGGGATTTGGCCCCACCTAGAAAGGGAATGATAAACCATAACGTAGAGGTGAAATTTCATGTTGAAGATTGGTAGGTGTGTCGAGATATTTTTTGGGTTAGTCATTCTACTCCCATCCCTCTTCCTTATTTTTTTAGCTAGGGAAGATCAACCATTTCCTGGTCAGAACACCATTATGTTAAGTTTTAGTGGCACAATGGGTGGGAAATTTTGTCCAACTCCTCCACCTCTCTTCCTCTACTTCTGTACGAGTTATTTAGTGGTAGTTTTTGGAGATTCTATGTGATTAGAGGTAAGTAATTCCTTATATATCCTTCCAATTTTTCCTTATGTATCATCTTATTTATGATGACTTTATGGTAGGGTTTGGAATAGATTCCACCACCAGAGTATGAAGGAATCGTGTGGGAAAGATGGGTTTTTTAAGACATGATTATAGGGTGTCTTTGTAATTTTTTAATGAAATGGTGAAGTACAATGAATTCTTTGGTGATTATTCTACTTTGGATAAAATTTAATAATTAATTATAAAATTTTATAGTTAATTTGTTGGATATTATGGTTTAAGATAATAGCTTGACATTATGGTGTGATCACATAATATGATTGGTGAGCTTGTCTGAGGGTGAGTGTAGAATCATAAGGATACTAACTCGATGTATGAGTTAGGTGGCCCCTATATTATAAAATCACATACTTGATTATACATGAGTGGGAATGCCTATGGGTTTTCATGGGACCTGATAGAGGGATAGGTATTGATAATACCATAGGTAAGGAGAGAGGGTGTCAGAGAGTCTCCTAAAGTCAGAATAAGAAAACCTTTTCACATTAGAAAATTTGGTATCTCTTGGTGATTATGTCTCCAAGGATAGATGATGATGGTTGAGTTAAAGAGAGGCCATAGGTGGGTATCAGGACACATTATTAGTCTTTGTCTAGTGTGATAGGTGAGATGTCCATACACATAACAAGTGATATAGAATACCCCACTATTAGTGTATGAGAGATCTCCAAAGGGATATTTTATATAGGAGTTAGGAGTGGGTTGGGGAATTTGCAGATGACTTTGAATAGGCTCTCCAAGGGTCTTAATGAAAGATGGTTTGGAAAATACCTACTTTGTAGGATTGGGTTTTGATGTAGAAATAAGAATAGGGTGGGACCTACCTTATAATGATATGGTTGGATATATAAAATTTGTTTGGAGAACAATATAGGGTTTGGGATACTGTCATGTGGAGATGTTTAGAGACAAATATGGTATTTAGGATATTAGTTTTGAGGAAAGATGGACATTGAGATGTGTTCGAGACATGGGATTAGGTCTCGACTCACTATCACCCTATTGATGAGCTATTGAGCTTAAGTGAAATGATACATGATATAGTTTCTGTTTCATTCATGTGATGACTGTGAGTATAGAATTGGATATGAATCTCAATGTGGTCAATAATGGATCTTGATGCATAGAATCATCATAAGTGATAACATATTAGTTCAACCCTACCTTGAGTGAGAAGGTAATAGTTATTATTTGATATTTAACCCTATCATGAGTGATATGGTAGTGGTTGGGATAATGGCCTCATCCTGAGTGAGAAGATTTTGGTGCGGATCTCCTTGAGTGGGATGGTTGGTTCATAAATTGATGTGATGTGGGAAATATTATGGGGACCTAACTTGAGTTATAAGGTGGTGTCCAAGATGTGAATGTTGGCCTCACCATGTTTGATGAAGTACTAAAAATATCACATTTAGTGAGAATTTGGGTCTAGTACTTTGATGAAGGACCATACATTGTATCATCGAGTAGTGGTATGGTCTTGGTAACACCCTACACATTATATTTGGGTATGGGTTTGGTCAAATAGTATGAGGTGAATGAATTCTAGTAATATTTATAGTATGTTTCGATACGTGTATTTCGGGAGTGGTTAACACATGATGACCTGACATGTGTTTGTGTGTGTGTGGTTTCATGAGGTGGATTTATAGCATGTTCTGAAACTTGTATGTTCAGGTGTCATAGTGTTTTTTAATACAAAATCACCCAAAATTATTTTTCATCTCTACCATTTATTTCCTAGTTAATATATATATATATATTATTTCGTATATTGGGGGTACTTGGTTAAACCCTGTTGATATGGATTTCCCACATCCTTTATGGGAAATTATATGTATGTGAAGACCTTATGTCTACTTCACAAGTAAGATAATAAGATGTGAAGTGGATTGGGCTATGCCATATCAATAGAGAAATTGAGATTGGAGTGTGGTGAGGCATAATTACAGAATTATATACTCCTCTATATTTTTTCATCATTTTATTTGTATATGTTATCAGTATAGTGAGGGATTAGTTATATTGTATCACTGTATGACATCTTCATGGTATATTGTTTCTAGAATTGTTGATTTATCGATTCTGCATTCTATGATTATTCATTGTGAATTATATTTGTTATATTCTTTATTTTTTTCATTTTTATTTGAGGTCATATCCTCCCCAATGAATGATTTGGGAACAACAAATCTATTTAGAATCCACTTGCATAAGATGAGGCATGATTAAGGACATGTGGCACCTCCAGTCAAGAAACAGTTGAGTTTTCTTGGGTACATGAATTAAAAAATAGTAAAGCATGTTTTATATTTATTTAATATTTTGGATATGGTACAAAATGAATATTTACATGTAAAATATTGGGATTTACCATATTCTGGTGATTCACAAACACAATTCTAGTGGGTAGTCCATGTTACTAGTGCTACAGAATTGGTGTTCTTTCTTTTCACTATTATAGTTGATATTTTTACTCAAATATGATTAATTTATTAGAGTTTTAATTATGGGTTAATATTTTGGGCCATTAGTTATAGTAATGTCTATAAGAATCATTTTTGACACCTAGGACTAGCATGACATACATATACTTGTGTGTGACTAACCTCACCAATGATAGGTGGTTAATTTGTTTAAAGTGTCAAAAATAACTTATATAGTGTTTAATTATATAAAGTTTTATAAGTATTATACTCAGTTATAATAAAATATTTTATATAATGACTGGTCATATGGATTTTAGGATGTGATAAAAGTCAGAAATGACTATAAAGACCCTTTTTGAAAGGGATGTAAAGTGACCCCTTGAGGGAAGGTAAAAGAAAGGTATTATTAGTAGATAGGATACTAGGATAGGAATAGGTTTATCTAAGGATATGGATACCCTTGAGAGTGTGAGGGAATGAAATGTGGGATTTATGGTGATTTTATGTTTTATATAACTTTGAGCACATATAGTATTGAAATTAGTTGAGGAAAGGACTAGTTAAACACATATACCTGTTTATTTTAGATATACTTTTGGTATTAAAACATGAGTGTGGGTAGATGCTACTAGTTTTTGAATTTAACCTAGTTTAAAGGTGATCATGTGGTGGTAATTAGAATGAGTGACATGACTTGATATGTTTGGATATAAATCATTGAGTATCACTTCTTGTTAAATGTTATTTACTAATGATTAGTGCATGGTTTTTTGGTTTAGGAATGTGATGAAATGTTTGATGAGATGCAGTTCATGTGAACATGAGTAAGGTTATAAAATCATGTGTAATAGGATAGTATACTAGTTATTCTTAGATGAGATCATGTTTTATAGTTGTTAATATCCTTTAATAGGGTTTTTAGTGGATCACCCTACCTTTAAATTAGGATAGTTAGGGATAGAAAATAATTTTAGGGAAACACATAAATGTTTGAGGGAAAATATACATTGTATAAACTTGGTACCTATTGGGTTGTTGGATTTGTCAGTGGCCATGTGTGTTTTGAGAATTTATGGATTCAATGAGATATTTATGTTCATGAAGGATTAGAGTTTCATTGAGAATGTGGGATATTTCCCGATAATCGATAGTGATAGCTTCGTTGGTTTAAATTAATATGGTATCTTTGATATGAGTCTGTTCACAAACATGGGTTGTTAATATGGTTGTGAATTTCTCAATAAGAGTGACACATGAGCAGTGTTGGGACCTGTTAGGGTAAGTGCTCTAGGAGTTATGTATAGTAAGTCATATGGGGAAGAGTGCACTATTGGCTATTAAAGAGTGTAACCCTTATTACGGGTGAAAATTATCAATGCTGTGGATAAATTTATAGATAATAAAACAATGGTTAGTGTAAAGTGTTTTTTATCAAAGGTGATAATGAGTATACCACTATATTGGGGAGAATGTTATCGTTAATGGAAGGATGACAATCATGTCAGAAGTTTCATGGATTTTGTTTAGATCACCATGAATATAATTGAAATGGTAATTCAGAATGAAAGAACATGTAATTAATCTAGATACATAGAGAATACTAGATCTGGGATTTGTATGTGGTGTTGGATAGAGTCTGGATGTTGGTATTGGGATTGAGATGAAATTAGGCATGATCCAGAAGTGATTCAAATTTGAAATACACTAGTGATCAAATAGAGAATATAATATCTAGTGTGGTTGGTTTGTGATCCAACAATGTAACTACACTAAGTGTTGTGATCTAATATTGGTGTGGGTTTATGGATGATTCAGGGATGCCTTTGAGAAGATAAGGAGTCATGATCAAGACATGTGAGAACATATTGGTTGGTGTGATTGAATGCATTTAGGGAAGGTTATCCAGATAAGGACCAACATGAATTTATGCATGGAATTGGGTTAATGGGATGGAAAATGCATCATGAGTGTTGATGGACAATTGGAAATTCATTTAGGTTGGTGATTAATATAATAGGGTGCACTATGACTCAGAATAAACCTTTTTAGGTGGAGTATTATGGTGGGTGCCAACGTGATCTCAGGAATGAATTGGTCAACAACACCTTGGTGTCCCAGGATAAAGGGTACAATTGAGTGTCATATCTATGTTGGTGATAGTGGAAAGAATATATCTTAGCCTTTGATGAATAGTGAAACTTAGTATTTGGAGTTTACAAAATAATATTTTTTGATGTTCTATGATATATAATGGTAGGATAGTAGTTATTTGATGGAATTATTGGGATTTTATTAACCAGATCATCTTCTTGATGATGATAATCCTTCCCATGGAGAGTTTGTAACTACCTTCATATTTTGGGGTCATTTTTTAGAAAGAATTTTTATTTTTTGTTTTGAAGTATGTAACACCCTGAACCTAGAAGCCCAAAGTTAGTTAATTACTTTATGAAATTGGAATGATTATAAGTAATATAATCCTAAAGAACCAAATAGTTTACTAGTTTTGTAAAACCAGATTAGATACATGATACCCATAATACATTGTGTATAGAAAATACAGCTTAACATAAGTAAAATATCAGTATCGTTGAAACACATCCAGAGGATTATAATTCATAATCGGGGGAAAAGAAACATAATAAGGGTGATATAAAATTCTTAGTAATGGTTTGTAAATAGGAATCAGTAATGCATTAATAATAATAAATCAACATGGAAAGATAAATAACTGAGAACACATTCCATTTAAACAATAAACTAAGAATTAAATGCATACATAGATTTTATCAAATGATAATATCATGGAAAACAATAATAATTAAAAATATATATATGAAGTAAATGCGTAATTATTGGACTTTATGTCTAAGGAACATGAAAACCTATACCATAAATACATTTCATAATATGGTTTAAAACAATAAGTAGAAACCTGTATAATTGGACAAATGATTTTCTCATGAGAACCCGTTGATGAATCAGGGGGCCATATAAATCTGGTCCCCATCCATCACTACCATTAAAAATAATTCCCCATATAAATTAATCTATTATTAAACAATATGTCTTATCAAATAATCGCATTGAATAAAGAATATAGGTTATCAATATTTCCACAAATAATCAAATAACTATCAAAGTAAACACTGTATATAAAAATGGTATATTTTTAAGGAAATAATAATATCCAACACCCATGAATGTGGATATTAATTAAATTTTCAATGAAAATTATTACAATAATGTGATTGTTTCAATAGAAAGTTAATAATCACAAAATCAATTGAGATTGTAAAGGATACTTTTTCCACGTGGTAATTTTCAAGTTAAACCCCTTAGGTGAGATAATTAGAATTAAAATTAAAAATAGCATGACATATGATTGAATCATTATATAAAATGACAAGGTTTCATTAATTATTTATACCATATTAAAGTTAATTTTTTCAATAAAAGAAATAATTTTGTAGGGAAAGTAAATTGAGACGAAATCCATTACCTTGCATTTCATTTTTGGTGAACATCATTTAACCTACTATATAATGGTTTTAAGAATGTTATTAAATTATTTAAGAACCATAATAAAATTTATAATATCATATATTAACTTATTAAAATATATTATTATCTGTTTGTTAATAATCTTTCATTGTATTCACTTTTTCTAGTGTTAATTTCCTAGTTTTCTATGTATGTTTTGAATTTTTTTGTTATTGTTCCTATTAATATTTCATTATTTCATCATATCCATAATTTAAAACATGATATATATATCATATAAATTCATTATATATTTATTTATAATAATCTCTAAAATATTGAGATAAGATATGAAATTCAATGTTCATGGAGATGGTAGGTCGTACATACTCACGAAAGCTACTTCAATTCATTTTTCATATTAAAATAATGAAAATAAAATAGCATATATCTAAAATATATTTCTAATAACATATTTATGTCATATATTTCACATATTTTTATTAAAAACATAAAATCATGTGTTATATTAAAAATAAAGAAGCATAAATACATCATATATATAATATATAAACTATAAATACATCATTATTCCAACCTTTAAAGTTGTTAATGTAAGAACAAACAACATTATTTTGCAAGCTGGTAGTCTGTCGTACGCACAAAAAATGACTGTGTATCACTTTTAATGGATGTTTTTAAAATTGTAGGTCTAAATATTATTATCATAAAAACATTTAAATTTATTGAATATACTGAGTTTACTATATAATAATGATATAAAATTAATTTAAGGGGTGGAAAAGTAAATGAAACAAAATTGATTATTGAAGAATGTTTCCTCTTATTTAGGGAACCCCTTTTGATTTATAATTAAATAACTCCTTGGTTGGATTTAATCAAAAATTGAGTCCTCTAGGAGAAGGGTATGGATTTTGGGAGATTATTTGGTTAGGTTTTTATGAGAATAAGTTCTTGATAATTTTGAATAAATAGGAGGGGTGAGTGCCTTTTTATAGTGGAGGAGTGATATTCTTGTAAATATAAAAAGGTAAACACTATTGAGAGGTCTCCATTAAATTATTTTCCTCAAATAATGAACCAAATTATATAAAAGGGATTATATGGTCTATATATGGCCATAAGATAGGATTTTTTACTTGTGTTTTGGTCATTTCGGCCCTTAGGTTTAAGGTTTAGACCCTTTTTATTTTTAGTTTCACCTTAATCATTATAATTAATTTGAATTACTATTACTAATATTTTTTTGTAAAAAACTAATTTGAACATATTAGAGATTAGAAATTATTATTATTATAAATATTTAATACATTTCTACTAATTATAATCACATATTTTTAATAAATTAATTTATAATCATTCCCACATATGGAATTACAAAGCGTGTTTTTAAAGTAAAATGTTCAAAAGATTGAAATGTTTTTATTCGGAATTTCAATGTTAAATTTATTAAAAAGAATTAAATTTTTTAAATATATGTATAAATTAATTACATAAACTTTAAAACCAATTTAAAATTTAATTTAACACTATAAATTATTTACACAAAAATTTTGTTTTCAATTAAAATTCAGTATTTTTCTCTATTCATCAAAAAAAGAAATGTCTTAGAAAAATAAAAAAAATTAAACATAAGATAATTTAATTTTCCTATTTAAAAAAGTAATTTTATTTTGAAATAAAAAATCTATGAAAGTTTCAAAATCCAGTTTTAAAATAGGTTCTCCATTAAATGGTGGAAAATTTTCCTTTTTAGAAAAATAAAATTTTAAGCGTAAAATTGGATTTTTATTATTTTATGAATATAAAATATATTGTATGAATATAAAAAAATATTTTATAGAATAATATATATATCTACCATTAAAAAAATTCACTAATAGTAATTTATTTAATTTATTACGATAAATTGGATTTGGAGCATAAAAATAGTTTTTATAAAATAATTCCCTTAATATTCATTTAGTTTCTATATTCATTTATAATTAATTGGTAACCAATGAATTAGACTATATATTTTCATAATTTATTTTATAATATTCATAAACACGAAATTAATGGCTAGGTTATATATTATTATATTAAATAATAAAATTTTAATGATATATTTTTCTTTGGTAAAACTCAATCATGTGTGTAATGAAAACTATCAAACAAATTCATTCTTGAATACAATGAAAAATAACTCAGTGTTTCATGCATTATATGATATAGAATATATTTATTTAAAATGTTAAATATATCTTAAAGACTTAGGAATTTATATTACTTTCTATTCTTGTTGTTACATGCCATATATGCTATTTACACTTCTATGTTCTGAAGGCCTTCTTTTTTATTGATTTTTGATAACCCTACTTTCAAGGAATGAGGTGGAACCATTACAAGGCATGTAGTCTTTATAGATTACATTTCCCATAGGCCTAGAGACATTATAGGAGCTGTAGGTCTTATGAAAATCTAATAGACTATGGCTAATTGAAACTGCCCCTCCCCAGCATCTGCATCATGTTCAGATCTCCACCTTTGCATGGATGTTTGGATAACTATCCTATATAGACATACACAGGCCCGGTACCAATGGCAATGTCATACCCTCTCATTCTTCAAAATCTATCCGCCCTACTTTGGTGAATGATCCATGCTCTGGAATCCTCCTCTAGAGTCGGTTCCTTGTAGAATTTGTCTGGGTATCTGCATATCTAGTGGCCCTAAAGGCCTTGAGGTGGCCCAAAGGACATGAGGTGTCTGAAGGCCTTGAGGTGCCCGAAGGCCTTAAAGATGACCCAAAAGAGTTTCTGACCTGATGTCCTGGGTGGCCTGAAGACCTTAAAGAATAAAATCCCAAACCAGTGGCCGAAGGTTAATAGTCCCTGATGCTACAATACCGAACATTTCCTGCTACAGTACTACTACAGTACCCCGAATTATTCCTACACCTGGTTTCGAACCTAGGTCTCATGGATGAACTTAGAGATATGTTATTAAATGACATGTTATTACTTTTTGATTTCTAGGAGTTCCACTCTCCCCACCTTATTTAAATGTAATCCTCAAAATTTAAACATGATCACAGTAATCAAGGGTTTGATATTTTCAAATAATGTTATTAAAAACCCTACATCTTAAATAGGGTTAATAACACATATTTTTAATAAGAGGTAAAGTAAAGTGCGAAGTTCACCACAAAACATGGATTTCAAATAAGAGAACATTAGTGAAAACATTGACATAGAAGGGAAATATAACTATCATGTTTTGATAGAGATTGATAAAAAGCATGTTCAGATTGAAATTTGTTTAAAAAAAACCATAAACTATATGTTTCAATAAATGTCATTGATATAATAAAAATGATGATAATAAGACAACATTTTTGTTTCAGGAACATTTTTCCTAGAGTTGTGGAATTCTTTTAGTCTCAAAAAATATAAGTAAATAAACATTTCTATTTCATAAATAGAATCTTATCGTTTTTGTTTTCCTTGAACAATTTCTCCTTCAATTCTTAGAAAAAGTTTCATCATATGGTTAATTAAAAATTTAACCTCTAAAACATCAACCAAATATCAAACCATTTTGTAAACATTTGAACTTTTAAAAGATTATGATCCAACACTTTAGAACCATTTCCATTATATTTAATAGTATCCAATTAACTTTACACACAATAATCATCATTATTTCAACAGTAGGAACATATTAATGGATATATTTCTTTCAACCATGTGTTTTCTACGAAGTATAAATTACTAATGATTTAGTTTTCTTGGTACCATTCAATATGTGATCTCAAATCCCTAATGAAACAACACTATAGTACAATCATTATATAGTTCATAATTTATATAACAAGGATATTGTCAATAACATAATATTACAACATTATTAAAGGGTCCAAATACAAGAGAAAATTAATTATTTCACTTCAACTTTATCAATAAAATAATCTTGTTCATCTCCTCTTAGCCTCTTCTATGGTATATTACCCTGACTATTGGGGAATTCATTGGCATAGTGCCCTATCTCCTGGTATTTTTAACACTGAATAACATCAATTTCATTATTCCCTTTTCATTATTTTTCCTGGGGACCCCTTTCTTCACACTTATAATATTATCATAATCCTTTCAAGAATTTTCTAAGGGGATTCGTTCAACAATTCTCACTTGTTGTAAAATACTTCTTTCCCTTATTCTAGTTATTTTTTTTATTTTTTCTTTCACCCTATTCTTATCTTTATTCCCTTTTAAGCCATAAGATAAGTAGAATTAATTATCTTCATTAATATAACATAGAAATATTTCATTTTCTAATGAAAATTTCTAAGAAATCAGTGCTTTTAAGAGAATTTGCTTAAGACTACCATAGAAGTAGTCAATATTGAACTCTATGTTTCATATGTAATCCATAGTATTCCTATATAACCTTGAAAATATAGCTTCATAATCTATAACAATTTCTTCTTTCTTTTTCTTTAATATAAATAATATTCTATTTATCTTATTTTTTTATCACGAGGGAAGTATTTATTGAATAATTTACCCGTAGAAGTTCTTCATTCTATGATTTTTATTTATTCTTCTTCCCTAATATTCTGGACTAAGGACCACCATTAATCAGTATATCCATTATGATAACACACTAAAAGTGTAACCTTTTCCATTTATTCACTTCCTAATTCCATGAATATATTCTAAAAACACTTAATAAATTTCTCGACCTCTACTGGGATAATAGTCCCACTAAATGATGGGAGATTATGTCAAATAAAGGGATTTAGGATATGAGATTCTCTATGTGGAATAGGTTCTTCCATTTAGGTAAGGTTATTTTTCATACCCAAATTAAGATTCTCTAATATAGCCATAATTTTCTCTATTCCAATACAAGTTGTATTGTCTTCCTCGGTAGAGAAATATATACATTTCCCATGAGTATTGATACCATAATTCCTTTCAGAATCTGAAAATTCAATTTTTATTGATTTTTAAAAGTGTCTTTTTGGTTGACCCGTAACCAATATACCACGCAGGAACCAAATGATAGGTGCCAAAATTCAAAATTCAAACTCCAAAAACCAAAGCAGCACAGGACACGAGAAGATCAAGTTCCAAGATCTCGTCAGCCAAAAAACCGTCAGTAGCCATCAACCACATCATCACTGACATCGTCGACACCACTATCATGAAGCCGTCATCACCACTGGAAACCCAAGCTCCCAAAACACAACCAGAACGCCACCGTCATCCATACCATCATTGTCATCATCGCAGTTCAAAACACCATCAAAATCATTCGGAGCCACTATAAAACAAAAACACCCTTTCATCATCGTACACCTGCAAACTAGAATCAAACATAATGCCAATATAGGGCAAGCACACCAAATCAAACTTCAATAATCAGCGGCACAACACCACCGTGAACAAACCAAAGGCCGCCAACAAGAGAAAACATGAACCAAAATAAACCAGAAACGCAAACCACAAAATGAAACCATCACCGAACAACTGTCGTAGAAGAACCCAACACGCATTAACTGAAAACAGGGGGAAGAAATCTGAAATAAAACAGGGAAACAAAAAAACATGGTTTCTAAAGAGTTTCATATATAGGATTAGATTATAATATTATGAACTTTGTATAATTCTAAATGTGGTGTAACACTTAACATAAATTAATAAAATTATGTATAGATAATATTATAATCATAATCATGGTTTCTTTGTAGACTTATTTACTTCGAAACCCAACGTAATTATTTTTAAATAAATTTTAGTTATCCTTAGATTATCCCTCAAGACTGTCAAACAAGGTGCATAGTAAGGACCGTTTTCATGTGTCAGGTTACACTCTATCCTAGACTAACACACAATTTTGGATATTTTACCCTGAGGTACATATTTCTCCAAACCATGTCCACATATAATATCCAAATAAGGATGAATTTCTACTAAGACCCACAAAATCACTACCTTAACAAAATTCTATGATGTTGTTCTATACTTATCATAATTTCTATAAAATGTTTATGATCTCTAATATATGTTTTCCTAACTTTAGTTTTCATGGTTTTTACAAAACATCATCTTATACCAACTGTAATTCCTATCCTCAGAATCCCGAATCTAGTGTAATAATTTATTATATGATCATGATTTCAAGGGATCAAATCCTAAAGTACTAAAGAGTTTACTATTTTTTTAAAACCAGATTACATACATGATAACCATAATATATTTTGAAAATAAAATAAAGTAAAACATAATTAAAAGTCAAGAAACCTTGAAACTCATTCAAATGATTCCTCTTCATAACCTGGGGAAAGGAAATATAATAATAATGAGATTAATTTTTTTATAAGGGTAAGTAAAGTAGAATCAATAGTGAATCAATAATCATAAATAATTAGGTCCAGGTAAATAAGAGAGGACACATTCCATTTAATCAACAAGTTGAGAATGAAATGAATCCATAGATTTTATCATATAAAAATATAATGTATAATAATAAGAATAATTGAATTATCTATGAATCAAATGATTAATTATTGGACATTGTGTTTGAGGAACCTAAAGACACAGATCGTAAAGACATTTCTCAAGATTTTTTAAAACTACAGGAAGAAACCTATTTAATAGGCCAAATGATTTGTCTCAGGAGAACCTTTAATTACATTTGGGGGGTATATAAAGGTTAAGAACCACCCACATCTATCAGTCCAAATCACTCTTTATACCAAGTAATCAATCAATAAAAAATATTCTTTATCAAATATCCATTTTTAAATTTATAATATAGATTTATCAATATTTCCCATAATAATCAAATAAATATCAAAGTAAACACAAAATATAAAAATGTTATATGGTTTAGTAAATAATAATTTCAATCACCTAATAATGGGGATATTGAAGGAAATTTACAATGAAAAATTACTATAATAGAGTTATTTTTTCATGATAAATTTAAGAATCACAAAAGAAAGTTTCATTGAAATAATAACTTTTACCACTAGGTAATTTTCACGTTTGGGTGATATAATTTGAATTGAAAATTAAAAAACCATGAATCATTTTTAAATAATGATATTATATGACATGGTGGATGCATATACACCAAATTATTTTCAATTTGGGAAATATAATAAATAAGTCTCAACATAATGTAAATTGAGACAAAATCCCTTACTTTGTATTTCTTTTTATATGAACATTATTTAACCTCATTTATAATTGTCTTAATCATGTTATTAAATTATTCTAGAACCATAATCATATTTATAATATCATATATTAACCTCTTATAATATCTTATTACCTGTTTGTTAACAATCATTCATTATTTTCACTATTTCAGATGTTAATTTCCCTATTTTTTGAGTATGTTTTGACTTGTTACTTGTTGTTCCTATTAATTAGATCATAATTTATTATCTCAAGAATTTAAAAGATGATATAAATATAATATATATTCATTATATATGAATTTATAATAATCCCTAAAATTTGGAGATTGGAAATGAAATACACCGTTCATGGAGACGGCAGGCTGTACATACACATGAATGCTACTTCCATTTCTTTGTTGTATTAAAAGAATGAAAAGTAAATGATACATATTTATATTATAATTATTATATAATATATATTTCATATATTTCACATATTTTTTTAAATCATATTTAATACATTCCATGTATAGTGTTAACGAATGACATCGTTTTGAGGAGACGGTAGTCCATATGTCCACAAACGATGATATCATATTCCCACCAAATGGAAAGAATAAAGGTATGTGTTATATAGAAATTAAAGAAGCATATATACAACATAAATATAATAAAGATAACATATGAACTATAAATCCATCATTATTAAAATCTTAAAAGGTGGTAGCGGAGTAATGAGCGACATCAGTTCATCAGGCGATAGTCTGCCATACACATGAACGATGATTGTGTATCTCATTTGATGGATTTGTGTGAAAGTGTTGGTATAAATATTATCCTAAAAACATATAATTATATTTATGATATTTATGTTTTTATATATTCTTGATATAAAATTAATTTAAGTGGTTGAGATGTGTAATAAAATAAAAGTGATCACTGAATAATACTACCTCTTATTTGGGCTACTCCTTTTGGTTTATACCAAAATACTTCCTTGGTTGTTCTATTACTAAAGTGAAAATTCTTGGATGTGTTTAATGATTTTTGGAGAAATTTGTTTCATTGTTTGGATTATCCAAAGGTATTAAGTGGTGTGAATTAATGTGAGGTATGAGTTCCTTTTTATAGTGGAGGAGGAGCGACATTCTTGTAAATATAAAAAGGTAAACACTATTGAGAGGTGTTGATTATATCATGTGCATAAAATAATGAAAAAAATTATATAAAATAGATAATGTCGTCGAAATAAGTCACTTTAAAAAGATTTTTACATGTTTTTATGTAATGTTTCATTATGTTTATGGTTCAGTCCCTTGTAAAGCTTAATTTTACCTTAATCTTGCAAATGATTTTACTTACTTTCACTATTTTTTGGTAAAAAAAATTGACATTATTAGAAATTATAAATTTATATAATTAAAAATATTTAAATCATTTTTTAAATTTTACATCATAGAAGTGGTAGAAAATAATTTAAAATTAATCTCATAGATGGGATGACAAAGTGGGGTTTTAAAGTAAAATGTTTAAAAGTTTGAAATATTTTTATATCCAATTTTAATCTATTTTTTTATAATTAAACAAATTGGATTAATTAATGTATAATTTAAATAAATAAAATTCAAAACCAATTTAAAATATAATTTAAAACAATAAATTGTTTACATGAAAAAATAGTTTTCAATTAAAATTAAGTATTTTCATTATTAATCAAAAAATGAAACATCAAAGAAAAATTCCAAAATTTAACCCCAAGATAATTTTTATGTACCTATTTGAAAAATAAATTTTATTTTGATATTTAAAAATGATAAAAGTATTAATATTTAGTTTTAAAAGTGGTGCGCCACTAAAAGGAAACAAAATTTCATTATTAAAAAATACATATTTTAAGCATAAAAATGGATTTATTCTTATCTTATGACTATAAAATATATTGGATGAATATAAAAAATATTTGTTTGAATAAATAATATATATTTCACTAATATAATTCACGAATATAAATTAATTTAATTTATTAAGATAAGTCACCTTTGGATCATAAAAATAGTTTTTTATTAAATCATTCCATTTATATTCATTTAGATTCTATGTTCATTTCTAATAAATTGGTAACCAAAGAATTCAAATATATATTTTCATAATTTATTTATTCATATTAATAACTACCAAATTTATTTCTAGGATATAAATTTTTATATTAAATAATAATATTTTGATAATATATTGTTTTTTTGTAAAACTCAGTCTTGCATGTAATGAAAACTATCAAACAAAGTTGTTCTCTAATATAATTCAAGCTAACTTAGTTTTGGTTGCATTAAAAACTATATAATAGATTAATTTAACATACTAATTATATATTAATGTATTGGGTACACATAATCCTTTATATACTTTGTTTTGTGTGTCATACACGCCATTCAATATGACATTCTTAATTTAGAATTTTAGGGTGTTACAAAGTAAGTGATGTTTCAAGAATTGGGAGTCTAATCATAATTCTGATGGTTATAGAATCTTTAGGATATGTTTTTAGGCATTAAGTATAACCCATGAGTTGTTTTGGGTGCTAAAGTGTAAGATCCATACATTTTCAACTATTGAATTAGGATTGTTTTCAGGTACTATTTTTTCTTTATTTTACTAAATTTTGTTTGGGTAATAACTTGGTGTGTGTTTTGATGTAATTTTGAGAAAAGTGAAAGAAAAATGGTTGTGCAAGGTTTGTGCATGGTGAGGGAAAACTGTGCTCCCCATCCCATAAAACCATGCAACCCTATACAGTAAGGAATCACACGGTTGGTGCTTGGTTTGTTAAACTATGTTCCCTAGAAGGAGATATCATGCACCCTTGAAATAAAAGGTCATGGTTGGTGAAATTCTAGAGAAAAATATGAACCCCATCCTAGCTAATCATGCAGAGGAATTAAAGACTCCTGAAAATTAATTTTAAAATTACCCGAACACTCGACACTCACCGATTTAGACCCCCATTCATCCCTATGTGGTATTTAAAAATTTTGATCTTTCTATTGGGATTACAAGTTTGTCTAACCTATGTTCTTCATGGTTCGAAGCCTGGGTCAAATATATTCTCCTCTCCTAGTAGGTGGATCATATCTCATTGCTTTCCCATTCATCCTCCTTTATTCCATCGTTCTATTTATGGTAAGTAATCTTGTTTTTTGTTATATCTAGATCTTGATTTGATGAATCTAGATCTATGATTGTGGATGTTGATTTGGAATTAAGATATTCTTTTTTCTTAAATCTTGATTTATGCTTTTGAGATTTGGATCTTGATCAACGTTGTTGTATTGTTCAATTTTTAGTATTTATGTCGGGTGATCGTTCATCAATGAATTGAGGTAGGTGCTCAATAATTCCAATCCCATAGTGATGATATTTTTTTAAGAGAAAGTTTTATAATTTCTATAGATGTTTAGAAATTAAAATTCCTAAATTAAATTAATAAATCTTGTTAATTAATTAATGATAAAATTATTAGGTTAATAGAATAATTGAACTGTGGGATTGAGATAATTAATTGGTGAATTAATTATCAGAATATTTAATTATTGAATTGGGTATATTTAATTGTTGGGTTTAATGATGGAATAATTAATTATAAAATAATAATAATTAATTAGTGAATTAATTATTTGTTGTTAACACTTTTAATGAATAATTAATTTTTGAATTAATTATTGTCCTTTATATGGTTAATTAATAGTTGTATTCATAAATTGATGAGATGTGGTAATAAATTTTGGAGTAAATTAAAGGTATTAAAGTGATTAATTAATCATTGGTTAAATTAATTAAAAGGGATGTGATTAATTAATCTTTGGGGTAATTAATGGAATTGGGTGGATTAATTTATTGTATAATTAATTAATGTAAATTTATGTGATTAGTTAATTGATAAATTTAATAGTGGAATTATTTTTTATTATGTTAGTATGGAGTATCACATGGGATAACTTGGATGTGAGTGAGAAATTATTGAGAATGACCATGTGATATTATTGAGAAGGATTGTGTGATCTTGTTGAGAGGAAGACCGTGAGAGCTTTGATTTTTCTTTTAAAGGGACCATGAGATCACTTTATGTTTGTCCAAGGGAAAGACTATGAGAGCTTCCCCATTTTCTTATCAAGAAATTATGCTTTGTTTAGTCTTACTCACATTATACCCTTTAGGTTAGATCACAAGGTACACATTACTCATGTTGGATTGATTTATATGTTTTCTATATTTTATCAAAGATAAATTGTGATATTGAACAGTAATATGGATTTTAGATATATGATATCCCTTGGGGATAGTTCAAACTCAGTCACGAGATGAACACATTTTGAGGATCAAGCATCCTCGGGAACTTGGGGGTTCATGTGGTTAAATAGAGAATATTTATTAATGTGATAAATAGTTTATTTATGCATTGTAATTATATATTTATACAAATTCATACACTTTTATTGTCTGTATTTATTTTAGAAACTGTTGGTGATGTCATACTGATTTATACTCACAACCTACTCAGGTTTTCTGATTTGTACATAAATAAACATTATTTTTGTAGGAAATGTAATAGGAAAAGGCCTAATATTAGATGGCTAATTTGGGGATGAAATATGGTTTAGGGAACCAGACGTGGTTCGGGACCCATTGGGAGTTGGTAGTGTCTTTATTTTTTATTATCATTTTAGAAAATTGAGATGTACATTAGCATGATTTTTTTATTTAGTTGGATTTTTTATTTCCTGTCATGAATATCTTGAGATATTGGTATTATTTATGGATATATATTCTTTTGATATTGTTTTATATTTCTACTGGTGTATTAATCTTATAAAAAAGGGTATAGTCTCCCCATGATCGACTTATCAGACCCTCACTATTAGTCAGAAACCTCGGGAATATGGGGAGGTGTGTTTTAGGTCATGTGACTGACTGAAATGGGGCATCGGTGTGTGGAATCTATGTTGAGATGTTATAATGTGGTGTTATAGGAGGTTTTATTTCTTTTTTCTTTTGTCTTATAATTTTTGAAAGGTATACATGAGAATATGAAGGGTCGGGCCTTGGTAATGATCTCGTTTATGGGATTTGCAAACCCATGTATGGGGGAAACCCAAGTATGTAGGTAAGGGTTGTTGTTATTATTGTTTGTTGTTACAGCTGGATGTTATTTCACCATGGGTAACCAACTTGTTGTGTTTTGTGATTATTGTTTCTAATTTTTTTGAGAATTTACTCATGTAACGATATGGAATGAATGTTTAGTTTTCATGCATCATTCCAGGAACTCAGGTTTATGTTGTGACATGCATCATTTTAGGCATGCACGGGAAACTATGTTTTAGGTAAGTTGTTGAACATGAACAATTTTTTATTACCTGTGAAAATATAATTTAAAATTTTACCAAATATGAAATTGAGAAATGTAAACTAATACAAATGAGAATAAATGGTTGTCTAATACGAAAACATGATATGAGAATAAGAATACCCTTTGATTACAAAGGCCTAGGTATATGATGGTTAAGGGCAGTGATATAACATAGTTTTGACCACGTGGGGAGGTTTTGGGAAAAGAATTATCTTGGATTGTTTTGATTTTAATCAAATGTATATGTGATAAAGTTGTGTTGTGACTCCTAATATGGATGTTTGGAATTGTAGAGATATTACTCAAAGATGATTCTTGTTAAAAGGATGATTGGAGGATATGGCTGGAGATGGTTTACCAGTAGTGGAACCTAAGGAACCTATAGTGTCAGGTGAGGAAGCTGTGGAATAGTTTCGAGAGAACTTTTATTGATTCATGAAATTCATGGGATGATACCCATGGTGGGTTGAGATGAGTATGTCGGACCTAAGATAGAATTTTAGCAGTAGAACCCTCTAAATTTTACTGGGGAGGGTGGACCTGAAGGAGATGAGTTCTGAATTAAGTATATCCAAACTATACTTGATCACTTGGAGGATCCTACTGAGAAGAGGTTCAAGCTACCAACTTATATTCTATAAGGATTAGTGATGTACTATTGGGACATATAGGCTCTGTTGGGACTGGCTGATGGTATTTTTTGGAAGGACTTCTTGGAGAGGTTCCTGAAGCACTTCTACTCAGAGACATTGAGGTATAAAAGAGTAACTGAGTTCATGAGAATTAATTTGATGTGTATGTCTGTAATGGACTATGCTAGATAATTTAATTATTTACATAATTTTTCTATAGTGTTGGAAGGAGATGAGGCTACTACGGAAAAGAGGTTTCAGGATGGACTTAAGTGGGAAATTAAGTCCTAGGTGAATATTACTAGGTTAAATAAGTATTCTAAAGTGGTAAATCACAATCTCATTTCTGATCAGAACATGAAGGAGGCTTCCAGTGGTGAACATGTTATTTCTTATGGATGATTAAGAGGAACATATTTCAATATTAGGAAGTTTCATTATGATAACTTGAGCCAAAGTAGTGGAAAACTGAGTAGTTAGAGAGAAAAGTTAGGTACTCAAGACCTTTCTCTAGTGATTTTCCATGAGTTTGGTAGGTCAGGAAAGTTCCAAAAACATTTTCCATAAACACTAGTAGATTTTCAATCCTGTGGAAATATGTTATATCTAAAAAGGTTCTGTAGGTACCCAAGATAAATGGTTAGTGATGGAGGAGCTAGATAGTATCAAGGTGAAGGAAGGGGATCTTATGTAGCATATTAGTATGTTAGCTAGATTATTACTGGATGAGGTGGAATATTCAGTAGACATGGTTCCTTAAGGAAATATATCCTATATCATAGTAGTGGTTCAACTTAGGGGAGGCATACAGTATCATAGGGAAGAGGGGCAGAACAATTACATGTCGTGCATCCTATACTTGCAGATAGTGAGGCTTAGATATCAACATTGATAGGTACTATTATTTTAGCTTCTATATTATCTAGTACATTATATGATACCAATGCCTATAATTTATATATATCTACAAAATTTGTTAATGGTTTGAGCCTAGAGGTGGAGTTCGTGAGCGGGGTAATGATGATAAATACACCATTGGGAGTATGGTCTGGAAACATCTTTTTATGTAAGTGGTGTTCTCTAGAGATCAAGGAGTACCATTTTCTATGGGATCTCTATATCCTGGAAAGTCAGGGTTTGACCTAATCATGGATATGAAGTGGCTATTCGCATTCTAGGCCAACATTGATTGTCACCGTAGGAGATTGTCCTTTATGTCTCTTAAGGTTGACAACAATATTCAGTATGGAGAGTGAGGTATCTAAGAAGGACTAGTAGTGAAAATTACATAGAGACTAGGGGAGATGATAGCCCAGGTTTATATCATATTGTTGGATAAAGGATGAGTAAATTATGATACATTTCCACTGGTGTTGGAACAGTTTCATGATGTTTCTCCTAAAGACTTATCAGGGTTTCCACCAAAGATAAATGTGGAATTCACTATGGATATCATTATAGGAGATGAGCTAGTACTTATTCTACCATATAGAATGGAACTGAAAGATAACCAAGAACTCAAGACAAAGCTAAAGGTGTTAGAGGATAAAGGGTTTATCAATCTAAGTATGACTCATTGGGGATCACCTATGTGGTTTTCAATGAAGGATAATAGGAGTTTGTGCTTGTGTATCTATTACTGGAAGTTGAAAAAAATAATATAAAGAACTGGTATCCTCTCCCACGAATTGATGATCTATTTGAATATTTCAGAGGATCTTGTGTGTTCTCAAATAATGATCTGACATCCAGATAACATCAACTAAGAGTTCATACTTCTGATATACAAAGTAATAATTTTAGAAGTAGGATTGGACTATAAGAGTTCATCATAATTCCCTCTTGGTTGACTAATTAACCAACATTTTATTTGGCCCTAATGAATACAATCTTCCATTTGTACCTAGATAGGTTTGTGGTAGAGTTTTTGAATGATATCTTGGTGTACTCCATGACTCATGAAGATAATTCCCAATATCTTGACATTGTCCTTAGTAAATTGTGAGATCATTATCTATACACGAAGCTATCAAAGTGTCAGTTTTGGAAGGACCAGATACACTTCTTGGGAAACATCATCTCAGAGGAAGGTGTGTTAGTGGACCTAGATATGGTTCAGGTAGTGGTATCTTGGGAGTATCCCAAGAATGACTTCCATATCCGTAGATTTCAAGGGTTAGTTAGATATTATCAGAGATTCATCCATGACTTTTCTTATATGTAATTTCTTCTTTCATGCTTTACTAATAATAGGATAAAGTTTGACTGGTCAGAATAATTTCATAAGACCTTACAGGAGTTAAAGAAACATTTTAATTCAACACCTAACATGATCATACCCGAGCCAGGTGAGGAGTACATAGTGTATTGTGACACTTCTAGGATCATACATGGAGTTCTGTTGATGTAGGGAGATCGAGTTGTGGCATATGGTTCTATGAAGCTAAGGCCACATGAATGGAAATTCTCTACACATGACCTCATTTTGGAAGCTTTTTTTTTTTATGATTTGATGTTTTGGTGGAATTATCTATTGGGAGAGAAGTTTACGATGTTTAATGATCACAAGAGCATGAATTATATATTTTCACAACGATATTTGAATCTCCGGTAATAGAGATATGTTGAGTATATGTAGTGGAGCATGCACTGTTGGAAAGGATTAGAGATAGGAAGTATTAGGATCTAGAGTGTTTGACCTTTATGTAAATCCTTAAAGGAGGAAATTCACCTTCATATTGGAGCATAGATATGGATGAGAGCGTCTATGTCAAGAATCGGGTTGTTGTGCCTTCAAGTATGCATGATGATTTGATGTGGTAGTTTAATGACTCAAAGTGGGTGGTACATCCAGGAGTGACCAAAATTTATTGTGACCTACAATGATAGTTTTGGTGGCCAGGAATTGAGAAAGAGATGGTAGGGTTTGTGACACGGTGCAACACCTATCTGTAGGTGAAGACAAAGCACCATCGACCTGGAGGTTTACTACAACCATTTCCCATTCTATAATGGAAGTGGGATGACATGAAAATGGATTTTATGGTGGGTTTTCTAAATATTATTATGGATAATGATTCTATCTGGGTTATTGTGTATCAACTTACAAAATTATGTTATTTCTTACCAAGATGAGATAATTTATCAGTAGAGTAGTTGGGAGAACTGTATGTTTGGGAGATAGTCTATTTGCATGGGGTGCCATGGACTATAGTTTTTAATCGTGACTCAGGTTTTACTTAATGCTTCTATAAGGGCTTGAAGAAATAGCTTGGTATATAGTTTTTGTTGAGTACTACTTTTTTCCCATAGATATATAGGAAGTCAGAGCGTACTATAAAGGTTCTTGAGGAAATGTTGCGGGTGTGTGTTCTTGACTTTAGTGGATCTTGGGAGAAGAACTTGTATTTATTATAGCCTTCTTATAAAACAATTATCATTAAAATATATGTATCGTACAATATGAGTCTCTTTATGGTAGGATATTTAGATCAATACTATGATTGATAGAGATAGATAAATCAGAATTGTTGGGACTAAGACTCATGCAGGAGACGTTAGTGTAGGTGTAGCAAATTCAGAAGAATATGGCTATGGATCAGAGTAGAAATAAGTCATATGGTGATAGACATTGATGACCCCAAGATTTTATATAGGGTGATCATGTATTCCTTTTGGTGTTGCATAGGTTGTTTCGTTGTAGGATACAGAGGCAGGGAAAGCGGGTTCTTAGGTTATTTGGACTGTTTGAGGCAGTGGAGAGAATCGGGCCAGTGGTGTACCAATTGACTCTTCCACAGAAATACAATTATATGAATTAAAATTTCCATGTGTCATAAATATAGTGGTATAAACCTACCCCTTATCATGTTATCTATGTGGATTATGTTGATCTTGAGGTAGATGAATCTTTAAGGAGCTTCTGATATGTGCGTTGCATTGAAGTGAGAAAGTGTTATAGGGAAAGTCTATGCTGATAGATCAAATATTGTGGCAGCATGGGTGTGTCTAGGATGAGACAAGGGAAAGGGAGGTAGATATCTGGGCTCAGTGGCCTGATTATTATCTCTAATAATATTAGAGATACTTGGGAGTGCTAATAGAGGATGATTTGTTATAAGGTTGGGAGATTGCAAGATCTGGACATTTTATAGAGTTGACTCGAGATTTTTTGTAGGTACTCTTTTGTCCTTATTTGAGTATTTTTTGGGTAATAACTTGGCATGTGTTTAGGTGTAATTTTGAGAAATGTAACATAAAAAAGGTTTTTTCATGATTGGCACACATATATGGAAAATTGTGCCCCTCATCCTAGAAAACAGTGCAACCCTAGATAGTGGGGAATTGCACAGTTGGTGTATGGTTTGTAAAACTGTGTGCTGTAAAAGGAGAAACCATGGACCTCTAAAATAATGGGTGTGTTTGGTGAAAATTTAGGGAATCTAATGTTCCCCATCATAACTAAGCATTTAGGGTAATTAAAGTATCCTAATAATTAATTTTAAAATTCCCCGAATCCCTAAAACTCTCCTATTTCAACCCCCATTTGACCCTAGGAGGTCTTTAATGTTTTTCAACATTTCAGAAGTGATTCTAAGATCGTTCAAGCTCTATTCTTTTTTATTCAATACTCGGATGGAAGATCTTCTCTTCTCCTAGTAAGTGAATCCTATCCCGTTGTTTTCCCATTCATCATCCTTCCTTCCCTTATTCTTTTTATGGGAAGTAATATTTTTTTTGATCTAGATCTAGATTTAGTGAATCTGGATCTAGGATTGTGGATTTAGATTTGTAATTAAGAGATATTTTTTTTCTAAAATCTTTATTTATGATTTCAAGAATCATATCGAGATCTATTTCATTGTGCTACTCAATTTTCAATATTTTCATTGGGTGATCGTTCATCAAAGAATCAATTTAGGTGGTCTATAATTCAAATCTCATAGTCGTGATCACGTTTTCTTATGTGGAAGTTGTATAATTTCTAGAAATTTTGAGAAATTGAAATTAAAAAAATTAAATTAATTAATGTGTTCAATTACTTAATGGGAAAATTTGGGGTTTGATTGAATAATTGAATTATGGGATTGAGATTATTAATTGGTGAATTAATTATCAAAAGATTGAATTGTTGAATTGGGTATATTTAATTTTTGGGTTAAATTTTGGAATAATTAGTTATGAAATGGAAATAACTAATTGGGGAAGTAATTATTATCCTTTATATGTTTAATTAATGCTTGAATTGATTAATGGATGGGATGTGATAAATAACTATTGAGTCAATTAAATGGATTAATGTGATTAATTAATCATTGGGTTAATTAATTAAAATGGATTTGACTAATTAATCCTTGGGTTAATTATTAGAATTAGGTTTATTAATTATTTATATAATTAATTAAGATAATTTGATGTGATTTTTTAATTGAGAAATAAATTAATGGAATGATTTACGATTAAGTTGTCATTGAGTAGCTTATAGGATAATTTGGGTGTGAGTAAGAAATTTTTGAGAAGGACCGTGTGAGACTATTGAAAAGGATAATGTGATCCTGTTGAGAGGAAGACTGTGAGAGCTTCCAATTTTCCTTCCAAGGGGCTGTGAGAGGACTTGGAGTTTGGACAGGGGAAATATATTGAGATCTTCCCCCTTTTCCTAGAAAGAAATTATTCTTTATTTAGTCATAATCACATTAGACCCTTGAGGTTAGAGCCCTTGGTTCACATTACTCATGAAATATTGATTTAAATGTTTTATGTATTGTATCAGATATAAATTTTTATATTGCATAGTAATTTGGTTTTAAGATATATGATATTCTATGGGGATAGTTCAGACTCCAACATGATCCAAAGCTGGTTTTGAGGTTCAATTGTCTATAGGAACTTGTTGGTTCATGTGGTTACATAAATAATATTTAATAATGTGATAAAATATTTATGTATTCATTTTACTTATCAATTTAAACAACTGCATGAATTTTTATTGACTAGATTTTTTAGACAATATTGGTTGTGTCATACTATGTTGTACTCACACCCTACTTGGGCTACTTGATCAGTACCTGAATAGACTTTATTATTGATGGAAAATTAAAGGGAAATGACCTATGTTGGATGGCTTCATTAGGGATGGATCATGGTTGAGGTAAATATATGTGGTTTGGGACCCACTGCGAATATTTAGTGTCTTTATTTTGGATTTTCATTTGAGGCACTTTACATGTACATTAGCATGACATGTTTTCTAATTTATTTGGAAATTGTGTTTCCTACATTGATTACATTGAGATATTTGTATTGTTTGTGGTTATATTTTCTTCCATTATTGTTTTTTTTACTTCCAAACGTGTATTATGCTAATAAAATAGGGTATATTCTTCCCATGATCGACTTATCCAGCCCTTTCTACTAGTCAGTAGACTTTGACGTATGGGGAGGCGCGCATGAGATCATGCGACCGACCTTCACATGAAACTTTTGTGTGGCACCCATGATGGGATGTTACATTAAGTGAATTCCATAGTGGGGTAGAGGTGACCCCCTTTGATGATTTTAGTTAGAGTCATCATATCACACCATTTATGTTGTGAGTCAGGTCATGTAAGGTGTTGTGTATGTGATAGTTTCATCATGGATAAGGTCATCATGATGTACTGGACTTCTGGGTATTTTTAACAAAAGGAAATTCCCTTATAAAAACGGTGTCACTCCATGACCCATAGGGGTACTTCAGTGACAATGACCATTAATATTTGGGCTTTGTTTTTTAAGATAGAAAGTATAGTCTTTCCTAAACCCATATTTCAAACTGAAACGACTTGTTTTCAGGGGTGTCACAACTTAGAGAGTGGTGGAATATAACTATAAAAAGGGTTTTCATGCCATGGTGGATTAGGCCTCTCAAGGAAAGGGAACATTGTGTGGTGACCTAGAGGGTTTATGAAATGGTATAGATAGGTAGGGGTATTGAGACCTTTACCAAACAGTGGTAACACCACAACTATCTCTCTTCTATTTTTTGGCATGGGAAGCCCAATCATTTCTTAGATGACTTCCATTTAAGATTTAGGTTAAGAGGTTCATGGGAGGGTCATTTAATCCAAATATTCTCCCTATCTTCCTTCCATTGAATACCACTTAGTGAGGGGTTGTTTAGGGTGATTCTATAGCAATTCAAGGTTAGTTATTCCCTCTATAACTTTCCAATTTGGTTTTAAATTTTAACCTCTTGTTTTTAATTATTTCGGTCTGGGATTTCATGTTAATACAACTTGATCATTGTGTAATCCATTCAGAATGAGAGTGATATTGCTCAATATTTCTATAGGATATCCTAGGAGGATAAATGCATGGTTTTTAGTGTAGTTTGGGAAGCTCTATAATGCCCAAGGTGTTTTCAATAATTATTCCTCTTTAAATTAAATTAAATAATTAATTTTAAAATTTTAAAATTTATTATATGTATATTGTGGTTGTAGAAAGGATATTTGGAGTATGGTGAGATCAAGGATGAGGATTAATGGGATTGGATGATGTAAAATAGAGCATCTCAAAGATAGTAACTCTATTTATTAGGTAAGTGTTCCCTATAATATAAAATCACATTATTTTTTATTCATGAAAGTGAATGACTGCTTATTTATGTTGGACTAGGTGGATGAAAAGGGACTAAGAGAACCTTGGATAAGGAAATAGGGGGGAATTGAGACTACTCAATTTGGAAAAAATTCTAACACCTTTATATTTTATGAAATATTTCTCATTAAATAAATTTATTTTCTTCAATAGATTGCGATACACGCAACCTCGAGTCTAAATGAGTCTGTAATATAATATAAAATTATAACAAAGTAATTAAATTGTATATGTGACTAGTAATAACTATTATTTTAAAATTATTCGTATTGGTTTTATAAAATGAAAATATATTTCTAAATAATTAATCAATTTTTAATAAAGTCATTATTTGCTTTAAAAATTCATTTTTGCTCAGAAATGGTTTTTTATTTATTTTTGTGAGAAAATAATATAATTAATTCCTCCAAATATTTAACAATTTATTTTAAAAACACAAATTCATTTCTCAAATATGTGATAAAAAATTGAATTTTAGTTAAGTTTTATGAATTTTCTGAAAGGAGTTATTTTTCGATTAATGGTGAAAAATACTAATTTTTATTGAAAATTGTATTTTGGACTAAATCATTTTAGAAGTTTGGTTTATTTTTAAAATGAGTTTATAAGTATTATTAGTTAAATTATATTATTTATAATCCAATTTATGTCATTGTGATCAAATTTATATTTATTTTTTTATAAAAACATTTTATACATAAAAAAGGTTTTTTGGGAAAACCGTTTTACATCACATATTGTGGCTTAATTTTGAATAAAATACTTCCACTTAAGTGAATTGAATTATGTAAAATGGATTCCATATTTTTTAATTAGTATAATTATTATTAAATAATAAGTTTTACGTAGCTTTCTTCCATTAGTAATAATAACATAGGTAAAAATTCAATACCACTATTAAGGCTAAAATGGGTTTAAAGGGGGTTAAACCGATAAATAAAGGAAATTCATCCAATTTGAATTGTATAAATAATATTATATGTTTATATTTCAACCTCATCCTATAACACCTTCAAATATCTATCCACTGGGAATCATTTGAATCAAATATGACTTTTTTTTTTTAATCTTTTAAGAAATTCGTTTTGTGTCCTCCCCCACAATTATAAAAGGCAACCCCTCATTTCTGTTCTTTAAACCACATTTAATCCATATATATATATATCAAAAAAGACCAATTATCTTATAAAATTCCATTTCCACGAATTATAGTCATCTATGTACTTAAAATTCCATTCCAATAATCCTTAATAAAGGATCAAAATGAGGCCTATCGAAGAAGAGGAAACCACCCTACCTGACCTCATTAAATTTATTTCTATTTACACCTCCTCCAAATCAATTTTATTTTTCATAAAATAATTACATTATGATCATAAATATATTAAAATGTTACTATGATTATAGAATAACTATTATCCACCCTCTATTCCATAAAATGGTAAGTGAAAGTAGTGCTCGTGTGTACGTGTGCACTTTCACCTCCACATTGAAATACAATTCATTTTCGATCACCGTTTTTCATGGGTGGGTATTAGATGGGTTTAATTTTATACATGATATTTATTTAATAATTATACTTCAATAATTATAATATCATATCATGTTTCTTACCTTACAATCTATTGGAAAATGAAAATATCGCATGGGCGTACATGTGGACTTCCACCTCTATGAAGTGATGTGATTCGTTTTTCATTTCAGCTTTAAATGGATGGTAATAAAAAAATATTTAATGATTATACATGATAAATATGATATAACAATTATTATATAAATTTGAATTATTATTTACCTTTCATTCATTCCATCCTTAAAAAAAGGAAAATGATGTTCATGTGTATGAATGACATATTATCTCTATAAACAATGTAATTAATTTTTCATCATGAAATTTTATAGATGAATTTATAAATATATATATTGAATTAATATTATATATATATAGTTTTTAACATTTTTATATATTAATTTATAATTATATAATTTTTTTATATAAATGTAATAAATTTAAATTTATTATACTTGTTGTTAGAGTGATTTTTTAATCAATTCGAACATGAGTTAAGGGATTTTAACCTCACTTTTATTTCAATTAGGCACATGGAATATTCACAACTTATTTCTTTAATTTGGCTTCTATACAAACCATTACTTTATTTTATGATTATTATAATGAAAATTATGGGGATATACATATCCATATAATTTTTTTTATTTCATGAGATTTTTATTTAAAAGTTACAAATATGGAAAGGGGTTTATGTTATAATATCATTATTTACCTATATTATTTATGATTCAGTATACAATGATGAAATTTTAAGAACAATCACTCAATAATATTATTAATTTTATTCTCCTATATTTATTATTGGAGATGAATTATTTTACTTTCTTTTTTCTCTCTTTAATAACTGAAGAGATCGAAAGAATATTTTTAGAGAAGACCAATTTTATTCCTCTCATCGGTTGAAAATCATTTTTATTCCAAATCCTTGTTTTCTAAAAAAAATTCAAAAAAGGTTTTAATATTAACCTATTTTTAAATTAAGATTTTAACCATTTTTTAATTTCTTTTAAAAAGTATAATTTATAACATTTACCAAATAAAGTACTTTTGAATTTTTTTTCTGAAATGTTATCAGAATCATTTGTTAACATGGTAACATCCCAGGTAAATAAAGAATAATACATTTTCATATTTATTAAAACTTTTGAATTAAATGTTTATTTTACTTTAAAGGGGATTCTATGTTTGATAGCATACCTGACATACAACAATGGGTTTCTCCAAAGTCTAATGTTTCACACAATGCTGAGTCATACTGAAAAATAATAATATAATATTATTTTTAATGGTGGTTAACACCTAGCCATTGTATTGTCGAGAATGAACATAACTAACTAAAATAGGAATATACATGTTTTTTAAATGTTTTTACATTTTTTCAATTAATGTTAGAGGCTTAAAATGTGAATGAATCTAATTTTAAGCATAAAAAATCTAATATTTTTTAAAAGCTCGATTTACCGACTTTCGATGGAGAACCCTATTTAAATATAGTTTTTTTCACATTTATATATTCTATTTGACAAATTAAAATTATTTTTTAGAATTGGAATATCAAAATTTACTTTAGGTAAATTTTTGTATTTTTTTGATAAAATTCATTTTTAATGAATAGTGAAAAATACTATATTTTAATGAAAAACAACCTTTTAATATAATTTATTTATATAGTTAGATTATCATTTTAATTGGTTTTAAATATTATTTAGATTATATGTTTACAATTTAATCCAATTTTGGTCTTTAGAAGTAATTTCACTTTGAAATTGGACATAAACATTGTCAATCTTTTGATAGTTATTATTTCTTAGAAACACACTTTTTGTTTGGACAACGAGAATTAATTTTAAATTAATTTCTTCCACTTATGTGTTTTAAATTGGCAAAAATGGATTCTATATTTGGAATCAGGAGATCCAAATTGTTTAAATAGATAACTTTTTGATAACATTATGAATATTTACAGCAGTAAATATTTTATTACCATGGTTAAAGGGTAAATATGGTAAATATGGGTAAAAAAATATTATTATCCATCCAACGTTACAATTTTTATTAAGGAAGCAGAGACAACAAACAGAAAGGGGGGGGGGGGGGGAAATAGAGGGGGCCACCTAGGGGGGAGAAAGTAATGTAGGCCAAGGGCATCACCTTGTAAAAGGTCCTCCCCCTCTGGATTAAACTGAGACACATTGTAAAGGAAGTAAACCAGGGAAACTGAAGAAGCAAGAGAGGCCAGATGGTCAGCCACTTTGTTCCCCTCCCTCCATGTATGAGAGATTCTCACTTGGTTGTTGAGCAAGAGCTTACACTTCCTCATGGTATAGGATATGGACCAGGGAATGATGCCTTTACCCGTTAAGTCATTATGGACAATCTTGGAGTCAGTTTCCACCTCACTGATGAGAATACCTCTCTCCTTAAAAAAGATAAGTCCGGATAGGGCCGCATTAGCCTCCACCCGAATCGGAGAGCCACTTCCATAAAAAACCAAAAAATCTAGCACCACTCTCCCCCGGACGTCCCGCACGACCCCTCCTCCACACATCATACCCATGCCACAAGAGCTGTATGTGTTCAGTTTGAGGCCATCCCTAGGAGGTAACCACAAGATCCAACTCCCTAAGAGGTTAACAGCATTATGTGCACCTGCATTCCTCAACTCGTAAAGAGAACCCAGGGACGGATCCTCCTTCCTGGTGTTTCCAAGGCCAACCAAATCATGAAAAAGCCACACGGTTTTGGACACAACCACCCTGTCTGAGGATTGGAACCCCTCATACCTGGAATGGTTCCTAGCCTACCATAACACCCTGCACCCCACAATGAAAATGACACGCCTCGCCGCCATGTTAGTGCCGACTCCCATGGCCCCCTGTACCCAATGATCCATGAAGACTTTGATGTTACCACCTGGATCCCCATAAGCTGGTAGAATACCGAAGGATATCCAAATCTGGAAGGCCCAACCACCTGTGAAGAAGATGTGGCTCAAGCTCTCTTCATTTTTGAACACACAACATTGGAAGCAGGAAGCCATGCTGATCCCCAACCGTTTAATATTATCGTTAGATGGAAGGGAATTGTTCCGAAGCCTCCATGAATGGAAACAAAACTTTGTAGGTACTCCGTTGCCCCATACCAGATCACTCCATCCATCATGTTGTCCTGGGGAGGAAACCATTCTCTGGAACTCCTTTGAGCTGAACAGCCCTAAGGGAGAGGGGGTGAAAACGCACCTTTCCTGCTCATCATTCATGAAAATATCATCGAAAACCGCTTGCTGGTTAGAATCCAACATATATCTGAAGAAATGGGGATATAAAATCTCCTCTCTGAACGTGATGGTGGGGGCTGGGCAACCCGGATACCCCAGCACAGAACCTGACCAATTAGTCTGCTAGAAGGAGATAAGACCCTCCCCGATGATCCATTGGGACTATGGAATGAGCATTGGTATGATATTACTCACCAAAGACCATAAAGACGACCCATTATTCAAGGCACACAAACCCCCAGCCTTGTACCATTGCAGCATGTGCATACCCCAGAGGGTGCGACCCTCAATGATTTCCCATGCAAGCTTCACCCGAATTGAATGAATCGTGACCTCCAGAGTCCTGACGTTTATTCCACCTTCGCAACTGGGTCACACCATCCTGCTCCACGATACCCAATGCCACTTCCTTTCATCCACTACATCCCATATGAACCGCGCAAGGACTTTATCAATGGACCTGATCACTCCCTTCGTCACACTTACAGAGGCCAAGGCATGCACCAGAATTGCTGAAAGTACACTATTAACCAATGTAATCCTCCCCCCAAAGGATAGGAATTGATTTTTCCAGTTTAGAACTCGATCCGTGATCCTCCCGACCACCTTGTCAAAGTCCCTGATCCGCAACCTACCCAGGGCAATAGGTGCACCCAGATATTCCATGGTAAACGAGCCACGTCCCATACCTAGAATCCTCTCCAACCTGTCCACCATACTCAAAATACACGAGCTAGATACAAAGAAGTTACTCTTACCTTTGTTCACTATTTTCCCACTCCAATGCCCATACTCCTCCAAGATTCTGTTAAGCGCAGTAAGATACCTCCCTCCCCCATTCATGAAGATCACAGTGTCATCCGCAAACATAAGGTGTGATACCGTTGGGAGACCATACTTACTTCGATATGGCACAATGGCACCATCAGCTACTCCTCTGCCGATTAGCTTGCTCAGGGCCTCTTGCATGAGGATAAATATGCTCGGAGATAAATGGTCTCCTTGCCGCAGGCCTCGCACAGACTTGAAGAAGCCATGAGACCTCCCCATGAACACTATATCCATCCAAGGAGAACAGACACACCTGAATATCAGATCGCAGACCCATTTAGAAAACCCCATAGTAGCCAGCATCCTGTTGATAAAGCCCCACTCCATCCTATCATAAGCCTTGTTCATATCCAGATTGACAACCAGTTTAGACCCACATGATTTAGTGTTCAGGTCCCTCAACATATCTTGCGCCAAATCCACCGCTCCCTGGATCGATCTACCCTTGACAAAACCGTGTTGTTCCACTGATACCCATCTAGGAAGAAAGCCTGAAAACCGTCTGTTAATGATACTCGCTAGGATCTTGTAGGGTACGTTGCACATACTCATGGGCCGATAGTGAGATAGAGAAGTGGGGTCTTTGATCTTCGGTACAAGCACCAACTTAGTCACTGCCACGATCCGTGGGATTACACCCCCATAGAAGAAGTCATGGACAGCCGTAATAACATCATATTTAACAACAGCCCCAGAGCCCCTGTAGAAAGACCCCGGGAAACCATCCGGTCCTCCTGCACTATCAGGGTTCAAACCCCACAAGGCCTCCTACACCTTCTCTTCCTCTGGGACCCTTTCCAGAAACCCATTCTCCTGGTCAGAGACAATCTTAGGGATCCCCTCCCAAATACTAGCATCCCCCGAGGGATACCCCGAACCATGCTCTCATTCGGGCCCGCAATGAGGTTCTTAAAGAACGACAAGTCCAGACCCCCGACCACATCCCTATCCTCTGTAAATGAGCCATCCTCCAAGGCTAGATTTGGGTTCACCGTCCACCTCCTCTCCCTCATGAAAGCATGAAAATAAGCAGTGTTATGATCCCCCTCCTTGAGCCATTTAACTTTCGAACTTTCCCTCAACTTGCGTTCCTGCGAGAGCACCAATTCTGCCAAGGAATTCCTCTTCTCAGCCAGCTCCTCAAAGGTTCCCTCATCCCACCAATCCTCTAACCGAGTCTCCAACCCCTCAACATCCTGTTTGAGCACAAACAGCTCTTGATATCGAGGACGGATATTCCTGGCCCAAACCTGGAGTGCACTCTTCAGACGCCTTAGCTTGGAGTGAATAGCCCCCCAAAGAATACCCTAGAGTAGGCTCCTCCCAAACCTTTGATATCACCCGATGGTATTCCGGCATACTCTCCCACTGGCTGCAGAAACAAAAATGCTTCTGCCAAACTTCCTCCATGCACAGAGACACCAACAACGACGAGTGATCAGAAATACTTCACGTCAAGTGGGTAAACTTCGCTCTAGGGAACATCGAGATGGTGTGGATGTTTGCAATGCATCTGTCCAGTCTACTCCAACACCGACTTTCACCCTTCTGGTTATTACACCAGGTGAAAGGGTCACCATGGAAGCCCAGGTCCATCAACCCCTTTTCCACCATGAACTGCACAGAGGATCTACTTTCCCTCCTGGGGAACTCCCCACGACCCTTCTTCTCCTCCGGAAGCTCTATGATATTGAAGTCCCCGCTCACTATCCATGGTTGGTCTCTAGGGTCAAAACAGAATAGCTCCGACCACAGAAACTCACGCCTTTGTGCATCAAAACTCCCGTAAATGAAGGATAAAACCACAGATATCCCACCGCACATAACCCTCGTAGTAATATGTTGGTCACCTGCCTGAGTCAAATCCACTGCTACCTCCCTTTTCCAGAACAACCAAATATGGTTGTTTATAGGATCTTCAAGCATCTATCCATGCATTTTAACCCTACGAGCAAACTCCTTGATTTTTACAGAACTCTGCTTGTGTTCCAACACCGCAACCATTGAGGCCCTGTTCTTCCTGCATTCTGAGGATATAAAATCTGTTTTGACTCTCGCCCCAATCCCACGGGAGTTCCAGATAAAGATTGGAATCATGGGCTAAGAGAAGGCCTGGATTTGGCCCCAAGACCTCTGGTCTCCTTCTCACTGGGAGCCGAACTCTCCCTTAACTGCAGCCTATTCATCATGAGCCTTGTGCGCACTCCCGGGCTCTCTACAGACTTGGAAGGAGGAGAGGCCTCCAGAGACCCCAAGGAGGGGGAGCCCTCCCCCCTCTCCTCCGCGAAAGTACCCGAGCGATGCCGATGCACTACCTGACAATTACCTTCAACCTCACCAGCCCCTGCTAGGTCAGGGCCGACCGAGCCCGAGAGCGGGCCCGACCTCCCACCAGTAGAAGAACGACCCTCAGGACGAGCCAAGAAGACATGCAGCACTGACTCAACATTAGGAATCTGACCGGAGGGACTGAACCCCAAGGCATTTAAAACCTCCTTATGAGCACCACTGGAACCAGGGCCCCACAGAGCGGGGGGAAGGGACACCCCAGCATTAGGCACACTTAGGGAGAACTCAAGTAGGGCTCCATCAAGCCGTAGTTTCCCTGAAACGCTGGAGGACGCGACGGGTCTCGAGCGACACGACCAGATACAGGGAGATAAAACTGAAACGATGTCCTGGCTTGGAGGGACCTCCTAGCAAGAAGATAAGGGAGACAACCACATTCCCGATGCGCGATCAGGTAGCAAGGAAGGGGATGAAGGGGCAGGGAGAGAAGCCATCACTGAATCATCCCCTGAGTCCGCCTCCTCCTGACATATTGGAGGCCTCCCCCTAGAGATGTTACGGAGGCCTCCTGGCCCACTCTTCTGATAGTTCTACAGAGAATGGCCCTGCAAACAACAAGAGGAGCAGAACCGAGGAAACACAGGGTACACTAAGTCTAGAACCCAATCCACGACATTCAGCACCTTCAGGGAGAGCTTTTCCGGGGGAGGAGCGGGCATGTCCAATTCGACGCAGATCATGGGCACCAAGGTCGACTCCCCCTGCTTGGTGCTCAGAGCCATGCAAAGGAAACGCCCCAAGGAGTCCCCAATGACATTCAAGATGGCACCGTTCGGGAAGGGTAAAGGCAGGCCTAGAAGAGAAACCCAAACCGCAGCGCGCGAGCACTCCCTGCCTCAATGAACCGCCAACAACCACCGAGACAAGTTGAAACGAAACCGCCCCAAAGATCTTGGAGCCATATACCAGGTAAAAACGAATTCCTCCCCCGAAGCCAACACCAAACATAATGCATTTCGATGAATCAGCGAGTTGAAAGCCTCCCCCTGAAGGCCCCAGGAGTCTACGAAGCATTTAAAAACCTGCAAAGAAGGCATCGCGGTGCCAAATCAATTTTTACATGGGGTTATATAAGATATATCTTTGAATATAAATATTAATTTGGAAACTAAAGATATTTCCTACATTTTTGTATTTTTTTATAAATTTTAGACATCAAATAAATAAAATTATTTAGGACATAATAATGATGCAGTGTTTACCTCATTAATGAATGATTTAAATAAATAAGATTATAAAAATTATAAAAATATCCAAAACCTATCCAATTATTATTGGATGGTTTTATTTAGAACAAGAGTCATCTTAACTTCTACTTTAATAAGTTTTGGACCTTTAAAAATCATAAAATATTATATTATAAAATAATATTTTCAAACTTTCCTAAAGAGCCCCTCCTTTCCCTTATAAAAAGCCCTAACCTCTAACCCATTAATAACACCTCTCAAGCCCCTTGGATCATCCAAACTCTTCCTAATTAATCTCCCTACATGCATCTCATCAACCTATAATCCTTACCATAGGGAGAAGGCACTTCAAAAAATCATTTTGGTTCAAACCAACGAGAGTTACCCGATTTAAAGGTAACATATTCTCTTACGTTATTTTGTTTTATTTTCCTTATACAACCCCCTAAACTATTTTATTCTTTTATTTTATAAAAAATATAGTATAATAAAAATACTAGGTTGTTTTTATGAGAATTATTAGAACTTCACTTACACACACCTCCGTCTAATGGGTAAAGAACATACTGTTTCTGTGGATGGTGAACTACCGCCTCACGAAACGATGATTGTTCAATCTTCTCATACCAACTCTTATGGTGGCCATTAAGATTGAACTGTCTTTATATGTGATTTATATTATATTTATATTGTATCTATACTTATTTATTTTTCATTTATAGAATACTTTTATGGTTTCCATAATGGTTAAATAGTATAATTTCATTTGATGAAGTACGAACTACCGCCCCCTCGAAGTGATATGACTCGTTCATGCCATACGTGGAATGTATAAATGATGCAGTTAATGAAATTATATATTATATTATACTAGAATTATAATATACCTATTTATCATTAAGTTTTAATTCCATTAAATATTAAATAGAAATGAAAGTAGCGTTCATGCGTACATACGGCTTACCGTCTCCATGAACGGTGCATTTCATTTCTTAACTCTAAATGTTATGTACTATTATAAATAAATATATATATATAGGGTATATATGATATATATTATGTCATCATGAATATAATTATGTAGATAATGGAATTTCGACCACATGAACAACTTGAAATTAGAAGAAGTTCATTTTTGACTCCAGTACCAAATATCGACAGAATGACCATTAATAACTTAAATGATTGCATAATTTTTATAACATGGTAATAAGTGATATAAAAGGAATAATAAACATGAAAAAGGTTATTAAGAGATTATAAATTAACTATAGTTTTTTTATTTAGGAGATTAAAGAATGGACGGGTCAAGTCAGACAGGACGTAAGGGGTTTCTTATCTCACTTTTAATTCTATGAGATTTCCATTGTTTGTGAGTTATTTATTGCATGTGGTGTATTCAGTATGGCCATATGATATATATTATCATTATTATCATTAAATTAATGGTATTTTATGATTCATTTGGTGGTTATTAAATTTTTTTCATACAACTCGATTGATTTCAATGTGGTAAGGGGTTTTCATCTCACTTTTTTATTCCCGTGAGATTGATGCTATATTTTCCACCATTTCCATTTATGTGGTGCACATACTACCCATAATAGTAATCTTTGTGTAATATACCTTAATTTATGATTATTTACATTTTCATTATATCATCCTTCATGGGGTGTATGTTTTGTAATTTTCCAAATCGGTAAGGGAACCTTTCACCGTACTCTTTTAGTCAAAGACTTATTTTATGTCATGTATTTTAATTTCCTTTTTCTTATGTTTGGATATGTCCTTATATATACTTATTGATTTAAATATTATTTCCATGGGATTCGAGATCCTTTTCTGTCTCATCAACTCATTTTAATATTTTTAAAGCGATGTCGTTAGGCTGTCGAATTTCTATAAGAGAACTTCTTAACCTAATTTAAATTCATTGGGTTAAACTTATACTTCTTGATTATGTCGTTATATGAATATGTGTTAATGAAATTTTTTTGTTTAACACTTAATTTCCACTTATATTTGATGTATTATTATTTCTCACACTTAATTATGTCATTGATTTGTCCTTAATCTACGGATTCAATATTTGTAAGGGACATCATCTCAATCTCCTTTCATTGAGGCATATTTTTTTTTATAAATGACTTTCTTTTATAAGGTGTATAAAAACCTTTGACTTTTCATTTCATTCAAAGGTAATCTTTTTCTAAGAGTCATTTTACTAAATGACAAAAAAGAATGTTTCTTTTAACATAAGCGGTGGCAATGATATTTTTCACCACCATGAGTATTATTTGATCTACTGATTATTTAACATGCTGTAAAATTTTTAAAATGAAAATAAATATAATATACTCTTTTACATATTTTTCTATTGAAAATGGATTTTTTTTGTCAATATATTTAAATTATAAATTGCGATTGAAATGTGGAAATGCTATATTTCCTTTATGTTTGTTTTATGTTTTATTAATATGTTATAGTTCATGGGAATTATTACATATATAGGTGGTTCTATGATAAACCCAGGGTGGGTGAGCCTAAGATAGATCTCCAATGCATTGGGTAACGTGACTGAGGTAAACGTGAGTGTTTCTCATAAGAGATTTAGGGAATATACAGAGGTGGGTATTCCAAATGTAACTCCATATATAGTTGTGAAAGCTACAATGTAAGTATGTTATGGATACAATAAGTTACCTTTATGATTTGTGATTACTATGTGTTATTCATAAATTGTATGATTTCATGAGGTATATTAAAGAGCTTATTTTATGTATGTATTGATGAACTAATGTTTTCTTTATTTGTTTTATAACCCTTACTGAGCTTTTTATGATCATCACAAGTTTTGAAATGTTTTTCATAGGACTTAAAGATGAATAGGGTCAAGGATGAGATCAAGGAAAATTCATGCGGTCTAAAACAAGGAGCTAGACATGACTCTTTTCTTTAAGAGCTTTTATTTTATGAAAAAATGGAAACTGAGTAGAAGTTTCTAATTTTTAATATTCAAGTGGTTTTATATATGTTATGAAATAATTATATAAAACTAGAAACTTGAAAATATCCTCTATGTAAATTATTAACACAATAAAAGTTTATGTAATGTTTAAGGTCGGGGCCTTATAGTTGGTATCAAAGGCCAGTCTACACAACTTTATGAGTTAGAATATTGTTAAATTATTGTCCATAAATTAATTTATAGTAAGATTGAAATGATATAGCATTTAAATATTAAAATATTTGTTCAACTAAGATATTTTTGTGTTTATAATGGGTTTTTGTATATGAAATATGGCATCTATGATGGGACGACATTAGGAGGAAGAAAACCTTCCAATCAACATCCTGAGATGGTCAGAATTAGAATTGAATAGTTTGTTGCATTGACGACTCTGTTGACTGAAGTGATAAATGGTGGTTGTGTTTTTATATGATATTTTGGTTTATTCCAAAAGTAAAGAGGAACATGAAAGTCATTTAAGGGTTTTCTTGAAAGCCATAAAAGAAAAGAAACTTAATGGGAAATTCAGCAAGTGTGAGTTTTGGTTACAAAAAATTTCTTTCCTTGGTCACATTGTTTCAAAAAATGGAATAACTATTGGTCCTACTAAAACAAAAGTAGTTGTAGAATGTCCAAGACCCACAAATATAACTGAGATTAGTAGTTTTCTTGGTTTGGAAGGTTTTTACCAGAGGTTTGTTGAAAAGTTTTCTTGGATATCTAGCCCAATGACTAAGTTAAATAAAAAAGGTCTTAATTTCATTTAGACAAAATAATGTGATGATTTTTTTCAGGAATTGAAAATAAGATTGGGGAATGATACAGTTGTGGGAATGAAAACTAGAAATGGTGAGTTTGTACTCTATAGTGATGCTTTGATGAAAGGACTTGGTTGTGTCCTAATGAAGAATGATTAGGTAATTGCTTATACTTCACGTCAGTTGAAACCTCATGAGTTAAATTACCCTATAGATGATTTGGTATTAGATGTTGCTGTTTTTGATTTAAAAATTTGGATAGATCATTTGTATGGAGTAAAATGTGAAATATATATTGACCAAAAATGTTTTGAGTATATATTCACTTAGAAGTAATTGAATATGAGATGGAGGAGATGGCTAGATCTAATCATGTTTTAGGATTGAATGATTCATTACCATCTTGGAAAGGAAAATAAAGTGGCTAATGCTTTGAGTCAAAAAAGTAATTCTTCATTAACCATGAAACATTTGAAACGAGATCCTTTGGTTTTTGATTTGATGAACTTTGGCAAAGAAGTTGTTGGTTAGTAAATACATCTGTTTTGTTTCTGGTTCCAGTGAAATCATCTCTATTAGATAGAATTAAGAAAGTGTAGAAGGAATCCAATGAGTTGTAGAAAAAGGTAGAGTTGGTTTATAAGGATATGTTACCTGATTTAACATTGATAATGATAGTATTTTGAGATTTGGGAAGATATTACACGTTCCTTGTGATTCACAGTTGAAGAATGAGTTTTATGTGAATCTTATAGTTCTCCATTTTCAATTCATCCATGTAGTACTAATATGTATAGAGATCTTCCAGAGTATTACTGGTGGGATAGAATTAAAATATATATTATTGACTTTACAGTGAAGTGTTTGAATTTTTAGTAGGTTAAAGCAAAGTGATAGTTATTGAAAGGGATGCTTCAGTATTTACCGTTGGTAGAGTTGAAATGGGAAAATATATCCATGGAATTTGTTCTGGAATTACTAAAGACATCTTGAGGTAATAATTCAATCTAGTTTATTTATGATCTATTGACTAAATCTACTCATTTAATTCTTATTCAAGATAATTTGTCTCTAGATCAACTTTCTCGGTTTTATGTCAAAGAGTTAGTCAGGTTTCATGGAGTTCCCCTCTCCATTGTATCTGATCATGATCCTAGGTTTACTTCTAAATTTTGGAAAGGCCTTCCGAAGTCATTGGTTATTGAATTAAATTTTAGTAAAATTTTTCATCCACAATCAGATGGGTAGTTTGAATGAACAATTCAGACCTTGGGGGATATTCTACGTGCTTGTTCGCTGGATTATCAAGGATGTTGGGACCAACATCTTTCTTTGGTTGTGTTTTTTTATAATAACAGTTTTAATTCTAGTATAAAGATGGCTCAATTTGAGGAATTATATGGTAAGTAGTGTCGAACTCTAGCTTTTTGGGATGAAGTAGATTAAAGGAAGTTGATGGGACCAGAATTGGTAGAAGAGATGGAAGAAAATGTTCAGTTGATTCAGAAGCATATGAGAATAGCTCAGAGCAGGCAAAAAAGTTATGAAGATAACTAGAGAAAGGATCTATCTTTTGAAGTAGGTGATCATGTCTTTCTCAAAGTTTCTATATGAAAAGTGTGATGCGTTTTGGAAAGAAGGGAAAGTTGAGTCTGAGGTTCATTGGACCTTATGAAATCATAAAGAAATTTGGATCAGTTTCCTACAGAGTGGCTTTACCTCCAAGTTTATCCTAGGTACAAAATGTTTTCATGTTTCAATTTTGAGAAAGTATATGCCAGATCCATCTCATATTTTGAGCCCAGAGGTAGTTCAGCTGAAGAGAATCTCTCTTATAAGGAACAACCAGTCCAGATTCTTGACTGAAGAGAGAAAGTGTTGTAGAGTAAGGTAATTCATCAGGTATATTTTTTGTGGAAGAACCATATGGTTGAAGAGGAAACATGAGAATATGAAAATTCTATGTGTGATAAATACCCCCATTTATTTGATAAGTGAATAAAATAGCGAGGATGCAATTTCCAAAAGGGGAGAAGAATGTAACGTCTCAGGTAAATAAAGAATAAGACATCTTCATATTTTTTAATTTTTTTGAATTAAATATAAATTATACTTTAAAGGGTATGATATGTTAGATTTCATACCTAACACACAACAATGGGATTCTCCAATGTCTAAGGTTTCACACAATGTAGAGTCATATTGAAAAATAATAATATAATATTATTTTAAATGGTTGTTAAAGCCTAGCTATTGTAATGGCGGGAATAAATAGAACTAACTAAAATATGAATATAAAATTTTGTTAATTTTTTTTTACATTTATCGAATAAAATCTAGAGGCTTAAAATGTGAATGAATCTAATTTTAAGCATAAATATTCTAACATTTTTAAAAGGTCGATTTACCACCTTTTGATGGAGAACCCTCTTTAAATATTGTTTTTTTTCACTTTTATATGTTCTATTTAACAAAATTAAATTCTTATTTAGAATCGTAATATTAAAATTTACTTTGGGTAAATTTTTGGTATTTTTCTGATAAAATTTATTTTTTAATGAATAGTAAAAAATATTGTATTTTAATTCAAAATTGCATTTTAATCTAATTTATTTATATGGGTTTATTATCATTTTAATTGGTTTTGAAGTGTAACTTGGTTATATTTTTATCATTTAATCCAATGTTGGTCATTGGAAATAATTTCACTTTGAAATTGGACATAAACAAGTTTCAATCTTTTAAAAGTTATTATTTCTTTAAAACACGCTTTTTTTACAATGAGAATTAATTTTAAATTAATTTCCGCCACTTATGTGTTTTGAATTTGAAAAAAATGGATTCCATATTTGGAATCAGGAGGTCCAATTTGTGTAAATAGGTAACTTTTATTTTTAAACATTATGAATATTATTTTAATAAATATTTTATTTACCATGGTTAAAGGGTAAATATGGTAAATAAGGGTAACAAAATATTATAATAATAATATTAAATTACCCTAAAATATTTTTTAATTATATTGGTTGATACATTTCCAAACATGGGCATCCCTGGATCAATTTTGGGACCCCATGGAGCCACTTAAGATTGATAATGACACTTTATATTAATTAATTTAATGTAATGAAAAAAATGACTTAAACATATATATTTTAGTAAATCAATTTTTACATTGGGTTATATAAGTTATTTTTTTGACTATAAATATTCATTTTAAATATAAAATGATTTCATATATCATGGTATTTGTTTTATAATTTTTAGACATAAAATAAATAAAATTATTTATGACACAATAATTATGCAATGTTTACATCATTAATAAATGATTTAAATAAATAAGATTATAAAAATTAAAACAATATAAAAAACATGGAAAATTATTATTGGATAGTTTTATTTCAAACAACAGTCATCTTATATTCACCTATAATAAGTTTTGGACCTTTAGAAACTTAGAATAACTATACAATAAAATAATATTTTCAAGTTTTCCTAAAGAGCCCCTCCTCCCCCTTATCAAAGACCTCACCTCTAACACATTACTCAGAATTATATATCCCCTCATCTCATCCAAAATCTACCTAATTAATATTCTGTCATATCTCTCTTCTACCTAGATGCCTTACCGTAGACAGAAGGCACTTTAAGAAATCCTTTTGGTTCAAACAAAGGGAGTTACCCAATTTAAAGGCAACTTCTTTTCTTAAGTTCTTTTGTTTTATATTCCTTATCCAACCCCCTAAACTCTTTTTATTACTTAATTTTATAACAACACTAGTATAATCAATATACTATGAGAATTAATCTAACTACACTTACACGCACCTCCATCTAATGGGTAAATAACATTCTGTTTCTGTGGATGGTGAACTTACCTCACGAAACAAGGATTGTTCAATCTTCTTCTACCACCTCTTATGGTGGACATTAAGATGGAACTGTATTTATATATGATATATATTATATACATATATTTTCTCTATACTTATGAATTTTTCATTTATATCATACCTTTATGGTTTCCATAATAGGTAAATACGATAATTTCATTTGAGGAAGTGCGGACTACCTCCCCCTCAAAGTGATATGACTCGTCCATGTAATATGTGGAATGTATAAAGGATGGAGTTAAAAAAAATTATATACAATATTATTCTGGAGTTATAATATACCTATGTATCATTAAGTTTTCAGTCCATTAAATATGACATAGAAATGAAAGTATCATTCATGCGTACGTACGACTTACCATATCCATGAACAATGCATTTCATTTCATACATTAAAATGTTATGTAATATTATAAAAACATATTTATACTGGATATATATGATATATATTATTTCTAAATCATGAATATTATTCTGTAGATAATGTACTTTTGACCACATGAACAACTTGTAATTATAAGAAGTTCATTTTTGACTCAAGTACCAAATATCTATGAAACAGCCTTTATTAACATAAATGATTGAATAGTGTTTATAACATGGTAATAAATGATATAAATGGAATAATAAACTTGAAAATGGTTCTTAATAAAGTATAAATTAACTTTTGTTTATTATTCCGGAGATTAAAGAACAAACGGGTCAAGTCGGACATGAGGTAAAAGGTTTCTTTTCTCACTTTTAATTTCGTGAGATTTCCATTGTTCGCCACTTATTTATTACATGTTGTGTATTATGTACTTTAATTTGATATATTTTATCCTGATTCAGTTTATATTCATGGTATTTTATGATTCATTTGGTGGTTATTAACTTTTGGTCATACGACATGATTGATTTCAACATGGTACGAGGTTTTCATCTCACTTTTTATTTCCATGATATTCATGAAATATTTGTCACTATTTCCTTTTCTGTGGTGTATGTACTACCCATGATTGTATTCTTTTTGTAATATACCTTAATTTATGGGTATTTACATCTTCATTATATGATCCCTCCATCATGGGGTGAATGTTTTGTAAGTTATCAAATCAGTAAGGGAACCTTTCACCGTACTCTTTTAGTCAAAGACTTCTTTTATGTCATGTATTTTAATTTCCTTTATCTTATGTTGGGATATGTTATTATATATCCTTATTATAGTAAATTTTGTGTCCATATGATGAGATACCATTTTCTCTCTCATCAACTCATTTTATTAATTTTAAAGTGACGTCGTTAGACTGTCAAATTTCTATAAGAGAACTTCCTAACCCAATTTAAATTCAATAGGTTAAACTTATACTTATTGATTATTTAGTGATATGAATATGTGTGAATGACCTAAGATTTTTTTACACTTAACTTTCAATTATATTTGGTGTATTATTATTTTTCACACATAATTATGTCATTGATCTGTTCTTAATCAAAGGATATTATCATTTCAAGGGACTTCGTCTCAATCTATATTCATTGATGCATATTTTGTTTAATACACAAATTTCTTTTATACAGGGTATAAACACCTTTGAATTTTCATTTCATTCAAAGGGAATCTTTTTCTACGAGGTGTTTTACTAAATGACAAAAAATAATGTCTATTTTAACATAAGCGGTGACAATGACCTTTTTCTCCGTCACGACTATTATTTGATATATGGATTCTTTAACAGGCGGTAATATTTTTAAAGGAAAATAAATACAATATACTATTTTACATATTTTGGTATTGAAAATGGTTTTGATAATGGATTTGTTTTTTCAATATATTTAAATTATATATTGTCATTGAAATGTGGAAATGTTATTTTTCCATTATATTTGTTTTATGTGTTGTGAATATGTTATGGTTCTTGGGAATTGTCACATATACGGGTGGTTTCATGATAAATCTAGGGTGGGTGAGCCTGAGATAGCTCTTCAATGCATTGGGTAACTTGATGGAGGTAAACATAATTGTTTCTCCTAAGAGATTTAGGGAATATACTGTGATGGGTATTCCAAATACAACTCCCTACATAGCTGTAAAAGATACAATGTAAGTATGTTATGGATGCCACAAGCTAACATTATGATTTGTGATTACTATGTTGTATTCATAAATATTATGATTTCAACAGTTATGTTAAAGAGTGTATGTTATGTTTGTATTGATGAACTAATGTTTTCTTTCATTGTTTTATAACCCTTACTGAGATTTTTATGCTCATCCCACATTTTGAAATGTTTTTCACAGGGCTTAAAGATGAATAGGGTCAAAGATGCAATCAAGGAAAAGTCATGCTGTCTAAAACATGGAACTAGACATGACTCTGTTTTTTTCAATATTTTTTATTTTATGAAAAACATTGTTACTGAGTAGAAGTTTCTGCTTGGTAATATTCAAGTTCTTTTGTATATGTTATGACCTAATTTTCTAATTCTCTAAATATTAAAATATCCTCAATGTGAATTATTAAATTAATTCAAGAATATTTAATGTGTAAAGTCGGGCCTTATAAACAAATACGACATGAAAAAAATCACCTACCATAATGATAGCTAAATTATTTGATGTTTAATTTAAATTATTCAAAGGATATCTTCAATGAATTTTTTTCCTTAATATTTATAAAAAATATATATTTTAAAGAAGTCACTTCAAAATGAAAAGGGTACTTTCCTCCAAAAATATTACACGTATCATTTTGAAGGAATTTTATTTTATAATAACATCCTTTAATGTTACTTATTCTTTACTGGGGATATGATACATCTATACCATCCTTATTCCTTAATTGGATGGTTTATGATTATAATTACGAAATTATTTTAAAAAAATTTATTTTTCATGGGTTATGATATGATAAAATGTTGATATGTTTTTGAAACATGATTCATTTCCATGGGTAAATTATTTATGATATTATGGAACACATATGAACATATTATGATTATGTGATGGGTTTTCCCATAATTAAATAGACCTATAATGAATTTGATAATTATTTATTTATCATGAGATAATATGGTCTGGAATGGAGAGTGAACCCAGTTTAGTTAGGGATTTTTCCACTATGACGGACTTAGGAATGAACCATGACTAAGGATATGTTGAAATGTAGAGTCATCCAACTCAACCATGATAGTCATAGAAGTTATTATTGAATAATTAAATGATTCTCCATGCGTATATATATACTAAAAACTTATGTCTTATACCAGTGTTATGCTATCATGGCTCATGTTCTTTGATTCTATTATGATATAAGTATTATCAGCTTTCAATATTTATGACATGATTTTAGATTATGAACTATAATATACAAGGTTTTATTTTAATATAGTAAGCTCATGTTCACATAACATTATTCTCATGTTATGATTTAGTGATCAATGATATATCCCTTGTTTTCCCTTATCAAGAATCTGAGCTCACCCATTATTATTTTTCCTTTTATCAGGTTATAAAGATTAGTTTTAAGCATTATATTTCAAGAAAGGGTGATAGTTATGAATAACTTAGGGACCTGTGATATATATCACTTATGGACAACTTATTTATATATATAATTTTCTAATGTCAGTTAACGTATATGATTACAGAATGGATCATTTTGTTATGCTTTGAATATTCATATAATAATATGTAATATATTTGTATAAAATTCATGTCACACTATAATTGTTATCCAAGAAAGGATTACTTACCTATGGAAGTTATGATGAGAAGAAATTATTTAAAACCCTAAGGATAATCCTATGTATTTGGTAACATCCTATGTTTTGGTAAAAAAGGAGTGAGGTTTTCCTAGAAATACATCCGTGTTGAGATACTATAAGTGGATGTGGTTTTGGAATAGATGTATCTAGGGGTAATTAACACAAAAAATATAGTTGAATATATATCAACCATCATTCTAGTACATGTTGAGTTTTCCCTTACTACGTACCCGGTTTGTAACTCTCAAGGGATATTCTAGGTTTGACTCACATTTTCTTTGTGAAATATTAATTAGGATTTTAATAGATGATGACCATGAATATCCTAGGTTAAACCTAAGGTTCCATAGATTTACAAGAGCATGTATTGAGTTAGAATTATAATGATTGTGTGGTTAGAGATATGTTCAAAGATTTAAGTACCCTAATTGATTGTACTTATATGAATTTTTTTATCAAGAAACTTTTTAAGGAATGTTAATTAATTTCTCCAATGATTAGATTTTAAATTAGTAATGAAAACTTATAATCGTATAACAACCATTTCTCAATTCTATGATTCTTCTCTGATTGAGGTTTTTGGGAAGGTTCTTCCTATTAATCTCATTATTCTTCTTATAGTTTAATTTTATATTATCATAGGCATGGATTTAATTACATAGATCCCACATCAATTTCATATTAAGGAAAGTCACATTTGATATTCCAAACCAACCTATGAGTATCTATTAGTGTGATGATAAATATGAACATCCAATTGAAATCAAATCAATTAAATGGGTCTAGATTACTATTCAATAGGGGTGTTTATCTCAAATGGTTGGGGATCAAATAAATATCAAAGATATGCCTATTTTATGAGAGTTTAGGGATGTATTTCATGAATAATTCCCTAGTCTTCCTCTAAATCCTGATGAAGAGTTTTCAATTGAACTCATACCTGGTGCTACACCTATTTCAAAGACTCTATATAGAAAGACCCTGATTGAGAAGTAATAATTGAAAAAGTAACTCTTGAAGAATATTTATTTATAGTGATTCTATTTTTTATCACTAATTCCCCATCTAACTTCATGGAATTAATGAATAGAATCTTTTGATATTTCCTTTCCCGATTTCTGGTGGACTCTATTGAATATATTATTGTATATTATAAATGCATGTATGAACATTATGATTATATTATAATTGTATGTAAGACACTAAAAAATGAAAGGTTTTATAAAAAAATTATAAGTTGTGATTTTTTGATAAATTTTTTTTATTTTTTGGTCATATAATTCCATGTGATGGTATATAAGTAGATCCATCGATGAAAAAAGTAATTATATGTTGGGATAGACCAACCAATATCATTGAGATACATATTTTTCTTAGTTTGGATAGACAATTAAACAATTTTTGGAATATTTATCACTTCAATATAATATAATCTGCTCACCAAGATAACTCAGAAGGGAGCTAAGTTATTTTGGATAGATGGATGTGAGGAAAATATCAAGGAACTGAAGAGAATGACATGCAATGCTCTTTTGCTTACACTACCCTACAGTGGAGAAGGGTATGTGATCTATAGTGACTCATCAATAAGGGGGATATGATGTTTCCTCATTTAGAATGATATGGTTTCTTCTTATTCCTCAAGACAATTGATGTTTCATGAGAAAAAATTACCCAACTTGTTATTTGGATTTAGTTGTGGTAATTATTTCATTAAAGATATGGAGGTATTATCTTTACTGAGAAAGGTGTGACATATATAACTATATAAACATTTTAAATTATATATTCAATCATAATTAGTTAAATATGTTACAGATAATATTTCTAGAGTTAATTAAAGATTGTGAATGATCAATAAATAACCACCCTATGAAATTGAACATGGTGGATGATTATCTGAGCTGAAATGATCATTTTATCTTATCTATAATGAATATCATAAAAGATCCAAAATTTAAAGATTTATAATGGATGGATTTTAAAATCATGATGGAATATGTTAATCTTATGTTATTAAAATTAGTGTTCAACCATATATTGATATAAAGAATAAATAAGCATGGAAGGGAGATGTTGAGTTGTAAAATATGGTTATAAATATTCTTGAGTTCACCCTTGATTGTGGTGGAAAGATATATTTTAGGAACTATGTATGTGATCTATCTATAACAGATTTGAAAATGGAGATTTTTTATTAAGCACATAGTTCATCATTCTTAATTCATCCAAGAATTGGAAAGATCTATAGTGATGTAAAAGTGTATTTCTTGTGGTACAACATAGAAAGAGATATTTTAGAGTATATATCCCAGTGATTAGTATTTCATTAAGTTAATTTTGAGACATATAAGTCTAAGGTGATGTTACAACCATTACTTATAACAAAATGTAAATGGGAAAACATCACCATACTTTTTGTCATTGAACATCCCAAAATATATAAAGGTTATAATATTATTTGGGTTATATAAAATCATAACATAAAATAGGAAAAATTAATTACTATTATGGAAAATTTTAATCTTGATAAGATTGAAATAATAAACATTAAATAAGTAGAAAGGTTTCATGGAGTTCAATATTCTATTTTATTTGATCGAGATCAGAGGTTTAGCTAGATTTTTTTAAAAGTCTTTAGGAAGATTTGGATTCATATTAATATTTTAGTACAGATTATCATAATCCAATAGATTTTCAATCTAAAAGAAACATTCAAACATTATTGGATATATTTAGTTCTTTTTCTATAGATTTTAAAGGTTTTTGGGTTCAACATCTACCTCAGATTGAGTTTTCATGCAACAATAGCTTTCACTCGACCATTCTGATGGACCGTTATAAATAACTATATGAAAATAAGTTTAGAACATAAATTTACTATGATGAAGTTGGAGAAATATAGCTATTTGGATAATATCTAGTTAAGGAAATAGAATATAAGTTTTGATCCACTCAATGGCACATCAAGGAAGCTTAGAGTTTATAGAGCATTTATACTGATAACTATATGTGAAATATGGAATTAGATGTTGGTGAGAAGGTATTATAATTATTATATTTAAGGAATAAGGTTATAAGATTTAGAAATAAGTGAATGCAGATCCCTAGGTATATTTCCCCTTCAATATTCTTGATCGAGTGGATATAGTATCTTATCGCAAAGTGCTTCTATCAAACCTCTATCAAGTTCATTATGTGTTCCATGTATCTATCTGGAGGAGGCACATACATAATCATTCACATGTACTAAACTCATAGTTTTTACTGTTAGAGCATTATTTTTCCCATTAATAACAACCAGTATAAATCATGGATCATATATATAAGGTGTTATGGACTAAGACTACTCACCTAGTTATATTTCTCAGGAGGAATCATAAATTTTAAGAAGCTACCTTGGAACCCAAGGATGTGATGTTATATAAATGTCCACATTTTTTATATCAAAGTAATTTAATTTTATGGGGGAAACTAATTTTATGTTTCTTAGAATGTAACACTGAGTTATTTTTAGATATATTTCTCTTCCCATAAATTTAATTTCTTTGATAGCGTGTGATACATGAAACCCCAATTCTAAATGAAAATATAATATAGAATACCATTATAAACATGAAATTAAATTTTCTATATTAAAATTTAAAAAAACGTTTTAAAAATTATTTAAAAAGTTTTTATAAAAAAATTTATAGGTAAATAATATCTCAATTTTTAGTAATGTCATTATATGCTCTAAAAATAATATTTTCGTCAACATTTATTTGTATGAAAAACAATATAATTAATTTCTACCACTTTTTGAAAATTTATTTTAACAAAACAAAATTTCATTTTTGAAATCATCTGTTCAAAATTATCTTAGAGTGATTTTTTTTGAAATTTCTAAAAATATTGATTTTTTTATGAATAGTGGAAAATATTGATTTTTATTGAAAACATTCTATTAATTTAAAATTTTTATGAAGTTAAATTTTTTTAAAATGGTCTAAAAAGTATAAGTTGTTAAATTATGCTATTAATAATCCAAATTAGGTAATTATAATCAATTTTATTTTCAATTTTGATGACAAAACATTTTATTCCTGAAGAAATGTTTTTTCTAGAAAACTATTTTTTCATCACGTTTTGTGGGTTTAATTTTTAATTAAATTCTACCAATACTATGAATTTAATTTATTAAAATGGAATCCATATTATTAATAATATTAAATAATATTTTATAACATGTTCAACTTAATTTCTAATCATTATGAATAGTAACTGAGTAAAAAAATCGTTATCGTGTTAAAGGTTAAAACTGGTTTACCAGGGGTTAAACCAAGAGATAAGAATATATTTTTCAATAAGACTTATATATATCTTATTTTATGGAAATATTTAAACCTCGTACTATCCCACCTTCAAATATTTGTCAATTTGGAATTATTTAAATTTAAAATGACTTTATTATATTTTAATCTTTTAAGAAATTCCAAGCATGCCCACCCACCCCACTTATAAAAGGACACTCACCATTTCTCTTATTTACACCAATTTTATCCATCTAGATCAACATAAATCTACCAAATTATATTATATAAATTCATATCCATTAATTCCGGGTCATTTTATTCTTAATATACCATTCAAAGGATCCTTAAGAAATCTTCAAAATGAGGCCGAACAAAGAAGAGATAATCACCCTACCCAACCTCTTTAATTTATTTATTCTTATACCTCCTCTAAATATGTGGAATATATCTCAAAATAATAACCTCATTATAAAAAAATATACTAAAATAAAATTTTAATTATATTACAACCATCATCAACCCTCTATTCCATTAAATGTGATGTTAAATTATCACTCATGTGTACGTGGGGATTGTTTGCTCCACATAGAGATACAATTCATTTTCTATCAAATTTTCAGGGTTGGGTATTATGATGTGTTTAATATTTATATACAGTATTTTTTACATAATTTTTCTTATATAATTATAATATCATATTTACCTTATCTCTTTTCAATCAGTTGGAAATTGATAACATCACTCGTGTGTACGTCTGGACTACCACCTCCACGAAGCGATGCGATTCATTTTTTATTTTCCCTTTACATGGTTGGTAATAAATATATATTTAATAAAGATATATGATATATATGGTATAATAATTTTTCTTGAAATATTAATTATTATTTAAATTTCTTTTATTCCATCCATTGAAAAGTGAAACATCGTTCATGTGTGCATATGGAATATCGTCTCCATGAATTGTGTAATTTATTTTTTATATCTAAATTTTATGAATAACTATAAATAAATAAATATATATATATAATATATATGATATTTATATAACTATTAAAATTCTATATATGATGGAACCATGATCAAAATACAATGACTGAGACTACCGAACCAAAATTTTCATGAAAAATGAAACAATTAACACCCGAAACGACGATTTTAATATGAAATTGTTAATAAATGGTAATTTAAATGTTATAGGTGGATAATATATGATATTATATGTATGTAAATTATATTATTTTATAATTATAACAAATTAAAATTTATTATACTATAGGTTGGAATGTTTTCGAAGAAATTTGAACTTGAGGTATGGAACTTTCATCTACCATTTATTTCAGTTAGAAATAATCCATATTCACCACTTGTATCATTTATATTGTATATATACTACCTTGAAATTTATTTTATGATGCCTCAAATTATAATATTTGGATATCAATATACATTTTTGGTTTTATCTTTTATGGGGTTTTGATTTGAATGCTACTAACATGGTAAGGGTTTTAGGTTGCAATATCATTGTTTACTAGGATTGTTTTTGATTAAGTTAGTGATGCAGAAATTTTATGACTAATATCTAAATAATACCAATAATTTAATTCTCCAATAATTATATTTAGATATCTAATTCTTTCCTTTCATTTTCCTGACTTTAAGAGCTCAAGAGACCGAAATTATATTTTGAATGAAACCGAGCATTATTTCTCTCTTCGATAGTAAATCATTTTTCTTCCATATTGAATTTTATGAAAAATAGTTTAAATAGTAATTTAATATTATCCTATAATTATTTAACGTCATTCTTACCCATGTTTTTCATTTTAAAAAAAATTAAAATAAATCTTCTTGTCATTTTTTGAATTATGTACTTTTTACTTTTTACTAAAAATATGAAATGAATACTACTTAATGTACATGAAATGAAATTAATTTTCTATCATCATGAAAAATCATTTATTTTAATATTCATTTAAAATTTTCAAAGGTTATTTTCATAAAAAATATTTCCATGATATTTGTGAAATTTTTATACATTAAATCAGAGAAATTAAAATTAAAAGGTTATTTTTCTCAAGAAATATTCAAAATGGTCATTTAAAGGAGTATTAATTTATGATTACTTCCTTTGATGTTACTTGAACCTTATTAGGGATATAATCATTTTATACTATACTTATTATTTCTTTGTATGATTTATGGTTATGATAATTTAATTTTCATAAAACCCATTTATTTTCCATGATTTTTGTTATGATGAAATGTTAAAATGGTTATGAAACTCATTTCCATTGCATGGGTTAGGGTATATAATGAATGATTTATGATTTTATATAATACATATGAATTTTTTATTATTATTTGATATGAGTGCATGTAATTATACATTCCTACAATTCCCTGGGTAATGATTGATATCGTATGAGATAATAAAGAATTCAATGGGGAGTGAACCCAATTCAGTAAGGGACTTCTTCCATAATGATGGACTAGGGAATTGACCTTGAATAAGGATATTTTGGAATGGGGAGTGAACCAAATCCACTATGAAATACTTGTAAGTGATCCATGAATAAGGAAATTATTTTACATTCTAATGGGTATGCCACCAAATTTTGTCTTATTCCAATGTTATTCTCTCAAGGATCATGTAAATTGATTCCTTCATGATAATTTCTTACAAACTACCAAACATTATGTCATGATAAAAGATTATAATATATGATATGTTGGGTATAGTTTTAAAAATATAAGATCATGTTCTCATACTCTTATTCTCATGTTATGCATTAGTGATCATTGATAACTCCTTTGTTAACTCTTATCAAGCATCAAGTCTCACCCTTTCTTATGATTCCTTTCCCAATGTCATGAAGAAAGGATTTAAGTATGATATTTCTATTAAAGGTTATAGTTTATAATAACTTAATGTTATATGATTTACATATCCTACGAATTATTTGTTTATATATCTATGTTTCCAAAGAAACTAAACCTACATGATTTTGGAATGGATCATAATGTTAAGTGTTTAATATTTATATAATAAGATTTATTTATTATGTATGAGAAGTATGAGTTGTTATAAAAATCCACCCTTGTACTTTGGGTAATTTAGGATCACCAGGGGACAATGTTTCCAATGGGAGATGATTTCATTTGAGCTGATGAGAGACCTTAGGTGGGTATCAGGACTTAGTATTAGTTGTGGATAGAATAGTTTGTTTTTCTTGGGATATTTAGATAGGAATGCGAGGATTAGAACTAGTGTGATGGGTGATATGGTCATATGACTTTAGTATATTGGGGAACACCCCATTAAAAAATGATTAAATCTATCTGAAGGGATATATGAGATAGGACTTGAAAGGGGGTTGTGGAAATTGATAATGTCTAGGAATAATGACACCAATGGACATGGTGAAAGATATCTCAAAATGGTTCCCAATTTATGGGATTCAGTTGTGATGTAACAATTAGTTTTGGGTGTCACCTACCTTATGAGGTAAGGTTTGGATAGAGTCCATATGTTGGGAAACATTATGGGGTATTGAATACAACTTGGTTGAAATGATCCAAGATAAATATTTTTGTTAGGAGATTGGTTGTGAGACCAGAGAGACACTAAGATGTGTTCAATATGTGGGTATAGCTTTCAATAAACTATCACTTTTATGAATATATGATGAACTTGTGTGGCGGTATGCATAATATGTTTTTGTTTCATATGTGTTCTAATCACGTACACAATACTAGTGAGGTTCTCTATGCGGATAACGATGGATCATGTGGTCTTGGCTCACCTTGATTAATATAGTTTCAAACAAACCATACATTTAGTGAGATGATAGTGGTTGTTATGTGATATTAGACCATACCTTGAGTTATAAGGTAGTGGTTGGTATACCAGTCTCATCTTGAGTGAAAATATTTTGGCATAGACCTAGTTTAGTGAGAAGGTTTTTATATGGTTTTTTGTGATATGAGACATAGTACATATCCCTACCTTGAGTGCTAAGTTAGTACAAAAAGTGTGGAAATTAACCACACATTGAGTGAAAAATAATATAGAAGGAAGTACTTTAGTAATATGAAATTTCCATTACTTAGGCAGAGCACCCTACACTACATCATCGAGTAGTGGTTGGTACTTGGTGACACCCTCCCCATAACATTGGGTATGGGCCTGATCATATGGTTTGAGGTGATTGGATTGTGGAAGTGGTTGAATCATGCATGTTTGGATATCATGGTGTCTTATTGAGAAAATTATTACTTAACATGAGTGTGTGGTGGTGGCATTGGGAGGATTTCTGACTTGGGATGAAGCATGTATGATCATGTGTCATGGTGTCCTTATTAGCACTTGATGACATGACATGCATGTTTTTTTCTATAATTTATTTCCTTGTGTAGACATGTATATGATGGAATAAATAATGAAAACTTGGTGAGACCCTGTTGATATGTATGTTTCATAACCTTTAGGAGGAATTTAGTGAGAATTAGTACTTTATATCTACTTTATACGTGGTGCATTTATTATCACATATCTTTTTATTGATTATGAATGATCTTATTTTTAGATATGGATAGTTTTTGTTGTTTATACTATTTTCATGATAATTTTTGGTTTTATAATCCCTAATTTGGTATTTGGATCCTTTTAACAAGTTGGAAACCTTTGGAATATGTGGAGTAATGTTTTATAACATGTTTTTCCACCAGATGAGACACTGATGGGTGGTCTCATGACAAGTCATTACAATAGGAACTGTGGGATCCAACTACATCATGAGTCCACATTCCAAGTTATATATTAACAAACTAGGATGTGATTCATTGATGTGGAAGATAATGATTCTTTATTCAAACCACGATGAGCTAATGTATCTCAAATTCATTTATTTTAGTAGGAAAAAGAGACAATGTTGAAAAAATATCATGATTTGAAGTCATTTTAGTGTTGTGGTATAGATTTTTCAACACCCACCGAATTACTAGTGCATCTAATTTTGTGTTTTTATTTATATTTTATTTTATTCATGTTTTTCCCAACTGACAAGGGGTCAAAAACATCATTTTTAGAGAAGAAGAAAAAATGGCATGGTATACGGTTTTTCAAATCAAGTGGCTAACCATGTAAGGTTGAGTTTTGGGGCAGTGCACTTTTGTATGGTTTGAACACAATTTATCAAACCTTGTGAGGTTTATAAGTAACCATGTGTCTTGAATTTTTTAGACATAGGAACACCTAAACAATTATCAGATAGTTTTCATAACTATGAATCCAACCCATGTAAGTTATCCAGATCATTAAAATTTGACTTTTTACAAAATTTCCCTTATGATATTTTAATCATTTCCCCCATTTCCACTCCCATTTCATGAAAACACCTTCCATGGATGTTATCAGTTCTCTCTTATTTATTTTATTCATTATTCATGGAACCATTATGTTTTGTCATGAGTTAAGCCTCTTTATTCAATATTTATTCATTCATTCCCCCTTCTCATACCTTGTTCTTCCATTTATATAGGAGATGAAACCATGGATGTCAGTTTGGACAAACCTAGGGTATTTAATGGGTTTTTTGTTTTAATTATTATTTTATAGGTTTTGAGGTCTATTCCTTCCTAAATCTAGTGGTTTTTGTTAAATACAATGAGTTTGGGACCATTTTTGAGGTAGATGAATCTATTTAAGGGAGTTTCCCTGGGATTAAATTTGAATTATTTAATAGAATTGGTTTAAGTTTTTTAAATTTTGAATAATTAATTTATTGTTGATGTTGAGCACCTTTTTATTAATTTAGATGGCTTTATGTTGAAAATTTATGTTTTTAAGTTGGTTTAACAATGTTTTGTGGCTTATATGAACACAAAATTTTTCAAAAAATAGATGAAAGTTATTTATTATTTTAAATGGATTTTTAAATAGGGGTTAGAGATGTTTTTACCTTGATGTAAGGAGTTTTGTTGAAATGGGAATGCTTTATTGTTAAATTGTATTCCAAAATGGATTCATGTATATCACTTATGAAGTTTATTTATTTGTGATTATGTAACACATGGGATACCTAGGGTGCGAGAATGTATTTCCAAAAGGAAGAAGAGAGCCTTTGGGATGATGATTGAGAGAGATTCTATATGTTTATCCAATGGTTTGAGAGATCCTTTGAGAAGAAAACTGGTAGAGCTTATGATTTATTGACTAAGGGATCTGGATAGTACTTAAGAGTTGAGCCTAGGGAAGACCATGACAACTTCTATTTTGTTTAGTAAGATATGATATTGTGTTTTAGACTCACTAACATTATACCACTGTAGTTGGATCCCATGGCCCACGTTACTTATTCTTGGTTTATTATTTTGATTTTATGTATTGTGACAGTTAGTTGTTGGATTTGTGATATCATATGCTATTACTATTTCATTTCATTTGATTATATGACAATGTTTATGTCTATACCTTTATTATGCATTGTTTGGGTAGGTTGAGCATGTTTATTCTAAGTGTATTTTATTTCTTTACTTGATCCATATTGATTTTGTTTGGAAACATGTTTTTTTAAAGAAAAAGCAAAGGTATTTCAAAGTCCTAATTTAAAGAAAAATGATTTCAAAATAAAATAGTTTTTGAAATTATTTTCTCAAAATAGTTTATTATTTTTCATGGTGGTATCCTACTAAGATTTTTTCCTCACACACTATATGTTATTGGGCCCTTATAGACATTGTTTCCTAGGACATATTTAAAGGAAAGGGAACTATGTATACATGTGAATCTTCGTGATTATTTTTGTTTGATGTGTTAATGAGGGGACATGATCTCACTGTATTTTCTCATGAGGATATGTTTTTATAGTTTTTATATCTTGGGAATGTATATATGGGACATTCGAGATTTCATTTCCTTATTTTGGGTTTCTGATCTTGGAATTAAAATACCATGTATTTGTATCTGTTATGTATGTGATGTGATATTATTAATGGTATCAGTATTTAGTTAAAAATATGTTTCTTGGGTTGGATGTTTATTTATTATATTGACCCTAATTTTAATGGTGTATCCATTCAACGTCATGGATGGGTCAATATGGTTTACTATTGGTCTAAATATTCCCAATAGGTTATATATTATTCTAAGGTTATTTTCGTCAACCCCTTCTAATTGGGAATACACTTTAGGCCTTATGGAATGCTAGATCGGGAGACGAGTTGGATCAGACTGGGCTGGGTTTATAAAAAATGGCATCATAATACTTTTATTAAGGAGGTTAATGATATATTAGGGCTAGTATTGTTGAAGCTCTAGAAGATGGAGAAATGGAGTTCTTGGCCATATCATCTTCATATCAAACCCCATGTTTGCATTAGTGTTCAAGGATTTTTTTACAATTTGTGCCTAGTTGTGTGGTTTTTTATTGAGATTTTAATGTGTTTACTTTTTATAATAAGTCATCGGGTTGGTGAAAGAGTTGTTTTTGAGTTTTCATTTTAAATAGGGGCGGAAGAAGGAGGCACACAATTTAGGCACATAACTTATAGTAATAGAGAATAGCCTATGAAGACTTATCTTTCAATTTCTAGTGGAACATTCACGATCGACACATGGTTATCTTTACTTTGCAGTCAAACCATACACAATGGGTAAATGTTTAATATTAATAAATTTTCACCTTTTATCCTTTTGAAATAATTTTTTATGTGAATATTGAATTTTGAGGAATATTATAAGAGTTTATTTTGGTCTATTTGTTGATGTTTTATATTCAATTGTGTATTTAATGAGTTTGTGTTTTGTAGAAAATTCCACCGATAAGAATGTTATCTGGGCTTAGAGTAGATGTAATAGAGCATGAATTACAGTTAAATACTCTTTTTGATATAGATATATTTGTTTTGAGGATTTTTATAATCTAGTAATTGGTACATGAGTGAGGTCGAGAGAAGACATAGATAGTTGACCATAAAATTTTACAAAGATAATTCTACCAGTCTTATTTGGAGACAAAGGAACCCATGATCCTAGGAAATGGATTTAATAAATCAGGAAAATATTTCACTTTCTGAATACATCTATAAACTATAATTTGGGATTCATACCTATATACTGTAAGGAATTATTAGAAAATATTGGGAATCCATGGTACAAGCATGGTTTCCTGAGGATATCTCATTTATTACATTTTAAGTGTATTTTAATCAGTATTTCTACCTGGAGTCCTTGATCATGGAGTAGACCCATGATAATATGATTCTTAAATAAGTTTATAGTTTCATGTTGGAGTAAAATACTTGGTTTACCAAGTTGGATCATGCATCTTCTGAACTCCTCCCATGATTACCTCAAGGATCGACATTTTGATATGGACTTGAAAACCGATAAAGGGTCCATGTCATTCTTCTTTTCATATCAACCTTTATTTGAGTTGGTGGATAAGGTATCTATAGAAGAGGTATATATGTCTAGGAATACATGTCTAAATGGGTTTTCTTCAGTGGGAGATAGATAGATCACTTTATCTCTTCAAAAGAAAATATAGTGAACCCCATAAGAGTTTTGGTGAGAGTGCTAATCAGACATTGGGCACAATGCCATTGGTTTCTTAGAGGGGTATGAATATGGATTATTATCAGTGTGGGAAGGATGTAAATAAAAACACTAGTTTCCTAGAGGCTTACCAGACATGAAATCTGTGTTGGAATTTAGGTCATCTTTAATATTTTTTTATGGCTTCTGTTTAGGGGAGTGGAATTGTTCCCATATTCTATAATAGTTCTTATGAGTAATCTAATGTTTCTAAGGGTGGATGATCTTAACCCCAGGGTAAATAGGATTATCACAAGTTAATAATGGATTAGGAAATTCCTTACTTAGTATTCCTTTATACAAATTATTTCATACCAAAAACTTTGAGTACAAGATGACCACCATTAGAGGTACATTGTTTATTGTTTCTTCTATAGAATCTATTTTATTTGATATAGAGGCTTATCATTAATTTATATCACTAAATTTACATGATTATATGGGTATGTAGGTGAATTTGGATCCTTTTTTATGGATATACTTACCAAACTGGGTAAGAAGAACAATAAAAGTTTTAAGTGCCCATAGTATCGTTTTCTAATCATATACATGAAATTCGTTTTCAATTTCCTCATATTGGACCTATGCATTTTTAACATCATTATAGATATATATATTTTGATTATATTAAATGTGTAGGTTTATTTATATCATATTAGGGTAAATTTATTAACTCATAATGAGATCAATCACATCTTCCAGGGTGAGTGGGATCCATGATCAAGAAGGATTGGGTTTGTTTTCCCAGAGGTGGCTTTGATTTTGTGATATTTTTCAAGTTGTTCTTTAATTACTCGCAGGATATTTCAATTGGGTGATTTCCAGTTATAATTTAATTTTACCCCAATGTTTTTACAAATGTTTTTATAGTTTCAACCCTAGAGAGAGATCAATTTCAATATAAATCTACTCCCCAAGATGTCCCACTTTTCTTTACCATATTACTGCTTGGCTTTAGCTAACCTCAAAGAGTTAAAATCTTAGCTTGGGGATATTGATATAAAGGGGTTTATTCATTAGAGCATGTCACCATGGGAATCAATAGATATATTTGTAAAGAATATACACATAATGCTATATAATTTCATAGATTATCATATGCACAATCATGTTGCAATAAATAATTTCCTAGAATTAAAGATCTCGTAAAATTTTCTTAGAGAAGATCATTGGTTTTCAAAGATCGACAAGAGATCAGGGTACCACAAGTTTAATGTATGTTAAGAGGATTTCCCTAAGACTACCTTTTGAAGCCAGTATAGAAACTTTAAGTATTGGGTTATACATTTTTTTCTTACCAATGATCCTATGGCCTTAATGTGATTCATGAATCAGATCTTCCATAACATTTTGGAATCCTTCATAGTCTTGTTTTTTTGACACAATATTGATGTATTACATGATAGAGGAGGATCATGCTAAACATATAGTGTTTATTTTTGGAATAATGATAGATCATGGTCTATATGAAAATCTATACAAATTAGATATTTAGATTCAGTAGGATATGTTTCTAGGCCACATGATTTTTTATAGTGAAGTTTCAGTGATTTCTAAGAAGGGTAGAGTAGTCATATATTTGGAGTGGCCCCAAAATGTGTATGAGACCAAAATATTTTTGGTCTTGGAAGGGTTTTATAGGAACTTAATTGGGGTATTCTCTAGGATAGATTCTCCCTTGATGGGTTTGACCAAGAAATGGGTTAAGTTCTAGTGGATTGAGAAGTGTTAGTGTTATTTTGAGAAGTTTCTTTCCTATTTGACATCCTCACCTATTTTGATTCTTCCCTATCATGGTAAATATTATGTTTTTATAGTGATGTATTTAGTGTAGGATTGGGATGTGTGATAAATCATTATGAAATTATGGTGTTATATGTCTCAAAAATCTATGCTCACATGAGTATATTTTTCCCACCTATGATCTAGAGTTGGAAGCTTTTATTCATGCATTAAAGATGTGGTGACGTTTCCTCTTTGATGATCATTTTAAAATCTATTCAGATCCCAAAATCCTAAAGTTCATGTTTTCATAATGGGACATTAACCTCAGACATAGACTTTTGGAAGGTAATATACATACTTTGGATTCAAAATTTCTTATACACCTGGGAAGGGGGATATTTTCATCAACTCCATAAGTATAAATTTTCCAATCCTGGTAAATTAAGAATCAGTGAATGAATGGTTCCTGAAGAATTTTTTTATTAATCTAAGTCTAGACGTGTATGAGGACAGAGAGTATGTGTTCTTGACTAGTGTGTAGGTAACACCCTCTCTTTTTGATCTGGTTAGGAGTGATAAGGTATCCAACTATGAGATTTATAGATTAGTTAGGTCTTAAATGGTTGGTTACCTAAAGTGATTAGTCATGGATTCCAACTATCTCTTTCTTCTTTAGGAATCAGATGGTGGTTATTTTGGTATTTTAGTAGTAGGTGATGCATGAGGTGTATCATTCTAGACTTGTTGGGTACCATGGAGATAAAATGATGTATTATACCTTTAAAGGATGATATTGGTGGCCCAAGATAAGGCATTCAACAGAAAAATTTATTTCCATATAACTAACTAGTTGGATATTCAATGCTAAGAATCATAGGTTCTTTGGGTTTTTGTAACATCTTCCCATTCATGTGCAGAAGTGGGACAATATATTTATGTATTTCATGAATGGTATACCTTTTTTTTCCTATTAGGAATGATGTTATTTAGTTTATTATTGAATTTTTAATTAAATCATCCCACTTTCTTCTCATTATAGAGTCGATGAAGGTAGAGGATCTCAGAAACCTATATGTTCGAGAGTTTTTTATGATTCATAGTGTTCCCTCAGTGATAGTTCTTGACTAGGATTTTCATTTCAATTATTAGTTTGGAAAGGGACTCGAGGTTTCTTTGGGAAACAATCTATGGTTGATCATAGCATGACTCTAAAAGATAGATGTCCAGTCTTAGCAGACCATCCAAACATTTGAATATATTCTCTGAGCATGTGTGATTCACTTTGTGCGTACATGGGAAATAAACATATTACTATTTGAGCTTGATTATAATTATATTTGTCATGTATGAATCAGGATGGAACCATTTTGGGTGTAATATAGGTGTTTGTGTCATCCCACATTGTTTTGGTCGGAAGTGTTGGAGTGTTACTTATTGGGATCAAGTCTCATCTATGAGATGACAGAGAAAGTAGAGTTGATTTAGAAATGGTTATCTATATCTAATTTTCACCTGACGTCATACTCTAATCAAAATTATCACCCATTAGAGTTTATGTTCGATGATCATGTGTCTCTTTAGGTATCTCTTTGGATTGCACATTGTTACTTGGTAAAGTTGAAGAATATGGCATCATCTTATATATTGTAATTTCTTATTATATAACATATAGTGGTGTTTGCCTATAATTTTTAACTTCAAACATGGATAAACTAGATTCATGGTATTATTATTTATTTATAATCAAAGATATACCATCAAGACCCAAATCTTGTGATAGAGTGGGAAGATATAGAAGTACAAACATACTTCACCATTGAGGAGTAGCATCTCTCTATCTTGTATTTTCATAAAAAGGTGCACCATATTAAATTTACCCCATTCATAAATTTGTATAGGAATTTTGGTTTTGATAGCCACGATACATGGGATAAGGAAGATTTGGTGAGGAAGCAATGGCCTCAAATATTTTCTACTGAGGGTGTTTGAAGACTTTCTAGGGTGAAAGTGTCACGGTAGTGATGTTTTTAGCACTGTTCATGTAACTGGAACATCTATTTCCATGTTTTTAATTATTATATATTTCATTATTTGGTTTACAAAGTGTTATTGGTCAGAAACATAGTTTTTGGAGAAAACAGAACACGGTGCATGGTTTGTATATGGTTTGTCTAACTGTGCGGCTAAACGTACGAGGGTGAGATTCTAGTAATATTGCACCTTTTCATGGTTTTATTATGGGTTTTTAAACCATGTGAGGTATATTAGTGACCATGTAGCTTGCGGTTTTGGTAGAAAAGAGTTGCTTCATGGTTGGCAGATAGTTTTTTTAATCGTGTGGCCAAACCATGTGAGTTGTCAAGACGATTAAATTTTTTTCTTTTTTACCAAATTTACGTCATAGGATTTTAATAATTTCCACTCCTTTATTCTCCAATATAAGGCCCATACCCTCCCTTGGATGTTGTAACTTATCCTTATTCATTTTGGGCGGATTATCCTTGGATTCTTGGTGTTTTTGTCTTCTGTTAAGCCTCTTTCTTCAAGATTTATTCATTCCTCCCCACTTTTCATGCCTTGTTCTTCCGTTTCTATGTGAAGTGAAAATACTAGATGGTGGTTTTTTTGAACTAATGTAATTTAATGGGGGTTTTTTTTTGATTTTTTTTCACTATGTCTGGTCTAATCCTTCCTAAATTGGGTGGATATTGTTAAAGGTTACTATTTTGGGACCATTTATGAGTTATGTGTTTTATATTTAGGGGTTTTTCAAGGATTACATATTAATTTTTTAATATAATTTTGTTTATATTTGTTAAATTATTATGAAATTGATTTATAGATTATGTTCAAACCATAATTGTTAAGTTACATATTTTTATATTGGATTTTTTTTGTTTTAAGTAGTTTTTCCAAAGGGAGGTGGCTTTAGTGAAATTAAATTGTTTGATAAAATGTATTGATGTGGTTATATTTTTTTAAATAGATTTATAAAGAGGTTTTAGTGAAAAAATTACCTTAAGGGAAGTTGTTTTATTTAAATGGGAATGACTTCATATTAAATTAACTTTAAAAATGGATCATTTATGTCACTTGTGATGTTGATGTTTCTTGAATTATGTAGAACATGGGATACCTAGGGTGTGAGGGTGTGTTTTACAGGTGAAAAAGAGATACTTTTATAAGAAGATCAAGAGATCTTCTAGGATCCCAATGAAAGATGATGAATGATCCCATAAGGGGCACAACATCGCTCTGCTAGGGTTCCTCTCGCGCCCCCTTCCCCTTCCCGGATCTTCTCCTCTTATTCTCCCATATTCGGCGGTTCGAGGTGGTGGTTCTCTACCATTGTGGCACTGCTGGCTCATCCTACGTGCACTAATGTCTATCTTCTTGATGCAGGGTTGATTCTGGGCCTGAGTTCCTGGCTCGGCGGCTCGAGATCATCACTTCTTCCTTAGATCTAGGTGCTTAGAGGTTGAGTGTTGTTTTTCTGGAGGTTGCGGTTGGTGGCGTCATGATCTTGATTTGGTTTGAGATAATAATCCCTTGTTCCAAGGTCCTCTACAGAGGATTCGCATAATATTTAGAAGGTGGGGCTTTGTAAGTGGTGGTGCTTCTGTGCGGTATGGTTTGTTTTTTATGATACCCATTTTGATTTTGGGGATTTTTCCAAGACCTGTTTAGGTATGGTTTTTATTCTCCCTTCTATCTCATGTATTGGCGAGGTGATATATGAATGTGTAGTTATTTTGGTTTCTCTGTTATTTTTAATTTTTTTGGTGAGGTGATGAATCTGCTGGCGGTGATTCCATATATGGTTTGGATGGAGCTCCGCTTATTTTTCGGGGGAGTTTTGGTGTTTCTTACGTTGTGGATGAAGTTTTCTTGTTTGTTCAAGGCAGTGTAGCTCATTCAACTTGTTTGTTTCTCTGGTGGACGATTTGACAGTATTGACCATGCTTCGGCGACGACGGTGGAGGATTACTGCCGCCGTTCTGCTGTGAATGGAGGAGTGTGGTGAATGACCACAAACTGATGGTTGGTGTGCCGACCGATGCATAGATAGAGGTGTGGTACGATGGAAGGTGCGCGGCTTGAGGGCTGGTGCGCGGCAGCCGATTAGTGTCTCATTGATTTTTGGTTTGGGTGTTTTGAATTTTAAGTTTGAATTGAAGGACTGAAGTGTGATGTGGAAGTGATGAAGTTTTGTATTGGGTACCGGAAACCCTTAAACGAGCCTTTAGAAAATGAAAAAAAAATGATTAGCAGTCAGTAGTCAAGAGATCTTCCATATGGTTTTCCAAATTACCAAAGATCCTTTAGGAGGAAGAACGATAGAGCTTTCACTTTATTGACGAAGAGAATGATAAATCACCTTAGATTTTTCCCTATGGAAGACAATGAGGGTTTCTATTTTTTTAATTAGAAATCATATTGTGTTTTTTAATTACTTACATTAGACCATAATGGTTAGATCCCATAGTTCACATTACTTATGCCTATTTATTTTTAGGAGTTTATATATTGGTATTGTTATTTGTTTGATATGGGATATCATGTGTTATCCATATTTCATGTTATTTAATTATATGATGATATTTATTCTTTTAAAATTGTTATACCTTGTTTTTTAGGTTACGATTCTTTATTAAAAGTTGATTTTAGTCTATTACTTGAGCCATATTGAGAAATATTTTGGGAAACATTATGATTAAAAAGAAAAACCAAAAGGATTTTAAAGTACTTGATTTAAAGTGAAATGTTTTCAATATAGAATAGATTATAGAAAATTAGTTTTCAAACTAATTTATTTGTTTTCATGTTTTAAAATACATAAACAGATTTATGGTGGTATCCCACTAGGATTTATGTCTCGGGACATACATATTCCTTTGAGACTATATAAAATTTATTTTGGAGGTCACTAGTAAAGGAAAGGGATCTGTTTATATAGATATATCTTCATAATTACCTTTATATGAGGTTTTGGTAGAAGAGACAAGGTATCATAGTGTTCTATCATGAGGAACCATTTTTGGAGCTTTTTTATCTTTGGGATGTATGTATGGGTCATTTTGGTCTTTTTTCCTAGTTTTTTATTTTTGATATTTTAATTGAGATACCATGTATATTTATCTATATGGAATGTTATGGCTATGATATGATATTGTTTATGGTGTCTAAATTTAGTCATTTTTGTGTTACTATGGTTGGATGTTTATTTATTCTATTGAATATGATTATTCTGGGGTGGTCGTCTAACCTCGTAGACGGGTAATTCCAATTTACCATGATTAAAACCATTAAAAAGATGTTATATATTATTCTTAAGTGCCTATTTCTAGCCCATAGAAATCAGCATTTTTCTTCGAGCCTTATGTCGTGCCAACATGGGTGATGGGTTAGGTAGACCCTGGTTGGATCACTATAGATTGAAGATATCTAATATGGAACCACCCTCGATGATTTTTTATACTATTAAATGGTAATTCGATATTTGAAAAAAGGATTCATGGATATGGGAAAAGGTTAATGGTTCCCTATTCCATGCTTTGGTTTTGAAAATGTTTGATGAAATTAAATTTGAGTGATTTTTTTGGAAACAACAATGTGGCCATAGAAACTACCCCATTGTTTGATCTTGTTTTTCAGTATATGGTTTAGTTTTTATCATTAATACCACCATATAAAGAAACTATTACATGAATTTTGAAACCAAGACATAGTTTTATCAAATTTGAAAAATATTAAAGGCATTATATATATTTTAAATATGTAAAGATTTATATATCACTAGAGATATAACTCAAGCATCCCACTCAAAATTTAAGGAAACATTTAATGGGATATAACCACTAGTAAATCAGGAGAAGGTAAGGGAAGATATAAGATATATAGATATGGATAAATCTCTATAAAGGAGTATATTTTTCCTTAATAAATTAATTAAGGTGTTGGGGGACTTAGTTAAAAATAACATAAAGTTAAAGCGTACTGGTTTTCATTAGATAGGAGTATATCATGGAATTAATTCTCACTTATATCTCTAATATTGATCCATTCATGATTTTTTTTGGAAAACATGAAGGATTAAACATATTTTAGTTTACAATTTTTAATAAATGGTTATAAAATTAATTGATCATAAGAAAAGAGGAGTTTATTATATATCAAACATTCTCATAGAAAATATTTTCTTTTAAATAAATTAGCCAAGTATCTATGGGTTTGACTTCGAACTGACCATATACTACACATTAGTAGTTTTTGGTTATAAAGATAATTTATAATTTTTTAACTAGATTTACAATTATAATTAATGGTTCCTTACGAATATTCAAAATTTCAATCAAAACACATCAATTTCACCCCCATTTAACCATAACATGGCATATATTTTTATTAGGAAACTTTTTTGGGATTTTAAAGATCTTATTCTCTCTAAAATCCATTTGAATCAAAGGTGAACTGTTAATATCCCATTCATTTATTCATATTCTTTTTTCTTCTCTTATCATTCTTACAGTTCAATTTAGGGATTTAGTTCAAGGGTTTTATTCTGGTATAGATAGACCCTTAAAATAGATAAGGAGTTTCATAATTATTATTTTTAGAATTTATATATGCATGGAAAATCATAAGGTCAAATGGGGTACTGATATTTTTTAAATACTAGGTGATTATTCCATTAATTTTGGCTTCTTTAGAGTTTTTTTAGAAAGCCTTTCTTATGGAATTAAGAATTTTTCCTAGTATGGTTTAATATGTGGGTTATGATTCTTAGGATGTGTGAGGGTGAATTTATTGATGTTTTATGAGGTCAATGGATCCAAATGTGACAAATTTTTTTAAACATTGTTTTCTTCGTTAAATGGTTTTAGTAATTCCCATTTTGATATTTTTAATGGTTTAAAAAAAGTTTTTTAATAAAATTAATGAATTTTAAAAAATTTAATATTTCAAAAAATGTTATCATTTTTATAATAGGGTTTATGGGTTTAGAGTTGTTTTCAGTGAAATTTGGATGATTTGTGATTTTTTTCGAAGTTTTGATTTTTATGTGAAAAATAATGTGATTTTGTTGTTGTGGGATTTATTGTGAGGTCATATATAACCAATAAATGTTATTTAATATTCACTAATAGTTGTTTTCATTTAACTAATGTTCCTATACAAGAGAAATTAGATTTTATATTTATAGTGTTGTCTCCTAATCGTTGGGATGGGTGTGGATGTCACTTAGTTTTACCCTTAAGTAAATACTTGGTTGAAGATAATTTGATATTCAACTAATGAGTAGGGATCCTAGGTGTTCTATCCCTTTGCAGTATATTTTGGGTTAAATTAGTGTTACCTTGGTCATTTTTCATTTGGTTATAATTGGTGATTTTTTTAAATGGTTCGAATGGGTAAATTATTTAGTTTTTCAATATATAATATAGGTGAATTGTTTTGGATGTGGTGATCATGGCTGAATTTTTTTCAAATAAAGGGTAAGTGTTCATGATGTAAGTTAAACTATTTAAGATTAATGGTGTTGTTAAATATTTTTGTCTTAGTTCTTCAATTTTATCTTATATACACAATCATTCATAAGTTATATTAGAATGGAAACAATTTGGAATCATTAGAGAAATACTATTAGTTTTTACAATAACCCACTATATATACACCTCAAAGCACTTGAATATGTTTTTGGTTTTTAGTTGAAAGTACATGAGTGTTTGGTAGGATGGTTTAGATGAGGATCCTTCCATGTCTATTGAATTATAGTAGAGGAGTTATCACTAGTTCTATTTTTAAAATTTTTATGATGTTATAATTTTATTGTCGATCATATTCGGATTTTTATTTTTACATATTCATGGATTTATAGTCATGGGTAATTAGTGTAATGTATTTATAGTTGTTTGATTTTCATAGGTATAAGGGTAAATAATGCATGAATTTTTTTTCCTAAAAATTGATGATATTTATTTCCCTTTAACATTTGAGGGACACATCAAGGGGCTACAAAAATTCTTGCTCAAAGTCAATTAATTTTTGAATATTTTAAAAAGAATCATGTGAAAATTTGATGAACTATGTCCATGAAGGTATTTAATGAAACAATTTTATATATATCGTGGGTCTAATAAAACCTTATAGACTCAAGCAATGTAGAGAGATCATAGTGAAACTCTTTGAATATTGTGAGAAGTTTTTTTATGAATTCATGTATAAAGAAGGCATTTCAAATTCTACTGATACTCTATAAATTAAGGTGGGTGGGGAACCACCCATTTAAGTCACCTTGATTATAGCGGGGATTGATTGATTAGGGAGAATAACCAATAAAAATAAGTTATCATTAGTACCAAATCATGTTAAAATATCACATGATCTTTATTCTCATTAATAATGTGAATGTGGTAGACGATTTATTGGTAAAACACTAAAATAAATCAATTTGAACTGGCCTAAAATTTATTGTAATTACCATAGGGTGTAAAATATTCCACATGAGTTTGGTAATTAGTAAAAAATGATAGCACCAGATTCTCCTTCCCTATGAAGTGTATAAAACTGTCCGATTAATAATTTTAATTGATATGAAATAAAATATTATTCTCTAATTGGATCTATTTTTGAAAAACCATTGAATTTAATTTAGTACTTTGATGTACATATTTAAAAATTTGTTTTAAATTGAGTCTCAGAAGGAAAATATATATAACTCTCATATTTTTGAAAAATCGGAATCCCTCCAAAGACTACTAAAAATATGAAAAATAACAATCCTAAGAAGTAGAGAAATGTCTTGAGGAAGAAAAAGGATCAACTATTATCTGAAGGCACTCTGAATGGAAACTATTCATATATTAAATATATTAATAGAGATAATTTTTATGATTATAGTTCAAGTTGTGGAGAGTGTGAAGGTATTAGAATAGTGAATGACTTTTACTCATGTAAAATATAATCTGAAGAATTTTCCTGATGATTTTGTTCCATATATAATAGGCTTTATTAAAGAACTAGTTTTGGAAAAATAAAATCTAGAAAAAGAAGTTTATTTCATGGGGAATTAAATGGTTAAAGAGTTTGGAAGATGCAACACCCCCTCTAAACTGGTTAAATTCTAGAGTGAAATAGCCACACTTTTTAATAACTCCCTATCCTTGATTGATCAAAATTTTAAAAGTGTAGTTTTTTATAAGAAATTTTTTATTTGTTTTATGATATAAGCACAAAAATACACTAAAATGAGCATTTAGTTATGGTTTAAAAAACTGCTGTTAATGGTTTTTAAATAATTTCACAGTGGTTTTTTATAAAACTCCACTAAACAGTTAATTTTTTTACAAACACGACACTTTCCCTCTCCCTTGATGCCCCCAACCCCTCCAACACCTGTGAACCCCCCACCCCACTGACCCCCACCCTGCCAAATCCCTGAATACCTTTCCTCATTGCCACCTGTCACCTCACCTCACCACCACTCACCACACCTCACCTCACCTTGCTATTCCTCATTGGCCCCCATCATGCCTTGCCTCATCGTCCCTCGCTGCACCTCACCTCACAGCCCTTCACCTCATTGCTCATCATCGCCCATCATTAGTATGTTTCTATTCAAAACATTATTCTTGGTTTTATGGCCTAATATGAAAGAAAAATGTTACATTTACATGATTCTGTGTTTATATGGCCTGATATGATTTTGTGTTTTATGATACTATGTTTACCTCTATTTAAAATAAAAAATTCCATGTTAATCATTTAGCATTATGTAATGATTTTGAAACGAGGTTACACTTGTCCAGAATATAAGGTACTTTATCCTTATAGCATGGTTATATAAGGAGGGTACCCTAGTATTATATTATATTTACATTACTCTTTTTTCTTAAATATGAATGTATGTTTCTTTAATTTACTAGTATTTTTATTTTCCCTCCTTGATGGACATTGAGAAAATGATACCTTATAAAATTCTATTTTTTCCATATGATTTACCTAGGAGTGACCTGATGCATATAATTATGAGTTACATGGTTCCCAGTAAGAATGTTGATGCATTATAGTTTTTTTAAACATATTTTTTGCATCTCCATGTATGAAATTGATTGTGTTTTTCTATCATTACATATTAGGAAGGGTATGAAACACTACACGACGCTTATATAAGCATATATTATTGTACCACTAAATATGTCCAGGAGAGATAAATGGAAATAATTTAAGTATTTTATACCCACACCTAACATCTGAAATTTAAATGATTGCATATACTTTATATATCATGATTCATATAAAGGAATCATCTTAATGATTAACAGTGGATGTCGAATAAAGTTTATAAAAAGAGTGTGAAGAGAATAATTAGAGTTCACACTAAGTACTATTTTGATGGCTCTAGTATATGTTTATTTACTATTTTTTAACCTATTTATATATATTATTTACCTAATGTGAGATATTTAACAATTCATACATATGAATCTTTTAATATATTACTTTTATATCATTTTCAGATGTGTGTACATATGATCATAGTTTCTTTTCCATTTACTCTATACATGGGGAATGGTTTTTATTATTTTTATTTACTCATTTGTGATTCCCTAATTCTCTATGTATTATAAAAATTATTAAATAAAATATCCAAGAGTTTATAAGGGTCCCTAGTGGGTCCCTATTGGATTTGTACCTCTTTCTTCCATTACTTTATTCTTTCATAAGTAATGGGAGTGACCTAATAGGGTATTCTGACTCTGGTTTAGGTTTCCATTATGGTTTTTCAACCTCACATACATTTTTTCTTATTCCTTTTGTATTTTATGTTCATACTAGTCAAACTAAGAAGTTTAAAATAGTTCAGGGTCACACTACTTGGACCGCAAGGTTTCATATAGTCTAAGGTCATAATGGTTGATATATGAATCATATTGTAATTTTATAGACCATAGACTATGGTGCTGCAAATTGTTTATGGTTATAATTCTTATACCTAAGTTGATCCCCACAAGAGTGGTTTTTATGACACTAGAGGGTTTAAAACCAACTTAAATTGTCTTCCTTTGAGGACCTACACCAATCAAAAGAATATAGGGTTGTGGTATAAATAAATTTAAATTAGGACTTTATAAATATACGAATTAATGTGCTAATGATGGGGGAATAAAATGTTGAAAACATTTATTTATAAAAAATCTTACTATACTACTCGGGAAAGATGACCCGTATGACTTATAAAAATTTTCTCATAAGAAACATCACTATATTGCTTGGGCATCGACATGTATAGATTTCTGAAACCACTGAAACTTGGTTCATCTTTTTAAAACACAAAACTGTCATTATTATATAGAGATACATGAATTTATATTTCCACTAAATATCATAGGACTATCCTATATAGTCTTACGCCCTTCTTGAAATGTGTAAAATATAGTTTCAATACATCCCCTTATATATGGAATTAATTTATTTATTTCACTTATTACTCCAACCACATAAAAATATAGAGTATGAAATCGTATAATAATTATTTTCTCCTCATGGAATGAAATTATATTTCTATGTTACCTATAACACCGCCTCTCACTACGTATAAACTATATAACCTAGCTTACTATTAGGCATTCAAAGTACATCACACCTTGGGTATAGTCCTTTTGGATTTGAACATATTTATATGATACTCCATCTATCAACCATTTCATCATTTACCATGGGTGTTGTGTCTTTTTTTAGTCTTTTTCAACTATATATTAACATGTTAAACACAACCTTATTTGATGCTTCATTTTAGACATAGAGAACATTTTATGTCATTTGTGGATATTTTATAAATACAAAAAATATTTGGTGGAATCCTCAATAGATGTCTATTCAACCGATTTTAGTATGAAAGATATAGAAAAACATATTTAAAATGCTTCATTACTTATCACTGTTCTGTATATTTTCTTTGTTAGTATTGTGAATTTTTTTGTCATTTATATTTTTTTTCTTCATAAATTTTCAGAAATATCTGTTTTGAATTTATTTTTAATTGATTTAATGATAGTAATTCCAAGGAGGATGTGTTACACTATTCCATTGACCACACTAATAGATGGAAATCCATCTGTCTCCCACCCAAAAGCATTTGAGAAACCATATTCTTCCCCCCGCATTATCTCCCATGACCTCTATGAGCATCCCATCAGCAGCTCAGTTGATGCCTTCCCATTCAGCAACCTCAATAATGAGGGAGTAGGGCTCCAATTTTAGTTCTTCATAGGGATATTGGAGGGTGAATTTTATAGGTACAAATCTTAAAATGAATAAATTTATTTCACTTTTTTTATACTAACTATTTGGTCATAAAAGATTTAGAAAATGAAATTGTGGAGAAAAATATGTAAATTTCATATATAAGAAATCTGACTGGACTAAATATATTTGTCCCATTGGATTCCTATGGAGTACCTATAGATCACACCGTAGGATTACTTGGCTAGATTCTAGGCCAGCTGGCTGCAAATATGGTTTCCCTTCTAATTATATATGATGATTGGAGGCATATGCCTTTATCTTGGAAAAATGAATTTTTTGATTCACAAATAAAGTTAATATTAATACATTTTTATGTAATTGAATTTCATTATGTTATTAAATTATAATATTTTCAAAATGAATTTCTATATATAGATGTTTTTCAACTTTATGGTTGCTGATTTGCTAGCACGAAAGTTGACATTGAAAAATTTGGGCATGAAATGGAAAGAAATTAAATAGAGATTATGGAGGGATGTCAATGATACTTCGTTGAGCACCCAAAAAATGTATGATAAGGTACCCAATTGGGTACCTAGAGAGAAATGGAATGATTTTATTAACAGACATCTTGAGGAGAAGAAAATGGTATTTAAATATATATATTATTATATTAATCTCATTTTATATTTAAACATGTATATGAAATGGAGATGATATTGTATAAATTAATATTAAATTACATTTTATTTATTTTAGGATCTTTCAAAGAAGAATTCCTCGAGTCAGGATAAAAAAACCATCCATCACACAACATGTTTAAAGAGTTTTTCTAGAAGCTGATCGACTCTGGTAATCTTTTCATTTGATTAAATATTTATAAGAAAATATTATCTATTTAATATATTAAATATTCAATTTATCTTTTTTTGATGTATTCATAGAGTTTAGGGTACCAAGAATTATAAACAGATGTGTCATTGGATATTCATAAAAATTTGATTGGAGTTATGTTAATAAGTCTTCCAAAGAAGTTGGGGTATGAATTCATTTTTCATTATAATAACTTATTATCAGTTGTCACTATGTTAATTTATATTTCTTTTAATATGAATGAAATTTTATTTATAAGTAAAAATTAAAGAACTATGAGATGCCAATCCTGCGTAGTCCCACCCAGTCTCCCAGGATGACCCAATTGGTAAAGTGCTTGGGAATGAGCATACCAGTCGAGTAGGTGGGATAAGTTTGGGACCCTTACCATATGAGATATTTTGCAGGCCATCAAGGATTGAAGCCGAATATACTCTTGGTTGTAGTCAATCCCTACCCCGATATACTGAGAGAGATTTTGTTTCTATGAAAAACACAATTCCACAATAGGGAGCATAGATATCATCTTTGAAGAAAGAAATGGTTGATTTATATCAGAGGACAACCTTATCTATCCCTAGTGATATTGCATCGATAATGGGTGGTGAGAAGGTAAATCACACAACTTAAAAATAATTTAGTTTCCAAAAATTTATTGGTTTTATGTTTAAATATAAATATACAACATTATTTAATTTTCAATATAATTCTCTTACAGGTTTCGATAGTAGGAATGAGAGATATAGGTGGAGAGGGTGATGAGAAATGTTCATTATCGGATAGTGATTAGTGGTATTATTGATATATTAGAAAAATATGGAAACAAATGATTTGGTCATGTATCATGTGTGGCACTGAGTAGTCGCCTAACATTTTCATAAACTATCGTTTTCATGATTTCCTATGTTTGATAAAGGCACTGTAATTTTATGTGTCTTGATAATTTCGTAAGGAAGTGAGTCTAGAATTGGTGGAGTATGATGTTAGTGGAGTATGAAGTAATCTATGTTCCTTATGGAAGATGGAAATATTTAATATTTTCATTTTAGTTATGTTAGGATGTGTATATTTGTGTTTTGTACTAACTATTATGTTGTTTATTTGATTCATTTTATTCATGTTGGAGATAAAAGTCCCAAAGCAGTGTAACTCAAGGATGGGGCCCACAAATGTTGGGTCGACCATTGACCACATTCGAAACATGGGAATGATCACTTCTCATAAGATATCCTTTGAGGTGTGTGCCCTAGATGTTAGGTGAGCCTATTTTGTCCATGCACCACCACGATAGGGGATAATAATACTTTGAGGATGATGGGGATCCAAATTGAGGTAGACCTAAAGTGTGCATGTGAACATTAGGTGTTTTTTGGGCATATTTCGATGCTTTGGGAGCTACGCCACTATGTTTTGGAGTACACTAAGAGAGCCTATATATTGAAGATATTAAACCCCATTATCAAGGAGAAGGCCTCGAGGTTGGTCATTGTTTGGGATGGAACTAAGATGTGAGGTTTTGGCTCTCTTTTTATCCAATGAAACTTAGAATCAATCCATTTATAGTTTTGAAAATCAGTGTGGAAGATAACCATAATTAGATTATAAAGTCCTATCAGGAAAGGGATAGAATATCATTCACATTACATACTGGTCCAATATAGTCAATTTTAGGATAATTAGTTTAAATTTTTATAGATCATAAGTTAATTATATGTAGTTTAAATACTTCTAGATCAAACGTTGGTTCTATACAGTTTAAAGTATTAAATTTAGATCTATGAAACATTATTAGATGGTTGAGATGCTATGGTTTAGATTATTCTGTTATATTTTCTCTATACATGGTTTTTTATGAAAAATTATTATATTGATGATTACTGGACATTTTCATATGGTTAATATTATTCTGTTATATGTTGTATTCACATTTTTTTAGGGTACTGGTATTGGGGCTTCAAAATCTACAACATTTCTTTATTTGTAAATCTACATTCAGTAGAGGTTTAAACCACTACTAAGAAAATGAACCATATTAAGCGATGGTTTAGCCACCTATATAGGTTCATATTTTCTTATTAGTGACAGTTAAAATTTCCTCTAAATAAATGCACATTATTATTTAGTAGAGGTTTTGTGGTTTTAGCGGTGGGTTTCATGTAAGAAATTGAAACTTTTTAGTTGTGGTTTTAACCAAAACTAAATAAATTAATTTTTTACATGAACCCACCGCTAAAACCACCAAAACTGCCCCTAAATATGTTCACTACAACACTTTACAAAATCAAATTCTAAATTAAAGAAACCACTTTATATTGGACACTGACAAAAAATTTAGTGGCGGTTTTATGAAACTGTCACAAAATCATGTGGCAGTAGTTTAAACTGACGCTATCTAATGATTTCCTTGTAGTACACTATACAATATAAAATCTATAAAAAGTGACTTTTATAGCCAATGATAAAAAAATAAATTTGAAAAATAAAATATTAAAAGAGATTGATAGTTCTGTATATGATTCTTATAAGATGAATTAACAAAAAATTGATAAGATGAAAAGTGGATGGAAGGTCAGGTTTACATTAGTGGAATACAGAAATATCACTCTGATATTGATGTATCTTCAATAGGATATTAAACTGAAATATCTAAAACCAGTTTATAGTGGACCTTCTCAAATATATGAAGAGGATAGTGCTTCCACATATGTTTTAGAGAATATTCTTCCCTCAAAATTTATTGTTCCTGGTGTAAAAGAGATCATGAAATGTGTTGAGAAAGATTCTACCTCAAGAACTTGGATGAGGATTACCCACAATCCTCAATGATATGTATGTATTAAATTAATTTTATAGAATCAAGTTGGATAAAATAAATATTATTTACATATATGGGTGTAGAAATTTTTTTGAGTTCACTCCACAAACTGATTCCAAAATATAGGTGAACCAAAATAAAAGAAACATGTATAGAAATTTGAATATATTTACATAAAAAAGAAGAGAATGGGGTTTGTTGGATACTATTTGTGTTTCTAGAAATTTAGGAATATAATCATAGATGTTTTATGACCTGTCAACAAATTTAAGTTAGATAAGTCAAATAGGTATTGGGATCAAAGATAAAAGAGAGTAAAATCATGTTATACAAAAGAGGTATATTTCACATAAATGGGATAATCTGTAAGTAAATAACATGTTTCATAAGATTTAAAAATTCAATAATTCTTGTAATATATATTACCTCACATATGATGAATGATGGTATGTATGGACTAGAAAAACCCTTATTCAAATATGAATTACATGTCACAATATGAGATGGAAATAAAAAACATAAATGAAGGAGATCCTTCCTTGAAGAGTAATTAAAAGAAGAAAGATACTAAGAGTGATACTCCCAATAATTCAACAGTGAATAATAAAAAGGATATCACACCAGCTCTATGAGGATACTTATATTGTAGTAAAATATCCATTTCCTTACGATTTTGTAAAAAATATATATGGAACTTAATCTAAAAGAGTAGAACTACAAATCAATAATAATTTAATCAATGGGATGCATAAGAAGATTGGTATGGTGAAAAAAATACCTTATATAAACCCTGAGAGGTTTCCTAAGATGTGTGGATCAAAGATGAATAGAATAGTGACTGGAATTTTTTTTAAGGTTGGACATATTCATAATAATTGAATCTCTTGGGTGTTTCGTAAAAATAGATGAAGAAAATAAAGGGAAATCACCAGATGCTTTTAGTTCAAATTAAATTTCTACAAAGACGAATTCCACAGAGAAAAAGGTGGATGATCAAGAGCCTAATAATATATTAATCATATGTTCTGATCAATTAAAAAATTAAAGTAGTTTAGAATAACCTAAAAAATATAAAGGTTCTGTAATTTCTAAAGAAAATAATATCATTCAAGAAAGGGAATAAGTTTAAAAGGAAGTGAAGTTTGTGCTATAAAAAATAAATAAATCTAGAAACCTTAAGAGGATACAAATATTAAGAATAAGAAAAACACTAGATATTTAAAGAATAAATAGTATAGGTAAAGAATGAAATCGTGTCCTTATCATTGTAACTGAGGAGTTGTTGAATTAATCCTCATTTCCAAGTCAAAAGTGTTTGGGAAACAATACTAGGAATTTAATGTGAATCTGGACAAATTATAACTAGTATATAGAAAATTTTAATTGATATTCACTTCCAATTAGTATTAGTTTAAATTAGTATCATAATTTCATATATCATAATTACAGAAAGAAACTTCCATGGTGATAAAGTATGGAATTCATATCTTAAAGGGAAACTATAAGAGAAGTAAAGGGTTCTATAAATTTATAATTTACCTTAAATATATAATCTATATAGTCCTAGAAAAATATGATTCTTGAGGTATAATATTCACTCCCATTTCATTTTTATAGTGAATACATGTTGTTTTTATCAAGGTTTAGTGATTATCTAACAAAACCGGGAAGTAAAAAAACTTCCACTTGAACTTATTGATGCATCAGAAAACCTATTTTTAAATCCCCCATGATTTAAATTATGAGTTAGTATAACGTTGAGTTATTTTTATGGATAGACTTGATGTTATGTTATAATCACTCTTTTTTCTACATTAATTTATCCCACATAGACATAGAGATCCCTTAACCATTAATCACATCTATGAATTATACAGTTCCTTACTTTTCTATGTATAATAGTAGATCATGGGGTGAAGATGATGATATTCCAAGTGGATGAGAGGAAACTTATATTGGGGGAAATGATCTCAAAACATTTAATTTATATTGGATGAAATGAGAATTGAAAACCAATCCAAATGGGTATAAAGATTCACAATACTATTTTCATGAAGCTTATATTATATTGGTTTTCAACTATTAACATACAAAGAGAAAGTAATTGTATGATCAGAAGTATGGGTTTTGGAGTAGACTATGAATGCAATATATTAATAATAGGATTCTCAAGTATTGTGGGTAAATAATAATGGATTTGGATTCCATTTGAAACACAATGACTCTTTCACATGATATAAAAATGTAATAAGTGAAGCAAGGATTCTTTTGAGTAGCCCAATAGATCATAAGATTGTATATATTGTACTTCATGGATGAACTTGACAAGTATTGAAAGAGTATTTCCGATACCATCAAAAATATTTTGGTGTAAATAATTTTTTATCTATATTAAACAACATGAATAAATATTATAACCAACATTAAATGGAATGTTTATTGGAAATTTTAAAGTCTCGATAGATGGGAGATATTGATTATAGTTTGATACTATATATTTTTTCTAAAATAATTATAGAGAAACACTTGGATGAAGTTTCATTGAAACCAAATTGAATATGGAGTGTTACACCCCGACCTCTAATACTTATTTATTTTATCCTTTTCTTGGTCCTGAATCTTTTGGTCGAGGTTATGTATTTATTCAAGGTTAAAAAAATTTGGTTTCTAGATGTTTTTGTGGTTTTGGGATTCATCACGGTCACCGAACAGGTAGTATAAACCACACGAGTCAGCCCGAGAAATTTTGTAGCCAATCTAGGAAGTGGACAGAAGCTATTACATGGTTTTCACATGGTCTCACAAACCGTGCATCTTGGTCATCCAGTAGGTATGGGTTTTATGAAGAAGCTACCACACTTTTTCACAAACCGTGTGGTTTAGTTGTGAGGTCGCTCCCATCTTGGGTAGCATCTTACGCATAGTTTGCACATGGTTTGATAAACTATATGTCCTAACCGTGAGATCCACCCATAAATTTTAAAAGTTGAAATTCCTCTTCTACCATCCAAAATTTTTATCTATACTTCATCCCCTCATTCTTTGTCGAATTTAGCTCACCAAGGGGTCCCAAAACCCCTCTTCCCTTGGCCTTACCTCCTTCATGGTTTCTTCCTCCCTGATCTAAGGTATGTATTTTGGGTTTTTAGTCATTTTCCTTCCCCTTTCCCTATTACCCTTTCTATTTCTTGGTTTCCCTTGGGTTGGATCTCATTTCGACAGACCCTAATGGTTAGGTTTTGTATGTGGGTTGTTCTTTCTTCTGATCTAGGGTGTGTGGATCATCAATGTGGCCCTAATCTCTCTTTTCTGTCAATTTTGTTGCGTTCAGACACCATTGAGGTAGGTGTCTCCATGATTTTCCTTTATAATTCATTTCTTTGATTCTTGGGTTTCTTTAATTAATTTTTTAACTTGATTTACACCTTTAAAATTCACTTGGTGAATTTATTAGGGTGATTTCTTGATGGTAAAAATTGTTAAAAATGGGTTTTGAAGTTATTCTTCATATATATCTAAGTGTGAGTGTACCATATGTGTTTGATAATTTGTTTATTGTTATTAGGGAGTAAAACTGAGTGGTTTTGTTATTTTTTCCACTAGAAAAATTTTATTAAACCAGTTACATCTTGATTTGGGATTTATATGTGTAGCATGGTGACTTTTATAGGATGGGTTGAATGTTTCCTGGAAGGTTTTCTTGGTTTTTAAAATTTTTGTTTTCATATTTGTAAGTCATATGGGGTGTTGTGTTTGGTATGAAAGCAAGTGGAAGTTATATAATATCCTTGGGGTTTTTTCATTGATATTTTAGTGGACCATTTGATGTTGACACATCCATGGGTGCACTAGGTGCATGCATGGATGTGAATTAAAAGGAAGATGGAACTTTCAAACACTTTCCCCTTAAAAGTTCCATATCATTCCTTCTTCCCCCTTTTTCTTAAAATGGTCCCATATTTTCCAAATAATAAAGTGTGACTTCAAGAAATTATAAAATGTAATTCAAATGTGCTTCTTCAAGGTTTGGAATTTTTGGAAATGAATTATATTTTGGTAAATGTTTGGAACATAAGGGCCTGTTTTTAATTGATATATAAAATTGGTGTTTTTTATTGATTTTGGGAAATATTCTGAAATTATAATTTTATTTTTCATTAGAAATGGTTTTTTAAATGTGTTGGGTAAAATGAATTTGGGTGTGTAAATCCAAAGGCCAGTTTGGAAAACTATGCTGTTTCAAAGAAAGGGTGGAATATTATATGATGTGACGAACCGATTAGATCCTTTATGATGATATATATATACACATATATGTATGTATGTATGTATTTATGTATGTATTGTGGGCATCTCTATAGGAGGGATTTCACTTTATGGGTTATCATATAGTAGTCTCTGTGTTTGGGGTTGGGACATGTTGTGGTGGTTGTAAGATGAGTCACTTTTGTGAGGTTGTCCTACTTACATAGTATTATCATTATTATCACCATGGGTTCCTTTGAATATTTTATAGGATTTAGTGATAGTATATTTCCATCCCTAATTAGACAGGTTGGTACCCCATGGATCACTGAGAGTCCAGGTGGGATTTTCCATGGGATTGGTCAGTTGAGGGTTTCCAATTGGTTATAGACTAATGAGTTTCACTAGGTATGTTTAAGAAATCCCATATTCACTCTCTATACTTTCTTGTTTTTATTTTACTACATTCTATTTTCTGATTACACTGATAGTTTATTAATTTCAATCATATCCCTATAACCCCATTGGTTGAATTTTGGCATTAAAAATGGTAAACCCATCCTTTGAAAAATAGAATTACGGTGACTTCTGTTTTAAAAAGAATTGTGGGGTTGTTTACTAAAATGTGAAAAACCTATTTTATAACTGTAAATTCAATCTAGTGTTGATGGATTATTTTTGGGAAAGGAAACATGTGGATTCTATGGCAGTTTCCTACTGAGATGTGAAGCTCGCACCCTATTTGTACCATTCGGTGTTAGTATACGCAAACTATTTTGCAGGTTCATCTTTTTTTAGGTTCATGGTTTGTGTGATCATTGATGGAGAAGGTTGGTTGATGGTGAGAGGTGACTAAGAGGTCACATGGAGTTTTCGTTTGTAGCAGTTTGGTTTTGTCTGGTTTGATTTTCAGCTTTATTTTTTTGAATTTTGTATCTGGATTTGTTTGTGTATTTATTTCAGATTCTTTTTTTAGTTTTTCTACTTTTTTAGCTTTATTAGTTTATTTTTTTGGTCCAGGTTATTGGGCTGAAATAATTTGTACTCGATTTATAATGGATTCCAGACACTAGTTTCTAGCCCATGGTGATGAGGAATGCCCTTCGAGCCATGCGGTGGACCAGGTTGGGAGTCGGGTCAGATGACAACCCAGACTAGTTTGTGACCAAATGATATTAGGGTAGGTTCTTATTATTTGGGTTGTTTTGTAGTTGAATATTAGGACTATTGGGACTAGGGAGTTAGGTGTGGGTAGAGAATCACAAACTCTTACTCACTCTGATCCTCGAGTTACCAGGGTTAGTCTGGGGTTTGAGTTTTATATTTTGTTTTGGGATGAGGTATGGAAATGGATGCGAGATTGTGTTGTGTCATGATCTCACATGGAGTAGTAACCCATGTGGAATCTGAGTACAAGGTTCAATAACCTCTTAGTTGGTGATTCTTACTTGGGGCATTACCACTACCATGTCACTGGGTTAATCATGACTACTAGTTATTTGTTCTGGTGGTTTGGTGTGATTTTTGCTTCATATTGGTTTCAGTTAGTGCAAGTGTACTTTTGAAAATGAAAGTGGTTTGAAATGGATTTTTTTTTCTTTCAAATGGGTTTAAATTGGTAAAATTGGTTTTAATTGAAGTTGTGTAGGTTTAAAAAATTTTGTGGATGTTTGGGTTTGCAAAAGGGATGGTCTGGGTTCCCCCTTGGTATTTCTTATGAATGTTTTCACATGAGAGTGTATGTGTGTGGAAAGTGCATGTTGGCACAAATAGATGGAAATGGGTGATCAAATGTGTGATGGTCCATTGGATTCTATGGGTGGGTAATTGAAATTAGAGGCTTGTCCTTGTTTTTATAAAGTGAATTTTAAATAAGGTAATGGTTTAAAAAATTTGTTTTCATTAATGAAATGTGGGTTGGTTTTTGAAAAGTGGACTTAGAAGAAGGAGATTTGTAAATTTAAATGATAATAATGGATTTTTAAGGGAATGTTTTAGGTGTGTTTTTGATTTTTTGGCTTCTGAGATGGTTATTTTGGCTCAAGGTGTTTGTTTTGATTATTATTTGGTTGTATGTTGGCTTTGGTTCTATGTTCTCCATTTCATTCAAAAAATTCCACCCAAAAAGTTTCCCAAGTTTTCTAAGTATTCATTCCCCATTTTTGGTTCTTCTTAGTTTTTACCTATTCTTCATGAAGATCAAGGTCCGTTAAAAGAAGAAGGGTGGCTTGAAGAGGTTGATCATGTCTTTAGGGTGTTGGAAACTCCAAAGGCTGTCAGGGTTCATGCTGTTCTGGGGTTGTTTTAGGGTCTATCTTTGGATGAATGGGAATTGTTTTCACAAAAATCATTGTATGTTGGGATGATGTGGGACGTGTTCAAGTACATCTTCATATGATGGTTCATACCTGAGGTGTTGAAGATGATGAAAAGGGAAGATCTCATATGAATTCAAAAATTTCAGTGGATGGTGAAGGCCTAGTTTGACTGTTTCAGGGATCTGTTTTTCTTTTCTCCTCAGGTGGCATCGTGGGATCTGATGAAGGATTCTATTTTCCTTGGGGGTGTTCTTCAAAAAAATCAAGGAGTGGTTCCTCTATTCTAAGTAAAATAATTTTTAGAAGCTTTTGGATGAATACTTTCTAGCTGAGTTGTATTCTGGAGCATACGTGGTTGGAAATATGGTGCCTCTAGTGGTTTGTAAAGGTTCCTCATCTGGAAAAGAGTGCATGCTAGAGGAAATTTCTTCTAATGAGTCTCCTTCATTGTTTCTGGATTCTTCTTCATGATATTATTCAATTGTATGCCACCAATATGGTAGGTTAGGGAATTTAAAGTAGTATTGTCACATCCCTGTTAAAAATTTCCATTTTTGCAGCTATCTGGGCCATCAAGATATGTTTTGTAAGAATCGTTGATCGAATAAGTTGTTTTGATTAGAGAATTTCATTTCTAGACTGCGTGGTAGGAGATGCTTCAGTCACCAGGGCACCAATCACAGGCCTTGGGTTGAAGCTCACATGCATTCATATGTTTCTAAGGGTGTGTGAAACCTTGGACCGATTTTTTCCCACATTGGGATGGAGATATTCAAAGTTTCCTAGTTTTATTTCTTCTTTTGTAAGTGCATTTCCTGTTGTGGAAGTGTGATGAACTTTTTCTATTGTAATCTAAGTGGTCGTATTCATCTGGTGTGGATTTTATAATCTCTTGTTTTGTTAATGTTTGTTTTACCCTTGTGTGGATTGGGTTCGGTTTTAGTGGTGTTCATTTGGATATGTAATTACTTGTGGAAATTGGTTCATGTGGCTTGAGTTTGGGTTCATTGTTTTTCTTCTCATGATTTTTCCCTATTGTTGTGGTTCTGGTGGGTGTGTGGAAAGTTTCTAGTTCTACTAGTGTTTTCGATCTCCCTTGTGTAGAGGATTGTAGGTTTTTTAATGGGATCTCACATCCCAAGTTCCCGGTTGTGGTAAGGGTGTTTTTTGGTTTCTATGGTAAGGTTGAGTTGGCTCTAGGGTCTCGGTTTACTGTGTTGCTCCATAGTGCGGTTCATATTAAAGTTTGGTGGTGTTAGTTGGGTTTTAAATCTTCCTTGTTAGATGAATTCTTGTAGTGGGGAGAGAAATCCCCCCTCATGTTCCCCCCTCATTATCATATTGTGGTTTCTTCTTTATCAGTCAGGTGTGACTCATGGAGTAAAAGGTCACCCTGTGGTTCATGATTTCCATTGGTTTTAGTCAGGTGGGAACTCGAGTTTTGACTTATCATCGATCAATTGGGTGACTTTTTGTGGGAATAATGTTTTTGTGTTGGGGAGAATTGTCACACCCTGACCTTGGATACACCTTTATTTAATCCTTTTCTTGTTCTATGATCTTTTTCTCAAGGTTTGGGATTGAGCCCCAATTAAATTTTTTGATTTTATGGATGTTTGGGTTGTTTTTGGATTGAGAACGGTCACCACATGGTTAGTAGAAACCATGCAGGTCAGCCCAAGAAACCATGAATCCAGTCTAAGAAGTGGACAGAAGCTGCCACATGGTTTTCACATGGTCGCACAAATTGTGAAGCTTGGTCTTGTGGTAGGGCTGTGTTTTAGGAAGAAGCTACCGCACAGTTTGCACACGTTTGCAAAAAACATGCAGGTTAGTCATGGGGTTTCTCCCATATTGGGAAGCAGCTTACATATTTTTTGTGTACAGTTTGATAAACCATGTGGCCTAACTGTGCGATCCACCCAGAAATTTTAAAATTTGATATTCCTATTCAACCTTACTACCCTTCTAACTCTACTTCACCACCCTCTTTCTTGGTCACATTTAACGCACCAAGGGGTCCCAAAACACCTCTTACTTTGTCCTCCCCTCCTCCATGGTTTCTTCCTCCAAGATCAAAGGTATGTTTTTTAGGTTTTTAGTCATTTTTCATCCCCTTTCCCTCTTACCCTCTATATTTTTTACTTTCATTTAGGTAGGATATCATTGGGCCAAATCCTAATGGTTAGTTTTTGTGTCTGGGTTGGGATTTATTTTGATCTAGGGTGTGAATATTGTCTATGGGGCCCTAATATCCCTTCTCTATGAGTTTCTTGGAGTTCACACATCATTGAGGTAGGTGTCTCTATGTTTTTCATTTCTGGTACACTCCGTTGATGCTTGGGTTTCTTTAATTAATTTTTAAACTTGATTCTCACCTTTATAATTCACATAGTTAATTTAATAGGCTGATTTATTGATGGTGGGAATTGTTAAAAAATGGGCTATGAAGTGATTCTTTGTATATGTCTATGTATGACTATACAAAATGTGTTTGATAAAGTGTTTATTGATATTTGGGGGGTAAAATTGGGTGGTTTTGTGATATTTTCCGTTTGAAAAAACTTATTAAATTATTCAAACCATGATTTGGGATTTACATGTTGAACCTGGTGGATTTTATAGGGTGCTTTGAATGTTCCTTGGAAGGTTTTATTGGTTTTTAAAATGATTATTTTCATCTTTTTAATTTAGGTAGATTATTTTTTTGGTTTCAAATCAAGTAGAAATTATAAAATTTACTTTGGGAGTTTTCATGGATATTTTATTAGACCATTAGATGTTGACACGTCCATTGGTGCATTAGGTGCACTTATAGATGTGCATTCAAATAAATATGGAACTTTAAAACACTTTCCCCTTAAAAGTTCTTTATCTTTACTTCCTCCCCCTATTTCTTAAAATGGACCCTTGTTTTCCAAATATTAATGTGTGACTTCAATCGACTTGGAAATGAACTTCAAATGTGATTCTTCAAGGTTTGGCCCATTTGGCCATGAATCATATTTTAGTAAATTTTTGGAACTTAAGGTCCTCTTTGGAATTGGATATGTAAAATTGGAATTTTGTATTGATTTTGGTAAATATACTTAAAGTGGAATTTGACATTACTTTAGAAATGGTTTTTGATTTTTTTTTTGGTAAAATGTATTTGGTTGTGTAAATCCCAAGGCCTGTTTGGAAAACTAAAATGTTTTAAAGGGTTGAATGTTATATGATGTAATGGACCAGTTATCACCTTGATGAAGTGATATATATATATATATATATATAGGTCACCTCTATAGGATGGATTTCCCATTACGTTTTATCATATAGTGTCGTCTATATTTGGAGTAGGCAAGAATGGTGGAGGCATGTAAGATGAGTCACACATGCAATGGACTCCTACTTACATAGTTTTATCATTATTATCACCATGGGTTCCGTGGAGTATTTTATAGGATTGAGTGATGATAGATTTCTTGACCTGGTTAGATGGGTTGGTACCCCTTGGATCACTAAGAGGTTAGCTTGGTTGTGCCATTGGATTGGTCAGCTGAGGGCATCTAGTTGGTTATAAACTTAGGAGATTCACCATATGCCATCAGGTGGTTCTGAACCATTTACATATAGGGGTCTCTCTAGGAATGTTTAGGAAATCCCATTGTTACTCTCTATACTTTCTTGTTTTTATTTTACTACAATTAGTTTTTTGGTTACACTGATTGTTTATTTTTTTCAGCATATCCCTATAAGCCCAATGGGTGGATTTTGGTTTTAAAATTTGTAATCTAGTACTCTGTAAATTGAATTATCGCATGTGCTGTTTTAAAAAGAATGGTGGGGTTGTTTACTAAAATGTGAAAACCCTATTTTTTTAACAATAATTTAAAATTATTATTGATAGTTTGATTTTGGGAAAGGAACACATGGATTCTGTGGTGTTTTCCTACTGAGCTCTAAGGCTCACACCCTACTTGTACTATTCACTATTGGTAGAATCGAACTGTAATACAAGTTCATATTTTTTTAGGTTCTTGGTTTGTGTGATCCTAATTGGAGTAGTTTGTTTTGTGGTTGGAGGTTACTAAGAGGTCACATGGAGTTCACGTTGGTAGCAGTTTAGTTTTGACTGGTTTGAGATTCATCTTTGTTTTGTTATATTTTTTATCTGGATCATTTTGTGTGTTTTTTTAGATTCGGTTGTTAGATTTTCATCATGTTCAAATTTATTAGTTTATTTATTTGATCCTTTTTATTGTTTTGAAATCATTCTCACTCAATTTATATTTAATTTCTGACACTAACTGTCAGCCCATAGGGATTTGGAACGCTCTTCGGGCCATGCCACGAACTGGGTTGGGTGTTGGGTAGAATGATATCCTGGGCTGGTTTGTGATATGGAGTATATAATAAAATCTTTGGGAATAATCTAATTATATTGTTTAATATACTTCAAGTCATTGGGAAGATTTCTCAAGAGTTTGAAGATTTTTCAGACTCCCAAAGTATTTTTAATAGATTATAAGTGATTGAGAAAGGATAAAAGTTGTAAAAATGTAACCCTAATGTTTATTGAATACATAATTTATTTTTTATAATTCTAGAAATTTAATATCTATCCACTACCTTATAGTCAGTTAGTGACTAATATGTGTGGTTTATCTATCTATCTCACAGTTATGTTATTAATTTTCAACCTTTTGGTTAATCTAAGGGCCACATGGTTTTTCATGTTGTCAATCTATCCATGGTGAGTTACTTGTTCCTGAAATTGATCTTCATGGTCTATGGGCATGGTCAGTTATTTGATCATGTGTTCAATTCAAATATCATTTCTTGTCTCTATATTCCTTATGTTCAAATATAATGTCTATATGGTTTATTCTTGGAGTTAATCTTTCTATTGATCCAATACTTAGAGAGAAATGTGAAAAGATACAGATCAAAAATGAACATTTCTATATTTCCTAATCTAAATATTAAATTAAATGGAATTAGGTAAGGAATATTCCTCATTGATGTAAATATTATGAAACTCTATATGGGTATTTTATTCATGGATGAAAGGAAATTATATAATTTTTATAGTCTATTTTCATGGATAAATTATAGAATTCATTGAGAATGATTTTTTTTATGTTGGTACTATTCTAAAAGGATCCACATATCTTGATTCTATTATGATCAATGCTTAAATTTGTTAGGAAATAGATGATATATAAGTGATAGATGATCAATAATCTTTATATTATGAAATTTGAATGAAATATTTAAAAATAGTTATTTGGTGAATAAACATAATGGAAAATATAAAGATGACCGTATTTCTATTTAATGTTCTAAATATCATAAGGAAAAATTGATTTAATAGGACTTAGTTGACTAAGTAATTTGAGATATTATCCAAAGGTGAAATTAATTTTAAATGTTATCATTGGTATTTAATGAAGATATCAATCTATAAGAAGATGAACCATTAAATATATGAAATTATTTATTATTTATCAATAAGACATGGAAAATATTTGATTGGGATTTGTTTAAAAGAATCATGTGATGGGTTTGAACCAAGATTGTTGTAGAAGTATGTGAAATATTTGTTATGTCGTGACATCAAGAGTAAAAAGATGATATCAATCTAGTTATGAAAGAAATAATGAGATGAGTAATTTCATATGAAGAGATAAGTTAAAAGATCTAAAGTCTAACAAGAAGAATCTAGAAGAATATAGAATACACTGTTAGACCAAGAGAATATGAGAAATAAATGAAAATGAAAAATTAAAGGGTACTCATGGAATTTCCTAGGAGATAATAGTTTGTGAGACCAGAATAATATGAGATCATGGGAGAATTCCACCTATGAAAAATGTTGATAAATTAATTAATAGTAAATGGAATTGAATTTATTATGTAAATTTTATATTCCAAATTAGAAAATCAATATTCATAGGGACCTATATATAAAAGTAAAAACAATGATATATTTTTAATGTTATTGATTTAATATGAGAATGAGTATAATATTGAAAATACAATATCTCCTTACGAATAAATAAGAAGAAGGTGGATCTGATCTTATAATGAGAAGTTATATAATCTGGATATTGAAGCTAAAGAAGAAGAAGTTTTTCATTGGTCAGTAACCAGATAACTGTACTGAACTTAAGAATTATGAAGAAGAAAACATATTGATATGTCTTACTATAGAATATGTATTCATTTATTGATGTCTATCATTTTTTTAATTGATGAGTTTTTGGATATACATGATCATAGGAGCTATGAGTTTTGTGAGACACCCAGGTGAATAGATTCAGTTGAAGTTCCATGATGTTGAGCTATAAGTAGTGAAAGAGTTACATGTATTATTCAGGGAGATACTCAGTAATTAAAAAGAGTGGTTAAAGAGAAGAATGAGATATATCTTATTGATATATAAGTATCCTATGTATATCTATTCATCTGATTACAAGAAGGAATTCAAAATAACACTTTAATATACATAGAGGGACTCCATAGAACCTATGAAACCAATGGTATAAAGGGATATCATAGTACAACTTTATGAATACAGTGAAAATATATTGGATGAATTCCTATGTGAAGTAGTCATTTTTATGTTTAGTGGGACTCTGGTAGTGAATGTTTTTGAAGTACCACCCATTTTAATCACTATGATTATTGTTTAGAATATTTGATAGGGGTGAATAACCAATCCAGGAAAGTAGTTGATCTCAGTAACAAACCTTATAAAAATTCTACATGTTATTTATTGATTTCCATGTATTCATGTGGTCAATGGTTTCTTGGTACAACACTAAAAATATCTATATCTTCTAACAACAAAAGATTAATTTTTATTAGCGGTTAAAAATTCCATGTGAGTTTTTTAATTGCTATAAAATATAAAATCCGTGATTCACCACACCTCTCAAGTATCTACACCGATCATATTCAAAATTCATCAATAATGGATCATTTTTAACAAATAATTAAATTTAAATTAAACATTGTACTAAATAAATGAGATTATACCAATGAAAATGACTAATAATCCACCTACCTCAACTTATAAATTTCATGAAACTATGCCACCAAACAAGATATCCAATATCTCATCACACTTTTTAAACACCCAAAGCCAAAATCATTAAATTATTTTTGTCCAAATATATGATTTCACTCAATCGCTACCTGTTTAGGGTTTCACTTAGATAATGAAATGAAAAAAATAAGATATGGTACATTCTAGAGTGACTTTTCCTAGATCTATACTCCAATCACCGCAAGATAAAAGTGGAATGAGTTTCAAAAGGAGGAAATAAATTAAAATTTCCATACAGTTTAGAGATTCATGTAATATAGAGAGAACAAGAAAAAAATCACCTGAATTTGGTTAAAATAGAACATTTAGTGGAATTTTTAAGTGGTTACAAGGCCTGACTACATGGTCTCAAGTGACCATGTGGATGCCATTGCCCCTCGCCCATGTTTTCAATATTTCCAACCTAACTGCATAGTCTTAGGTGTATGTGCCTCAATCTTGTAGAGTACACTTCCCCAAAATCTTATGCAATCACAACCCAACTAAATGGTCCCAACTGATCATGTATTGGAAATGAACCCCCCTATATCTCCCCTTGACTTCATCTTATGATCCATTGGGGAATTATACATAATCCTTGTGATTGTTTTTCAAACATTTCCATCCCAAAAATCATACAAAAGACCTTATTTCACTCCTAAATCTTCCAAAATCGAAGATAAATAAAAAATATACATTATATAACCTAGAAATAAATCTATAACAATCCCCACCATTGGAATTAAAATCCATTGTGAGTTAGAGCGCATCGATGTGCATCAAAATCTTGGGATATTACTAATACATCAAGGCCCCCCTTCTCATGTATCCTCATGGAATATTCCATATTCTAAATAACACATGAAAATGGAATAAATCAACATCTAAACACTTTATCTCATTGATCTATGATAAAAATTGTCTCCTAAAAAATTACATTCTAGTTTAACTCTTCCATATAAAAACTAATGACATGTGAGAGGTCTGGCACAAATTTGAGAAATAGAGATATGTGAAACACATCAATCATAGAACTATATCAAGGAGGAAGAAATAATTAGTATAATACATCCCTAATATGATCAATAATCTCAAATAGTCCCACGTATTAAGAACTCTACTTTCCCTACTTCCAAATACTTAATTTACCTAATCCCAACAACACTTTAATGAACACATGATAAACTATTATGAAGTCTAATGTTTAGTGATGTTGATAAATATACAATTTTTTTTGGCTTTGATTTGTATCCACTCACTTTCAAAACAAATGAAATTTATTCACCATTTATTGAACTATATTTATCCCTACCAAGAAATCTTATCCATCTTCTACCAATATATATAATGACACAACCTCTAATAGAGTTCCTTTAAGGGATCCATCATAATCATTACTTAATGATTATTATTATATGAGAACTCTTCCAAATGAAATTGATCCTCCTATTAACCACCAAAATCCAGAACGTAATCTATAACAATGTCCTTTAATATTTGAATAGTCTTGTTTGACTTGATATTCATCTAAGTATGATAAGTAATACTAAAAAAATTGTTATATATCAATCACCCACAAAATTATTTACATTAAAAAAATTGAAATGGGGATCACTATAAGATACAATAGATGTTAACAGTCTATAAATAATAAATTATTCTTGCATGTATATCATTTCCAACTCATCCAATGTGTTCATCTCCAATTTTCATTTTGAAATGATATGATTTGGTTTGTATGTTCATTACTACCCAAAAAAAATCATTCTTTTTCACCATGTTTGGAAACACCACAAAAAAACCACAGTGATTCGATGAAACTTCCACATGGATATAAACAATGGATACAACATTATCAGAGATGACTTATATCCTTTCTTCACCGTTTGACATGTAATAAAATTATCAGCATATTTCTCTATATATCATTTTAAATCATTCCAAAAAATGGAATTTCATATCCTTACCCATTATATTGGAACTAAGGTGAACTTCCAAATTTGGATAATGAGATATCATTAATGATATATCTCTCTTTAATGAAGAGAATTCAAATCTATTTTTTAAATATAAGGACTAATCATTCATTTTATAACTTAATTTTAAGGTTTCCCCACCATTTAGATAATTCCTTATATTTATATATTATGAATCAATAAATTGGGATTAATTTTTATTATTCTATATGGATGGTGTAACCATAATTCTCAATAATAATAATAATATGTGTCCACCTTGTTAAATAAAATTAAATCACATATCTATGAATGAACTCATAATTTCTCATTCCACATTAACTTCCTAGACTAAATACCCATGAATCTTTTAACTCAATATATCAACTACAATATTACCATTACCTACTGTATATGTTATATCTATATAAATTTTAAAAAACCCTTATCCATTAATGTTACCTAAGATTTAGATCATTTTATGAGAATATGTACTTCAATATATATTGATATGTATACTATATAAAAAAATCAATAAAATAGTGCCACAATGTTTTCAGTGAAAGAACAACCACTATAGTATCAGGATCATGTGTTGGGTAATTTTGATCCTGAAAATTCAACTAGAATGAATCATATGAAACAAAATAATTTACACACACAAGAACACAAACAATTCTAGTTTTTGAGGAATCATAACGAACAATGTACCAATCATCATGTTATTGTAGTATAATAAATAGATTCATTTTTAACCTTTTCATCAAATCTTAAAAATACTTCAGGAATTTCTTGGTCCATATGAATGTGACATATTTTATAATCAAATAATTCATTAGGGAATCTAAACTTGTAAAATCATGAACAAATCATTAAGTTTAATTGGTTATCCCTTTAAAAATACTCACCTTAAATATGTTCTTTGGTTCTTTCTGTCACTCTACTATATTGTGAGTATATTAATAACCTAGAGAATTATAAATACTTTTGGAATAAAAAATAAGATCTCCAATTATAGAAATATGATATTGTTTATTTTTTTAACTTGATTAAACTTCTTATAGTTGACACCAATATATAATGTGTGAACTTCTTTCTTTACAAAGATAACTAGAGAAGACAAGATAAAATATATTTTCAAAATACATTCATTTAATTTAATTGATTTAATCCCCAATATTTTGACATTTTCAAATTAATTATATCATTTATAGGTGTCTAATTAATTTTTGGAAATATTATAAAAAATTAAAAATTTCATTTTTAAGTGTTTTTATCAATTTGTTTTGGAAAAAATTGAAAAATGCATGCATTAATTTTAATTATGTAAATTCTTTAGAAAATGACATTTCAAACTTTAAACATTCAATTTTGGCTCTATTTGGGCCTCATAATATATTTTTACAACTTTTTGTATTGCTTTTCCTGTCTATAAGACTTTTTCTCATTACTCTTTCAATCCTGTGGTATATTTTATAGAATCTTGTATTACATTTTTCAGCCACAAAACTTTTTTTAGTGCTGTAAGAATTTTTCTTAAGTTTCATAGGACTTTTTTTAATCCAAAATTTACTTAGAAAAAAGTGAACCATATTAATTTCCTGATCTATGTATTTTATTTCTCATCCCAAAAGTCTTTTTATATTCCTAGAAGAATTTTTTTATACCGTAACACATTTTACTACAAACCCATATGAAATTTTATATCTCTTTATACATTATAATTCACAAGAGATCGTTGTTCTAAGGAATGAATAATTTCTGTGGAAATGATCTTCTCACATAAGACTTTTTACTTTGTTAAATTTTAGGAGTCCATGAATAATATGAGTTATAGTGTTTGTATTTGGGCTGACCCAAAATCTAATCCATGTGATCTAAATTAAATTTAAATAATGTTGTTATAGATCACGGGTGGGTTAAAGAATATTAAGGATATAAACAACATGAATATATTATGTAATCATTCCTTGAAATGATACTAACATTGATACTACCACCTAGAAGAGTCAATCATGAACACTATTTCATGGTTTAATGATCCCATAAGAATGATTTGATTGATATTTTGATTTTAAAATATTTTTTTACTTCAAAAATAGTTTTTATTGCACAATATGGAGATATATCAGTTAGAGGTGTTCCCATAGAGCATTTTAGTTCTGAGAAGTTGAGAGAGAGAGATATCGAGAGAGGGGGAGAGAGATAAATTAAATGGAATCTAATTTAAAAATTCTAGTATAAATTCCAATATCATTACTGATAGTGGTGACCCGAGGTCACATATTTTGTGAGACTTTTTCTTTTCATTTTACATTTATATATTTTATATAAAGTGTTTTTATTAATTAATAGATTCATTTTTTCTTGAATTCATTTTACTCTAAACTATTATGGAGAGTTTTCAACTTATGAAAGTAAAATTTTCATTCATTGTATTTAAAATTATTATGTGAGGTATGAAATTAATGAATAGTAGGTTTAATAAATTTTTGTTTCTAAAAGATCATTGGGTAATAAAATAATTTTCATAAGAGATCAACTATATGGACCCAGCCATAAACATTACATATTGTAGTGACTTCAACTAGATTTTACTTCGTTAAATTCCCAAATATCTTTTTCGTTTATTGTTTTTTAATGTTAGGACATAACTCATACATATCAAACCAAAATCATACAAAGTGGGTAACATTAAATCGATATCCATTTATTCTTAAACATTAAATTTTAAACATAAAACAACAACATGATTTCTTTGACAAATCTTCATAACATTTAAATTAACTTACTTATTTATTTTATACATCCTTATAACATGTGAAAAGAATTTAAAAACATGGCATGAGAATAAAAATATCAGCAAGGGTTATAAAAATAAGGAAAGAAACAATTATCCCGTGAATACTTATAAACACATGAAATCATTTTCCCGGACACATACGTCTCATCCATAAAAAATCATATACTAACTTTGTGAAACATGATATTTACATAAATAATAGAAAACATAAATATATAATAAGGGTATATTGGGGGAATTACTTACTTAATTTTTTAACCCCCACACCTACCTTATGATTTGTAACCCTCGTGGCTTCCTTACCATGTAACCCTCATGACTTTCTAATAGTGTAACCATCGCTGTTATACATAGAGTAACCATAAAGCCGACCTACAACTTAGACATACTCAATGAATTGGAGGGAGATATAGTTCCTAACCTTCAACATAAAAAATTCCCATGATATGGAACAGAATCATAATACATGAATAATTTCATAAAAACCTTACTTTTGAATTTTGTAAAAAAGAATTTTAAAAGAGGATTTTTAAGAAAAAGTCCCTTACAAATATCATATAATTGAATTGATAATTAATATAATTAAAGTATTATGTGTATAAAATAAAAATAAAAATAATATAATATAATATATAAAAAATTAATTACACAAGTATTCATAGCACTATATAATCAATGAAGTGGAAGGATAACCCAAAGAATGACAATTTGGTTAAGAATCCTCTTACTTTGAGTTTGTCTTACATCAAAATTATTTAAACCTCCTATATAATGGTTAAAATAGTGTTATTAATATTTTAATGTAAAGTTTTCATGTTTATAACATATTATATTATCATTTTATAACATCATTCAACCCATTTATAGATATATTTTTAATTTCCATTGTTTCGGGTGCGTGTTATACATGTTTCCCGTGGTCGGTTCATAAATGATTTCCCTGTCGAATGGAAGAGAAACTCCATAAGATGAATGAAATAGTATTAATATTTTTCTAGAATATTAAATGATTACATTTATCAATTTGGTTATTTTTTATGGGGATTAATCCTTAGATAAATCATTAGTGATATCTGTTTAGATCAGTTTGGAGGTTCTCTGATAATCACAAACTAGTTTATTTTTATAACATAATATTATGCATATATGTTTACTCACAAACATGAAATAGATTATATAATACACTTTAAAAAATATTTTAGTCATTAAAATTGTTTCAAAACCACAATTTAAGGAAGTAATGGGAATTGAAAACACATCATCCATGATTTTGGAAAAATCAGCACATCACGTATGGTGTTTTTATTCTTAGAATAAGTGGAAGAGGAGTGGAAAAAAATGATGAATTTTTTCCATAAATATGATAACATACATAATATATAAGATTATAAATCTTTCATTCCTATTTTATAAGGTTAGGGTAAGGGGTATATAAAAAGAAAAGGAATTCAAAATAAATCACAAGAAAATGAAAGAGGATTTTTACCACTTGATCTATTCTCCTTTAGGTCCTCCTACAGGCCTTTGGTTTTGGAGATTTGGTGAGACCAATAGGTCTTGAATGTTGGGAAGAACCTTGGGAAGGTGATTTGGAAAAATTCAGACAATTCTCAAATCTTTATAGGTGAGATAGGAATTGGGGGTGAGGGTGGTATTTATAGTGGAGGAGAGGAGGGGTTTTCCATTATTTTAATCTCTATTTTAATATTTTTGCTCAGACTATGAATAGTCTAGATTCGTGTGACCATAAATAATAATAAGAACATGTAAATTGGAACCAATTTCCATTTACATCATCCATGATACACACATGATGCATTAATTCATTTATTTATCATATTTCAAAATTGTCAAATTTCACTATTCATAAAACCTTGGGGTGTTACATTCTCCCCAACATTTGGAAATTACTTACTCACAATTTTATTTACTTATTAAACAAGTGAGGGTACCATTACCTCATAGTATTTTCATATTCCCATGTTTCTTCATCAACCATGTGTTTTCTCCACAAAACCATTACCTGGTGTATTAACATATTCTACAATACTTGTTCGCTTCGATCAAAATTCCGAAGATGTTTCACTTCATAAGAAAGATTATCTTCTATATGAACTGATTCTGGGCTCAAAACATGAGATGAACGTGGAACATACTTTCTTAACATCAAAACATGTAAAACATTGTGTACCTAAGATAAACTCAGAGGCAAGGTTGCTTAGTAGGAAACCAATCCAACTTTCTCTACGATTTATTAAGGTCTAGTGAACTGTGGAATTAACGTTACTTTCATACAAAAATGAATAAAAGTTTTCCACAGTGAGATTATCATAAAAACATGATCACATAACTCGAAAGAAAAGTCTTTCCTACTATTATCTATATAACTTTTATACCTACTCTAAGATATCCTCATGTGTGACTAGATCATCTTCACTTTCTCATCCACTTCATCTACTAATTATAGTCCCATAAACTTACTTTTTACAAGTTCATCCCAAAATGTGGGAGTTTAACAACGCTTCCCACATTATAACTCAAATGGATCTATCTATATACCAGAATAAAAACTGATATTATAAGAAATCTAAACTAATGAAATTTGTTGATCCCAACTTCTCTGGTAGCGCATTAAACAAGATCGAAGAATATCCTCCAATGTTTCAATCATCTATTCTGACTACCAATATGATTTAGTATGAAAAGATGTACTGAAATTTAATTATGTTCTTAATGACTTCTGGAGGCCTTTCTAAAAGTTATAAGTGAACCTAAGATCATGGTCAGATACAAGGGAAATATGAAATCCATATAACATGATAATATCTTTGAGGTAAAATCAAGAAACCTAGCCCAAAGACATATTATATAGAATATTAAGGAAATTAGCATATTTAGTTCATTTATCAATAATAACCTATATTGCATTGTTACCTCGAGATGTCTTTGGTATCCCCACAATGAAGTCCATGGATATATTTCCCCATTTCAACTCTGTAACTGTAAATGACGAGGCATCCCCTTTAGTAACTACTACTTTTCTTTAACTTGTTGACATATCAAACATTTCATGGTAAAATCTACAATGTATATTTGCATTCCATCCCACCAATAATACTCCTAAAGGTCTCTTTACATCCTTGTGCTGCCAGGATTAACTAAAATGGAGAACTATGAGATTTTCACAACAACTATTTCTTCATCTAAGAATCAAATGGACCACACAATCTCTTTCCAAACCATAAAACACTATCTTTATCAATATTAAATTATATAAACTTATCCATTTTAACCAATTCTATTTTTTCTATAACAGCTTGTCTACCTTTTTCACTTGCTTAATTCTATCAGAAAAGGATAACTACCCTGAAACCTGAAAAAAATAGAGGATTTTCCTACACCAAAAACATCCAAGACAAAATCCATCCAATAATTAATCAAAGGTTCCTCTTCTAGTCATAACATATTTAATGATTCATGGTGTTTTCGACTCAAGGAATCTACTAATTTGTTTTCTATTACAGGATGGTACTTGATTGTGCAATTATAATCCTTTATCAATTCAAGCCATCTTATTTGCTTCATATTTAATTCCTTCTAAGTGAATATATACTTCGGACTTTTATGGCCCTTATACATTTCATATTTGGCTCTATATAAATGATACCTCCATATTTTCAAAGAAAAAACAACAACTAATAGTTCCAAAATCATGTGTGGGATAATTTTACTCATGAGGTTTTAGTTATCTTGAAGCATAAGAAATTACATAATCATTCTACATCAGAACAAAACCAAGTATCTTTAATAAAGCATCATTGTAGATGACAAATGTTCCATTTCTATAAGGTAGGTTTAGAACTAGATAATTCACCAATATTCTTTTCAATTCCTAAAAAAATCATCACATTCTTTTTTCCATATGAATTTAACTTCTCTTCCAGTTAACTTAGTTAGTGGACTTGATAACCATGCAAATTTTTCAACAAACCTTTGATAATAGCCATCCAAACCAAGAAAACTATGAATATAAGTTATATTTATGGGTCTTGGCCATTCTTTAGCAACTTTAATTTTAGCAGGATCAACAGTTATTACATCTTTAGAAATAATGTGACTAAGGAAAGAAATACGTTTCAACCAAAATTCACACTTTCTGAATATTCCATAGAGTTTATTTTATTTTAATCTTTGAAAAAAAACCTTTAGATGTTTTTGATGCTCCTCTTTACTTCAAGAATATACCATCATTTTATCAATAAACACATCCAAAATTTTATCCAAGAAATCTTGAAATACTATATTCATAGGATCCATGAATACAAAGGATGCATTAGTTAACCCAAATAGCATAAAAAAATTCATAATGACTATATCTAGTTCATAAAGTTGTTTTTGGAATTTCATCATCCTTCACCTTCAGCTAATTGTACGCAGATCTCAAGTCAATCACCAAAAAATACTCAGATACCTAGGGATGATCAAACAAGTCATCGATATGAGGAAAATGATAATTATTCTTAATAGTAATATTATTCAAATCTCCATAATCAATGTGAAGTCTCATGGAACCATATTTATTTTTAATGAACAAAATAGGATCTCCACATAGTGATGTTATAGGATGAATGAATCCTTTAATAAGAAACTCTTGTAATTGATTTTTTAATTCAAGAAGTTCTATTTGATCCATTTGATAAGGGGGATTTGAAATTAGATTATCATCAGGAACTAATTAAATTTTGAATTATACTTCCCAATTAGGTATTACACTCGGTAACTCATCAGAAAAAACATCAAGGTATTCATTTTCCAATGGAACATCATTAATCTGAATAGTTCCCTTATTTTCAACAATATGAGCAAGATAAATTTAATTTCTATCTTTCAAAAATTTATCAGCTTCCGGATATGTTATCAGTTGTATGGGTTCATTCTTATATAAAAACTGAAACTCTTTCTGAAAAACAACTTCTTTAGCTCTATAATCAATCTTATCACGATAAATAGAAATCTAATCTACACCTTGAATGACATAAAACACTACTAAGGAGAAAAAAAAGGTTTGATGGTAATGTATTTCCACACATAACAATTGGAACATTCATAAAATTCCTTTTTGTTGTAACATTTATCCCTGGTGTTTTAACAATAAGTTCAGGTCTCATTTATTGAGGTGATATTTCCAATTTAGCAAAAAAATTCACAGAATTAAAGGAATGTGTTGACCCAGTATCAAAAAAGACTTTATAAAAATACTAGTAAAAAAGTATAAGATACCACTACATTGGATGGAACAATATCTATTGACATAATCATAAAGTATCTCGCACACCTTTCTAAATATCGTCTGGTTTCTTCCCGTTATTCAAATATTTCTATGGGTAGGCATTTTCATAATGACCCATCTCACCAAATTTTAAACACTTTATATTTTTCTTATTTGGATTAGTCTTGAGATCATTTTCATTACAATCTGGGGCTATATGTCCAAACTTACCACATCGAAAACACATCAAAGTTTTTGAAATTCATTCCCCGCTGTGCTTTTTATTACACTTTTTAGAGACTGTAAACTGAACTTTATTACCATAATATTTATTTGATTGATTTTTACCCATCGCTTACCATATTTACATCTTCTTCTATTTCTTATAACATTACACATGATCATCAAGGAACTAAATTCATACCCGCTCATCACGTCGTACAAGTTTCTCATAACTTTTTAATTCTTTAGAATCCAATGTCCTTCGGTATATTGGCTTCAATCACGAGTAAAAGCGATTGAATTTTTTATTGAGATCCCGAATAAGATTTGGAGCGCACCTTGGAAGTTGGGTGAAGTTTACTTTATACACAACCACTGAATCTTCCTCCTTTTTCCTCAATTCAAGGAATTTCTTCTCCATCCTAATTTAAAAAACTTTTAAAAAATATTTTTTCAAGGAAAATACTTTAAAATTAATACCACTCTAAGGCTTCAATCTCCTCTCTATCCCTGATATTCCTGACCATTTAGCACCACTGATTGGTTTCACCTTCAAAAAAATAAATGGAAAGACTAAACTTTTTATTATTAGAATATCCCATAACATCAAATATCTTTTCAAGGGATTTAATCAATCCTTTAACCTCTACTGGATTTAAAGATCCACTAAAATCAAGAGGGTGTTGCCTCATCAAATGTTCCACTATCATCATGTTTTTTAGGGTAGCACAAGTTTTTCTCTTGCATGGATGCCACCGCTATTTATTCCCTACATTAGATGATCCATTACTATCAAAAACTAAATAGTTCCAATTCTCACCATTCCCAGTAATGGATTCAGAAATATATCAGCCTCTCGGTTCCTTTCAACTTTAGCTTCCCTATTCCTTTAGTGGAAAACCATTCTGAACAAACATATCTTAGATGAAGCAGCATGATAATCTTTAAATTTTATACCATTTAAAAATAAACATAATGTAAAAATAATTTATGATATTCTATTAACATCATCCTAACCTTAAAAGTTATCTAAACTGTGATCTGATATGAACTATAAGAACCCAACCTTAAGAATTACATATTCTAGTTATTTAAAATAAATTTCACTTCTTTTCATTACCAAATATAATTTTATTTTAGAGTTTTAGAAAGTTAGGACATAACTCATACACATAAACCCCCAATAATACAATGTGGGTACCATTAAAACAATATCAATTTCTTACAAAACATTTAATTTTAAACACAAAACAACAACATGATTTCTTTAACAAATATTCATAATATTTGACATGAATTACTAATTTCTCTCAAATATCCTTATAACCTGTGAAATGAATTTAAAAACATGGGATGAGAATAAATATATTAGTGAAGGATATAAAAAGAAGTAAAGAAACAATTATTCCATGAATACTTATAAACATATGACATCATTTTCACAAACACTTACTTCTCACCCATAAAGAATCATATACTTACATTGTGAAACATGATATTTACATAAATCATAGAAAACATAAATATATCATAAGGGAATCTTGTGTTATTACTTACTTAATTTTTTAATCCTCATGGATACCTTATGATTGGTAACCCTCACAACTACCTTACAATGTAACCCTGGTGACTACCTTATAGTGTCCTCGTCACTGTTACACTTGGAGTAACCATACGACCAAACTCCAAATTAAACATACCCAATGCATTGGAGGGAGATATATATCCCACCCTTCACCATAAAAAATTCTGAAGATATATAACATAATAATAATACATTAATAATTTCATAAAAACAATTCTTTTGAATTTTGTAAAAAAGAATTTTAAAAGGGGATTTTAAATGGAAAATACCTTACAAATATAATGTAGTTAAAGTGATAATTAATAGAATTAAATGATTGGGTGTATACATTGTAAATCCACATAATAAAACATAATATAAACAAAATTCATTACACAAATATTCATAGTAAAATATAATTAATGAATTGTAAGGATAACGCCAAGAATGGAAATTGGGTTAAGAATTCACTTACCTCTGGTTCATCTTATTTCAAACTTGTTTAAACCTCCTGTATAACAGTTGAAAGGGTGTTATTAATATTTCACCAAAAAATATTCTTATTTATAACACATTATATGTTCATTTAAGAAAATCATTCGACCCATTTATAAATATTACTTTGTTATTTCCATTGTTTCAGGTGCGTTCTTTACATGTTGTCCATGGTCAGTTCGTAAAGGTTTTCCTTGTCGAGTGGAATAGAAACTCCAGAAGTAGAATGACATAATATTGATATGTTTTCAGAATAATAAATAATTCCATAATTCATTTTGGCTATATGTTGTGAGGATGAATCATTAGATAATTTATTAGTGATATCCCTTTAGATTATTTGGGTGGTTCTTTGATAATCATGAACAAGTTTCATTATATAACATAATATTATGTATATATGTGAAATAAATAACATGAAAGTGGATATATAATAAAATTTTATATCATTTTTAACCATTAAAATGGTTTTACATCCCGATTTTAAGTAATTAAATGGAATTGAAAACACATCGTCCATGATTTTTGTAAATTGACACATCACAGACTGTGTTTTTATTTTTAGATAGAGGAAGAGGAGAGGAAGAATGAGGATAAATTTTTCCCATAAATAAGATAAAATATATGATATATAATTTTTTGGATATTGTTTCCCTCTTGGATAATGGTATGGGAAGGGAGTATATGAAAAGAAAAGGAATTGAAAAGAAAACACAAGAAAATGAAAGAAGAATTTTACCTCTTGTTCTCTTCTCCTTGAGATCCTCTTTAAAGCCTTTGGTTTTGGACTTTTGGTGAGACCTATAGGTATTAGACGTAAGGATGGGTCTTGGGAAATGGATTTGTAATAAATTATACAATTATCAATGCTTGATAGGTATGAGAGGAATAGGGGACTGAGGGTGGTATTTATAGTGGAGAATAGGAGGGGTTTTCTATTATTTTAATCTTTAGTTTAATATTTTTTGCACAAGACTATGAAGAATATTGATTGATGTGACCCTAAATAGTAATAATTACATTTATGTTTTAACCATGGGCTATTTACATCATGCATGACTCAAGCTTGATGCAGAAATTCATTTATTTAGCATATTTCATAATTATCAAATTTCACTATTCACCAATAATTCAAGTATTTCAAAAAAATCCTAAAAACTCACCATAACCATTTTTTGAGTTTTATAATTCAAAATTGAAATAAATTTTTTGAAAATTATTTTCTTAATATGAGAATTTTTTTTTAAATAAAATCATATTTTATTAAAAAAATGACAATTTTAAAACTATAACTGATTTTATATCACCTTGAAAAATTAATGATGATCTCATTATCTTATAAAATTAAGAAAATTAAATAATAATATGATTTACTATTGCTAAGGGTCATATTACTATTCATAAGGGTATGTTACTATTCACCAAAAAACAAGTTGGTTCTATCAGAGTCCAAAGAACTTACTAATCACAACTGTAGATGCTTGTTTATCAAAATTCAAATCATATAAGTGGAAAAATTATTTTTAATGGCTGGTTTATAACTATATACTTAATAATGCTTCATTAGGTAGAGAATCAATGTTTCACGCATTTCAGTTTATTTTTAAAACCATGGGGTGTTACATCAACACACATATTGAGGTCTTAATATAGTTTCTTGGTAGATATAAGTGTATACTTTGAGTCCTTTAATTATACATTCTGGAATTCTATATGGTCATATTCATATATATGGAATAAGGGAGTTTATAAAGGGTTATAACTTTTCTGTTGTAGTTTCTTCTTAATATTGGTTCACCCTCCTTTTCAATACCATCATCTTTTTCTTTAGAAATATTTTCTCTCAATTTTTATAAAATTATATTTTTTAGTTTTCTATTCAATTTTTCATAAATATATTGGATCCCCAAATTTTATTCTTTATTTAATAAAAGAGATATTTTTGAACATATAATGAAACCTCCTTGGTATAAAATTTTGGGGCAACTATATTTTATATCAATATGAGTTAAAAATTTGAAAGTGGAGCTACGGATAATCCTTTAATTTAACTAGTTCCATTATCGATGAGGTTTCCTTACTTGATTTAATTTTTTATATGTATATAAATTTAAAAACAAACATTATGCCTTTAAAACCTAAAATTTGTTGAACTTATCACTCTAGAGAAAGTGTTTTTAGGATTTAAATTGTTTATAGTTTTGAATTCAACAATAAGAAACATTTTTTAACCTGAAATCGCAATGGATGTTAAGAGAACTCCCCAAGATTTGTCTTTATCATATTAGGAAAATCAATAAAAACATTTAAAATACCTTAATTCCCCTACTTTTCTTGAAATTATATCTATATTTATACTTGAATATCCAAAATTCAATTGTCTTATAGGGGAGGATCCACCCAAACATTGTCTAGAATTTTTTTTATCTCTTTATTAACATAAAACCACCCTGAGTGAATGGAGATAAAATGAAATTGAGAGATTTGTGGTTATATTTAAAATGAGTCTCCAATGTATGGTTTTTATATTCATGTTTACATTAATTAGATATTGAAATGAATTTAGGAAGAGATTTATGGATAAATTTTTCCCTTTTTCTAGGATTGTAGTAAAAAGGAAATGAAATATATTGAATTGGAAAATTTCAAGGTGAAACTCACATGATTATTAGGATAGATAATTTTTTTAGTTTCCTTATCCATAAAATTATGGAAAACATATCAATTAAATATTATTTGAGAGACATTTTCAAACTAAAAGGTGCATGATAGATTTTATTTTAGGATTATTAGTTGAAACAAAATCTACATGCTACAAGGTCTCTTATAGAAAACATGGAAAAAATTGTTCAAAATTTTCAAAATAGAGCCCTTATTTTTATCAAATATACTAAATAATTTCCCTCATGCAGTACTAAAAAAATCGGAATTGTGCATAAAATTAGTGATATTTTCATTATGTATTGATTAATGATGTTTTCAAACAATTCACAAGCCCAACTTAAGACTAAAAATTGTATTCAAATCCAATTATATTATACATTTTTATCTTCCTATTAACGTTTTTAGTGATCAATTACCATAAATGAGATAAAATTATAAAAATTTAAATGTTATTTTTCTATGATACCCTTTAAATATAAAAAGGCATTAACCTCACAATTAAAATTTCAACCAAAACAACTTCTAACCTTCCCATAATATATTTAGACAACATGGATAACCAATAATATTTTTTGATTTTAATTCAAGTAAATAACAGATAATATAAATCATTTAGAAAAATCAATGTTTATTTTGGAAGGTCTTTCTTTCCTCCGTAATCTTTCCAAAAATTAAAAAATAGTGTTGATGAAAATATGAGGCAGCAACAGATTTTGATGAACACTTTGATGACATGAATGAGATAACTATATATTAAGGTTGGTAGCATAAGAAACTGTATCAATATAAGTTTTCCTTTATAAACACAAGTAAATCCTAATGATAAAGGAAAGAATACTGTGAGTTTAATACAACATATATGTGGTATTAAGTTAAACAACCCCCAAACTAAGAATTTTAAAACTCTTTATAAACCAACACATGTAGAAGTGACTTAAAAACCTTTTTCACTTGATATAGATCCTATTATATAGAGGATAACTATTATTGAACTTCATGAAGATTCTAAACCATATTTAAAATAAAAATTATTGTAAAATAGAAGAAATTTTTTTGAGAGGACAAAGACATATTGGGAAAAAGTGATATGATCTTACATCTCTCAAAATAGTTCTCACAATGACCAAAAGATTCCAAAACAACCACTATGTTAACATAATGGAAGTATATCAATGAATATGAGTTTTAAGAGTAATTTGAATAATGAAATTTTTGAAATATTTTATAAAATTGAATTCAACATCCATTTAAATGACGTTGTGAAACAGATTCCAAGGTATAAATTTTTTTTAAAGAAAAGGGTTCTAATAAGAATAAATTTAAAGGAGGAGAAAAAATGAACATTGGGAGTAATTTTTCTTGTCTAATTAAATACACCCTTCTAAGTAAATGAAAATACTCAAGGACTTTTACTACTACCTATCCCATAAGGGACTGTGAATTAAAAGATTACATTCTAGATTTGGGATCTTCAGTAAATATAAATCCCAATTATGATTATTATAATTTATAGGTAGAAGTAATGAAACCTATAATAAATTTCATCTAATTATAAAACTTTAATAAAAAATAATCGTATTGTATCATTAAGGATGTTTTACTTCAATAAAGGTACCTGATTTCCATTATTGATTTGTATGTTCTAGACATGGAAGATTATAGGTTTAGTATACACACTCCTTTTATTATTGGAATACATATTCAAAAAAATACTATGGAAACCATAAATTTTTACAAAGGACAATTATCACTTGAATTTATTGCACAGGTAGTTAACTTGAATAATTTTAAATCCATGAAACTACCAATGTAATACTACTCATCACCTCAATTAAATATGATTGATCAGTTTTCCATTGAGTTATTTTCTAATTTTAGAAGTAATGAGCCACAAAATACTGAATCAAAACATTAACCTATGTTTCTTGTTAAAAAAATTTACATGAGAGTAAAACTAACAAATATAAAGAATTCTTGAATAATGAAAATTTCTCATGTGAATTTCTTGTAATTTCAAACACTTTATCAGTTTCAAATGAAACTATTTAAATTTTGGAACCTTATAACTATTTTCCTGAAGAGAATGAAATTTTTTTATGTTAAATAATCACTAAGTATATAGAATATATTAAAACTACTACTGGTAATTTAGATATTATATGTTATGTAGAATTTGGATTTCTTTCATGGAAATTGAACTTGTAAATAGACAGGTGAACAACTTACTTTCACTAACTAGGATTTAAAATATGCTTCTTTTAAGAATGAATTTGGGAGAAAATTGATTTCATTAAATAAATTGACCCCTTTTTGACAAATAAAAATATCCCACCAAGCTATGAACTGAAACCACCACCTGAAAATCACAACTATGTATTCTTAGTGGAGAACTAGAAATCCCTTTTAATCATTGATAAAGAGTTCTTATCAAATTAAGAAACCCATCTTCTATGTGTCCTTAAGAAACACATGAAATCAATAAAATGGAATTTAGCTAATTTAATGCGAATTATGGATTCAATTTTTAGGGATTATATTTTTTTATAGGAACAAATTTAAAAAGAGATTGATTTTAACAAAATTATAAGTTGATAAAATTGAATTGACTACCTTTATGACTTATAAACTCATCTTCCCAATTTATGATAATTAATGGGTTTGTATTATTAAATTTTTCCTCAAATTAGTGGTTTAACAATTTCACATAATGAATTTAGAGAACATGTCCCTATAAGACTTGTTAATAAATCAATAATGATTATTGATTATAAAAACTAAACCCAGTGAGTTGTAATGATCACTATACACTTTTATTTATCTACCATATTCTTGAAATGCTAGCTATAAAAACCAACAATTATTTTTCTAATGGCACATAAAGTTACTTTAAAATTCACATTTAAACAAAGGATCAAGAGAAAATAACCTTAAATTATGTTTTTGAAACTTTTTCATATATAATAATACCTTTTTGTTTCTTTAATTATATATGATGTTTTTAAATATGTATGATCCAAATTTTATTAAAAAATTTCAGAAAAAATAATCGATGTTTTTATGGGAGGATTTTTATTTTATGGATTATCTTTTGAAAGTTATTTCAAAATATTTTATATTTTACTTAAAACATACATTGATAAATACCTCATTCATAAGTATGAATAATCGTATCTTATAGAAGATAAATGAATTGTTATTGGTCATGATTTCTTTATAGATGGAATTCAAGTGGATGAATATATTTGGGAGTTAAAAATATTCACTACCACACCCAAAACAATGAGATACGTGTCACATTTTCTTGGAAATATCATATTTTATAGGAGATTCGTAAAATATTTAAGCAAGAATACTAAGAATTTATATAGATTACTTCAAAAAGAGACTCAATACTTATTTGATGAATGTTTTAGAAGATCATTTACAGTGCTAAAATAGAAGTAATTATCCCCACCCATTTTTTAACCACAAAAGTGGAATTTTATCTTTTAATTGATAATTGATGCATCTAATTTTTCACTTAGGGTTTTTTTGAGTAAAAAAATGAAAAATGAGTATAATTACATATATTATTAATCTGAGATGTTAGATCAATATCTATTACACTAAAAAATAATTTTAAAGGAACTTTTGGATATTTTTTCTTTATATAGGCTTATATGTTATTTGTGAGTTTTTAAATTTATTATTTTACTAGATTATTCTATAATCATATTTTTAATGAAGAAAAATAATAAAAACCCAATGTTTCTAAGATAGGTTTTGTTGTTTTAAGAGTTTTATATTGAAATCATGTATTACAATGGAAGTTAAAACCTTATGTATGTCCATTTGATAAGTATTCCTATAACTTTGGATGAGAAACCTAATTTCATTACACCCATTAAAGAAACATTTCCTAATGATGCATTACATGTGGTAAAGAAAGTGATACCTTGGTTTTATAATATTTTAAATTATTTGGATACTAATGATATTTTCCATTATCTTTATATGAAACAAATTTCCCTTTCAGTGAATGATGCATGTAAATACATTTGGGGAGATCCTTACATGTGGAAATTGGGAAATAACCAATTAATTAAGAGATGTATCCCAATTTCAAAATTTCACTCATTAATGTACCTTTTTTATTACATTGAGTTGTGGTGGTAAATTTGGGACAAAAATAGCAACGTGGAATGTACTTTTTTAATGTTTATGTTGTCCAACTTTTTTTAAACATTCTTTTTTAATTTTGTACCACATGTAATTTCTTTAAATTTCAAGGTAACAACTCCCAGAGGAATGAAATTAATTAATAACTCCATTAATAGTATGACGTGTTTGATGTTTTGGGTATGGATTTCAAAGGACCATTTTCCCATTATTTTGGGTATATTTTAATATTACTTAATTTTGACTACATATATAACTAGGTAGTGGCTATTACCACTAGTGATGATCTTGAAAATTTTGTTTCTAAGTTTCTTTAAGAAAATATTTTTCCTGGATTGTGTTTAACGAAGTTTAACATCAATGATCAATGAAACCATTTATTTCATATGAAATAGGAATTAATTTTGAGAAAATAAGGTGTTAATTATTAGGTTTATACACACAAAAATATTTAAACAATTGGTATGGTTGAATTATCAAATAGATATATCAAACATATTTTGAAAACATTTCCCACCCAAATATAAATTAATAATTTTTGAGATTGGAATAGGTAATTTATGATTATAGTAATACCTACAAAAATAAAATTATAATGTCACCGTTGAAACTTTTGTATGGAAAATCTTATCACCTACCTGTGTAGTTAGAACATAAATATTTTTGAGCTATAAATCCCAATAATTTGAAATTATTTGAAATAAACAAGAAAACAATTCTACTTTTATGAGTTGCAATATATTTGAAATAATGAAAATTAAAACTACATGTTGTATAAAGGGGTCACCAAATATTATCATGATAGAGTGATCCACAATAAATATTTCAAATAAAGAGATAAATTATTGTTTTTTTAATCCATACTTAAGATATTTCCATTAAAATATCATTCTAATTTTTCTATCCATTTAATTATTACACATGAATTTTCCTTTTTTATTATTATGATTAATGAACTAGGGAATAAAAAATCATTTACAAACAATGGTAGTATATTAAATATTTTTATAGTTTCTTGAAGAACCTCTGGGGTCGAGGTCAACCAACAAGAAGCTGAGTATAACTAACATAAAGTAGTAGCATTCCTCTCTACATGTATTTTTTATGTCTAGGATTTATAATTTTTATTTCTCAGTTAAAATTTTATACAATGACTATATTTCACACAATAAGTTTGAGAGGAAAACATACTCTACTATATTAGGTTTTTCTATTTTTTCTTTGCTTTTTCTCTTAATTTTGAAGTTTTTCAATCTCATTTTTTGTTTTTTTTAATTTTTGTGTTTTTATTTTCCTATTTTTTTGTTATTTAATCTTGGGATATCAAATAAATATCTTATTAATATTTGAAACCCATGAAAATGAGTAAAATTATTTTCTAATGAAACTGAATTTAAATTAATGCTAGAATAATAGTTGTTTCAAATTTAAAGCTTTAGAAAACTAATCAAAATACATCTAAATTTTGAATCCCATGTTGTCAATAAAAATATATATTTTAATATAACATAACAACTAGGACTCTAAATCATTTTTAAATATTCTTCACCATAACCGAGTTTCTTAATTGAACCGAACAATTTTTATTTCAACTGCAATTTGATTTGTTCAGATGAAAACCTTTGAGATTTAATTAACATATATTGAAAATGATTAATGAGATTTTTTTAGAATTAAAATGACTCATTTTATAATAAATATAACTTATTTTTTCTCACCAAGTATATTTTAACTTTGGGTTCCCTTAGTATCAATGAGAAACTGGTTAGGTAGACACATTTCAAGCTTGAAAGACTGATCTACCATTCTATAAAAATAAATTTCATGATCTAGTTGAACATAAGTGTGAGGTATTTTTGTATTTTTGGTTTTTGAATTATTTTAGACATATTTTGGAGGAAAATATGGTTTAAATTATGTTTTAAAGATAAAAATAGAATCTTTTTTAGCATAGTTTGAAAAATTAATGTTGTCTAAAAATATTATATCTTGAAAGTTTATATAAAATTTGAATTTAAAAAAATTAAAAATAGTTTTTTCATTAAAAATTACTATTGGTAATTCACACCACTATTTGAATATTTTAATAACTCCAACATCCTTTAAAAATATATATGTGCAGTATTTAAAAACCTCAAAATCAAAAATTCAATTCTGTTGAAGATGTTTAAGAGAAAAAATTATTACTACAGAAATGATAAAATATTTGAACTATAATTTATGTCTTCTATGCATGGAGAGATGATTAATTTACAAGACGAGTAATTGAAGGGCCATTATTCAGTGAAAGTTAGAATTATGCATTTTTAATTTAAGAAATCCAAACTACTTTATTCTACCTCAATTTTTTGACATATAAAACCTTTCAACACTCATCCTTTGAAAATAAATGTAAATAAATCATGGTTAAATAAATTATTTTACACATTTGGGAGGATATTTAGGAACTTCTAAAGCCTATGGTTACACTTTCATGTGTTTGGATAAGAAAAACTCTATTAAAAATTCACAGTTTTGTGTTGATGGAAAATTACTATTAGGTTTGTGTTTCTTTGCATGGGAGCATGAATGATGTATGAATGGAATGGATAAACCTATTGATTTTTTTAATATGGTATGTTTATTAGGAATTATATTCCTTTTTATTGGTTGTTTAATTCCATTTCTCTCTTTGGATTATATTTTGAATTTACTTTAGTATTATATTTGGGGCTTACTAGTCCTGGTTTCTAAGTCTTAACTATAGTGGAATTGATAGTTCTGATATTTCCATCATCATTTATTTGTATTTAAATGATTTAATATCCAATTTTTATATTTTTAAAGTACTTATATCATTTTTATATTTTTGGGAAATTATTAGAATTATTGTAAAAATGGAAAATGTAATGGTTTTTAAGTGTTTTTAATAACTGTTTTTAATCATTTTTGGAAATAACTAAGAACACCATTATTAAAATTATAATTCTTTGAAATATTTTGAAAAAATTTATTAAAATTTTAAATATGAAATTTTGTCTATTTCTTAGATGCATAAGAAGGTTTTCCCTATTTTTGTAGTACTTTTCTATTCCATTAGACTTGTTCTCATAAGACTTTAGTTCCCATAATATGTCTTCTTGGATATCATATGACTTTTTAAGCTCGTTAGTATTTTATGAGTACTATAAGACATTTCTTACACCATATAGTACTTTTTACCCTATGATTTTTATTAATCTAAAAATTTAAACCGTATCAAATTTTCTGATCCATGTGACATATTTCAAATCACTTAATATTATATAAAATATTGTAATATATTTTTCATGCCTTAATAAATCTTACTTCCATCTCATATGAAATTGTTATACTATATGGATTCAGAATTTATATGATATTGAATTCCTACAAAAGAATGAATTCATACTAAACTAAACCTCTCACATATGAATTTTTACTTTGTGTAATTTCATAAATTTGCAAATAAGAATAATAAAAATTTTGGAATTTTGGATAACCACCATCTTTGAAAAATGATTTCATTTAGGTTAACATAAATATTGTAGTTACCATACTCATTTATATATATAATTACATGATTTTAAGAATAATTAAACATTTAATAACAAGCCAAGTATCATAAAGTCAACTGTCCTGGATGACTAGATACATAGAAACAGAAAACATGGAACTAAATAAAACATTTATTTATTTATCATAAAGTATGAGATCCTAACTTACTTTTTGACCTTACATATTCATAGGATAACCTGGGGATAACATGAACAAAGGGATGAGCTAAAAACCCAAGTAAGAGAATAAACATTAAAATAAATCTTACTACATGAGTTAGAAGGCATAACATAATGGTATATAAAGGAATAGAGCATGATTAAACATAAGGAATCATAACATGAGATCATATAAACATGGATTCATATTAATGTGGTAGAAACATAAAAAATGAATTTATAATGAGTCAAGGATCATTTTATATATAGGATCATGATATAAATATTGTTTCACATAGAGGAGCACGAGTCAAATCTCATTGCACATATAGGATCACAAGTCAAGGATAACCACCAAGACCATTTAAAATAATGTATCATTAGACTAAACATTACCCAACTCATTGGAGATCTCTATAGTCACATCCCAAATAACATGTTCATAAAATGTTTTTCCACATAAATAATCATACATAAGCAATTAAACATAAAAATAAGGGTTAACTGTCGGAATAATTGGGAATCATAATTATATCAAAAGGAATATCAAAAGGAATATCATAGTGTGTACATGTAAGAATGGATTTAAATCATAAACAGATATTCATAAGGTAATATAATCATATATCATGATAAGTGATGTCCAACTAAAATAAAAAAGAGTGTTAAAGAAACTTTATAAATAAAGAATTTTAGTATGGTTTCAGAAGAAGATTTCAATATTCAAAAAATGTAAAAGGAACGAATGTTTTTATAAAAAAATAATTGAAAAAATATAGTTTTTCTTGATAAAATGAGTGATTTTCTAAAAAATAATGGTTAATTAAAACTGATTATATAGAACACATTAAAATGGGTAAGAATTTGGGAAGTTCGGTTTTATCAGGCTTGCTTATTGGGAATAATTGAGTAGGGAACCTTTTAAAAACAAATATATCCCTGAAAAGAAGGATGAATAGATATTTATACATGAGTTTTGAAAATATACTCAATATTTTTAAGATGTTCATAAAAAATAAAATATAATTTTATTTGCGTAAAGAGGGAAAGAGTATCCCAAAGGAATAAAGGAGGTTTGTGTAGAATCCCATACCTCATGTCCAAAATTATTTTGCACATCATCTTAATGTCCAGAATAATCAAATTAGATTAATTAATTAATTGTTATATAACCAATTATACATGTAGTTTTTATTTTATAAATTTATTATGTTCATTTATATTCCTTTTGGTGGGTTATGAAATTCAATTTCATTGCTCGGAAGTGTGAGTTTCCTTGGTTTTCTTGATCTGTTTACTTGTATATATGTATGAAAAAAATGTATAATTAGAATAGTTTTCTAGAAATGAAATTATATGTTATCAGTAAACTTATAGAATATTAAAATATCATTCTTTATAATTTTGTATTATTCATTAGAAAAATTATTAATGATAATCATTTAGATTAATTTTTCATTTTTTATCACAATGAAACCATTTTGTTTTATAAATTTATATCATGTGTAAAAAATGATTCCAAAACATTAAATAAGAAATAATACATATATTATAATCTGGTCCAACCATTAATTTTTTTTTCATGACCATCCTTGAAGGATTAATTGAAATATTAAAGCATGTTTTCCATGAAGGTGTAAATCAACACCTCAAGGACGATGTTTCCATTCTTAAAGTAAAAGAGAGAGGAGAATAGATTTGAAGGATAATTATTCCATAAACATGATAAAATTATTGTATATATGAGAAAATAGATTTTTCATGCCACTTGGACAACGTTACGTTAGGATAATAGAAGAAAATAAATGAAGTTGAAAAAGAAATTGAAAGAAAACGGAAGAGGGTTTTACCTCTTGATTCCTTCTTCTTGAGAACCTAATTAGGGGATTGGTTTTGGTATTTTGTTAAGAATAAAAGATATGGGATGTGGGGTATAGGTTTTGGAAGATTATTAGGATAAATTTATACAAGTCTCAAGGCTTGAGAGGTGTGAGGAGAAGAGGGGGTGAGGGGTGGTATTTATAGTAGAGGAGGGGTGTGCGTTCTCATTATATAATTCATCAGTTTAATATTTTTCTCAAGATAAAACTATTATTGATTATTGAGAATAAATACAGTAATAAGATCATGTGAGTTCCAACCAATCATTCTTATATTATCCATGACTCAATGAGCAGTGTAATTAACGTATATTATATATATATATATATATACCGTAAGTTACTATATTTTAATATTCCCAAAAAGATCATGTATTTCAAAAAAATCCCAAAAATTCACCCTAACCATTTATAAATATTTATAATTCAAAAATTTACTTCATTTTATGAAAATAATTTTCTAAATATGACTAATATATTTTTTAATTAAATTCATCCTTTATTTGGAAAATACAAATTTTAAAATTAAATTTTTTTTTCTAACACTTTAAAAGATTAAATAAGGTCTCATAAAAATATATTATAATATTAAGACATTGAAATATTAATTTATGAAAACATTTGATGATTTTTTTTAAATTATTAAATTAATAAAAAATTTAATTTAATATTTATGACCTGTAAAAATACCAATGCTAAATTATTATTTTTTGAAATATTATTTACTTATACTATAATAGTATTATATAATATTTTCACTTATAAGATGGGTAAATATTATTTATACTTTCATTGGTGAAGTTACTATTCAATTGTGTAGTTTACTATTCATGATGGCCACATTACCAATCCAAATATCAAGTTACTATTTCATCGGTATAAGTTCCTTAACTTCAAGAAATGATTCTTATTTAATACATTAATCATTTATAAAGATTGTATTGTGTTGTATTATGTGTTAATACAAAATTAAATAATTATAATATGAGAATTTTCATTGATAAAACTTTGGTACGTTATATTCTTCCCCCTTATGAAATTTCTCCCTCGAAATTTTGTTTGACATCCTAAGATGAAAATAAGTGTGAGAACTTCTCTTTCCTCACTTGATCTGGTTCCCATGTTGCCTCTTCCTACTTATGGTTCCACTAAAGTACTTTGACCTGGTGAGTAGTCTTGTTGTGTAGAAATTTGTCGCTATGATCTAAGATCTTCACTATCTACTCCTCGAAAGAAAGATTATTATCTAACTATACCGCATCTGATGTTAGTACAAGTGAAGGATCTGGTATGTGATTCCTTAATAGGGATACGTTGAATACATCGTGTAATTGAGACATTGAAGTTTGAAGTGCTAGTCGATAGGCCATAGCTTTGACACGATCAAGAATATCAAAGGTACTGATTTACCTGGGTTATAGTTTCCCTTTCTTCCCAAATCTCATGATTCTCTTCCATGGAGATATGCAGAGGAATACTATGTCTCCACCCATAAACAGAACATCTCGTCAAATATTGTCTACATGGCTCTTTATCAGGTTTGGGCTACCTTGATGTGTTGTTGGATGGTTTTCACCTTCTCGGCTATTTATTCAAACATTTTAGGAATGAGAAAATTATGTTCAGTGACTTCATCTGAAAATGTTGGTGTTATTCACCTTATATCATAAAGGGATTTATATGGAGCCATTTGGATTCTCAAGTGGAAACTATTGTTGTAGGTGAATTCAACCAGTGGAAGATGTTGGTCCTATATTCCTTTTAAGTCCATAGAATATGCTCTCGACAAGTATTCAAGTGTCTAAATATTCCACTCATATTGGCCATCAGTTTGATGATGATGGTCATACTGAAGTTCAGATCAGTGCTTAGAGAATGTTAGAGACTTTTCTAAAACATGGAAGTGAATCTCAAATCTCGATTGGATACAATCGATAGTGATACTCCATATAGCCTTACCACTTCATTGATATATATCCACTCAATTTGATCTAGGGAGAATTATTATTGAATTGCAATAAAGTGAATTGTCATTTTAAGATGATCCTTAATAACCCATATAGCATTGTTTCCTCTATATGGCTTTGGAAGTCTAGTGAAAAAGTCCATGGTGATGTTTTCCCATTTCCATATTGGTATGGGTAATGGCAGCATCATCCCTTTAGAAATTTTTCTTTAATCTTTCAATTGTTAACATACCAGACACATTGATGTATATTAAGTGATATCCTTTTTCATATTGTCCCACTAAATGTTCCCCCAAATATATTGATACATATTTGTGCTCCTTTGGTGAATAAACGAGGTTGAGCTATGTGCATTATTTATAATCTCTTTCTTTATCTCTGAATTGGGTGTTACATGTATTCATGAATAAATTCTTATGACTCCATCCTCACCGATCTTGAACTTGGAAGATTTCCCATTTTAGATAGATTCCATCCTTCTCTGAATTTCCACATCATTTCTTTGAGCATCCTTTATTTTCATTACAGTGGACGATTGAGCTATGATTTGATAAAGTATTGATTATTTTAATCCCTTGATGATTACCATTTCCATCCATTGTAAGTCTAAGAAGATTGGATCCTTCTCAATTCTCATAATTGATAAAGATTCAAGTTCCTTTCTACATAAAGAATCCACCACCTTATTTTCATTACTAGGATGGTATTGGATTGAGCATTCATAACCCTTGATAAGATTTGACCATCTTCTCTAGTTCATATTTAGCTCTTATTTTGTGACTTTATATTTGAGACTCCTGTGATCAATTTATATCTCACACTTCTCCCCATAGAGATAATGCTTCCATATTTTTAATGTAAAGATAATAGTTTCCAACTCCAAATCATGCATGGGATAGTTTTACTCATGTATTTTTAACTTACATGAGACTTAGGCTATCACTTTATCATTTTTCATTAGTACACGGGCCAAGCCCTTTTTTGAAGCATCTTTATACACCACAAAGAGTTCTCTAGTTCTCTCGAGTGCGAGTATTGTCATAGTGATAAGCCTCATTTTGAGATCCTTAAATATTTCCACACATTGTTTAGTTCAGAAAACCTTCACTCCCTTGCATTTTAGCTTGGTTATTGGGTTTTAAAAACCAGGTAAGTTCTTCAAAAATCGTCAATAATAACCAGCTAAGCCAAGGAATCTATGGATCTCTATTACAGATGTTAGCCTAGGCCACTATTCAATTGCCTTTATCTTGAAAGGGTCCACAGATATTTCTTTACTGCTGATAACATTCCCCAAGAATGATACTTCCTACATCCAAAAATAACATTTACTATACATTTCATATAGTTTCTCCGTTTGAAAATTCTTAAAAAAGTATTGAAATTATCCTCATGTTCCTCCTTACTCTTATAATATAACATAATATCATCGATAATGACTACCAAAAAAATTGTCAAGGTATTCTCTAAATACTCTATTAATTAAATCCATGATTTTTTTAGAGAATTTGTGAGTACAAAGGGAATCTCTATAAACTAATAGTTTCTATAACTCATTCTAAAGGTAGACTTAATAATATCGTCTTTCCTCAGCTTTAATTGGTGATATCCCAACCAAAGGTCCACCTTAGAAAAATAACTGGACCCACAATCATATTGAATAAGTCATCTAACCATGGTGGGTGATACTTGTTCTTTATCTTGATTTTATTGAGCTCATGATAATCAATGCAGAGGTGAATTGATCCAACCTTCATCTTGATGAAGAGGACTACTGCACCCCATGATAAAGCCCTCGGGAATATAAAACTCTTCTATAGATTCCCCTATAACTGCTTCTCTAGTTATTCCAAATCAACAGTGGTTATTCTATAAGGTTTCATTGATATAGGTAGGGTTCTGGAAAAAAGTTCAATTGAGAACTCAACCTCTCATTCAAGAGGAATACCATGAAATTCTTTAGGGAATACATTAGTGTAATCCCTCGGGATGGGCATATATATAAGCATGATCATCTACTTTTTCTCAATCATTTGAGCGATATATTCTTGCTCATAAGGTATAAATATCCAAACTTGAGATAATGATTCTAAAATAGATTCATCTTCCTCCTTACACTTGTAAAGAATTGGGGGATTCTTCGAGATGTAAAGAGTGATCTCTCTTTCCTGACAGCTGATGATAGTTTTGTATAAAGATATACTACCCATGCCCAAAATAGATTCAAACTCCAAAAAAGTAAGACAAGATTTAATGGGATGTCCAATCCACAAAAATTAACTTGGGAGGAATAATGTAATTTGGATTCAATAATTTTCCCATTATTAATTCTAATAGATAACTCAATCTCCATATTTTGAGGTGGTGTTTCAATAGGTATACTAAACTTGCTAGATATGAGAGAATGAATAGAACTAGAATAAAATATTACATTCTTTATTATTGAATGAAAAACCAACATACCTCTCACCACATCATTTTACAGCTCTACATCAGCAATAGTGGTAGAATAATCCCTTCTTTATTTCCTTTGAGGTTGTTGTTGATTACCTCTAAAAACACTAGGCTTAGGGAATTTGTTAGGAAAATGACCATGTTCCTTGCAACTGAAACACTTAAATACAAGATGAGTGTTTCTCTAAACCTTCCTTTCTTTTTCCACATTAATGTAATTCTTCATATCCTATTGATAGTTCTTAGTCAGATTCCCCTTTTAAGCACATCTGAAGCATTTCCTGGTTCCCATTAGATAGTTCCAAAGATGCTTCTTCCTACAATTTGGACATGTGGGATATTTCATCTTCTTTACAGCATGGGATTTATTTTCTTATCCACCCATATTAGACTCAATTTTCCACTTTTTCACTAATCCTATGAGACCATTGAGAGTCTTCGATCTCCATTTCGACCTTGGGGGTATAACAGAAAATCTTGGCATAACTGTCGAAGTCTAGAATCACCAATGATTTTAGAAGAATTAAATTTAGTTTGATAAATAACATATCCAAAATTATTTCAATGTTCATGAAAAATAAATAGGAATATACTACAATCATGGTAGTTTTTTGTTCATAAGCTTTAAATTCTCTGTTACGAGTGATCTCAAATGATGTGTAATTGTTATTTCTTAGTTCCAGCAGAGTGGCTGACCAAGGTTGTCTTTCAAAGGAAAAATTAAATTAAACAAAATAATAAAGTTTTTCTAAAAATAAAATAAAATTGTATAAAAAATAATTAAAAGGGATGGGGGATTATTTGCCATTTATAAAGTTATATGCAGTATGCTAGAAGAATATTTCATTTTTTTGAAATGAAATTTTATTAATAAGGTGCAATGAGAATATATTTTTTAGAAAATTATTTTAAAATAAATAATCGATCTAACTATACTTATTCATTTACTTATTTATAATTATAATTTAAATAAATATCCACTTAATTATGATCCCTTAATTTGTTAACACATAAACCCTATGAGAATTAACTCAACCACCAAGATGAAATTTATTAAACCCTAGGATAGCTTTGGAACATTCAACCATAGCAACCATCTTTGATTGGTATTCTAAGAATAGATTATGGTTAGTGGGGAATTAGGACACATATCCAATCTATAAATGAGGAGTAATTGGGTTTATGGAACCCTACAAATTGATCCCATGTGGTCTTTTATTACTAATTAAGATCATGCTCTCACAATTCATACAATTCTCGAACTCGCATGTTTTGTGTTTATTATTCAATTACTTTATTAGTTTCATTTAAGTTAAAAACTCAATTAATAGACCATATTAAGAAAATAAAAGTAGCTCAATGATTCAAAATAAATGAATGAGGAAGGTAATAGTTAGATCTATTACTAGAAAGAACTACTCCTCCATGGACAATGTAGTCATCATAGAAACATTTTTCATTTGAAATGTTGTTCTAAAGGGTATAACCTAATCATGTTTCTAATATTGATTTCTAGACCAAATAGGAAGATTAAACAAAGAAGAAAATTGAAAATAACAGAATAAATGGAAGAGAAATTAAGAGTTTATAGAAAGCACAACAATATTACAAAGTGAAGATGAAGAAGAAGGCTTCGATGAAGGGATCCTAGATTCAATAGATCTCCCTCTTGAAATGCCTAGAGAAATGAAGTGAAACCAATTCTTTACTTCCTTAAATATACCAACACACGTCCCAAAATCTATAAATGAGAAAAAAATAAATTTATTGAGCGGATGAGAGGCTAGTTTTAAGAGGTTTCAAGTGTGAATGGGGAAATTCAGAAAAATAAATTAAGGAAACATTCACAACTTATTTGATAATGAAACATGCAAACAAGCTATCCTTCCAGAAGGATGATTTGTGAGAGAATGGTTCCTAGAGATTCTAACTAATGTTGGGCCCAATCCATGAAATGATGAAGAATGTATCGCCCAAATAATGAAGTAATGTCCAATCTGGAAAGTCCAGTCCAACTTTTAATTCATGGCCTATTAAGTCAAATCAAAGGCATGATTTAGCTCATCTATCCTTAATGAATGTTTTAACCCATTAATTTATCAACATAGTTAAAAAATTTGAAGTTTAAATAATACAAATAAAGATATTTATGTCTGAAAAACTATAGTGAACTATAAAAGGGAAAACTGTAATTTTCATCAAATTTTCAAATGAAAGAGCTAATCCCAAATATTCTATAAATAAACATATTTAGCACAATCTGAGGAAATTATTACATTTACTACCAAAAAATTATTCATTAAAATTGTGTTTTATAAACTCCCCCACACTTACCCATTGGTAGTCCTAGGAAAAACCTCATATCGTGTATTTTAGAAAAAATTGTGACAAGATATCCATGATCATATTCCCCAATCCACAGTGGAAATATAAGAAAAGTAATAATAAAATAAATATTCAATATAAATAAATTTTAAAGTTTTTTTCACATAAATTGTATCAAAACAAAATCCAGTGAGAGTAATGACACTAATCATAGAGAAACAAGTCTTGGGTCCACTATGCCTCTAATTCTACATGTGCGTGTGTTCCAGCCTTTTCAAGCTCATATCTACACCATTATTTCAGTATATTCAGGTCATGTAAAATAAATCTTCTTACCTAGTTTAATTCACTGAACCTGTTCTATATTCCTTTGGAATCAAATTTTAAGACCCACTCACTTAAAAATTCCTAAAAGTCAATCCTTAAGCTCCTGACCCAGATATCCCCATATGTTGTACATTTCCACATTCCCCTAATTTATTATATATATATATATTGATTATGTACAAAATTCAGAGAATATGTAAACATGAAAAGGTCAATTCAGTATAGTAATGAAATTGATCAGAAGTGAAATGAATGTACGGACCAACCACTGCTATAAGATGATTTTTTACCTAATACGAGTATACGTTCAATTGAGTAGGAAATATCTCACGAGTCATGGTTGTGTAAAAATTTTTGTGGAGAAATAAATAAAATAATTTTATATTAAAAATATCACAAATAATGGTGTTAATATCTAAAAGGTTTTATAATGACACAACCAATCAAATCATCAATGACTTCATTTTTTTTTATAAAAATCAACCCTTGATGATGAAATCTTAATAATGATTATAATTATACTAATGAATTTTGAGAACAAGAATTTTTATTATGTTCCACATGAGAACGTTACATGATATCTTTGTTTTTTAATTGATTTTTTATTTTTTATTTATTTTTTTTTTTTAAAATGTTAACCAAAAAATTAATAGAAAATACACACAAAAAACACAAATTAAAATCCTAAATATCTACCTAAAAATGTTTTCCCCTCCCCCACACTTCAAATATTTCATTTTCCTCAATGTGAACTTATGAAATGATATGTGAACATGAAATTAAGAATTATAAATAGGAAAAATAATATAAAGGTGAAAGGGTTTGGAACATAATGATATTAAAGAGTGAGGATAAGGTCATGCAATGTGAGGAAATAAAATGCGCGGGTGGAAAGTCCTTCAATGTAATTCTTCAAATAATTTCCCATTGATAGTAAAGATCCTTTCGGTGTCCTCTTGCGTGATTTCTACTACAACATAAGTAAAAGGATTATATACAATATAAGGACCTAACTATATGGAATGAAACTTAACAGGAATCTTCTTCAGCCATGAACTGCAGAGAAGAACTTTCTATCCAACATGAAGCTTCCTTTTTTGGATCATTCTGTCAAGATCTAATTTTTACCTTTCCTTGTAGAGCCTTGAGTTCTCTTATGATGACCATCAGATCTCCAGAATCTCTTGAATTTGCAGCATCCTTTGAATTCCATCTTGGTCCAAATCAACGTTTCATTTATTTATAGCTCAATATGGTTGATGCTCAACTTCCACTGGGAGATGACATGAATTCCCAAAAACAATCCAAAATAGGGACATACTGAAGGGTGTCTTGTATGATATCCTATAATCCCATAGTGAATCATCCAAGCACTTTCTCTAATAATTACTATTTGGATGCATGATTTTCTCCAAAATTTGTTTCAACTCCTAGTTTGAAACCTCAGCAAGACCATTTTTTTGGGGCAGTATGATGTTGATGTTTTTGGTGTCACACCATAATTCTGAAGGAGGGAATCCAAATTCCAATTGAAAAATTTTGTCCCATGATCAATGATGATATCCATTGGTACTCCAAACATGCAAAAAAATCAATGCCTTGATAGATTATACTACAACATGAGAATCATTAGTCCTGGTGACCTTGGCCTCCACCCATTTTCTAACATAATCAATAACAACCAAAATATACAAAAAACCAAATAAACTAGGAAAAGGGACTATAAAATCAATACCCTATACATAAAAAATATCAAAAAATAATATGTATTGTTGGGGCATCTCTTTTCTCCTATAAATGTTCCCAGTGTGTTGGAAACATGAGAATGACTTAAAAAACACATGAGCATCATGGAATAAGGTATTCCAATATAATCCCGATTCTTAGACTTTACAAGCTATTTGTTGGGGTCCAAAGTGTCCTCCGAATGAAACTGTATGGAAAAATTGAAGAATAGACTCAAAATCATGATCAGGAACACACCTACTAATAACTTGATCACTACACATGCGTTATAGGTATGGAACATCCCAAACATAAAACCTCAACTCAATCTTTAACTTTTGGACTTTATGTTTCTTTATATTTTCAGGAATTTTAGAGACAAAAAGGTAGTTAACTAAATTGGCATACCAAGGATGCATACCTGAGATGGAATAAATATGATCATCAGGGAAATTGTCCTGAAGGGGTACTTGGTCCAAGGAGTCAGCCTATAATGCGTGAGTAAGCCGAATCATGTGGTCCACCACCATGTTCTCTAACAACTTATTCTCCTTTATCTCAATATTTAATTCCTATAGAAGGATAATCCATCTGATAAGTCTGGGATTTGCATCTTCCTTCTTTAAGAGGTACCTCAGAGCTACATGGTTAGAAAAACTACTTTAGATCCCAATAAATATGAATGGAATTTATCTAAGAAAAATATGATTGAAAAAAAACTCATTTTATGTGGTTGTTTAATTTTATTATGTTGAATCCAATGTCCTTGAAGCATAGGAAATCACATATGAACGTCCCACTACCCTCTATTATAAGACTGCTCTAACTGCAATGTTTGAAGCATCATACATTAGTTCAAATGGAATGTCCCACTATGAGGGTTGTGTGGTCCGTGGAGTGTTTAGACACTATTTTATATCATCAAAGAAAGTCCTTCAAGAATCAGCAAATACAAAATCAGAATCCTTTAGATGTAATCATGACATAGGAAGAGAAATCTTACTAAAATATTCGATGAAGCGCTGAAAAAATCCTACATTCCCTACGAATGATCTAACATCACACAGACATGAAGGATATGGTAAATATGAAATAATATCTACCTTATATCTATAAAACTCTATCCCATGTTATGACATTACATTACCTAATAAAATCCCATGCTCTAACATAAAATGACACTTTTCAAAGTTCAAGAATAGATTCTTATTAACTCAATGATTCAACTACTTTACCAAACTAAAAATACATTGGTCAAACAAAGATCCATAAATTTTAAAGTCATCCATAAATACCTCCATGCAGGTCTCAATAAAATCTGAAAAATACTCACCATGCATCACTGGAAGGTACCTTGGGAATAGTAAATTCCAAATGGAATCCTTCGGTAGGCAAACTTACCGAATGGAAAAGTAAATGTTGTCTTATCCTGAACCTCCTAAGAAATAGGAACCATAAAATATCTAGGAAATACATCCAATAAATAATAGTGAGTTTTCCTAGCTAGTATCTCAAGAATTTGATTAATAAATGTGAGGGGGAAATGGTCCTCGCGAGTGGATTGTTTTAGTTTCCTATAATCAATACACACACACCAACTGTTTTACACCATCATTGGAACTGATTACTTTCCCTCATTTCTAACAAAAGTAACACCACTTTTCATAGGCATACCCTAAATTGGACTTACCCCCTATGAATCTAAAATGGGATAAATTATACCTTCCTTGAGAAAATTTCTACCTATTTTTTGACAGATTCTAGAGGGGTTGGATTGAGTCTCATTTGTGAATTCCTAACTGGTTTATCCCTATCCTCAAAAATACTCCTATGATTGTAAATGAAGGATATAATACCTAATATGTCATCCAAGCTCCACCGGATTGCCCTGATTTTCTCCCTCAAAATATTTAAAAGTTTTTCTTTCTGTTCAAAAGGGATATTGTTATCAATTATAATAGGTAATCTATCAGCACTCAAAAAGTATGATTATTTGAGATTTTGTGGTAGTGGCTTGAGTTCCAATTTAGAGATGTGATGTATGGATTGATAAATTGAAGGAACTAAAATATGTTCCCAAAGAACATTGGCATCAAAATATACATCATCAAAATCAGAGAATAAAACATCGAATCTATCAGCATACTCAAAAAACATGTCATAATCGGAGTTCACATGATCAAAATTAGAATATAAATCAATTTCAAAATAAAATCTAAGAGATCTTTTTGCATTATAAATCAGTGTGGAAGTGATCTTAGACATAAAACTATAACTAGTTCTCATAATCTATATTAACATATTTCAATCAAAATCCATGGGGTTTTTACTTGGTGGTTCAAAATGGGAGATCACAAAAATAGACTGGTCCTTTGAGGGGTACTTCCTGGAGTCCATAACATTAAATATCACAACTTCATCTCCATACTCCATGGAAAGTTAAACCTCATGAACATTTATGATATTTGTTTGTAGTTTTGAGGAAGGGAAAACCTATGACAATGGGAGTATGGGAACTTACATGATCATCCTCCATGTTAAGCATGTAAAAATATATTAGAAAGTTCATGTCTCTCTCCCAAACAAGTACATCCTCATGGACTCCCATGGGATATTTTGTAGCTCTATTCACTAAATACACCACTACTCTCATTAGCTTCAACTCACCAACTTGTAAAGAAGATAATGTAGAGTGAGGCATCACATTTATAGAAGAACCTAAATCACATAAAAAATAAGAAAAGTGTAAATCCCTTATGGAACATAGTAAGGTGAACATTCTGGGATCCGTTAAATTTGTTGAAATTTCTAGAGGTAGTGTAATGAGTGCTATCACATTCCTTCCATGATTTAACCTCTCATTTCCCTTAGTCACTCTTAGATTGTTACAAAGTTCTTTTAACAATTTGGCAGACATTGGGATTTTCTTGATGGCTTTATATAGAGGGATGTTGATCTCAACAAGCGAAAATATATCCAAAACCTCTTTTTTAATTACCTATTCTACCATATTATTGGTTTTCACAAATCTATTGGGAAATGGAAGGTATTTAGGAGGAACTTTGTTAATCTTTTTTTAGCTTTGTATTTCTCCTTGGGATGTTTATCAGTGGTTCTTGAATGGGGGTTTTCAAGAGTTGAGTTGAATCCCACTGGAATGATAGGTGCATATGTATTAGTTGTTTGCTTCCCACTTCTCAATCTGATGGAACTAACATTCCCCTTCGTATTTGGAGTAATTTGGGAAGAAATATTTATAGTGTTCTTTCTTACTAGTTCATTGAGGGATGTGGAAATCTGGCTAATTTGTGTCTTCAACTCCCTCAACTCTGAAACTTGACTATTCATCTCATTCTATCAATTAAGAACAATTTTTTTAAAAAGATCATCATTATTAGAATCTAACTTTTTTTATAATTCAATTTTTGTTGACCTGTTGATTTTGATGCTACAAATATTTTTTGGGGTTGTTGGAAACCTTATTGGTAAGGTGGAGGCTGCTGGAATTTTTTTTTGAAAATGTGGCCTTTTTTGTTGTCCAGATCCATACCTCATGTCAGATTGATCCTTACACCCTAGTTTTTATGTTGGAAAAAATGAATCATAATTCTTATAGGGATGTGGCTGTTGTTTCTGATGATATGGTATCCCAATGAATACTGTCACGCAATCCATTGTCTCTTATAATTGGGGGAAACAATCATTATGGTGGTATGTTTGAGTGAAAATGTCACAAAGACTTATTGGATAGGGTTGCAATGTCTTTTTTTTCAAATAAACATGTCTCACCATAGAGGTAAATTCTACTAACATGGTATCAATTAAATTAATTTCAAAAGAAGAGGGAATTACCTGATATAGTCCTCTAACATGTGGTGTACCTTAATCACCAAATTATTGGGAGTTTTGTGTCATCTTTTTTTATCAATGCACATGTAGCTATTGGTGTTTTGTACACCAATGATCCTCCTACTGTGGCATGAAACATACTCCTCTTCATAGGTGTGAGTCCTTCATAGAAGTAATGGATGAGGAGTTCCTCACTAATTTTTTGATGTTGACAGCTTTCACAAAACTACTTGATTCACTCCCAATACTCATACATTGACTCCCCTTGTGTTTTCTTGATCTCTGAGATCTCTTTATGATTGGAAGTGGTCTTTGATGCTGGAAAAATTTTCTATAAGAAAATAAATTTCAAATCATTCCAACATGTTACATATTCTGGTTGTAAATAATACACCTAATCCTTTGTAGCTCTATAAAGTGAAAATGGGAATTATCTTAGTTTTATTTGATCTTTAGAGACATTCAGTGGTTAAATGGTTGATAAAACCACATTTAATTCTTTTAAATGTTGGTTTGGATCCTCACTGAATAATCCATAAAATATTTGAAGTAGGTGAATTAACAGAAATTTTAGTTCAATATTTGATTCGAGATTTGGGTATGCAATACAATTTAGTTGATAGTTAATATCTAGGGCATCCAATTCTTGAATTGTTCTATTAAATAAAATATTATCATTTTTCATCCATTGGTTTTTTTATGTTTTTATTATAATTTCATCCAATGTTAATGTTACTAGAATTGAGGAATTGTCCAACTGGTTGAATATTGCAGCTTCCTCTAGACTGAGACTGTATGATTCAAGATCAAAGGCTACATTTATTTTCAAGGTCAAGATCTAAAAGGTACTTGGTATTATTTCATATCATAAATAAAATAAAAATTAAAAGGAGAAATGTGGACTAAAAAAAATAAAAATAATAGGTTTGAGTTGATGGTCAAAAAAGAAGGAGAAGAAGAAAACAAAGGAAGAAAAAAAATTCAAATTTGGTAAAGAATGAAGAAAGATGATAAGAAGATAATAAAATGAAAAATAAATGAAATAAATATAATTTTATGAAATAATTACATGCCTCCCTATTAAATGTGCCAATTTGAAAGGTGATATCATGGGAACTCTCAAATGATGTTTAATTTTTACTTCTTAGCTGCAGTAGAGTGGCTGACCAAGGTCATCTCTCAAAGGAGGATGTAAATTGAACAACATATTAAAGGTGTTATGAAAATAAAATTAAAGATAAGAAAAAAACTACATAAAAGAGATTGGAGAATTTTTTCCATTTATATGTCTAGATGAAGTATGCTAGAAGAAGATTTCATTTTTTTAGTTTTTTTAATGGTCAGTATTATTCCTGAATTTCTTTTCAGAAATTTGTTTTAGAAAATTCTGAAACTGGTTTTTGAGACGACACGTGATTTTGAGGCCCGGTGTGCCCGGAATAAATCTTTGAATAAAGTTTATTTTTTAGTTAAAAACACTCAGGAAGATAACTTTGAACTTTAAAATAATTAAAATGCATACTCGGATGAGAAATCTGAGGGAACCATTAAATTCAAAGTAGAGACATTACCTTAGGAAAGGCCAAACATTATCCGGTGCGGGCTAGATGAAGATGTTAATTTTTGGATGTGAGATTCATTAAAATATTCTGAAATAAAAAATATTTTATGATGCAATGATTCTTTCTTTTAAACCAACCTCCTTTAGAAATCCAGGGTTATTTCATAACCCAAGAGTTTCCCTAAGGATGAGGAGGAGGTTCTCCCCCCGATGACCACGAATCGACGAACACCGGTGGAACAATGATTGAAGTCACGATTAGGATTATATCTACGTATTCAAGTGATCAAAACTCTAGGTAGGGGTTGTTATTTAATTATTTTCTTTCCCCATTATAGGTTTTAAATGACCAATGTAGATCAACCCTAGAATATGTTGACTCATGAATCATTTTTTCTTGCGTGAGGGATTTTATCGGGTTTATCTTTGGGAAATTAATCCATCCATTATTTAACTAAGTTTCATTTTCCCCGTTTAATTATTCTAATGGGATTGGATAAATTTTGTGATGAATGGTGATGAAGGTTCATTACTCACTTTTTTGATGTGGATTTCTTCTCCTCTTTTACCTAGTGTTTTCGAGTTCTTTGCGGGTTGATGATTAGTCTGTCGTTGCACAACCGTTCATGGCACAAGGATCTGACATATTTGATTTGTAATGGATATGACATGACCGAGGTGCAATGACAAGGACTATGGATGGATCATGGTGGTGTGGGAGATACAACCGATTGAATGTTTTTCGGTGGAAGGGATTCCAATGGAGATTTGAACCCCAGTCGATGTAGAACACGACCCGAGGACTCTAAAACACGCTCCAGATCGAAGAAAGGACCACAAGAGCATGGCCGGTTGTCCGCAAAAAAAATCTTCAGCATGCCAATAGTGGCGGAGGCCACGTGCCAGACGGTGGGGTGGGCCATCACGACATTGCGCCATGGTGGCATTGGCAGCAGCAACCACGCTACACGGCTGCCTGCGTGGAAGAGTAGCTGCATGAACTGGACCCACAGAAATCCGTGGGTCATGCGGATTACCCGGTCCATGTGATCTGACCGATGGACTAGGGAGGCGGCACCACCTAGCACCACATGACGCAGAAACGGATGTGGCACTACTACATCAGGGCTGGAAGAACTAGCTTGCCATTGAGTGGGCCGCACCCTGGTAAGTGGGTCAGGATAGGCCTAGCTGGTTTAGGTTAGGTTAGACTCAGTCCTGGTGGGACCGGGGTCGGGTTGGTGGACTCGGGGTCTATTTGAGTCAGACTGGACCTGAACCCATCCAACCCTTGTTTCGCTAAAACACCTATAACATTCAAACGAAGTGTCTGTTTTATGAGCCATCTGCCTCATTGGTACCCTTGTGACAAGATGGTCCTTTTGAGACACTTTTGAGGAATTTTGAGGGCATAATATGGATTTTGAGAGTGGGGACTCCCTATACAAGCAGGCATTGAGAATAGTTGGGATAGTTTCCTTAAAGTGATGCTTGGACGGTTACTCCATTGACAACTTAGGGAGTGGGTACTCCTTATCCATATAATTTAGGTATATATGGGACTCCCTATTTCATGGGTGTGGGGTTATTTCCTTCATCTAGTTTCCTCCGAGGGTGTTACTCCCCGAATGACTAGGGTGCGAGTTCTTGGAGATGTTTCTAAAGGAAAAGTAGATAATCCCCTATGGGACTAGGGAGTGGGTTCCATAACTTTCATGTCATTACTCCCCTACCATTTCAGGGTGTGGGTCCTCCTAATGCATTATTCTGGTAGAGTTGTTACTCCCCTATCATGCCAAGGAGTGGGTCCTCTATCTTGGGGTTAGTACTCCACAAATTTACAAGGGTGAGGGTCCCACCTAGAAAATACACTAACAAAGTCGGAACACCCCTGGTACAGGGTGGAGGTCCTCTAGTCACTGAGTAGTACTCCCCTACAGGGTAGGGTGTGGGTCCTTAATATAGGAAATAGTTCTCCCCTGTCATAATAGGGTATAGGTCCTTTATGAGTAGTACTCTCCTATTAGAGCCAGGGTGCAAGTCCTCACTTATGGATTAGTACTCCCCCATGTCCACGTAGAAATGAGGAGAGTGTCCTTTATAGGAGTTGGATCTCCCTCGACCGTAGGAAACAACTACAGGGAGCGACACCCTCCACTTGAATAGATCAATACCTATGTAGGAGAACGTTATCCCTCGATGCACTGAGGTGAACTCCACTACCTACAGGAGTGAATGAGGTATCATAGGTTAGTCTAGATTAGTGCTCCCTCAACTGAGCATAATGGCCAGGATTTGGCCTCTTCACTTAGTTTTCCTTAGTCTTTCATTGGGAACAGTCGATGATGACTGGACCTCTAGTGTCAGGAACTTGAGCTAAACCCAGTAGAATATTCTAGATTGATCATGTTCTCTAGAACGTTCCATTATGAATGGTACAGTTGTACCCTATTGAGTGTATCTCTTAGACGATGCCATAAGGGATGGCTAAGCTCGTTGAGTGTGTTCTCATGGTTTATGTGATATCTTTTGAATCTTCGCTGAGAATCTTGATACTACATATAAGGCTTGGAACTTATGTTTCTTAGTGGATGAGATGAGTATATATGGATGACCTTGGTATATATATGGGAATATACCTGGGTAGATATGACTTTGTGTTTCCTTGTGGGTTTTCTCTTGTGTTTTACCTTTGTGGTTTCAGGATCACCTAATGAGTATTATTTTACTCAACCCTGCATGGGCTTTTATTGCTTGTTTCATGTCTTATATAGATGACCAATGATTTGATGGAGTCTAGGGAGGACTAGGACCATGTGGTGTTCAGTGAGAGCATACTGACTAGGTGTACTCCTACGGCTTCAGGTAGCTACCCTCCACTTACCATCATGTAGGGTTCTCAATAGAGGAGTTCTAGAAACCTTGGGTTTTACTTGTGTTATATTATTCCTTCGGTGGGATTGTATACTAGACTAGTTTTACACCTTGTACTTTAGTTTTTGTTCTACTCTGGTTGTGGTTTTCTTAGTGGTTTCATACAATGTTTCACTTACCAACTTTGTGGGTTGGGGTTGTGACCGTGCGTGTGTACAGGTACTCAAAAAAATCCTCCCACATGCAAGACAATTCCTTATGAGCTAGTCTATAGCCCCTATACTTTGGGATGTGGAATTAGGGTAGTCGCAGTACAGGACCTGGGGGATAGTTTGTGATATTTTTTATTTTTTAAATGAAATTTCATTAATAAGGTGAAATGTGAAGATATTTTTTTAAGAAAATATTTTTAAAATTTATAATTGATCTAACTCCACTTATTCATTTACTCATTCATCATTTTAATTTAAATTAATATCCTCTTAATTATGATCCCCTAATTTTTTAATCCCAGAACCATATGATAATTAACTTAACCACCATGATGAAATTAATTAAACCCTTTGCTAGTTTCGGAACATGCAATCACTACACCCTACTTTGATTCATGTTATAAGGATATATTATGGTTAGTGATGAATTAGGGAACATATATACTTTTCAAATGAGGATTAATTGAGTTTGTGTATTATATTTGAACCCTAAAAAATGATCTCATGTGGTCTTGTATTATCGATTAAGATCTCACTCTCCCAATTCACACAATTCTCGACTGTGCGTGTTTTCTGTTTGTTGTTCAATTTCTTTCTTAGTTTCATTTGAATTAAAAACTCAATTAATATATCATATTAATTGAATAACATTATATCATTGATTAAAAATTAATGAATAAATAAGGTAAGAGGAATATCAATTACTAAAAAACTACTATTCCATGGGTAGTGTAGTCATCATAGAAACATTTTGCAATTGCAAAGGTTGTGGCAAGGGTATAACCAAATAAAGTTTCTAATCTTGATTTCCAGACAAAAGATGCATATTTAGGGAAGAATAAAATTTAAAACTATAAAATAAATTGAAGAGAAACTAAGAGTTTATTGCAAGAACAACAATATTACAGAGTGAATAAGAAGAAGAAGGCTTCGATGAAGGGATCCAAGCTTCAAGAGCTCTCTCTATTGAACTACCTAGATAAAGGAATTGAAAATGATTCTCCACTATCCTCAGTATCCCAATTCACCTCCCAACCCCTCTAAATGATAAGAAAACCAATTTATAGAGCAGAATGGGGTGAGGTTTTAAGAGTTTTCAAGTGTGAATGTGGGAATTAATCCAAATAAATTAAGCCAAATTTTAATGCCTATTATACAACCAAAACGTGTAAACCGGCTATCCTTACAGCATTATTATTTTTGAGAAAATGGATCCTCGATATTCTCTCTAAATTTGGGGCCAATATAACAAGCATGAAGATGGTATGGCTCAAATACTAAAATAATGTCAAATCTAGTGAGTCCAGTCCATCTTTGACTTTATGGACCATTAATTATAATAAAATGCACGATTTATTTAATATATCCTAAATGAAATTTTTATCCCATTATGTTGGGAAAACAATTAAAAAAATTTCATTTTAATTAATATAAATATAAAAAAATTATGTCCAAAATATTACAGTAAACTGTAAAAGAGAGAAACTAGAATTTTCCTCAAATTTTCAAATAAATGATTAATACCAAATATTCTATAAATAAACTTATTCAGCACAATATGAAGAAATTATTTCATTTATTATCAATAAATTGGTCAACAAAATTTTGTTCCATCAATACCCCTATAGACTCATCTTCCTTCTACTTATGTCTGAGGAACTCTTTTTCCATCATGAAGAAGAATATTTGGGGAAAATATTTATTGAAACAAATTTTCATAAATTCCTCCCAATTCATAGAATCAATTTTCTCCTTGGAATTTTTATTTTTTAGTAGTTTCCACCAAATTTCCTCTTCCACATCAAAATAGTAGACCTCTAGCACAAATTTCTCTTCTTCTGAGCATCGAAGGATAGCGAATATATATTCAATAGAGTTTGTCAACTGTTCTGTGAGGAGGGGATCAAAAAATCCACTAAACATGGGGTTTTTTTCATAATGTATTCGATGTAAAATTTATTTTTTCCTTAGATAAGTATGGATTTATAAATGACTCATGTTATTATTCATAACTTTATCCAGTTGAGAAAGTAAAATCATGAAGTTTTGAGCACAAGTTTCCATCATATTTGGCATATCATTAGGGAAATCATCACATTTCCTATAACATTTATTGTTGGTAGGTGTTCTTTAATTTCCTTACATTAACTATGAAAATTAATTTTCAATTAAGGGGCTTTAATACATAGCTAATAAGAAAAAAAAGTAAACTTTAAATATAAATGGATAAACTCTTAAAGGGATATTATATCCTAACTTCTGATTCCCTAGTTTTCCATATAGGTTATCCATGATCTATATTCTAACATATATTATTATTATAATTTTATTTCTTATCTCAGTCAGGTGTTTTAATGTGATTATGAATTTACCAAAGCATATCCCCTAATAGTGTCAAACTAGGTGTGTAGTAAGGCCCATTTTCATGTACCAGGTTACCCCGAGATAAGTCGGGAACACCTTGTCAGTGTTATTAATACTCAGTAAATATTTTCTCGAACCACATCCACTTGTAATATACATAAAATTTTTTATTTTCTTGATAAACCAATTACACTATACTAACCAAAATTTAGGGATGTTTTCTCATACATAGTATTATCCTGAGGTTCTTACTAAAGTGCTCTAATCCTAGTATCCAAAAATAACTAAACTTTTCCTCTAATACCAATCATATAAAACCTAGTATTTTAGATATATCCTTAGATGAATTTAAGCATAATTAAACATAAAATTATAGGCCATGGATTGTAATGTCTGGTGCCTTTGAATACTGGGTACACAAAACTAAAAACATGTGACTAAATAAAACATTTCTTTATTTATCATCCACTATGAGCTCCAAAACTCCTTTGATAAATTACATATTCATAGGATACCCTAAGGATAATAAGAATAAAGGGATGAGCTAAAATCCTAGTAAGATAACAAACATTAAAATAAATCATAGCACACGGGTTAGAAGGCATACGATATTGATATATAAAGGCATCAAACATGATAAAACATAAAGAATAATAAAATGGGATCATAAAATAGGATCATCTAAATGTGGTGGAAATATAAAACATAAATTTGTCACAAGTCAAGGATCATTTCACATTGATGAGCACGAGTCAAAACGTTTTGCACATAGAGGAGCAGAAGTCAAGGCTCGTTTCACATAGAGGGGAACAATTCAAGGCTAACCACCAAGACCGTGGCACATAAAGTCTCATGCGACTAAAATTTACCCAATTAATTGAAGTGATATCTATGTTTACCTATAATAACATGTTAATGAATATTTTTTCCACATAAAGAATCATATATAAGGAATAAAACATAAACATAAGGGTTACCCAATGGAAGAATTGGGTATCATAATTATATTAAAAGGCATATCAAAAGGTATATCACAGTGTGTTCATGTAAGAAATGGTTTATATAATATATGGACTTTCACAAGGTAATATAATCATATATCATGATAATTTATTTCAAAATGATGTAAAAAACGAGTGTTAAAGAAACATTAGAAATAAAACATTTTAGTAAGGTTTAAGAGAAAACCTTCTAGATTCTTAAAAATGGAAAAGGAATAATTGATTCTATAAAACCTGAATTGAAGCAAGGTATTTATTCATGATAAGATGAGTGATTATATAAAAATATAGTTTCTTAAAATAGATTATGGAGAACACTTGAAAAAGGGTAAGAATTCGGGAAGTTCCCTTTTAACAGGCTTTCTTATCAGGAAGAATTCAGTAGGGAAAATTTTAAAAACATGTATATCCACAAAAAAAAGGATGAATGGATATTGATATATTATTTTTAAACATATAAAAAACATTTATAATGTTTTCATAAAAAATAATTGATAATTTCATTTAGATAAGGAGAAAAAGAGTAACCCAAAGGAATAAAGGAGGTTTGGGTAGAATCTCTTACCTTTTATCTAAAACGATTTTTCACTTGATCTTAATGTCATGAATAATCAAATTAGATTCATTAATTAACAATTATTGAACAATTTATACATTTATTTTATTTTTTATAATTTTATTAAGTTCATCTATATCCCTTTTTGTGGGTTTTGAAAGTCAATTTCATTTCTCGGAAGCATGAGTTTCCTTGGTTTTCATGATCGATTTACTTGAATATGTGTATGGAAAAACATGTAGAATGATGATAGTTATAAAGAACTGAAATTATATGTTATTAATGAAATTATATAATATTTAAATAATTTTTTTATGATGTGAGGATGATTCATTAGATAAATCATTAATTATAATCAGTTAGATTAATTTAGAGTTTATTAAACACAACGAACTCATTTAGTTTTATAAAATCATATCATGTGTAAAAAATTATTTCATAACATTAAATAAGTTATAATAATTATATTATAATCCAATTCAACTATAATTTTTTTTCATGACCATCCTTGATAGTGGAATTGAAGGATGAAAGCACATCATCCCCGAAGGTGGTAAATCAGCAACTCACGGTCAATGTTTTCATTCTTAAAGAAAACATAGGGGAAGATCTTTGATGAATAATTATTATATAAAAAGGATAAAATTATAGTGTATATGAGATAATGGATATTTAATTTCAATTCTAAAAAGGGATGTGAGGAGAATAGAAGAAAATAAAGGAAATTGAAAATGAATTTGAAAGAAAATGGAAGAGTGTTTTACCTCTTGATTCCTTCTTCTTGAGAAACTCATTAGGGGATTGTTTTTGGTCTTTTGTTAAGAAAGAATGCTCCTAGACATGGGGTATAGGTTTGGAAAGAGTATTGAGTAGAATTTAGACAAGGATAAAGTCTTTATAGGTGTGAGGAGTAGAGGTGGTGAGGGTGGTATTTACAGTGGAGGAGGGGGTCTTTTCTCATTATTTAATTCATTAGTTCATTATTTTTCTCAAGACAATGAATAATGTTGATTCCTGAGAATAAATATAGTAATTAGATCATGTTAGTTCAAAAAAATTGTGCTTAAATAATACATGAATCAATGAATGTGTATTTAACTTATAATGTATATATATCTAAATTACCGTATTTTACTATTCACAAAAAATTTAAAGTATTTCATAAAAATAAAAAAAATTAACCCTAACCATTTATAAATGTGTAGAATTCAAAAATTAACTCTATTTCATAAAAATAATTTTCTAAATATGATAAATTTAATTTCTATTTAAAATCATCATTTACTTGGAAAATACAAATTTTAAAATTAAAACTGCTTTTCTAACACATGGAAATTTTAAATAAGTTATTATAAAATATATTATAATATTAAGAAATAAAATTATAATTTATGAATAAATTTTATGAAAATAAATTTTCTTTTAAATTATTAAATTAACAAAAAATGTAATTATTTATTTACGACTTATAAAAATACCAACACATAATTAAAAAAATTTAAAATATTTATTTACTTATACAATGATATAATTATATAATATTGTAAATTTTAAGATGGATAAATTTTATTTATACTTTCATTGGTGAGGTTACTATTCAGTTGGTCGGTTTACTATTCACGAGGGTCACTTTAATTTTCCAATGGTCAAGTAACTATTTCATCGGTATAGGTTCCTGAACTTAGAGAGACACTTATTATTTCATTCATTCATCAATTATAAAGCTTTTATTAGGTTATATTATGTGTTTATACCATATGAAATAATTATAAGAAGGGATTTTACATTGATAAAAGTTAGGTTTATTACAAATATATTTTGGATTGTGGGTAGTTTTGAGAGGAATAAAGAAATAACCCATGTGAATAACTAGTGCTATCAAGACTTGGAAACCTATTATCATTTCTAATTCCACCTATATGTGTTAATTGTGGATGTTTTTTCATGTGTAGATGTTTCCACATGATTTATTTGAAGTCTATTTTAATTTCAAAACATTTTTCCTCCATTAAAGAAAAGTTCACACCCCACAAAAAGATGAGATATCAATTTGAAAGGTTAATATAGAGCACCAAAGTTATTGGTAGTTGAGAGATATATAGGATTAATAACAATATGATGGGAACTGATTTATCCATTTTTGGATAAAATTATTGGTGGTTTTAGATATTTGAGATCCATAAAACTTCATTTCAAAGTATTTTTATTTTCATTATAATTTTTTAATTTCTTTGGAGACTATTTAAATTAATTAGCTGGGTCCTTTTTTTCTTGAACTCATTTTATTCTCACATGTTCTAGATCAATTTTTTACTTATGAAATTAAAATGATAATTCTTGTTGTTTAAAATTTTATGTGAGGTATAACTTTTTTAAAAATTAGGTTTAATCTAGTCTGCTTTGTAAAAGTTCATTAGGTAGTCAAATAACTTTTATAATAGGATTAATAACCATATTTAGATATCAATATAGTGATTACAATGATTTAGGTGTATATTTCGAGGACTTGAATTATACATATAGGAATTAAATTATTTCATATTTTTAGAAAAGGAATTAGTTAGTATCAAAAAGGTTGAATCTTTTCCATTACTATTTATTTTTAATCTGGTTTCATGATCATTTTAAATCTAATTTTCCTTCACATTTAAAATATTCACTATTAATTAATTTTAATTTAATTTTCTTATTTCTTCATTAAATTTTTCCAAAAATTATAAAATACAAAAAAATTATTCAATATAGCTAAAATAGAAAAAAGTGACAATTTTGAACATAGCCTATATAATTATTCTGAAAAAAATTAGGGACTTCTGTATTTCATTTCCTAGGGGATTTTTGTAAATGTAACCCACAAAAAATCCCTTCTTTTAGCATCCCAAGGTGTGGTTCTTGGTCTAATAAAACCATTTTTATTCATATTTTTTAGTGGAATTTGATATCCATATATTTGGATGGTTATATATGATATAAATTAATACATATAGTGCTCATCCAAGGAAGAAAATTATTCATAAACTCAACCACACAATCTAAAGGTAGTCAAGAGAATTCATCTATAATGATATTTAAATAGTGAGGAACTATATTTTGTAATCTTATATAATCTTCCACTACCCTTTCCCACAAATCCATTTCAATGACCTGAAATTAAATACTATGTACACCCATTATCATATTCCAATATCTACTAGATTTCATAACCCATTCACCCTTAAATATATGTATCTAGCCCTTAGAAATGAGAAATATCATCTACCATCCATAAAAATAAATTTGAGTGATATGTGTAATCAATTAATTTTATTCCAATGATGTTATAAATCCTGTATATATGAAGGATAGTTGACTCATATATAAATTTCTCATTACCTATCAAAACAATGAATGATGGGAAGGTTTTATCCCTAGTTATCTTATTATCTTAGAGCTGTTGGATGCACATGACATGTGGAATCAACTCTACATATAATCCAAATTAATCTATAATTCATGTATCAATGAATGCATTCATATAACGAGTATCAAATAATTCACAAATTATAATAGAATGAATAAAAAAGTTACCACATATTGTAGATGGTCTGGAATCTTCCTTCGAAGGACCCTACTCCATGGTGAATAAATGTTGTTGAGCCTCCACCAAATGAGATAACCTAAGTTATTGAGATATTACCTTATATTATCCCCAAGTGGCCAAAATTTTTGTCCTTTTATAGTTATACTAGTATTGTGAACCATCCTTTCATGAAGTTAATGAATAGTTATAGGATACCTACATTTTATTGGATCTACCCACCATATATACATTATATGGATTTATCTAATATTTCATCAGGTTTCTAAGATTCTCACACCTGAAAGAGTTCGGAGCTTGTGGTGTAAAATTATTCTTCATGTGGTCAAGAGAACCACACTTGAAGTATCTTGATGGAACATACACCTATCCCATAAAGGAACAAATTGATGTATCATGGACATATGATGTTTTTTTAAATGATATAATACATTTTACCTCTATTCTTGCACCACATGAACTGACACTTAGATTAATTTCAGTGGATATACCTCAAAATGGGTGATTTCCCAATATATCTATTTTTCATTGATTATGTTTACACTATATCAACTTACAGTAAAAAAACAATACAACCCTAATTTTTTGTTCATGCATGGTCCTACAAAAAACCCATGATCCATTCATGAGTTACTAGGGGTGAAAAAGATATAATATAGTAAAATATGAAGCATATTTTATGGTTGTCACATTTCTTTTTTGTAAATATAATAACATAGTCACCTATGAAAATTTAAATTTATGATGGTAGAGTTATTAGTTAAACATATTCCCAAAACCATCCTAGATAAACCATTCATGTAATTTAGTTTTCTCAACCAATTACCACCACTCGGCTACAATCCATTCAAACATATACATTGATAAGATACCATTTGAATCCACTATGGTATCAAATAAACAAAAGATCTTATTGATTATCTTTAGCCAATGTATTTCCATTTATGTTCAAGATTGCCATTTAAAGACTAGAGGGTTTTCTAATGAAATTACAAGGACCTTTTGATATGATATTTATGGGGTGTCATGACAGTTCAAAAAAAACTAGAAATCACATTCCTGATTTCATAAGAATAGTTTATCCAGTGGTGGACCATTCGATACTAAATCCTCAGTAGACTCCATGAAATAATTGAAATGAGGTATCCATGGATACATTTTATATAATTCACAAGGAATTAGTATCAATATTTGGAAACAAATTAATACTTATGGGCACCATTAACAGCACAATCATTTTACTCACTTTTTTAAGGTTTATTTCAACTTGGAACACAAATATCTATCCAATGCACCCATACAAAATGGATATATTATCAATAAAAATTTTATTTACAATTCACAACATAAACAATGAAATAAAAATTTCCTATAAATAGAACTATTTTAAAATCCATTTTTAAAATTATCATTTCAACACAAACCATTTCTGAAATCCATTTCATAGTAAAAATCAATATTCTCTAAAAATAAGTTAACCAGAATGGACTTACTATCCACGAATACAAACAAGATTCATAATACCATTCATGTCCTTAACCCAATATAATTACCTATAGAATCAAAATTAAAACTAAAAGTGATTAACAAACCACTTAGACTTCCCACATAATCCTAATTACTTGTGGTTCTATATAATGAGGTTAGATATTAATTTTTATAAATAAATTGTAATCCCAAACTCAATTTGTATTCACTCATTCCACCCTAAAAGTAAAAACTAATAATATTCATAACAAACCAACCCAACCCATCACCACACAACCTCACTTGAGTCAATTTAGCATGATAATAGGCCTTAGGTGTGTCTCCCTTATCACCAAAAACTTGAAATAATAGCTGAGGGTTGGATGACACCACTGGGTGATGGTTTACCCTCATATGATTTAACCTACCAATACTAATATATTTCTAAAAAATATTTATAATTTATATGTCTATCTAACCTTATAAATATATATACAATGAAAAAAAATAATAAAAAAAATAACAAGAGTCATTTATTTTGTTTGAAAAATACATCTTTTAAAAAATTATAAGAATTTTAAAAACATTATAAATTCATAAATGTACAACCCAAATGAAGAATTTTATGGACACAAAATTAAATCCCCTTAATGGATATCTACTAATATTTTCACACCTCTAAAAAACATCATGATTTATTCCACTAGTAAAAACTCCCCTTCCTACATAGATCTACTGTCATGGAAATGGTCCGCTAATCCAGTAGTAAGATACATTTCATTAATTTTATACTAGTTTTTTATCTTAATTATTTAGGAAGTAAAGTTTATAAAAAAATTATAAATATTTCCCTCTTAAAATAATGTTATGTTTTTAAGATAGTAGGTTTAAAAATTTCATCCAAATCTATATCTTTATATTTTTAAATAAGTCTAATTCTTAATGAATGAGAACCTCACAAAAAACTAAGAGATAAATTAGAAACCAACCTATTGATTTCAATAAAAAATTAAAAAGTAAAATAAAACACACATCAAAATCATGGTAACACCATTTAATTTTAATTTTATAAAATAGAACATTCCAATACCTTGTACCACAAGGTGCCTCATGTCACACACCCTGACATGAAAGTCATAGTCATTATCACCCCCTTCATAGGTGATACCAAACTATTTTTCTAACCCATCGTGAGAGAACCAACCATGAAATCCTTACTAGAAAAATACATAACAAAAATTTAATCATCCACTTACAAAAAAATTCATCATGTAACATCCCACTAACACCCCAATCATCCACGGAATGCTTCTCTTTGAATAATACAATAGAGTGTGTTGTACACAACTTCGAGTTCTAACACACCACAACCAATCAAACTAGCCATTATGAATATTAATACCCAATTTTTTAAATTTTTTAAATTTTATCATTCAAAATGGACTTCATTTTTGGATTCGTATTATCGAAATTATCTTAGGGTGAATTTTTTGGTATTTTTCTGAAAACTTTCAATTTTTTGATGAATAGTGAAAAACACAGAGTAATAGTTTAAAAAATAATTTTTATTTAAATAATTATTTATTTTATTGAAATTTTTTAAGTAAAAATAGATACATAATACATATATAAGTTCAATTTAATTCAATGTAATTCAATGGAGTCATTTTATAATAATTTTAGATATATAAAAATTTTATCGAACTTTTTATCTTCTTTTACCTACCTCCTAGGATCATTTGCAAATTTACATAAAACTTAATTTTACTGCTTCTGTGAGTTAAATTTAAAAAATCCAAGAGACACAGTTTTTATCAGTAAAAAAATGTGGTTCAACAAGAAGAAAATAATTTTTGGTGAATAGTAACTTTTTCCTTTTATTTACCACGGTTAAAAGTAAATACGTTATTTAAGGGTAAAAATGATATTATTATTTCCCTAAAACATGTCCTAATTATATTGGATAAGTTTAATTAGAAAAAAAACAATATTTGGAATAAAATATGATCCTTTATGTCCACTTGGATTAGATTAGGACATTTATTATTATTTAATTCAAAGAAGAGTTAAAAGTGTTAAATTCAATGTTTAATAACTAAACTATTTTTAATATAGGGTTACACATAAGATAAATTCGACTATAGATATTCATTATAAATCTAAATATATTTCATACATAATGGTATTTTATTTATATTTTTTAGACGTTAAATAATTTAATTTATTTATGACACAATGATGATGCATTAATTACCTAATTAATGAAATATTAAAATAATTGATATTATAAATATCCAAATAAATGTAATTTGAGACTTTTTATGAATTACACTAATTTTCTAGGTTCATATGACATTTTAGGGTTTGTTATATGAATTTTTTAAAAGTAATAATGATGTTTGGAATTTTAGAAAAAACAAAATACCAAATAGTGTCAAAATTGACATAAAAGAGCTTTTAAAACAAATATTATATTAGTAATTGATTTTCTATTCCTAAAAATATAATTATTGGACAAAAAAAACTTATATAATTATATTTTTCTCATTAATTAACCACTTGGGGTTCTATTGGAAGTATACAGTATGTTTATTAACTATATAATATAAAAATACAAAGAGACATGGTAAATATCAAACTATTTAACTAAGAGTTAAACCAAAAATATAAGGTTAACATAATGACTGAAACCTGTCTAAAACCTATTGGTTGAGTGGTTTTAAACCTATCCCCACGTTATCCATTAAATAATTCATTTTTGATCCATTATAAACCGAAAATGAGTTTAGTATAAAATAATATTTTTAGCTTTTCCTAAGGTGCCCCTCACCCCTCTTATAATAGGGAACTCTCCCTTCTCACTAATTCACACCTTCAAAGCCATTTTGATCGGCCAAAACATGCTAAAATAACCTCTAAAATGTCCTACATTCATCATAGAGTCCTTCCTTTAGTAAGAAATCCAACCTAAGTAGCCCTTTTGATCAAATCAAAAGGAAGAAAACGGAGAAGAGGTAAATATTTCATAACCTCTTTCAAGTTCCTTTATTCTTCCACTTCCTCTTTATTTGTTGTTTCTATTATAAAATAATAACTCCAGTATATTTTATATACTATGATGGTATTATAAATATGGTATAACTATATTCATTATTCTATCCATCCTTTGAATGACATGTCACCATACGTGCGTATGTACGGCTTACTGTCTCCACGTCATGGTGTAGTTGTTATTCAATACATTATTATTTGGATGGGTATAATAATGATGTATAATTGATGTAAATAATAAATATAACATGATAATGATTCTCTATATATATGATATACCATCCAATTATTTGTTATTTTAATATCAAAATAATGATATTGTCTCTTGTGCGTATGTACGGATTACCATCTCCATGAACGCGATGAGATTCATTCCCCATCGTATCCATTCAAGACTAATTTTCATTTGATGATTAAAATTAATATTTAAAGACTTAATATCATTCTGAGTAATAATATGATACATCATATCCATAAAAAACATTAATTACATAACAAATAATATAAAAGAAAACGAATCAGTTAACACCCAAAATGACGATAATACTAAAATTTTATTAACAAAACAATATTAAAAGATCTTATATGATATTATATTAATGTATATGATTTTTTCATAATTTAACAACAATTATTTCCTCATTATACAGGAGGTTTACCTACCCTTAACCAAGGAAAACTACAATTTAAGGGTTAATTTTACAATCTCTTCATTATCCGAGGTTGTTTATACGTAATTATCTACTGGAACTTCTTTATCATCCACATCCATGGTTCTTAAAAATGTATTTCAAAACATTTTTACTATTTAATAGAAAATGGGATAAAGTCATTTATACCCTTATTTGACCTTATATATTTTGAAAGGAATCTTTCATGGAGCTCAATACTTTTCAAAGATTGACCTTTTATCTGGATATCATTAGTTGTGTGTGAAGAATGAAGACATTCAGAAAATAGAATTTCGAACAAGGTACGAGCATTAAAAGTTTACTGTAATTCCTTTTGGATTGACTAATCCACCCACTATCTTAATGGTCCAATGAATCGATTTTTCAAGGAATATCATGATGAATTTATAGTGGTATTTATTGATGATATCCTGGTATACTCCAAAAGCTACAAAGATCATAAAAATCACCTGCGCATTATCCTAAAGACTCTTAGAAGACATGAATTATATGGGAAGTTTAGCAAGTGTGAATTCTAGATTTAGGATATTTCTTTTCTTGGTCATATCATCTCTAAGGATGGAATCTCCGTTGATCCTTCTAAGACTATAGAAACCCAAGAATGGCCAGCACGGACAAGTATAAATGAGGTACGCTGTTTTATTGGTTTAGCATATTATTATTGGCATTTCATCCAGAATTTTTCCTGATTGGATAACCCATTAACCAAGCTCACACGTAAAGGGGTGAAATTTGTTTGGGAAAAAGAATGTGAAGAATTTTTTGAAGAGTTGAAGAGAACATTAGTCAATGCTCTTATATTTAATCTATCATCGAGGAATGTTGGGTTTGTTATTTATAGTGATGATTCAAAGAAAGGACTTGGTTGGATCTTTATGCAGAATGATAGGGTTATTGCCTATGCATCATGAAAGCTAAAAATTCATGATCAAAACTATCCTACTCATGATCTTGACTTAGATGTTGTAATCTTTGCTTTGAATATTTGGATGCACTGTCTATGTGGTGAAAATTGTGAGATTTTTACCGATCACAAGAGTTTAAAGTATATTTTCTCATAGAAAGAACTCAACCTAAGGCAAAGGAGATGGCTTGAAATACTCAAGGATAATGATTTCATGATAAACTACCACCTAGATAAGGCAAATAAGGTGGAAGATTCTTTGAGTAGAAAATATCATGGAGTTTTGAAATAGATCAGAGTTTAAAGGGATCCTATTTTCATGGATCTAGTAAAGATGGATATGGGAATAACCATGGAAGGTGAAACAATAATGCTTTTTCAAATGGTTTCCAAACCATATTTACTAGAAAGGATAAAAAGTTCTCAGGTTGATGATGAGGAGTTTCAAAAGAAGATAACATCTATGAATAATGGGATATTGAGTGACTTCATATATGAAGATGGAATTTTGAAATTTAGGAAGAGACTTTGTGTTCCCAATATACCTGATCTAAAAAGAGAATTGTTAGATGATGCTCACAGTTCCAATTTCTCTATACACCTTTGGAGCACTAAAATGTATAGAGATTTGAAGGAACATTTTTTGTGGGAAAACATGAAGAGGGAGATTCTGGATTTTGTGTCAAGATGTATGGTTTGTTAACAAGTGAAAGCTCAAAGGAAACAGCCTGGAGGAGTCTTGCAACCTCTTCCCATACCTGAGTGGAAATGAGATAATATTACGATGGACTTTGTCATGGGACTACCAGATACTCCTAGAAGGAACGATGCAATATGGGTCATTATTGATCATTTTACCAAGTCATCACATTTTCTTGCTATAAGAGAATATTTACCACTTGAATGTCTCACAAGACTATATATTAATGAAATTGTAAGACTTCCTGGAGTACCCCCATTTGATTGTTTCTAATCGTGATCCATGTCTTACATCAAGATTCTAGAAAAGTATTCAGAAACCCCTGGATACTGAACTTGGTTTGAGCACTGCCTACCACCCCCAAACTGATGGACAATCATAACAGACTATTCAAACCTTAGAAGACATGTCGAGATCATTCTCACTTGACTTTCAAGGTATGTGGGATTAATATTTACCTATTATAGAATTTTCCTATAATAATAGCTTCCATTAAATTCTTCAGATGGCACCATATGAAGCGTTATACGGAAAGAGATGTCACACACCAACTTGTTGGGATGATTTTGGTGAAAGAAAACTTGTTGGGCCAGAATTGGTGGAGGAAACGATGGAAAAGATGAAGTTAATCCAAAACCACATCAAATCAGCTCAAAGTAGGCAGATGAACTATGCTAATAATCGAAGGAATAGTTTGGAATTTTAGGTAGGATATCATGTTTTCATAAAGGTATCTCCATGAAAGGGTGTTATATGTTTTGGTAAGAAGGGAAAATTATGTCCTAGGTAAATCGGACCTTTGGAAATTCTTGAAAGAATTGGGGCAGTAGCTTATTATTTTGCAATGCCTCTATGTCTCTCGAAAGTTCACGATGTATTCCATGTATCACTATTGAGAAAACATATGCCTGACCCAATGCATGTACTCACCTATGAGGAAATAGAACTGGAACCTGGTCAGTATTTTTGCGAAGATCCTGTCAAGGTTCTTCATACAAGAGAACAAGTGCTGAGAAACCGGAAAACTCATCTGGTAAAAGGTCTATGGAGAAACCATATGATGGAAGAGGCAACGTGGGAACCCGAGGAACTTATGATGAAGAACCAACCGAGTATTTTTTTACAGTAATATTATATAAATTTCAAGGATGAAATTATTTTAAGGAGTGGATAATGTAACACCCCAAGCTTCCATGGTATGCTTCTCTTTGAATAATACAATAGCGTGTGTTGTATGCAACTTCGAGTTCTAACACGCCAAAACCAATCAAAATAGCCATTATGAATAGTGATACCCAATTTTTGAGATTTTATAAATTTTATCTTTCAAAATGGACTTCATTTTTGGATTCGGAGTATCGAAATTAGCTTAGGGTGAATTTTTGGTATTTTTCTAAAAACTTTCGATTTCTGATGAATAGTGAAAAACACTGAGTTACTGTTTAAAACATAATTTTTATTTAAATAATTATTTATTTTATTTAAATTTTTTTAGGTCAAAACAGATACATAATACCTATTTAAGTTCAATTTAATTCATTGTAGTTAGTTAATAATAATTTTAGATATAAAAAAATTTATCAAACTTTTTACCGTCTTTTACCCACCTCCTAGGAGCATTTACAAATTTACATAAAACAAAATTTTACCGCTTCTGTGAGTTGAATTTAAAAAATATGAGAGACACGGTTGATATTAGTAAGAAAAATGTGGTTTAATAAGATGAAAACAATTTTTCATGAATAGTAACATGTTACTTTTATTTATCTGGGTTAAAAGTAGATAGGGTATTTAAGGGTAAAAATGATATTATTATTACCCTAAAACATGTCCTCATTATATTGGATAAGTGTAATTAGACCAAAAAAACCGTAGGAATAAAATATGATCCTTTAGGTCCACTTGGATTAGATTAGGACATTTATTATTAATTAATTCAAAGAAGAGTTAAAAGTGTTAAATTCAAAGTTTAATTCCTAATTTTTTTTTAATATTGGGTTAAACATAAGATAAATTCGACTATAAATATTCATTATAAAGATAAAAATATTTCCTACATAATGGTATTTTATTTATATTTTTTATACATTAAATAGTTTAAGTTATATATGAAACAATGATGATGCAGTAATTACATAATTAATGAAATATTAAAATAATTGATATTATAAATATCCAAATAAATGTAATTTGAGACAATTTATGAATTAAACTAATTTTATAGGTTAATATGACATGTTAGGGTTGGTTAGATGGATTTTTTTCTAAGTAATAATTATGTTATGAATTTTAGAAAAAAAATACCAAATAGTGTCAAAATTGACATAAAAGAGTTTTTAAAACAAATATTATATTATTAATTGATATTCTATTCCTAAAAATATAAGGGTAATCCAAAAGACTTATATAATGATATTTTTATCATTAATTAACCACTTGGGGTTCTCTTGGAAGTATATAGTAAGTCTATTAACCATATAATATAAAAATACAAAGAGACATGGTAAATGTCAAACTATTTAACTCAGAGTTAAATCTAAAAGCTAAGGTTAATATAGTAATCCATACCTATCTAAAACCTATTGGTTGAGTGTTTTTAGACCCATAACCACATTATACTTTAAATAATTCATTTTTTAGCTATTAGAAACTGGAAATTATTTTATTATAAAATAATATTTCTATCTTTTCCTATGGTGCCCCTCACCCCTCTTATAAAAGGAAACTCCCCCTTCTCTCTAATTCACCCCTTAAAAGCCATTTGGGTCTGCCAAAACCTACCAAAATACCCTCTAACCTATCCTCCCTTTATCATAGAGGCCATACATTAGTCATAAATCAGACCTAAGGAGTCCTTTTGATCAAATAAAAATAAATAACCCGAAGAAGAGGTAAATATTTCATCACCTCTTTCAAGTTCCTTTCTTCTTCCACTTCCTATTTCTTTGTTGTTTCCATTCTAAAATAATAACTCCAGTATATCCTATACAATTTTATGTTATTATAAATATGGTACAACCATATTCATTATTCTATCCATCCTTTAAATTACATGTCACCATACATGCATACGTACGGCTTACCGTCTCCACGTCGTGGTGTAGTTGTTATTTAATACATTATTATTTGGATGGGTAAAATAATGATGTTTAATTTATGTAAATAATAAATATAACATGATAATTATTCTCTATATATCATATAACATCCAATTATCTATTATTTTAATATCAAAAGAATGATATTGTCACTCGTGCGTACGTACGGATTACCGTCTCCACGAACACAATGAGATTCATTCCCCATCGTATCCATTAAAGACTGGTTTTCATTTGATGATTAAAAATAATGTTTAAAGACTTAATATAATTATGAATATGAATAATATAAATCATATCCATAACAAACATTACTTACGTAACAAAGCATATAAAGGAAAACAAATCAGTTAACACCTGAAAAAATGATAATACTAAAATATTATTAACAAAGTAATATTAAAAGATCATATATGATATCATATTAATGTATATGATTATTGTATAATTTAATAACAATTATTTCACCATTATTCAGGAGTTTAACTTACCCTCTATCAAGGAAAAGTACAAGGTAAGGGTTAATTTCACAATCTCTTCATTATCCGAGGTTGTTTATACATAATTATCTGGGACCTCTTTATCATCCAATCCATGCTACATAAAAATATATTTCAATTTTTTTACTATTTACTAGAAAAAAGTTTATATTCATTTATACACTAATTTTACCTTATATGTTTTGAATGGAATCTTTCCGTCATTTTCCAAAAAAGGTATATTTTGACCATTTCGACAAATTTAAGGTAAGAATGTTTTTTTAACTTATACAGAGGGTGGGGCTATTTTCTTCCATTATAACATCGTTGAAACTTCATTTACAATTCTTATAAGAATATTTTCAAAATAAGTTTTTTCTTAAATGATTTCAAAATAGAAAGAGATATTTATTTAAAAAAGGGTTTGATTTCATCTATGTCAACATCCTTTGATGTATTTTAAGCTTATTTGAAGTTGATTTATTAAGATACAAAACTTCCATATTGTATTGAAGGTTTTGTTAGATGTTTGACTATGGATGTGTTATTTTTACACAAATCATGGTTTATGGATAAAGTATTGACATTTCGTATGCTAGTTTTAATAAGAATGTTAATGTTATGTTTAAACCATTTCATATGAGGAACGCATTGGACTTAGTAAGTGATGGGTGGGGTCCGCTATAGCTCCTTTATGCATTGGTAGGTCTCATGAGACAAACTAGTGTCTTGTCATAAGGCCTTGAAAAAATATTATTTGTAGTCTTGGAATACGGCCTTGACTATCTGGTTATGAAATTATGGCATTATGAAATCCATCATTATGAAAGTGTCTATTGATATTGCATGTGGTTATTCGAATAGTATAATATCCATGTGAATATGTAAATGGAATTTTTTTTATTTATATTTTCCATATTATGATGAAGTTTATGTTGAAAAGCCTTTTGTTTTAGTTTTATAAATTTCCTTAAATGTTTATACTTATTTATGAAAGTTTCCGCTATATTTATTTCCTTACTGAGCATTTTAGCTGACCCCTTTCTATGTTTTATTTTTCCCAGGATGTGAAGAAGTATATTATGACTGACCTGTAGTGATATTATATGGGATCTCAGTGTTTTCCATGGAAACAATGTTGTTGTAGTTTTCCATTTTATGATGTAATGTAAACATTATGAATGTATCTAGTACTTCCAAGGCTACTAAACTAATTAGTCTTTCAAGACTTGATCTTTTGTGATCATTCCAACGATAATTAACAATGCACCAACTCTGGTCTTCTGGGGTCGGGGCGTTACAATCCCAACTCATCTCACTTTGAATATTATCCAAACTAGTGATACTCTAGACCTCAAACATGGATCCTCTTAAACCAAAGGATGAAAACTAGAAAAAGGGGTTTAAGTAGGTATAATTAGGATACTATACCACTTGTATCAGAGTGTGGAATAATATAAAAAATAAAAAAAATTCATCAACAAAAATCATTAAAAAAATAAAAGTAATTACATTTAAAATAATAATAAATGAAATGTTACATACAAAATTTAATGGAAATTCAAAAAAATAAGATAGATCTCCCATAGGGTCAAACACTTATAAAAATAGAATTAAAATATGTTTAGGCTCTATGAAAACTTCGATCCATACCTCATCTTCATCTCCATATACCCATCTCATTCATCGTGCTAAATCCAGCTAGTCTGGCCTTTTCATAACCAGTTCCTATGCTCAGTAGGGTACAACCCACAAGAACATATACTTAGCAATTAAATGTAGTGATAAATTATTTTTACATTCTTAAAAAAAAAAAATAAACTATGTAAAATTAAATAAAATATCCACTAGCAATCCTGAGGTCAATATCCATATTCAATCATAACTGCTTCGGCCTATGTGAGAGTGGTTCAGGTAAAAACATGTAATCGTCCAACAACTATAAAGACCTAAGGTCCCAATCAACCCCTATATACAAGTGATAAAGAACACATCATAGTTCGTTTTATTTATAAATATCATAACCACCTACAAGGTTGTATGTAGTTATCATAGCCTCAATACAAAAAGATAAAAAATGCACTATCACATGAACCTATATCATACCAAGACCTACTATAAGGGAGTATGTAGGAATCAGGACCTCATTACTCAAAGTTATATAATTCCCTTGTGTATAACCTTATATTATATCAAGAGTACCTGTGAGGGTGTATACAGGTATCAGGCCATCATTACTTGAGGGATTCATAACACCCTCACGCCTAACCTTATATCCTATCTAGATCACCTCTTAGGGAATTTTATGAACATATCATATTAAATTTTAACACTAGGAGAATACTCAAAATACAAGGAGGTACACCTAGGATTCCATATAAGACCTTAATCAGGCTTCAAATCCCATATATTTAGTGTAAGATTTAGTGTCATAACTTTAAGAATCAATAAAATCACAACACCCACCCTCATAAGGTCAGACCATCATGGGGAACCTTATAGGGTCCCTTAACTAATCACATAATAGGGTAACTCTACATGGGGTTTCTTGGGTTACTATATAACACGAGTACCCTACTTAGGTTCCTCAGTCCAATTTATTTGCCTCAGTTCAACACCCATCACATGGGGTATCATGTTAGCTAGATATATCACATCTATAATATGTCCTCATAGGAATCATAGGTAAATCCTCACTAACCATACTTTAGAAATATGGAACATAAAACATATTAATTTCCAAAGTTACTCAACATTAGTCTTATCAACCAAACCCTTCTATATTACCCAATGTGTAACCACCTAGGAAATCACATCAAAAGGTGGAAAAATCACTCGCAGGTAATTCCGTTCAACAGGACTAAAAACTCTAAGGAATCACAAGGGCCTCTCATGGAATACAAGATCCATCCCACACTCATTAATCTACTTCCTTTATAAGTAAGGCCCAAGGGTACCAATATAAAAGTCCACTACAACTAACTTGGGACTAGATTCTCAAGTTGACATGCCTTGGATAAGAGATTGTAAGGGTTCCTAATAAAGGTATAATAATTCACTCATGGTTTATCCATACTCCTCTTGGGTGTCTAATGGTCACATTGAATACAAATTTATAATGTTCAAGGCCATCAGTGGTATAAAAATCATGTTAGTGCTCAATATCCCTTGTGAACTGGTATCTTTTTCAGTCCAATAAATTATATTTTAAATTAAGAAATTCATTAAATTTTTAATTATAAATTTATTAAATTTAATTAAACCAATATCCTTGGTCAAAATGACAGATTTCACATACACTATAAAAAACTACATAAATACTATAAAAAATATAATGGACTAACACCATATTTAAGAAGCCAGAACATTGTAATTCCTAAGATTAGAAGCTTTTTATAGGCCTAGTAACGTTTGTCTAAACTCATATGTACACCTACCATATCCATCAGGCCTTAAATAAAATCACACAATCAAAATTAATCAATTAAAATGATTGAAATTAATTATTTTATTTGTCCGTTAAGATAAATAATTTTCAAAAACTCACGAGTTATCCTCATTACACTATATCGACGACTAAAAATCCATGGTAGGTCTGCAACATACTCTTGGTAACATCCAGGACTAAATACCTAACATGAGGCATCAATTCAATTACCAATTTAATTTAATTTAATTTAAAAAACTCAAAAAATTCACCACAATGACATACCTCACTAAAACAGAATGTGACGACATGTAGAAATTTTATAGGGTCACCCTCTAGATATATTTCATGTAAGATTCATCATATATGGATGAATTCACTATGCTTTATCAAAGAACTATGATTTGGAGATGAACAAAAAATTAGAGATAAAGTTGAAGGATAAGGAAGGATTTATTGGAGGGAAATACCTACTTAAATCAACATAAATAAATTCAAAAACACCCCCAATATCATTTGAGTTTGAAGGAGAATAAGGTAGGAGAGGGGGAATTCCCATATGCAAAAAATAAGGATTAAATATGGGATCCCCCTCTTAAAATATTGATCAGAAAATTTTGGAAAATTCCACCCAACATAAATCCATACCTGCTGCCCACTATGTCTCATCGACTAGCTAGTGTTTCACTAGTCCACTCATACTGGGATACCGAGCTCTATGGTGGACCCAACCAATATAGGAGGCCGCTGTCTAGCCCATTGGCTATCCAATGGACTCCCACTAGCTTGGTAGTGGCTATAGGATACTTAAATTGAATAGGCCAGCTACCCCATCCCTTCTTGGATTCTCACCCAAGCCCTCCATAACCTCTCAATCCTGAATCTATTTTAAAATACCTATCTTATGAGGATCATACTCTTAGATTACCATTTAAAGTCTTGGTTCTCAAAATCACTGATTAAATAACTCAAAAATTCAAATTTATCATGAATTTATCAACACACCCCGATTAAGGTTCTTATAACCTCCCTACCATAACACTTATTATCATCAAGAAGCATAGGTGGTCATAAAATTATACATTTTTACCTACCTAAGTTTCAAATTACCATTCAAATGGCCTCATTCTACCTCTGAATGCGAAACAATATATCATGACAAAACTCTAACCACAAGACTTCAATTTCCTAGAAAACTGATCCAATACTCATTTTTATCCCCAAATTACCAAGATTGTTCATACCTAATCCCATATATTCTTAAACAAAATGGTTTACTTTTTTGATTAACCATCTAGTCCATTGTTCTTCCCACTATTTTAGGAGGTCCAATTATCAACTATGATGCATCACACCGTTATAATTTCCTATCAAATCACACTACCATAATTCTAATGATACACCTATTTTTGTTTCTAATATACTACATCTAAGAATATAAAAAATAATTATTGTTCAATATCTAGTACTAATCCTCACCCTTGATTTTGGGTTGAATCCAATGAGTTTCACCTCTTGTACACAAGTCTCAAATATCCAATTCATTCCTTGAAAAGCCTCAGACAATACTCAATACACTATAATCATGTCCAATATAGTGTGCCTTTCATGGTTTATTGCTCACCATATCTAGTTAAATTCTATAACGCAAGTCAAAACTCCTCTATCCACTCACTTACACCACTGGTGTGTTACCATAACCACTCATTCATGATTAAATAATTACAATTGGAAACCCGTTATCATCTAACTATATATACTGTAATATACACTAGACTCTTGGTGAAAATTCATGATTGATTCTCAAATGACTGATAATTTTCATCGAGATTTTTCATAATCATCGACGCATCATAGATCTAACTCACCCAAAAAACATTTATACTTCATCCCAAACCCTAAGTCGATACTCTATCTCTATATGAAACCACATCATATTTAAAAATATAGTTATCATTATATATCTAAACACAATTAGAGTCGTTTTCCAATCATCATCCTAAATCTACATCGATTGTCCACCGATCGGTCCTATAATACTAATGACACTTTTAATATAAGGGTCATAACACTATAGTGCATGTTCCATGCATTACCATTCATAATGACTGAACCCATCCTGCTCAAACCTGAGCATAAATAGAAAACATCACTCTTTGGACATTCCATTCTCTTATGAACATAAAAACTGGTACTTTCTGAAATTCTTCCCAAGCGAGGGTCCTGAAATCCAATAGCATATGTTGGGTTAATCACTATATGGATTTCATCATATTGATCCTGAAGAAAAACCTAAATAGATTCCAAAGTAAACACATGTCACTCCTCCAGATCCATGCTCATCATCTTTCCAATTCCTAAAAAATATCATTTCATGGACCATCTGTGTCATCATACTCAATCCAATTCCAATATCCCCCTACCATATAAGGATATCTAAAACCTCATCCAAAAAACTAGGCTATTATACCCACAAAAATCACATTATATTCCATTATCCCTCATCTCATACACAGCTTCCCACCTATCCATGATTTAATAGGGACTATGCTTAACAAATGCACAATTCCTTGATCACATCTAATTATAGTAGGAATATAATTATGTACTATGTTATCTCACAACCTAGATCATGATCCCATGAATCAAATATCATAAAACTAGTTTCACACCGCTAAATCATCACACATTTTACCCATGCATGCTAGTCTCACCTGTTATGAGTTCCCTTGGCACTCCTCATCAAAATCAAACACTTCACTAGTTCCATAATTTGTCAAATGACCACTTCCAATCGGCATCATACTACCACTACTATAGATTGTACCAAATTCAATGATATCATTAATTAGTGATAAGCAAAATAGGATGATGAAGGGGGAATTTATCAATACTAGTTAAAATCACTAGTAATTGTCACTTTTATCAGTACTAAAAAAGAAATGAGAAAAGGGTACCCATTTTTAAAACATTTTTAATGCTAATAATTGTGTAACATTATTAGTTATTTTCTTAGCACTAATAGAGGGAATAATGAATATTAAATTTTTACACACACACACACAGATATATATATATATAATATAAATGTGATTTATATAAATTATAACAAAGAATTATTATCATACTTATATTTTTAATTGTATATATATATATATATAATTATCAAATTCATATTAATCAATAAAAATGTTTGATAGTATATTTATATTCATTAATTAAAAAATTTGTATGTAATAAATATAAATATTTTATATAAATATTTTATTTAAAAAATTATATAAATATATAAATGACTATATTTATTTAAATATGTTATTAATATTTGAATTTGATTATTAATATTCATATTAAATAAATTATAATATATGTACATGTATTTTTACATATATGTACATGTATTTTTAAATATATGTAAGCATCTGTATGTATGTGGATGTATATGTATGTCAATATGTTCATGTATGTATGTTTTGTATGTGTATTCATGTGTTGTGTTGTGTGTGTGTGCATTTTACGTATGTGCATGTTTATGTGTGTACGTGTATATAAGTATGTGTGCATATGTATATACATATGTATGTGTATGTGTATGTGTGCTTGTGTGTGTGGATGTATATGCATGCTTATGTATGTATATGTAAATTTGTGTGTATGTTTATGTAGAATGTGTATGTATGTATATTTATGTACATGTATGTGCATGCACATGTATGTAATTATATGTATGTGTATGTGTGTATATACATGTATGTGTATGTATATGCAAATGAATATTTAGGTGTATGTGTATGTGTATTTATATGTGTCTGTGTAAGTGTAAGTGTATGTGTATATTTATGTGTATATGTGTATATGTGTATGTATATGGGTATATGTATGTATATATGTGTATAAATGTTTATCTATGCATTTGTATGCGTTTATGTGTATATGTATGTGGATGTGTATATTTTGTATGTGCATGTGTATATGTCTACATGTATGTGAATGTATGTGTATATATATATGTGTATGTGTATGTGTATGTGTATGTGTATGTGTATGTGTATGTTTTTGTGTATGTGTATGTGTTTGTGTATGTGTATGTGTATGTGTATGTGTGTGTGTATGTGTATGTGTATGTGTATGTGTATGTGTATGTGTATGTGTATGTGTATGTGTATGTTTATGTGTATGTGTATGTGTATGTGTATGTGTATGTGTATGTGTATGTGTATGTGTATGTGTATGTGTATGTGTATGTGGATGTGGATGTGTATTTGTATGTGTATGTGCATGTGTATGTGTATGTGTATGTGTATGTGTATGTGTATGTGAATATGCATGTCCATGTGTATGGGTATGTATATGTGTATGTGTGTCTGTATGTGTATGTGAATGTGTATGTGTATGTGTATGTGTATGTGTCTCTGTATGTGTATGTGTATGTGTATGTGTATGTGTATGTGTGTGTGTGTGTGTGTATGTGTTTGTGTTTGTGTTTGTGTGTGTGTGTGTGGCAATGTGTATGTGTATGTGTCTGTGTATGTGTCTTTTTATGTGTATGTATGTGTATGTGTATGTTTATATGTGTTTGTGTATGTATGTGTACATATGTCTATGCGTATGTGTCTGGGTATGTGTATGTGTATGTGCATGTGTATTTGTATCTATGTTTATGTAGTACGTGTATGTATGCATATATACATGAATGTATATGTAAGCACTTGTATGTATGTCGATGCACATGTATGTAATTTTACATAGGTGTATGTGCATACATACATGTTTGTGTATGTGTATGTGTATGTGTATGTGTATGTGTAATTGTATGTGTATGTGTATTTGTATGTTTATGTGTCTGTGTATGTGTATGTGTGTGTGTGTATGTGTATGTGTATGTGTGTGTGTATGTGTATGTGTATGTGTATGTGTATGTCTGTATGTCTATGTGTCTGTGTCTATATGTGTATCTGAATGTGTATGTGTATGTATGTGTGTATGTGTACGTGTATGTATATATATGTTTATGTAGTATGTGTATGTATGCATATGTATATGAATTCTTTTGTATGTAAAGGTCAATAAATAATTATATTTTTTACTTGCAATCAATACAATATATACATCAATAATTATCACTGATATTATTATTTATTAATTGATTTTTATTCATTTTTATGTTCTTACTATTCATGTAATTAATGTTTAGAATTCCATTTTTCAAAAATAATTTTATAATTTATTCAATTTTTTAATTCATATTATTATTAATTCATTTAATATATTTTCTCATTTTTATATTAATTAATTTTTAATATTTTTGGAATTTATTCCTTTTATAAAATTCATACAAATTTATTTACTATGTTTTAATATTTTCAATATGTTTTTAATTTACATGATTAATATTTATTAATTATTAATTATTATGTTTTAATATTTTTAATATGTTTGAAATTTAAATAATTTATTCCTATAAATTCATATTAATTTTAATATTTTTATATACTCAATATAATTAATGTTTAATAATTCTGATATTTATATAATAAATATTATCTATTTATTCATTTTATTCTTTTTTTAGGTTCTTGTAATTCATATAACTACTTTTACTAATTCACTTTTTAAAATATTTTTATAATTAATTCAATTTTATTGATTTAGTTTTAATTTTTGCTCATTTAATATTATTTCTTCAATTTTTTATATCAATTAATTTTTATTATTTTTGGGTTTTGTTCATTTTTTATATTTAATTATACCTAATTATTAAATAAGTTTTAATATTTTCAATATGATTGCAATTTATAAAATTAATATTATTCAATTTTTATTTATTAAGTTTTAATATTTTTAAAATATTTAAATTTTTATAACAATTTACTTAAATACAATTTTGCATATTTTTATAGCTTAAATAGTTAAGATAATTCATTTTTGTTATTTTCTTTATTCATATAATTTATATTATTTATTTGCAATTCGGTTAATTAATCTTAGAAATTCATTTTTTGTAATAGTTTGTAATCTATTAATTTTTATTTATTCATTTTCAATATTATTTCATTTAATATTATTTATTCGTTTTTAATGTTTATTTTTTTATATTTCTTTTGAATTTAATATTTTTTAATATTTATTTATACATATTAATTTACTATATTTTAATATTTTCAATATGCTTATAATTTATATGAATAATATTCATTCATTTTTGTCTAGTACGTTCAAATATTTTTAATATTTTTGAAATTAATATAATTTACTATTTAAATTATTTTTTAATATTTTCATTATTTCAATAGTCAATATTATAAATTTTTAACAATTAAGTATTTTATATAATTAATATAACTAATTTATACATTTTTATTCATTTTTACGTGTTTTTAATTTATGTAATTAATGTTATGAATTCACTTTTTTAAAGTATAATTTTTATTTTTTTCGTATTTATTTATTCATTTATATTTTTCATTCATTCAATATTATTTATTAAATTTTATTATTTATTAATATTTATAAGTTATTATTATTTTCAGAATTAATTTGTTTTATAAAATTTATTTATACATATTTATCTTTTAAATATTTAATATTTTCAATGTGTTTCTAATTTATATCATTTATTTATTTAAAATTGTTTTTTAATATTTTGTAATTTAAATAGTTAGTATTGTTACTTTTTAATAATTTTATTATTTATATAATTAATATTTTTTATTTTTTCATTTTTTTAAATTTTTGTTATCCCTTGTTTAAGTGTTGCTAAAATTATAATTTATCATCCCTAAAACATAAGCACTATGAAATAAAACTTTTATAGCACTTTCTTAGTGCTCATAAAATTTAAGATTTATCAACGCTAAGAATGCACTAAAAAATTGGTATTTTTCAACGCTTATGTTTTTAGAACTTATAAGACACACTTTTATCAACATTTTTCTGTAAGCAATGATAAAACTCTACACCCTCTTTAAAAAACAACCCTAGAAGATTGATTCTTCCTCACGTCGCATTAATGAACATGCGAAACCAAATTTTTGCTGCAGTCGAATTCAATTATTCTGGACAAATTGAACGTCAAACCCAAATGTACTAATTTCCAAACTCGTTGTTCAAGAATCTTCAACGAAATTTCATGTATTTTGTATGATTTTTTTTGTTTGAGTTTATATTCCCTTTCTTTTCAACATGTGGCAACCAAACTCTTTTTTTTATTATCAAGGGAGACTAAAATAAAGATCATTTCTCTTGTAGTAGAAAAATTAATTTATCTTCCCTTAATCGTCTTCATGAAACATTATTTTTTTGAAATCCATTAAGCAACTAACTCTTTTTTAGAAAACATTGATTCATAGATTTATATCACAAGAATTGCACAAAAATTGCATGTTTTAGTTCTTTTAGTCGATTTCCTAAACTCTTATATTTTTTTTGAATTTTTTTATTGTGTAATTTCATTTTCCAAATTATTTTTTATATAAAATTATATATTAAATTTTGTTTTCAGGTTGATTTTGGAGCTCAACTGAGAATATAATATCCATACAATTTTGAATATAAAAAAATGAATTTGAAATTTTTATTTTTTAAAACAATGTTTTTTTACATAAGAATATAAATATATATTGTCGTGTTTAAGACAAGAGTAAAAAGATAGTCCGGATGAATTTTTTAGAGAAGAAAATATGCACGGTAGATGTATACATTTTAAAAATATTGTTAGGAAATCCATTTACAAATAAGTGAAAGGGTGTTTGATTCTCCACAGTGATAGTAATTTATAAAATATAATGTTAAGATATCCCTAAAATAATTGTGATAAAAAAGAGTATAATACTTAGTTATAAACTATTGTCGCTGAGGAAATGAAAATTTAACTTATAATAATAGGGAACATGTGGTGAAACCTGTAAATGATCTAGAAACGTTTTTGATATAAAATACAATAATGTATTAGTCCATTCTATTTTATATTTCCTTTTTTCTAGAATTGTGATATGAAATAAAAGACATGCTAAACAGGACAAGGTGAATTATATAATTTTATTTTAAACATGTATATAGATATGTAAATTAATATGTTCTTTAATAGTCTATTATCTATGTTATGATTCATGGGGATCTATATTGATTTAAGACAACCATAATATTGAAAAATTTAATACACCTTGATTTTTAATATATAATATTAAGATACATTTATATATCCCATATTATTAGATAAAATATCAATGAATATATTTTTTTATATTTATATAACATGAAATATTATAATAGATTTTAATGATGAGGGTGCGTCAATAAATCCTTGAAAAACAATGAAGATATAGTGATATAATAGTAACTCATGCTAGGTCATATAGATTATAGGATGATTGTAGAATTATATTGAATAGAGATTTTAAATATATAGAACATTAAAAACTTATAAAGAATAAACTAATTAGAATATCTTAAATTTTAATAAAATAAAAATTAAAACATATATATTATTTGAGATGAAAAAAATGATTTAAATTATATTTGTGATTAAATACATTCTCTTTAAGGTTTTGAATTTTTAAATTCTGGGTTATTTTAGCTAAAGAATTCAATTTTACCAATCTACCTGAAATCTAGACTATATAAAAAATCTTATGGAATATTAAATTTGTTTATTTCGATTATTAAAAAATGAATAATTATAATATTATATCTTTCCTAAATTTACAAATGTAATAAGAATAATTTTTATAACTACTTTATTTCAAGAATTTCATAAACATTGTGAAAAATAAGTAATCTGTTTTTATTTTTGTTTTGATAGTGAACTATTATTATATATATATACTAATACATATCCAACTGTAGAAAGCCATATATTTTTTGTGAACATTAATAGTGACTGAGAGTGAATTGTCTCCTCTGATAAAACCATTTAAAAAAAGAATGATTTGTGATTTTTGAATTCTGGAAAAAAAGTGTTATTATACTATATATTCAAATAATTCTTTGACTTTTTATGTTCTAACTAGTTGTTGACGCAATGAAAATTTATATCAAATATGAATCTTATATGTGTTTGTATAAATGGAATTTCCTTTTCGTCTAGAGGAGTTCGAAGAACACTTGATCTATTATGGAATAGATCAAAGTTATAAATGTTCGGATAAACATGGGGATTAACTTAATGTCTCTAGTAACTAGAATAACAATGTATTTTATGACTCATTTGACATTATTAAAACTTTGAACATTGATGAAGATCGTACTGAGGATATAATTATAGCTATGAATAGTGGAGAAGATCGTATTGAGGAAATCACATTAATAGATGAATATGAACTTCATCATTGTCCAAAACTATTTCATATGACAAAGAGTGGTTAAAAACTCCATTTTATATTGGTTTTAATATATACACAAAATTTTCAGCCATACAAGAGAAATATAATGTAAAATATGGAAACAGATAGAGAGACACCAACAATATTAAACTAGTTTTTCCCTTGAATGATATGATACCAGATGATAATGATATTTCTTGCAAAGCATATGATGCTAAACGAACGAATAATTTTTTGTGCATGATCTCTAAAATAGTACACACTTGTCCAAATGACTGTATACTATTTCAAAATGACCACAAATCTCTTAAAAAATTCATAGAGTGTGGTGTGTCTTGATACAAGAAACATGAATCAGGTCCTTTAAATGTTTTATGGTACATTCTAATCATTACAATGTTTAGACACCTATATGGAAGTGATGAGACAAAAGGTCATTTGACATGGAATGCAGATACATGAAAACAAAATGGGATACTTCATCACCCATCATACCCTCCTTAGTGAAATAAAATTTATCAGGAGTATTCTAAATTTGGAAATGAGATAAGAAACCTTTATCAGGCGCTATCTACAGATGGATGAAATAATATTCGTTTTAAAAATAATCATTCCTAGTATATGGATCTTTGTGTTGGTAAATTATAATTTGAAAATGTGTTTATACATGAAGAAAAAATACATTATGTTTCCTCTTTTTATATCTAGACCACAATAACTTGGTAATGATATTGATGTTTATTTTTCTCCATTGATTGAATATTTAAAATTAGTGTGTGACTCATGTGTTACGTTGTATGATTCTTATAGAAACAAAGATTTTACATTGAGATCCATGTTGTATGGGATGATAAATGAATTTCCTAACTATTGTAAGTAGTCTAGATTTATAATTAAAGGAACTCAAGGGTGTCCCATTTTTTAAAGTATACATACTTAGTAAAGTTAAAACATTCATCAAAGACTGTGATTCTAGGAAATCACATATTTTTTCCATGATGATATAAATATCAATCATGGATGAAATTATTCTATGATAATTTAGAAATCACAATAGTGTATCCAGAAATAGGTGATCAAATTTTTTCAAAAAGTTAAGTATATGGACACAGCATTTGGGAAACCTTCTTCAAAAAACGTTATAAAAACTTGTTGGAAAAATAGATCAGTTTTTTTGAATTAACGTACTAGAATTATTTGTACATAAATAAATTTATTGATGTCATTAATGTTGAGAAAATGTATTTGATAGTGTCACTATCATGTTACTAGGCCCACATAAAATTTTTTGTCATTAAGACTAGGTTACACATGATTGATGTGGGGATATGGGAAGATTTTGGGGTAGTAAAGGGTGAAATATGTAATTTTCTTCCATAAAATACTTATAATATTTCCAAGGATGAAAGATATAATTTTTGAAACTTCATGAATGATGTAAAGGTTTCGTAGGGGTATACATCAAATTTCAAGAATATTTTTTTAGTGACTACTTTAATGTTAAAGGGCCTAAAATCGTATGTCTATCATGTTTTTATGAAAGATATAATGAAGTTTTCTTTATGTTATATTTTCTCAAAGATTTTTTGTCAAATATTAACCATAATTTGTTTATTTTTCAAATATATATGAAGTAAATGTATATACCTAATGAAATTTACAACTATGTAAAATGATGTTTCATTCATATTATGTTAATTACAGATGTTCTAACTACCCTCATTCATTTATATGATTGTTCACTTGAAGGTTCAATTGATTAGAGAAATATTGTTATGTCATTATGTACATTATATATGGATGTACCCCATTGAATAGTATATAAAGATTTTGAAATAGTATGTCAAAAATAGAATTGATCCACAAGATTGTATTATATATTGATATGTTATTATAGAAGCCATTGAATTCTGTACTGATCACTTTCTTGATGTGGAATGGATTGGTATAATAAAGAATCATCACATTGGGAAACTTGATGGGAAAGGATCTAGAATATATGTTGGTACAATTAGTATTAAAAATATTGGGTGTAATCATCTTTACATTTTACATAACATTTTTTAGGTTTCTCGATATTTTGAAACCCAAAAGTAATTCTTAGTCATTGTAATCCATCAATGTTTGAAAGTGGGATATCACAAACATATAATCAATAGTTTATAGAATAGTTTTTCAACCAAATTTTTTAGAAGTCAACTAAAAATATAAATTCTATTTTATAATAACTTTGATGCCTATCCAGAGGCCCAAGCATGTATATATTATATTATAACGGTTTTGTAATTAATTATAATATGTTTTATAAAAATGAACAAGATGAATTCATTACGATGAAAAATATTGGAGTTATAATTGTAGAAGATGGGATGCATGAATCTCGTATGATGGCAAAAAAATCAAATTTACATGAATATTTAATAATTTAGAATCATCAATGAAAAGGGGAGTTGTATTATATAATAATCCAAGTGCCTATTTATTAATGAAAGTGGGTTGAAAAAAGGAGTGAATTAATAGTTGATGAATTTGGATTCCTGAAAGTGGATTTCATTGACGAATGGTGTGAGATCAAACCATTAATAATGGAATAACAATAATAATAAGTATTTTATATCCTGAATATTGTAAATAGAGAGTGTTCAATTTTTTGTCATCGACTGAAAACACTAAATATATGACAACCCTGCTCTTTATTTCATACTTCAACATGATTTTTTACATAAACATCACTTGATAAAACATAGAAGACCGATATTTCTAGTTTCTTTATGGTTTTGGATCATTACATAACAACTTAAAATATGAAATACAAAATCTCTATTGAAAACTTCCTTTACATGACCACTACATTCACTCAAACATTGCATTGCATGGGATAACCTGAGGACATGCATAAGAAATCGGTGACCTATAAATACTAGTAAGGGAATAAACATGTAATTACATGAGGGATAAAATAAATGTTAGACAATAGGCCTAACAATGGAGAACAAGAGAAACATGAATATAAAGGCAGGATAAAGCATGATAATCATAACATGGAAATGTGGAAACAAAACTTAACATGGAATCTATATGAGCCAAGACTCATTGCACATGGAGCATGAGTAAACCCTCATTACACATGAAGGATGAGTAAACCCTGGTTGCACTTGAATTATCATGAATCAACACTCATTTCAAATTACGTATCATGATACTATACTTTACCCAATGCATTGGAACGCTATCAGGGCGCACCCTTTATTAAACATTTCATTTCATGCTTAAGTGTGCCACATGGATCACACAACATGAAATCAATCATCATAATTTATTCCACAATAAAGGGATGTGGAATACATACATATAGATTTATAATCAATTAGTAAATTTTCATAAAGGTGAATACCCTTGATAGATAAATGGGCATGGTATTCACTACACAATGACATTGGCTTGGAAAATCATAGTGCAATTTTGGCAGCATAACGACGTGAAATAAGAACTCTAAAAAAATGGTTGATGAGAGAGAAAGGGGTGTATCATAATATTTACTCGAAATGGATAGTAAGGGGTTCATTTAGATACATTTCCCAACAAACATAATGGAATTTATATGAATAATATAAAACAATGACTTGGATGAAAAAGAGGAGAGAGAAATCTCTCACGGAATTTTAGCATGGTAACAGGTGTACATGGGTGGAATTAATGAGAGAGAAGGGGTATAACATAATAAAAACATAAATAAGGATGAATGGGGGGGTTTATAAATCATACCCCAACATTTTTAATTGAAAACAAAAGGTCATAATAACTTAAAAAAATTGGAAAAATGGGAAAGAAATAAATCCCTTACTTGGATGTGGGATCCAAAAGGCATGGGAGAGGCTTGAGAGAGGCCTCTTGGGATCTTGGGGCACCTTAGGAGGATAATAGAGAGAGGAGGGGCGAGATTGGTCTAACTCCAATGGCTATGAGTGAAGAGGAAGTGGGAGCTTGGGTGGGTTTTTATAGGAAAGGAGTGGGAATTCAATATTATTTAGGTTTGGGACACCTCACATTAAACTAATCAAAACCAAAAATAAGACCATGGTTTTTTTCCATTGTTTTTTCAAAAGGGGAGTGGAAAACAATATTTTATGAGGAAAATGAGAAAAATTCTAAAAATAATAGGGTTTCTTATCTCGAGGTGAGTCACACTCTCAAGGAAAACAATTTAAAAAGACAAAATGTTTTATAAGCCTTGAAGGGTCCACTAAAGCTTTGTAAAACAAATCAAACAAACCGAAATCACATTATTTTAATGGTAAAACATATATTTTCTGAACATAATGTTTATATTATTTTATTACATCACTATTGGGTCATTATGATGTCATAAAACACATTATATATTTAAACAGTATTTAATTTTTACCCAAAAATTCGACAATCTCAAAAAATTATGAAGAGTTCACCGTTGGATAATTTCAACTTCCTGATTCCAAAAATAATATTAATTTTATTTAAATAATTTTATAAATATTTTAATTTTTACTTTTAAAATAAAAATGGACATTTATTGAAAATTTATGGGTTTTGACAAAAACAGCTTCCAAACATTAATAAAAATTACAATTTCATTCATAAAAATTGAACGATCATTTATATTTAACAAAAATTAATTTATTAATATTTTATTAAAATATTATTTAATTCAAAAATCCATTAATTCATCAAAATATATTTCTTAGTTGAATATTAACTAAAAATACTATTTGCGCTTTAAAAACTATTTACGAAGTAATAATAATAAAATGAATGTATATTCATTATTATATATAAAAACAATGCACATAGTCATAGTGACAAGGTCTTGTTACATAACTCATTATAACACCCACATAAGATAGAAGGGTAAGGTTTGTGATGGTGATAGACTCTTGGGGTGGCTCAGATAACATCGCTCGGATGGTAATCTATCTTAACTTCCACTTCTCATGTAGTCGGTTCCGCTCAAGCTTAACATGTTCAAGATTGGAATGGTCTTGGTCAAGAGAAAATCCCAATGATGCCATCTACTTTCCGAGATTCGAAAAAATGGGCTTTGTATGGGGAAATTCTACTGTATGAGGTCATAACTTCCTTTGTCTTAGTAAATTGGATTTGTTAAAGCCCTATATTTAAACTAATAATGTGATCACTATTCAACGACTATATTAGCAACAATCACAATTCAAAATGGAACCAAATAAGTTGACGTTATATATAACCATAATAAGACATTTAATTAGATCAATAGGAATTTTCATTAATTAATGTTTGGGTCATTACAAAAGAGTCATGTTTCAGTTCAATTGACGGTTGCCCTTTCCTTAAAATTTCTCAATCATTTTATATTGATCCCAACATAGATGGGGTCTTTTATGTTATAGGATAACATAATGATGGGATTTGGATACTTGATATAGGGATAGAATACATTCAATGTTTAAATAAAAAAATATTTTTTAAAAAATCAAGATATTCTTTTAATATCCATTGTGTTACCTCTTATTATTATATGATTACTAATATATTTATAGAATAAAAATTAAATTTAAAACCTCTTATATAGATAATTTATTATATTTATTCCTATTCTCCCAATCCTATATAACAACATATTTCTAAACATGATGATTCTCTCAATTCCTAGTAAAATAATGTTTCTATACATGAAAATGCTTCTAAATTAATGGAACAACACATTGATGATGTTGAAGCTAAAGAAATTATAGAATGGGAATAACATATGTACCATAATAAATACAAGCATCAGTGTGTTGGTGTTAACAAAATTTATTAAGGTTAGAAGCAAACAAATCAACTTCTAGTTTGGATGGAATACACATGACCAACATATGAACCTAAAAAATTATATTTTCACTTATTACATTATGGTCACCACTCGAATGCATGTGTTGATTGATGTAGATACGTGAACAAATATTGTGCTCATGGTTCAGTCACTGATTTTGGAATACATTATGATAACACTATGATATTATTTCTATATTTTACTAAAAAATAAAATAATTAAAATGTGCATTCAGTCTTCATTATCCCTTATAGAGTGCATTTATACTATATGAATGCTGAATGAAATTTGTATTAATGGTCACTATTAAGGATCATATAGTATTTCAAACAACTCTTATGAAGCATCATCTCATGGATTTGAAAGGTAAAGTACACCTATACCCACCATTGATGCATTCAAAAAAAATAAACAAGGTAACACTTGATACATTTATTAGTCACCAAGAGGAGGAAATTTTATAGTACATTGTCATTAATAATAATTTATTTAAAATAAGTCTATTAATCACTTTGTTAAAAATCAATAATTTAAGAAATAAAAATTGAGTGTTAAAAATAAACACCATGCATCAAAACTAACGTACCCCAACCATAAAGCAAGTATTGGGTATGATTCAATTGAAAAAATGGTATGTATTTTAAGTCTACAATAATACTTTTATGTTCCATAAAACAAAACAAAAAAATGTTATTTTTTTATATGATGATTGATGAATCAAAATAAAAATACACCTAAACCCCAACCCATGTGTATTTTAATGAATATCATGTAAAGAAATATGTTATAATAATAGATTAAAACACAAAAAAATTGGAAGTATGTATAAGTATGACATAAAAAAATTGTTCTACTTTAAATCTATATTACATAAAAATGATTACTCATTTTCCTGTATTTTGAATCTATTTTAGACCTAAGAATCACCATTTTCTATACTCAATAAACTGCCACTTTTAGTAGCTTTGAAGAGGAAAAAAATATGGTCGTGTTAGAGGTGTAGGTTTTATAGTGTCTCGCTGAACATATTTTGAGAAAATAAATGCATAGAGGGTAAAGGTAAGAAAATTTCGGGGATGCAAAGAAAAATAACTACTCTAGTAAAAAACATAATTGGAAGGTTGAGTTGTTATTTAATGATATTATAATACATCAAATGGATAAAACAACAGAACAACAAGCACTACATGATTTCTCCCAGCTTTGAGGATTACCAATACTGACAATGTTTTATCTTTCTAAAGGTAATAATTTTTTTTCATAACTATTTCTATGAAATGTGAATCAAATAGACACTTACAACATTATTATATTAATATTCTAAATAGTGAAAACTATTGTGATTTTTATTTACCATCACCCACCCATATACTTGTTGTGAGGTGTATAGTTTACAATATCCAAGAAGATAGATTACACAATAACCAACTTCAAAATTTTGTGTTCTAGTGGGGATTAAAATAGATCATGATATGAGAATCGAGAGATTTGTCACCTTTATGATCTGGATGTTCACATGGTCAAAACTTCTATAAGAACATTTTTATAATGGTCATTTGACCTTGTAAAAATACATTCTAATAAAAATTTGTTCCATTATAAATTATTTTTTATGAAAACCTTTAATAATTAAAGAAAAATGTCATGAACCTGGGAATTTTATTATAGATGGAGAAGTTGAAGGAGAAACGGAAAGTCTAAATAGAAAATCTAAAGGATCAACCAATTAATCAAAAAATTACTTAATAATGCACCTTTACCCTACCATCTCAACTTCCATAATTATTAATATGAAATGTTCATACTGATATAATGTTGAAATATGGTGATCAAAAATCATTGATTAAGAAGAACTTATGTCTGGAGAGGCCATTAATAAATTTCTTCATCTTGAAAATGAAGATGAAATCCCCAATAATGTATGTATATGAGTCTCAATTGTAAATATAAACATGAGATGTATTTTAATAATTTATTTATTGAATATCATGTTAAATATGTTAATTATAGCTAAATAATATTCATATTTTTTAGGTGGATATATAATGGTTATTTGAATGGAAAACCTTATAAATAAAAATTTAGACTCATTATTCCACACTTCTACAAAAAATGGTAATTAGAAGAAGTTGAATATCTATTAATAGTTGAAAACTTTGATGCAATGTTTGAAAATAAACATAAAAATGACATGCTCTTCTCAATAACAATGATACATGGGTAAAACATTACAATTTAATCATAAAAATTTACTTATTCTTTTTTAGAGAGAATTGGTTACTCAATTCAATCTATTTGGATACTCCAAATATTTATTTTTTGGATTCAATGCATGGATACACAAAAAATTAACCATTCATGATGATTTTTATCAATTTGTAACACACCAAATGCAACCGTTTACCAGTTAAATTCTAGTTATAAATTTTGTATTACGTTTTCATGGATTTTTTATGATAGTGTGGTGTTTAAATATCATCAAAATCATATCATAAGGGAATTAAATGAGAAAAATAATCCTATTTAATTTTAAAAGTTTATAAGTATTAGAGTATATATAATAGGATTTCACTATAAAAACATATATCAAATAAAATTATTATTTTTCTCAGTGTTTCAAAATTGTCTGAAAGAAACTAATAGAAGAGATTGTGGACACTATATGTGAAAATTTATGAATATATGTATTCCATAAAAAAATTAGCATCACCTAATAGGAATTTCCAATGATAATTATAATTTCATTTAAAAAAAATATTAATATTTTTTATTTATTACAACCATGCCTTTGAACAATTCCACATATTCAGGAGTGGAAAAATAACTTTTTAGAAATTAAAGGGAAAAATTCATGGTGTCAGAATGTATACAGACTTCATGAATTGGTGAATTATTATTATATATTTAGTTAATTTTATCATAATTTTATCTACTTTTTTTAATTTATATATAATTTAAATCTAATACTTATTTAGTTAATTTTCATTAAGATCTTGAAGAGATGGATTAATTATTTTTTATACCATTGACCATCATTTTCTTTATTTTGAGCACAAAATGGTCATATAAAATATTATTCTCAATACATTATTTAATGAGGATAATGCACTCATGTATTATTTATTCTCTTCATAGAGATATTTTTAATGTATTTGGTCTTTTTATGTTTAATAGTGTGTTTTCCTATTTAAAAATTACTCAAACTATGTGTTTTTAGTTTAAATTGTCATTTTAGTTAATAACAAGTTTCACTCACTGAACATCAAGTAAACACAATTAGATTATCTTTATAATTTCTTAAAATAGTCCATTAGTCATTTTTATGTGTAAGAATAATCCATAGATCAATCTAACACATGGTGTGGTCGTGATTACTCAAAACACTTGTTTTTATTTAAAATTAAAACATCGGTTCAAAACACATGTGGCATACTAAAAACTAAAAAAATGATCTCTAATTTTATTTATCATTGAAAACAATGATCCATAAATCATTTTTTACTTGTTGGAATCAACTCCATGTCACTCTCACACACAATGTGGTTGTTGTGACTCAAAGTGGTTATATTTATTTCAATTTTTTTCAATTATAAAGACTAGTGGTACAATAAAAACTGATAAAAACATTCAAATTTTCTTCATACTTTAGGAAAATTATCATTAAGTCTTTTGTGATGTGTAGGATTCAGTGACCAATTAATTTTACATATGGAGTGACAAAAATGATTCAAAGTGCAAGTTTTCAGATTAAAAATGACATTTTAGTTAAAAACATGTGTCACTCACTGAAATATGATAAAAAATCAAATTATATTTATACTTTATTAAAATCATCCATAAATCATATATTTTGTTTTAAAATAAACCATGCATACATCTGGCACAAGTTGTGATTAGTTTGACTCACATTTCATGTTTTTATTTTAAAAAAGAAATTTTAGTTAAAAATGTGTTTCACTCAATAAAAAATGATAAAAAAACTTGGATTATATAGAGACTTTTGGAAATTCATCCATAAATCATTTTAACCTGTAGGAAACATATTAATGTCAATTTGACACACTGTGTGACTTCTATGAGTCAAAGTATGTATTTTCTTATTAAAAATGACATTTTTGTTAAAAATGGGTGTTGCTCACTAAAAAACAATAAATAATGGTCGGATTGTATTTCTAATTTCATAAAGTGATCTATGTGACATTTTTATGTTTATTAATCATCCACACATAAATCAAACACATTATGTGACTATTATGGCCCAATGTTCATGTTTTCAATTTAAAAATCCCATTTCATTTAAAAATATGTGTCACTATTTAAAAAATATGAAAAAACATTCATATTGTCTTGAAAATTTTCAAAAAATTTATAAATATAAATTTTGAGGTATAATAATGAAATTAACATCAATCTTACACATGGTGTGGCTGATAAGAATCAAAGTGAATGTTTTTATATAAAATTTTCTTTTTAGTTCAAAACATGCATCACATTCTAAAAATAGAATAAATTAACATATATTATATTTATAATTTAAGAAAATGATCTATAATTCATTTTTTCCAAGTAGGAAAAAACTATATGTGAATCTGACACATGGTGTGGCACGTATGACTCAAATTATGTGTTTGTATTTAAAATTGACTTTTTAATTCAAACGATATGAGATATACTCAAAAACAGGAAATCACATTTAGATAATTTTGATTCTTTTGGAACATAATCTTTAATTATTATTAGGTATATTAGAATCAGCTACACCTCAATCAGATACATGGTGTGACTAGTTTTCCTTGAAATGTTTGTTATCAGTTCAAAAATGAAATTGTGTTAGAAACATGTGTCACTCCCTGAATAAAAAAGAAAACACACTCTTTTGGTCTTGAAAATTATGGGAATGATCCCTAATTTATTTATGAAACACTGGAATCATCCTATAAAGAACTATCCTAGGTACCCTAGTATCCCAACAACCGATCTAGTCCTCACATAGCCTGAAGGTCATTCCTGATCCCCATAGGATGACAACTAGCACCTGGAATCATAAAAACTGAAAGTGGGAATGATTTTTTCACAAACAATTTCGAAATTAAATGAAACAAGACAGTATTCATATCAAAAGAATCTCCACTGAGAGTAATGTACCAAAATTCAACTAAGAAATAAATCCCAATGTACTACTACTAAAGTAACAAAACAAGGAAAACAACCCAAGTCCCAAAGGACACAACTCACCATGTCCAAGGTTCAATTTCTAGATCTACCTCCAATAGATCTCTTTCCCCTACTCGAACTTGGAAGGTGATAATCTACAAACACCTGATGGCACAAGTAGTTTGTGTTCCAAATCCCAGTAGGATTTCACCCAATTATTCCATAAAAAGATTCTGATATCAAAATTAACCAAGCGATTTAAATTTTCAAATAAATTGGTTTGGAATTCACAAAATCCTATTTAAAAAAAATAATTTTTTACAATTTAAAATATGGAAATACATTAGAAATTCATGATTTACATTTCATATGTTGGAAATACATTTCACAAGATGTAATTTTCCTTTAAATAAAGGGTAATTATACAAATGGAACTTTTCATAAAATGTCTTAAATAAACACTTTTATATAAGACAATTAATATAAATTTACATGGCTTGTAATGAAATTTATTACAATGGAATATCTATTTTAAATAAAAATAATCTATAAACATGGTCAAGTTCCAAATAGGTATTTAAGTTCTAGTCTATAGGAACCCAACACTTTTAAATGGAAAGTATGTACATACACCATTTTTTCTTTAAGGAAAAGGGGACTCATCACCATTGCCTAAGGAATAGGATGTGCTAATATAAAGTTTTCGAATGTTGTAAATCAAAAAGTTATTTTCAAATAACAAACTAACCACCTATTTCTTTCATATGATCAAGTAAAAACATTTATGGGAAATTTATTTCAAGATTTCTTAACATACAATTAAATCCCATTTCCCTCATTTCAAATATTCCAATTTTCTATTTAAAAATAATAATGGGTTCTAATAAAAAATATGTCTTTTTTAAGATGAAACCACTAGATTTCCATTAAAACCATATTTAATATATTTAAAAAACAATTATTTAAAACCAATTCATTCAATTTCACAATCTATTTCCCAATTAAATCCATCAATTTAATTTTCATATAGTTTTCTTCCTTTTTAGAAACACATCACAATTCACTAGAACCGGGGTTTTCCCAATTTCTTTCGAAAGAGAACCAATATCCCAATTCACTAGAATAAAGATTTTAATAACATGATTGAAATCAATTTATTATATTTAAGATACTTCATTTTTAAATCAAAATGAATTTAAATCAAAAAACTAAAGGTTACTTAAATTGAAAACCAAAGACAGAACCATCTACCTTTTTCATGGAAACACAACGCCCACAACAAAACCTTCCAACAAGAATGAAGGAATAAAAGATATAGGAACTCAACCTAGAAATGAGATTCAAAAACATAGAGATTAAATCCATGAACTTAAATATTATCAATCAAAATCTAAGGAATTAATAGAGAAATGGACTTAGAGGCATGAATAACGCTTACCTAGAAAGACACATTATGATTCCCACAATCATCAATTAATGAATGAAAATGTATGGATGGTTTTGAGGCTCAAAAAAATTATTATAAAAGGATCTAGGTTGAGAGAATGGAAGTATGGAGTAAGAAAAAAATAAATTTCAGTCAGAATTTCTATTAAAAAAAGGACTAGAGTTTTTTCACAACATGTAACCCATTTACACTTCATTTAAATTTTAAATCTCATATCCACAGAAAAAATAATTTCCTATTGCTAAAAATGAATTATTTTCATTTTTGGATTTACAGGGTGTGTATCCATATTACACAGTGTGTAATTATTCAAGAGGCTATAGAAATGACCGACTAAATTTTTGAATCCAAAAAATATCTGACTTTCCCATTATCGGTATCCTCTCAATTTATCCTCAGTCCTACCCAGAGAACAAAAATAGAAAACATGATAAGGTTTAAGATTTACCTATTAGAAAGTTAATATTATGTTACTACCTCCCCACCCTAAAACATTCTATCCCTAGAAATTCTATGAAGAAGTTTCAATTCCAAAGAGATGATGCCACTGCTCTCTCATAAGTGCCTTCCTCACCCATGTCTCTTGAGAATCAGAATCGTTCTTCCATATCACATGAATCAAAAGGTATCATTCTCCCATAAAGTACCTCGATTTTGAAATCAATTATCCTGACTTGTCATTCAGTCAAAGGTAAATCAGGTTCTATCCCAAGATCACTCCATCTTAGAACATGAGATGGATTAGACATATATTTTTGGAGCTGAGATACATGAAACACATTATGTATCAATGTCATCTATGTTGGTACTTCCTAATTATATGAAATTTCTAGATCTAATAAACAACCTCAAAAGGTGAAAAAAATGATGGCCAATCTTCCCTTGCCTCTCATGTCATTGATGACCTAACCAGAGTGGAACCTTGAAGAGCACATTGTCACCAATAGATAGATATAAAGGTCTACAATGAAGATCAACATAATATTTATATTGGATTTGTTTCATCAACATCCTCAAATGAATCAAATGAATCTCTAATTTTGTCTCTTGGACCAAGCTTAGTCCAACCAAGTAACTTTCAAAAAATCTATGACCAACACAATAGAGATTTATAGGGCTGACCAAACAATTCCTTAAATGGATTCATTCTAATCATGGACTAATAAATATTTTTATAATAAAACTAAACTATCCCTAGATGTTCATCTCTTACTTCACCAAAGTTGAGAACATAAGTGAGAAGCATATCCTCTAGAATCTATATAGATCTTTCTATCTTTCCATTTGATTGCGGATGGGATGCAATACTCAAATGAACATGAGATCCCAATGCCTTCTAAAGGCCTCTCCAAAAGCAATAAGTGAACTGAGGATCCCTAATAGAGAGCCAATTTTGTTAGCTTATCTATCACAACTCATATCACATTATTCTTTCTCTAGGTATGTGGAAACCCAACCACAATTCCCATAGAGATCTCATCCAAATTTCAAGTAGGTACTGTAAGTGGATGAAGCAAACCCATAGGTTTTTGGTGCTCAACATTAACTTTATGGAATGTATAATAATGAGAAACAAAAATTGCAATGCCCCACCTCATACATAGAAACTAGAATGGCCACTGTATGTCATATAAAATCTTCATGAATACTAGGTTCATTTCCCAATAGGATCTATGAAAATCCCACATCACATCCTTCCTTTCCAAATATGGTACCACAAATGATTCAAACAACAAAAAATACCCTCTTTGGAGAAAGAACACAGGGAAACCAACTCCTCACCATAAAGAGAGTCATTAATGCTATGGAACTCATCATCGACTTGTTTCTCCTAAAGAATCAATTTGAGAAGAGATGATATTAAATAAACACTAGACAAAGAAACTTCATCACCTTTTCCTAAACCCCATTATGCAACTGTGTTAAGAGATCCATCAAATTATACTCTTTTAATAATTATTTTACTATCTCGGTTTGAAGTTTCCTACTGAAGTAATCTTCAATAACACTCCATTTCCCTATGGTATAGGTGATGTCAAAATCTATAGACTATAGTTATTCCACCCAACACCTTGGATGAAAATTCAAATCTTTTTGAGAGAAGATATCACTCAAGATCTTGTTGTCAAAATACATGGTATACCTTTCTCTACAAAGTTAATGCCACCGAATTTTAATCGCGTGCATCACATATGATTATTCAAGTTCATGGGTCGACCAATTATTCTTTTGTGGAATAATATGATGAGAGACATAAGAAACTACATGATTACCCTGCATAAGAACACAACCCATGCCTAAACCTGATGCATCACAAAAGACCACATAGCCATATCTAGCCTCTATAAGATTCAACACCGGTGCAGTTTTCCAAAAAAATTGTTTCATCTCAATAAATGAATTTTGAAATTTTCCATCCCATGAAAACTTTCATCCCTTCCGAGTTAGTGCATACATCGAAGTAGCCAACTTTGAGAATCCCTTCACGAACATGAGGGTATATTTGGCTATGCCTAAAAATCTTAAGATATTAAAAAAATAGGATTGTTCCCATGTCATAACAACTTTCACATTATTTGGATCAACTAATATTCCCAATTTCGATGCCATGTGCCCTAAAAATTTCATTTCCTGAATCCAAAAATCGCATTTCGAAAGCTTGGCATAAAGTCGGTGATTTCTTTGAAATCATAGAACTTTTCTTAGATGATGTACATGATCCTCCTTAGATATATATTAAATAAGGATGTCATCCAAAAAGACTACCATAAAGGTATATAGATACACATGGAAAATCCTCTTCATTAATTCTATAAATATTGTAGGAGTATTGGTTAGACCAAAGGACATAATGATGTACTCATAATGACCATACCTACTTCTAGAGGCAATTTTATAAATGTCAAAATCTTTTATCCATTACTAATTGTAACCAGATCTAATTTCAATCTTTGAGAACCACTTCTCCACCATCAATTGATCAAAATAATCGTCAGTATATGAAAAAATATCTTTTTCATTATGGCCACTCGATTGAGATTTCGATAATAAATGTAAAGGCAGAGTAAACAATCATATTTCTTATCATAGGGAATAGATGCCACCCATGGTTACAGAATCCAGTGTATAAATCCTTTATCTAGAAGATCTTCTAACTTTTAATTCATCTATTTCATTTCAACTAGTCTCATACGGTAAGAGGGGATATATACTAATTGAGTACCAAACATTCAGTAAATAGAGAACTCAACCTCCCTTACTATTAGAAAACTAGATAAGTTAGAAGTAAAAACGTATGAAAACTCAACAAAAACTAGAGGGAGATCACCACTCAAATATTATCACTCCAGATCAAAGTAAAGCACTAATATTACTTTCCCCAACTCTGGGTAAGAAGGTTTGGCCCTGATCTCCCATGGGTTGCATTCTCCTTGAAAAACTTGAGTCACACCACTACATGTAGTAAGGGATTCACTTAGAAGATAAAAATGAATCTGGGATTTACTTGAAATGAGCCAATCCATCCCGAATATTACATTAAGAGAATTCATGTTGAGAACTAGAAATATCCATGAAATCTCAACATCTGATAGAGAGAAGACACAAGCAGGACTATAGAGATCCTTTTATCTCTTTGTACCAAAGGTTGTAGTAATATCCATTTTAAAAGATAAAAGATCCATATGAATATTAATAAGATTTATAATACTGGTAGAAATAAATTAATGAGATGCACCAGTATCATATAGAGTAGTCACTACTGATGAAGCTATAGTTATGGTACCTCTCACAGTCACTGGACTCGTATCTGCTTCCTCTCGAGACTCTTCCACTACATGAAGAAGATTCATTTCTAATGTCTTTGGTTGGAACCCTTTTTCACGTGAAGCATATGATTTACCTATAGTTTTAAGAGGATATAATGATCTCTTTACACTATGAATAGTGGAATAAATATGGAATAATAAATATAGGTGCCTTGAACATCTGTAGGATCCATAGTACTTGGGTGCCTCAGTGCAACCCCTCTTTAAATGTCCTAACATTTCACATTGGTAACAAATGAAAGGAACTCTTCTAGGTATTATAGGAGGCCAATAATGACCCTGTTGTTGAAAACTTATTCTATAATCATCAGTCTTCCTCCTTCCCATAGAGGAATTCACACTTCCACAATGAGAGAAATAATGTTTTGAAAACTCTGACTTGTCAGCTAGATCCATCTCGACCGTAAGTGCTCTATATGGTACATCAATATAAGAACTAAAATTTAGCAAGAAAAACGTAGAATGAATATACTGATTAATACCCAACTCAAACCTTTGATCCATCATCTTCTCATTTTATACAATCTCATCTATGAAATGTACGAGCTTAGAAAAATGGTTTTTATACTCTATCCCGGTCCTGTTAGCCTGTTGATGTATGAAAAACTCTATATACTTGGGTAAAACATCAAATTTTGATAGAAATAGTAAATTAGAAGAACCTTTATGTCCTTACATAGTAATATCTCATGCTTCTTCATTATCACTATAGTGTCCCACCATCTTATGCTTGGTCCTTCCAGCACGAAGGTGGCACACTTCACATTAATTTCGTCAGGTGTGCCAAAGAACCCAAACAAGTGTTCCATAGTGCTCAACCATTCCTGGGCATCTTGAGGATCATTTGAGCCTTTAAACGGGGCAAGATTCTAGCGAAGGAACTCTTAGTAACTAAATTTAACAATGACCTTATAAGGTTCCACAATTGGAACAAGAACAAGAACTAGTGGTTCTTTCTATCCCAGAGCATAGACAGTGTGCACAATCACCTTTACTATGTTCGGGTACACAATTGGATTTACTTGCTATGGTTTAGCAGAATATTTCTCTTATAATAGATTAGCATGTCTTCTTGGATTCATGATGCTACACCACATCAGTAGACAATAAATTTGACAACATGTTAACACTCAAATAGAGTGACAAGGGAAATTAATCCCAACAAATAAAACAACAAAGATTGGTATTACAACACATCCAAATAAAAATAAGGAAATGAATATACACAGTCCACAAGAAGTATTTATCTAACCATACTGGGATACTTAATGTTCATTTTGTTGATATCTAGAAGGGAACTCAATCACAACTACCTCCTATGACCTAACTAGATTTCATAATGCATACTAAATTCAATAAAAAAAGTCTCACTACACTTTGATACCACTTTTTCAGGAACCAACCTAGTTTCCCTAGTAACCTGATAGCCAAGATGGTCTTGACATATCCCAAAGGGAATTACCAATCCCTACAGGTGGGTAAATAGAAACTGGCATCATAAAAACTGAAATTGGGAATTATTTTACAATTAACAATTATGTAAGTAAAAGAAACAAGATAGTATGCATATCAAATGAAACTCAACTTAGAGTAATATACCATAAGTAAACAAGGTAATAAGTTGCAAAGTACTATAAAAAGTACCAAAATAGGGAATAGAACCCATGTACCAAGGGACACAACTTAACAAGTCCAAGTTTCAATAGCTAGATCCACCTCAAATAGATTCATTTCCCTTTCTCGAACATAGAATGTGATAATATACAAACACCCTAAGTAACAGGTACGTTTTGAGCCAAATTCTAGTAGTATTTCACCTGAGGATTCCATAATAAGATCAAAAATCAAATTAACCAATAAATTTCTTTAAATTTTTAGATAAATATGGTTATAATTCCCAAAATCATATTTATACAAATCGTGATTTACAATTTAAAATACGGAAATACATTAGCAATCCATGCTTCACATCTCAAATGTTTGAAATACATTTCACATTATTGGATTTTACTAACAAAGGGTGCTTTATAAAAATATAAATTTTCACAAAATGGATTAAATAATTTTTTTATATAAAATAGTTTATATAATCTTATAAGTCATGTAATGTAGTTTATAAAAGAGGCATATAAATTTTAAATACAAATAAGCGAGAAACACAGACAAGTTTCAAATTTTTATGGATGTTCGAGGATATAGGGAACCAAAATTATGAAATTGAAAACATTTACATGCACCCCTTTGGGCATAAGGAAAAGTGGGCTCATTACCATCACCTAAGAAGTGGGATGTGCTGATATAAAGTTTTAATACATTGTAAATTGTAAATTGTTGTCCCAATAAAACACTAACTACATAAGTCTTTCTTGTGATCAAGTAAAAAAATTAATGGGAAATTTATTTAAATAATGGTTAAAAAAAATTAAATATCATTCTATCATTTCAAATATTTAAATTTTCTATTCAAAACCCATAATGATTTTTTAATAAAAAACATGCATTTTTACAATGAAACCACTAGGTTTCCATCAAAACCATTTAAAGACATTTTCAAAAAAAATAGGGGTTTGAAACCAATTCATGAAATTTAATAATCCACTTCACAATTAAATCCATCAATTTAATTTTCATAAAATTTCCATCCATTTCACAAACACACCCCAATTCACTGGAATTGGGGGTTTCCCCAATTTCATGCCAAAGAAAACCAAAAACCCCAATTCACTAGGATTTGGTTTTTAATAAAACGATTGTAATAAATTTACTCGATATAAGAAATTTATTTTTTAAATGAAACTGAATTTAAATAAAGAAATTAAAGGTTAAATAAATTTACAACCAAATACGGAACCACCTACCTTCCTCACAGAAACACAATGCCCTCAATGAAACCCGCCAATAAAAATAATGGTATAGAAGATATAGGAACACTACTTAGAAATGAGATTTAGCAACATGGAACTTACATCTATCAAACTCTAGATGATCCATCACATTCTATGGAAGAAATAGAGAAAGAGACAAAGAGGCATGAAAAAATCTTACATGGAAAGACACACCATGATTTCCTTAATGATCAATCTCCGAATGAAAAGGTATGGTGGGGTTGGAGGGTCACATAATCACATGTTGAAGGATGTATGTTGAAATCACACAAAAGTCTGGAGGAAGAAGAAAAATAAATTTCAGCACGACTACATGTTAAAAATATAGAACATTGGGTTTTCCATGGTGTGTAACCCAGTTACACATTGTGTAGTTTTTAAATCTCATATCCACATAAAAACCCATCAACTATTGATAAAAATTAATTACTTTCATTTTAGGATTTACACGACATGTATCTGTATTACATGACATGTAATTCTTCAACAAGATGTAGAAATGAGTGATTAAATCTGATAATCCAATAACTCTATGACTTCACCATTATAAGTATCTTCCCAATTCCTTCTCGGTCCCACCCAGATAATGAAAATTAAAAACCATGACAGGGTTTAGAAAGTGCCTATCAAAAAGGTAAAGAGATGTTACACGTCCTCACATTAATCTAACACAAGGTGTGACTGGTATGAATCAATTGTTTTCCATTTAAAAATGAAATTTTAGTTATAAACATATGTCACTAACTGAAAATGAAGAATTTTTTTTTATTTTCATGAAACTTTTTTAAAACAATTCATAAGTCAATTATGACATGTAGAAATCATTCACATAACAACCTGAAAAATGGTGCGACCAATGCAACTCAAAGTACATGTTTTTAGTTTAAAAATGATATTTTAATTAAAAACTTGTGTCACTCCCTAAAAACCATGAAAACAAAATTTCATCATCCTAATACATTCGTAAAATTATCAGTAGGTTTTTTCATGCATATAATAATCAACTACACTTCACTCCGAAACATAGTGTGACTAGTATGGATCAAAGTTCATTTTTTTATTTATAATTTTCATTTTAGTTCAAAACATGTGTCACATACTAAAAACTGAGAAAAATCACATTCATTGTCTTCATACTTAAATAAAATGATCCATAAGTCCTTTTTGATTTTTAGGACTCAACCACAAATCAATTTTTCAAATGGTGTGATATGTATGACCCAAAGTGCGTGTTTTTATATTAATTAACATTTTAATTCAAAAGAAATTTTAAGTACATAATATCATGAAAAAACAATAATATTTTTTTTGGAACATTATGAAAACAATAAATAATACAATTTTTCGGTGTAAAAACAATATTTACCTCACTCTTATAGATTGTGTGAGTGATATGAATTGAAATGTGTGTTTTCAGTTTAAAAATGAAATTTTAGTCAGAAACATGTTTTACAAATTAGAAAATAAGAAAACACATACATTGTCACGAATCATTAGGAAATTTATCTATATTTCATTTTTGATGTTTAGGAATCATCCACAAGCCAACCAGACACACTATGTGACCGGTATGACTGAAAGTGTGTGTCTTGAGTTAAAAATTTACATTTTTTAAAGAAAATGTTCACTCATTGAAAATATATAAAAGACATGTATTGAGTTGATATTTTAGGAAAATGATCCAAAAATCATTTTTGATTCTTAGAAATCAGCAACACATCAATCCAATGCACGATGTGTCCAATATGACTCAGTGTGCATGTTTCTATTTAAAAATGAAATTTTATTTAAAAACACATGAAACATAATTAAAATTGACAAAATTCACTTGTTTTTTATACTATAGGAAAAATATCGAAAAATCATTTATGGGTTTTAGTAATCAACCACACATTAATAAGATACATGTTGTGCTTGATATGACTTGAAGTGTATGTTTTCAGTTAAAAAGTGACATTTTATTAATAAATTATTTAATTATTTATAAATAATTTATTATTTTATAGTACTAATAATAGAATAATTGTTTTTTATATAAATAATCTCTTTTTCATGAGAAGGGGTGTTTTTTTGGAAACTAGTAGCATGATCAAGCTCTTTTGAGAGGGCGTTGGGTTCTGAAGATGATAAAACATTAATTTTTACTTTTTTATTAATATGTGTGATAAATTTTATGTAATAATTTAATTGTAAAAAAAAATTAAAATGAGTTCAATATATTCTTTTTTATATTTTTTATGTAATTTTAATTGAAATTAAATTTTTTAATTACTTCTAGAGTGTGTTGTAATTTTAACAGCAGATTACAGAAGCATGGATTTTTTCAACGGTAGGAATAATACTAATACACAGTCACTTTATCAGTGTTAAAACATGTTGATAAAGTGTCCCCTTTATCAATTATAAACTTTTACTAATAAAAGAAACCATTGATCAATGATTTTTTACCATTGATGATGGGCCCTTTTATTAGTGATTTTTTAGCACTAATAAAAGTTATTGTCTTTTTAAGGTGATTCCAAATCATCGATTTTTTTTATCATTTATGAAGGATATTTCTAGCATTATTAAATCCTGTCTCTATATTGGTGTGTAAAAAAAGTCATCAACACATATTTGAACTACACTTTTACGGTGCATCTAGGGATCAGCATAGTCAGTTACTCAATTGGTATTTCCTTTGAAAATTAGATTTGACTCCAAAATCAAAACCCACAAGGTTTTCTTCTTGTGAAACACTAAAGCATCATCATTCCTATACAATACACCCAATATCACGTTTTTTCACCAATTTTTAAATATAAATAATTTAACATGATTCATATGACTAAGGACACTCATAAGATCGGGCTATCCTCTCTCATGAGTCTCCCTCGCATATCTCTAGGTGCCTACTCACAAAATAAAGAGTCATATCTCAAAGGGTAATTGGGTCCTTCCATCTAACCTAAAAATAAAAGGTCATAAATCTAGTTAAATATCCCATGTTCCCACCTCAAATATGAAAACATATAGTATGCTTTCGCTTACTCTATTCTCTCTTATAAATAATTACATCAATCATTTTATTCCGAAAAAAACACCGACTACACCAAGTCACCCACTGTATTTGAGTATCTATACAGGAGGACTACTACCTAGAGGATCGGGTCTCATGTAATAATATATATATATATATATCTTACTAGAAGTATTGTGTCAAGTAATTATGGTCATGTGGTTTGGTTAAGTAGAATGTTATTCCAATCTATAAGTGAAAACACCATGTAGGTTATTATTGGCACTTTGAATAGTCAAACCTATATAATTGTCACCAACAAAGAGTTTATCACTAAGGAATTTAATTCCTATGCCTACATGCATGGGTCATCATAAAGTACTCAAGTGAATGTATTGAACTACTAGGGTCACTATACATACATGCACATGTGAATTCACTTCCATCCACATCATCAACAGTCTCTTAATAGAACAAGAAGACTTTACATAAGAAATAAATATATACATGTCTATCCAGCTGAGTAAAATTCCCCCAATATATTATACTATAATTTCTGTATGATCATTTTTTAAACTAAAAACATTTGAACCTCAATCACTAGTTATCATGATCACACTAGAAGTCATATACTTTTCATGTGAATATTACATGCCTAATCATGATTCATGTGATGCCTCTTGCCACTACGGGATTGGAACCAAAAAAATTTATGTCATAAACCTTAGAAATACATGATCTTCACACATAGTGAAATCATATAATCATAATAACACATACTAAAAATATCAATCCCATCCCTAGTATCCTAGATTTCCCATTAGAAATTGTGTTCAGGATGAACTTGTCTGCGGTACATCACAATCCCTGACACATTTCTATGTTCCCTACATACCGTATCCCATGTAGCAAGTCCAATGAAAACAAGATCGAATATCACTTTGTAGCATCTTGGACTGGTTTAATATGAATAGTAACTGGAATTATGGTGATATGTGACCTCAGGTGTGGCTACTTACAAGTTAATGGAATCCTTCTATTATCAGGTGTCTAAGGTTACACCATGTGGAGACTATACCCCATGTAAAAAAATACACAATAATATAAAAAATAGATAAACATCATCAACACCAATCATAAAAAAATAGAAGTAGTAAGAATATCCAAAAATAATAAATGGAATGTTTCATACAAACTCAAAGGATCATGTCTACATATAAGATAGATCACCCACTAGGACAATCACTTATACAAATAAAAATAAAACAAGTAAAAAAATACCATGGATTTAGGAAAACTATGATACATACCTCGCCCTAGTCTCCATATACTTATCTAATCTATATTGCTTTATCAATATAATCTGGATCTCTTCCTAACCTTTTCCAATGATTAGGTATGGCTGGTCAAGTACTCGAGAACAATGGCCACCCAAGCAAGGTGTGAGTACAAAACATAATAGGTAACTACCAACACGGTCTTGTACATAGCCAGTAAATGCATTGATAAGTTCATGTGACATGATCAGATAAAATAGATAAATAATGTATGAAATAATAAATAAAATATCCATTTTCAATTCTAGGGTCAACACCCCAGATTGAACACTCCTGCTTTGGCCCATTCAGGAGTGTTTTTTTGAATGTATTGTAATAATTATGAATACTATGATATCTTGGGATCGAGAACCACCTTGGTATACAAGACCAAAAACTCACAGTCTAATCCAACATAGAATATAAGTGATAAATTCCTCCTCATAAAGTTTTTTTATTTATAATTATAATCAATAAGGGAATATGAAGGTATCAATCTTTCATTACAAATAAATACATAAATCCCTAGTTCCTAACCCTATATAACATAAGGACCACCAATAAGGGAGTAAGAAGTTATCATACCCTCATTAATTTGAGACACATATTGCTCTAGATACTTACCCAAAATCATATCATTAGCATCTACATGGGAATATATATGTAAAAATGCCACATTATATAGGGATACATAATGCCCCAATGCCCGACCCTATATCATATCCAGATTATCTAAGTGAGAATATGCAGGTATCATGCACTTGTTACTTGGGGATACATAATTCCTTGGTGACTGACCCCATATCATATAAAGAATGCCTCTTTGGTAATTTTATGTCTATAACATGCCAAATTCTTTTTTATAGGATCATAGGATGAATCATAAGTGTTACACTTATGTTTTTATATAATACCATCATTGGGATATAATGATTTATTGTTTTGTTTAGGATCAAGGGAGACAACCAATACCGTCTATATAATCACAATACATAGTCTCCTATGGGTCATTCTATCTAGGGGATATTCTTGGGTCCCTTAACTAAAAATTTATGAAAGAAACCATACATGGGGTTCCTTCTATCACTACATAACAGGAACACCCTACATGGGGTCCTCGCTCCAATTTATAATCCTTGGGATATCAACCATCACATGGGGAATCACATTCCTTGAAAATATAATATTTACAACATGGCCTCATGGGCCTCATATTTCAAGCTTCATTTCCACACTATATAGAGATGGAGGATGACCCATATCAATTATCAACGTCACTTCAAGTCATTCCACTCACCCAACCTGTTCCACCTTACCCAAGGCTTCACCACCTAGGAAATTAAATAAAATTTGGGGGGGGGGGGGTTAAATCACTCACTCGTAGTTTAATTCAACATTACAAATGATTCTAAGGTATCACAAGGGTATCTTAAGGCTTGAAAGTGTTAACCCACACATATTCATCTCCTTATTTCAAAAGAAATGTCCAAGGGTAACTATATAAAGGTCAGATACAGCTTACTTATGCCAATACTCTCTAGTTGGCACACCTCAGACAAGATGCATTAGATTTTCCTATTAAAGAGACTTTATGTCTCTCTAGGTTGGACCATATGTCTCAAGGGGGTGTCATGTTCCTCAGGAAAATATCTATATCAACATCTCAACCATCAGCAACTATGGTAAGTGACTTATGATCAAGGTCACTGTTATCCAATTCACTTTACTCAATCCAAGGCATTTCATATTAAATAAATAAATTTATTAAATTTTTATTTAGAAATTTATTTATGTTAAAAAGATAAACACCATTAGTAGATACACCACATGTCACATGAACCATAAATAAAATCATAAATTCAAAATGGTTAGTACATATAATACATACCTATTTAAGAAGTTAAAACATTGTAGTTCTCAATCCTAATAGATCTTCCTATACTCTCCCTGGTTCACCCATACTCTTCCAACCACCACATATATCCACAAGACCCTAAATCAAGTCACACGATCCAAATGAACAAATTATAATGTAACGATCTGAAATTATTATTAATGAAAATTACCTTCTTATAATTGTGTTATATAGTATAAATCATATAATATCACATTAAGAACATAGTACAAACTTTTTAAATGAATAATTAATTAAATAAGATTTATTTCAATAAGTTAATGACCCCATACCGATGAAATAGTAACTTGAACTTTAGAATAGTAATGTTTCCCTTATGAATAGTAAACCAATCAATAGAATACTGACCTTACCTTTGAAATTATAAATAAAAATTTTGGTTACTTATAAATGAAAATATGATATAATAATATCATATTTTTAGTAAATCAGTGTTTTTAAAAATTATTCATTATCTATTTTTATTTTATAAGTTATAAATATTTAATAAAAATTTTAGGATTAATTTAATAATTTAAAATAAAATTTATTTTCATAAAATGTATTCATAAATTAATATTTTTTTTCTTATTATTTTAAGATAATTTTATGAGAACTTAATTAATTTTACAAACTGTTTTAAAATCAGTTATAATTTTAAAACTTGTATTTTCTATTTAAATGATGATTTAAATTAAGTATTCAAAATTTCATATTTAGAAAAAAAATTCATAAAATAAGTTTCATTTTTTAATTCTACACATTGAGAAATGGTTTGGGTGAATTTTAGGGATTTTTCTAAAATACATGAATTTTTTTTATTAGAAAAATACGATAATTTAAAATATATATATATATATATTATAAGTTAAATACTCTATTCCTTGAGTAATGGATGAACCATTGGTTTGAAATCACATGATATAATTACTATATTTAGTCTCAATAATCAACATTATTTCGTATCTTGAGAAAAATAATAAACTAATAAATAAAATAATAAGAAAACACCCCTCCCCTCCATTATAAATACCACCCCCACCACCTCTTCTCCTCACACCTTCCAAGCTATGAGACTTGTCCAAATTCAGAACAATACTCTCTCAAAACCTCTATTTCGCATCCATGATCTATTGGTCACATCAAAATATGATAACCATTTTCCTAAGAAGGTTTTCAAGGAGGAGAAACTCAAGAGGTAAATTCCATTTTCCTTTTCTTTTAATTTCATTTCATGTTATTTTCTTATTCTCTCCAAAAATCTTATCATAAAAATGGTATGATAACTAAATTACCTCATATATACTATAATTTTATTATGATAATGCAATAATCCATAATTAAACCCCTATACTCTCCATTTTATTCTAAAAATGAAAACGTCATTCGTGAGGTGTTAATTTATCTCCTTCAAGGACGAAAAATTTTCATTCTCCATTAATGCATTCAAGGATGGTCATAAAACCATTTTTATTAATAAACAAACTTATTTTAATTTTATTAAATCATATTTTAATTCATGAAATCATTATATACACATGATTTTAAATAATAAAATAAAACAAGTTTTTTATGACTGAAAACTGCCAAAATTAATCCAAAAGATTATCACCAACATTTTATATAATGATTCATCCCCACCCAAAAATAAAAAAATTAATTATATGACCATTTAAAAATATTTATCTTAATTAAAAAAGTATTAATTCAATTCTGAATTTTTATTTCCATTTTACATGAACTTTCATACTGTTGTAAAAGCTAATCGATTATGAAAACTAAGCAAATGAGCACTCCTAAACGAGGAAAGTGATCATTATAATTCATCAAAAAAAGAATAATTGAACTTAATATAATTATAATAAATCAATGATATTTATATAATGATATTTAATTATTAATTAATTAATCTAATGTATTATTAAGGACATTAATATCAAATGCAGAAGCGTTTCAGACATAAGGTAAGGGATTCTACCCAAACCTCCATTTTTTCCTTCAGGTTACACTTTCTCTATCTATACTACAATGTAATGATTATTTATTTTTTTAAGTCTTATAAATTATTTTTATATGTTACAAAATCAGGTTTCCATATCATATTATCTTTTTTATGGGAAATACATGTTTTAAAAAGTTTCCCTTCTCAATTCTTCCAGATAAACAAGCCTAGTTCAAGGGAACATCCGGATTTCTTACCCGCTTCCAAGTGCACTCCAAAATATATTTTAAGACATCATTATTTTTATAAAATCAAAACTTTTATCATGAAAATATATCTTTCTTCATTTCAGGTTTTATAGAAACAATTATTCCTTTTTCTTTTTAAATAATATTTAAATATTTTCCATAAACCACACTAAAATGTTTTATTTCTAAAGTTTCTTAGACACTATTTTTACATGTATTCACTTCATTTTGAAATAACTTATCAGGATGAATGAATATTTTTCCTTATTAATATCCATGTATGGTTTAAATCCATTATTTCATGGACAACATTATGATTTTCTCTTATGTTGTGCCTTTTGACATGATTATGATACCCAATTCTTATCATGGGTAACACTTATGTATATGTTCAATTCCTTATGTATGAATATTCATGTGGAACACATATTCATGAACATGTTATTAAAAGTGTGCCCAGATAGTGCTCTAATTCATTGGGTAATTTTTAGTCTCAGGAGATGTCATGTTAGGATATGGAGTGAACCTGATTCCTATATGGGACTTTTTCCACCATGTCTTGGTCGTTTTCCTTGACTCATGTTTATGTCATGTTATATATTATTTCCAAATTTATAAAATAATAGTATTATATGTCCTCATGTTACAAATGTTATTATTTTTCATTTTTGTTTATGTTCCATTCCTTTTATTTCATAATGTTATGCTTTCTAACCCATGGGATATGTTTTATTCCTCTATTTATTTCCTTACTGGGATTTTTTATCTCATCACTTTTGTTCATGTATTACCTAGGATAACCTATATAGTTATAGGATCTCAATGGATGTTAATATCTCATTATTGAGATTAAATAAAATATTTTTTCATGATATTTAATTATGTACCTAATATTCCAAATACCCTAGACTTTATGATCCTTAACTTATAATCTGATGTTTAATTATCCTTCTAATCACGTAATAATATGTGTAAAAGGATAGGGTGGATATAATTGGTTTTAGAGGATTGTCTAGTTATTTTTGGGATTACGATTAGAAGAATCTATAAATATTCTTAGGGATAATACTAAGTTTAAGAAAACATTCCAATTTTTTTTAATGTATGGAGTAAAAGGTTTATCCAGAAAATACATCCCTCTCTGGATACTTCAAGTGGATGTGGTTTTGGAACAAATGTACATAGGATTAACAACTATAAAATGGTATTTCTGGCCTGACATAGGGTAACCTAGTACACAATAACAAGCCTTACTACACACATGGTTTGACACTCCTAAGGGATATTATTTTTTAAATTCATATACTTATTACGAACCATTATTAAGGGAATAAAATATTAATATAATAATATATTCTTGGAAATATATAATGGATAACCTTGATTATGACCTAGGTAATCACAAGTTAGGACGTACTTTTCATTTACATGTTTATCATTCTATGTTCAATGTTTTATTTTTTATATTCTTATTATCTAATTATTCAATCCCCTTAATTTTAATTTTTTTCTTAGTTAATGGCTAGAAATAGAAGAACCCATTTCAATAATAAATGTGATAGGAAATGTGACTATTTCTCTAATGATATTCCAAATATTATGGGAACTGGTGATCAAATATTTATTAGAGTACTTTATTAGCTGGATTAAGTTTTCAATAATAACATTGATCATGTAGAACACCATCATTCTCTAAATAAAGAACAAGTTTCCATTGAATCTTTCATGTGAAAAAGGCATCCCATGTGTAGTGGATATTTTTATCCCCTACTCACAGATCAATGGATTAACTACATTAAGAATATATTATATTTCCTCAAGTGATCAGAATAAGAAAAACTTTCTCTAGTGGTCTATGGTTTTGTTAGGGAGGCTGATCAATGGGGGACACTGATTAAAAACATAGTGTTACAAGAGGAAATTTATTTCATATAATGAGAAGATTTCAGGAAAATAATTTTCCACAAATATTTTCCTCAAAACCTCCATTTAAATATGTAAAGGGAATTCCTTGGGCTAAAGCATACATAAGATGATTCTATCTGGGCGTATGATTCAAAATTCACATGGCTAGCAAGATATGAATCTGAATTTTTCATGAACATTGAAAGAAAGGCACATTTCTTATTCATAGGACTAAAGCTGAGATAATGAAAAGTGTTATAAATTTGATACTTTGACATTTATGAATAGATTGTCTATTGTTCCCTTAATATTTAAATGGAGATTGGATACTCTTAGTGGTCTCGTGGGTCCTGTGAAAAAAAAATAAAAAAATGCAGTTTAAAGTGGGTGGTAAATCCCATTATGGAAATAAGACCCAACATCCCATGTGTCAAAAGTGTGGGAAGAAGCATCCTAGAAACTGCATAATGGGAACAAAGATATGCTTCAATTATGGTAGATAAGGGTATATGGATACCAATTTCCCAATGGATATGAATAATCCCACTAATGAAGAAGTATAAAGGAAGTTTTATAAAAAAACTTCATATATAGTGCAGTTTTTCTACTATTAGGAACATGGGAATTTTTCAAAACATGTCCCTAAGAGAAGGGTTGTTAGAGGAAATCAACAACAACAACCTCCCAGACAGTATGGATGGGCATATTCTATCACTACTACTTATATGGAACACGAAAATAAAGTTGTGATAGGTATGATGGTTATTCATTCGAGAATAGGGAACATACTATTTGATTATAGTTATATTAATTCTTTCATATCTTATAAGTTTAGTAGAACTATTCAATAACCACCTCAAAATTTAGAGGTTGAATTATCTTTAAGAATATAATTTAGAGGAATTACTGCATCCAAAGTTTATAAATCCTCCCTAGTTAATGTTTGTGGACTAAAACTCCAAGAAAATCATTCCATACTCGCTTGGGTAGAGTTTTATGCAATTTTGGGTATGGATTATATATCTTTATACAATGCCAATATCAAATTTTGGGAAAGGTATACCACTATTCACATCCTGAAGTATCCTACTTTTTTGTACAAGTGTAAGGAGGAAGATAAATATCTTTTAGAATCATCATCTAAATTATGGATAATATTGCCTTATGAGAAAACATATCTATCTCAAATGCTTGAGACAAAGGAGAAAATCATCCTTGAAGACATGTCCATTGTGAGAAACTACACTGATCTGTTCCCAAATGAATTTCATGGTATCCCTCCAGATTGAGAGGCTGAGTTCTAAATTGAACTTATTCCTGGATCTCTACCTATGTCAAAGACACCTTATATAATGGCCACCTTTGATCTAGAAGAACTAAAGAAACAGTTACTAGAGAATCTGAAAAAAGGTTTTATATACCTGAGTGCTTCACCATGTGGTGTGTCGGTCCTCTTCATCAAGAAGAAGGGTGGATCAATTTTTCTTTTCATTGATTATCATGAGCTCAGAAAATCATGATAAAGATCAAGTATCCCCTTCCATGGTATTTTGACTTCTTCGATTAGCTAAAAGGGTCCAATTATTTCTCTAAGGTGGACCTTCAGTTGGGAAATCACTAATTAAATGTAAGGAATGAAGATATTACCAAGAATTCCTTTTAATCAAGGTATAGACACTATGAGTTCATAGTGATGCCATTTAAATTCACTAATTTTTCAGAAATTTTTATGGACTTAATGAATAGAGTCTTTAGAGACTACCTAGAAACTTTTTTGGTAGTCTTTATTGATGATATTTTGATATACAACAAGAGTAAGGAAGAACATGAATAACATTTGAATACTATTATGAAGAATTTGCGAAGGGATAAAATTTATGAAAATTATAGTAAATGAGTGTTCTATATGGGGGAAGTATCATTCTTAGGGAATGTAATCACCAGTAAAGGGATGTATCTGACCCTTCTAAGACAAAAGAAAACGAATAGTGGCCCAAAAAAACATATGTAATATATATATGTAGTTTCCTTGGTCTGGATGGGAATTACTGATGATTTGGGAAGAACTTATCATGTTTTTTAAACCCACTAACCAAGATTATTCAAAATGGAGTAAATATTGTCTAAATTTATGAATGTGGAGATTTTTCCAAATATTTGAAGAAGAGACTTATCACTACACCAGTATTCACGCTAAAAAAAGTGGTGAACTATTTATGGTGTATAGTGATGTTTCAAATAAGGTATTAGGTTGTGTACTAATGAAAAATGATAATGTGATAGCATACGCCTCAAGTAAGTTGAAAATTCATGAGAAAAACTATCCCAAACATGATCTGGAGTTAGAAGCTGTGATTTTGGTATTGAAAATATGGAGGCATTATCTCTATCGGGATAAGGGTGAGATATATACTAATCACAAGAGTCTCAAATTCATATTCACACATAAGAATCTAAATATGATCTAGAAAATATGGTTATATCACATAAAGGATTATGACTACACAATCCACTGCCATCATCGTAACGAAAATAAGGCGGAAGATGCTCTATGTATAAATGATCATATATCTTTATCAATGATGAGAATTGAGAAATATCCAATCTTCTTAGATCAAAAAAGGATAGAAATAGGAATCATTAATGAATGAATGTCTTCAATCCTTTCTCAAATGATTTTTGAACAATCCCTTTTGGAGAAAATAATGGATGCTAAAAGAAATGATGTAGAAATCCAGAAGAAGGTGAAATCATTGAGAAATGGGAAATCCCCATAGTTTAAGATTTATGTGGAAGGATTTTATATCTTTAGGACACAACTATGAGTAACTTATGATCTATATATAATAAAGGATATTCTGAATTATGCACATAGATCAACCCTCCATATTTTCCTAGGGAACACAAAGATGTATTGAGATCTTTGAGAGAACTATCAGGGGGACAATATGAAGAATGAGATGGCGGAATATACAACAAGGCTTCTGGTATGTTAGAATGTAAAGCATGAAAGAAGAAAGTATAAGGGGATGATGAAACCACTACCCATACCAACATGTAAGTGGGAGAAAATTACCATGTACATTGTTACCAAAATTCTGAATGAATCTAAAGGAAACAATTCTATGTGGGTGGTTATGAATCATCTTAAAAACATAGCTCATTTTTTTCTCAATTTTAGAGGAATTATCACTAGATCAACATGCATAAATATACATCAAAGAAGTAGTAAGGCTGCATGGAGTACCACTATCAATTGTATCTGATCAAGATTCAAGATTCACCTTGAAGTTTTGGAAAAGTCTCCAACATGATCTAAGAAATGAGCTTAACCTCAGTATGTCCTATCATCCTAAAAATGATTTACAGTATAATAAAACTATTCAGACACTGGAATACATATTGATAGCATGTTTTATGGAGTTCAAAGGAAGATGGGACCAATATCTACCTCTGGTAGAATTCTCTTAAAATAATAGTTTCCACTCAAGCACCCAAATGTCTCTATATAAATCCCTTTATAGGAAAAGATGTATAATGCTGACATGCAAGGATAAAGTTGGTGAATGTAAGATGCTAGTACCTGAAGTGGTTGAAGAAATGGTGGAGAAGGTGAAAAACATTAAGCACCAAATCATGGAATCACAATATCAAAAAAGAGTTATACATACAATCCTTGATGAGACCTTGAGTTTAAGGTTGGAGACATGTTATTCCCCAACATATATCCATGGAATAGGATCATGATATTTGGTAAGAAATGAAATTTTTGTCCCAAGTACATTGACCCCTTTAAAATTCATGATCGTGTCGGAGTTGTATCCAATATACTAGCACTTCCACCAACCATGTCTCACATAAATGATTTATTCCATGTATCCATCTTGAGGAATTGCATACTTGATCCACCACATGTACTAAATTCAGTGGTGGTATATTTGGAAAATGATCTCTTATTTGAGGAGAATCCAGTGAAGATCTTGGATCATAGAGATAAAGTTCAACGCAATAACACTATTCACCTGGTCAAAGTACTATGGCAGAGCCATAATAATGAAGAGGAAACATGGGAACCTAAGGAGGTGATGATGGATAAGTGCCCACACAAGTTTTAAACATAGAATGTAAAATGAAATTTGGAGGGTGAAATTTCATAAGGGGGAAAGAATGTAACAACACAAAATTTTTATCAATGTAAACTTCCTTCTTGTAATTATGTTATATAGTATAAATCACATAAAATCACATTAATTACACAATTAAAACTTTATAAATGAAGAATGGATGAAATAAGAAGCATTTTTAGAAGTTAAGGAACCTATACTGATGAAATAATAACTGGAAATTTGAAATAGTAAGGTGACCCATATAAATAGTAAACTGGACCATAGAATAATAACCTTACCTATGAATTTATAAATAAAATTTGGGTATCTTATAAACATAAATATGATATAATTATATCATAGTTTAATTAAATAAATGTTTTTAAAAATTATTAATTAAGCATTAGAATTTTATATGTCATAGAAATTTAATTAAAATTTTTGGATTAATTTAATATCTTAAAATAAAATATATTTTGATAAAATGGATTCATAAATTAATATTTTTTTTGTCTTATTATTTTAAGATAATTTTATTAGACCTTAATTAATTTTCCAAAGTGTTAAAAATCGGTTATGATTTTAGAACATGTATTTTCCAAGTAAATAAAAATTTAATGAAATATTAAATATATCATATTTTGAAAATTATTTCCATAAAATAAAGTTCATTTTTTAATTCTACACATAAAAATTGGTTGTGTTAAATATTTGGGAATTTTCTAAAATACATGAATTTTTGTGAATAGTAAAATACGGTAATTTACGGTATATATACATTATATGTTAAAAAACTATTCCTTGAGTCATGGATGGTGTAAGAAATATTGGTTCGAACTCAAACTATCTAATTACTTTATATAGTCTCAATTATCTACACTATTTATTTTCTGGTGAAGAATAAAAAACTAAGGAATACAATAATGAGAAAACACCCCTCTCTTCCACAATAAATATCACCCCTCATAACCTCTTCTCCTAACACACTCCAAGATTTTATCCATGTCAAAAGTATTCTCAATACTCTTCTAAAATGTATAACCCATATCTAGGAGCTCTTTTTATCATTAAAATACCAAAACGATTTCCCTAAGGAGGTTTTTAAGGAGGAGAAATTCAAGAGGCAAATTCCTCTTTCCTTTTATTTAAATTTATTTTCAATTTTGTTTTCTTATTCTATCCTAAAATAGTTACATCATAATGGTGTGATAACTCCAGTACCTCACTTATACAATTATTTTATTATTATAATATAATAATCCATCATTAAACACCTCTCATCTCCCTTTTATTCTAAAAATGAACACATCGTTCCTGAGGTGTTAATTTATCGCTTTCAAGGATGAAAATTTTTCATTTTTCATTAATGCCTTCAATGATGGTCATAAAAACATTTGTATGGTAAAAAACATATTATATATGACTTAAATTATATATAATTTTATGTAATAATTATATACACATGATGTTAAAGAATAAAACAAAACAAGTTTGTTTTGAGTGAAAACAGCTCAAAATAATCAAAAAGATTATCACCAACATCTTATATAATGGTTCATCCTCACCCAAAATAAAAAAATGATTTATATGATCATTTAAAATTATGTATTTTCCTTAATAACTTATAACTTCAATTCTTTATTTCTATTTCCATTTTGCATGAACTTCCATACTCTTAAAAAAGTGAACCAATATTGAAAACTAAGGAAATGTGCACTCCCAAAGGATGAAATTGAACACTATAACTCATCAAAAAGTCCATAAATGAACTTAATATAATTATAATAAATCAATTAATTTTATAAAAGGTTATATAATTATTAATTAATGAATCTAATTTTAATATTTATGACATTAATATCAATTGAAGAACCATTTCAGACATAAGGTAATAGATCCTACCTGAACCTCCAATTTTTTCTTTGGGTTACACTTTCTCTCTATTTACTCTAATTCAATTGTTATTTATTATTTTATTTCTTCTAAATTATTTTTTTATGTTCCAAACACATGTATCCACATCATATTATCCCTCTTTTATGGGAAATACATGTGTTAAAAAGGTTCCCTTCTCAATTCTTCTCAATAAACATGCTCGATTATAGGAAACTACCCGATTTCATACCTACTTCCAAGTGGACTCCATAATATGTTTTATGACCCAATTATTGTTATAAAATCATCCATTTTATCATGAAAATATATCTTCAATCATTTATGGTTCTATACAAACAATTATGCCTTTTATATTTTAGAGAATATTTAAATATTTTCCTTAAACCGCACAACATTTTTTCGTTATAAAGATTCATAAACACTATTTTTACATATATTAAATTCAGTTTGATATAAATTATCATTATATATTCCTATTATACCTTATATATTTCCATTTATGGTCTAAATACTTTCTTTCATGGACACCATCTTGATATTCCCTTATATTATGACTTTTTTCATGATTATGAATTCCAATTCTTACAATCAGTACCACTTATGTATATATTTGATTTTATATGTGTGAATCTTCATTTTTCACACATATTCATGAACATTTTATTATGGGTGAACCCAAAAAATGATCTAATGCCTTGGGTAATGTTTAGTCTCATGATATGTCATGTTGGGTCAAGGAGTGAACCTGATTCTTTTATGGGACTTCGTTCACCATGTCATTGAGGTTAGCCAAGAATCATGCTTATGTGATGTTATATTTTGTTACCACATTCTTAAAATGACTTTATTATATGTTCCCATGTTATACATGTTATAATTCCTCAATTTTTCCATGTTTCATGCCTTCTATTCCATCATTTTATTCTTTCAAACCAATGTGTTATGTTTTATTCATATACTTATATCCTTATTGGAATTTTTAGCTTATCCCTTTTCTTCACGTATTCCCTAGGTTATCATATTAAATTAAAGGATATCAATTTAATTTAGGAGCTCATTATAGAGATTAATAAAATATGTTTTCATTATCTTTAATTATGTACACAATCTACCAATGACACAGAACTAGATGATCCTTGGATTGTAATTTGATGTTTAATTATGCATAAAATCATGTTATAATATTTTTTAATGTCTAGGGTTTCTATACATAATGTTTGAAATCATTTAAAAAATGCTTTTCTTACGAAAAATAATCACAGAAAATTCATCATGTAGCCTCATCACATTCTCAATGTGAACAAAAACCTATGATAGGTCCTTAATGTACTCCGGGTATAATCTGGGGATAAATTCCTAAAACTTGATGTCAATTCAAATAGAATTTTATTATAATTTTATGAAAAAAATCTCAAAAAATTCATTGTGGTAAAAAACCTCAGTGAAATAGCAAGTGATGACGTGAATATGTTCTCTTGGGATGTCCTCTAGATAGTCTAACAAAAATATAAATCTTGTTGGGATGATTCCACTATTCCTTGGTGTATTTTTCCATAAAACTAATAATCGATTCAACTAATAAATTTGATATAATTTGGTAGGACAATAAAGTAGTCCACTAGAAGGATATTCCCACCTTTAACCACTAAAAAACTGTAATAAAAAACCCAATATCATCGAGGTTTGAAGGAGATGAAGGCAGGAGAGGGGGTTTTCCACATGAATAAAATATGAAACAAAGATCCCCCCCACCCACTTAAAATCCAAAGGGATAAATTTAGTAAATTTTCTCCAATTAAAATCCCTACCAACTGGCTATTGGGTCACATCATCTGGCTGATGGCTCACCGGTCAGTCAGTACTGAGCACACAAGTGGGTCAGTTGACCCCACCACTATAGGGGCGCATTGTCCATCCCACCAACAAGTTAGTGGTCTCTTACCAGCTGGAAAATGGCTACACGATCCAGAAAATGAACATCCTTGGCACTATATCCCTTATATGATGAGTACCAAACCCATGCTCCACATCTCATGCCTAAATCCTCATCAAATATACCCCCTTTATGATACTTAAACTCCTAAAATACCATTATGAGTCCCAATTCTCACAAAATCATATCCACCAACACAAAAATTTAAATTCCTCTTGAATTTATCAACCCATTTGGACATGGTTTCTGACACATCATATAAATAGAGACCAATATACAAACACAAACTAGAATTTCACTATCAAGAAGACACCCAAACCTTCCAAAAAATGAAAAAAAAAATCATTCCAATAGGTCTAAATTACTCTAAGATATAAATATGTTATTATTCGTGATACTTCATCCATTTTAACCCAAATTCAAAAGATAATATATCCATGATTCTTAAGTAATAGGTTCCCAAATGTAAATCTCTATGATCATAAAGATCATAAGATTAAGATCTTACCCAAAATATTCTTCACTAAAGTCAGTGAAAATTCCTTACTGTTGGAATTTTTCAAAAAAAATATCAGTAGCTCTAGTTCTTATCCCGAAAACATATTTGACCAAAATATCAATATAAAAAAATTCGTATCCCCATCCTTCTTTGATCGCACATGGTCAATATCACAAAGTTCTTATCCCTATAGCTTATTTTATCAAAATATATAAATATAATTAATTATAATTAAAAATTGATTTATTTTATAATAAAACCTCATAAAGACAGAATAACTTAGATTACACTGAAAAATAAAACTAATGGAAGATCACTATCACTAAGAAAGTGAAAAAATATTTAAAATCACTCAAGCATCTTTTCAACATGTGGTGTATGAAGCATTGGTCTTTTATTTATAAGAGAAGGGTGTAGAAAAATTGTAATTAATTCTTTGAGTTCTTGGGGATGAAAATTGTTACTATAACTACTATAGCTACTTCTACATATACCATTTCATTACATGTTAAGGTGACTTTACTATGTTCCACAATGTATCAAGGTTATAATCAATATGATCAGAAGATAAATAATCATGGATAATTTGGAATATAGAATTCTATATACACATAAAAAATGATCTAGAAAACTTAATGAAAAAAATAATACCTTATGAATCATAATAATAAGTATTCAGATTATATTGTCTAAGAAAATGCCTCAATATAATCTCCTTTATTTATAATCAAAAAACAATCTATAAATAAATTTTAAATGAAATAATGCTAATGAAAAAATATTGTATTATACTAAAATAAAATCCAACACACAACCCCTTATAATACATATGGATTCATTAAAAAACATTTTCTTAGTTACTAAGATAACATAACATAAGAAACATTTACCCTCATTTCATCCCTTTTTAATATTTAATATAATTTCTCCCTATACTAAAACATTATCCCCATTTTTGATTAAAAAATAAATAAGGAGAGTAAAGAAAAAATGATAATAAGAATTGTGAACTAATTGGTAAAAACATAAAAGAGTAAAGAGGTTTTAAGTAATAATCAACAAGTTCTCTATAAGAATAAATAAACATGCATAAGATTCATGTAAGGTAAATAATCAAGTTACATAACAATATATTAAAAAATATAGATGTTTCATAAAAATAACATTGAATTTAGCTAAGATACGTAAGTATAAATACATACACAATGAAATGATCATATTGAATGGATCTATAATATAAAATTTTGAGACAAATAGTACCTTCCTAAATATAACTTATATTCTATTCAAATATTAACATGCATAAAAAATTAGGGGTTTCGGAATATGTATTAAATACATCTTTATCTTATATTTTATGATCTTGTAGAATATATATACTACCTATATAAATTTTTAACAAAACAATGAGTTTTACAATAAAAATATTTAAACACAATTTTTTTTATTAAAGTATATAACCAAGTTCCTATTCCTAAAACTTCTTATATTTTAACCTAAAGTAGAAAATGGATGTATTCTCTATCCATAAAAAATAGTTTCAGAAATAGAAACATATCTGATTATAGAGATCTATAAATCAATATCCTACCCCATATGTTCTTTGATATAGTTAGCTTTAATTATTTCCCCTAGATTTATTAGATAAATTTTTTTTCATGGAACATGTTCCCATCCTCATAAATTCTTTTGACCATATAGTTATAAGTAATGAATTCATATCCCAAAACATATTTGATCAAGTAGGATCAACAAAACCAAATTTTTATCCCTCATGGATCATTGATTAAAAGATCAAAATAAAAATGATCAAAATAAAAAACAAAAGGGTTATTACAATAAAACAACCTTAACATGGAAGAATATAGATCACACCAAAAAATAAAACTAATAGAAGATCAGCATTATTAAGAGACTGAAAATATATCATAATTTAGTTGACCATATTTTCAATATCTAATGTTTGAATCCATTGTCTCATATTTATAGGTAATTGGTGTAATGGACTTTAATTGAATTCTTTAATTTATTCATGATGAAAACCATTACTATAACTAAATTACTTGATTTAACATCTTAAATTGGATTAAAAATTTTGGTAACTTCTCTATGTTTTATAAAGTAATAAGTTTGAAATAAAAAGTTTTGAAAGATGGAAATTCTTAAATAATTTGAAAGATGGAATTCATCAAACGACACACTCAAGTAAATATAAGAAAAAATAAGTTTCTTTTGATTCATGAAAATGTGAAATTATAATATGTAATTTAATAAATTTATTCAAAGCCTACATTATTATTCTACATTTAATCTGCCCATACACAAAAGTGGGTGAATATGGGGTGAGTACTAGACCCAATAGGATTTCCCCAATGATCCCCATTCACCCCATGTATCTTGAAAATCCTCAAATATTTCATTGTGTTTTATAAAACAATCCATTATCAATAAATTTTATGAAACCAAAATAAATGATCTATGAAATAACATAAAATAGTGATCATTCAATAAATAACACTTTGAAACAATATTCATTTTCATAAACCTAACCCAAACCACAAACTAAATCCAAAATATTAAACTTGTGTCTAAACAAAAATATGATGGGACCTTAGACTATGAGTAACCTTCAAAGAATGGGTATCACATACACATGTGTGGACCAAATAACCTCAATCCTCGACTTTTTACTACCAAAAAGGTCCTCGGGGATATTTTTGAGTTTATCACTAAATCACACCATAACTATAGACGAGGTCCACACACCTAAGTAGATGTTTTATAAATGCTCTTTTCTAATACCTCTCATATAAATAAATCAAAAAATACTACCAATCAAGCCTCATAACCATATAATCTATTAACCCAATTCCACCATTCAACCATAAAATTTATTCAATCAAATCCCCCATTTTTTCGAAAAACATCTACATTCCTTAGGGCCACCTCGTTGGTTATACCAAATACGCACACCAAAATACATTGTTTTACCACCCAAAACAATATTTAAAATGAATAATTTTAAACACATAAATAAATTAAAAAAAAATTACATCAAATCGAAGGCCCTAGCATAACATGCTTGATAAATAATATATCTACCTCAACTAGAAACATTCACAAAACCACATCTCAAAACATGGAATCTATTATACCATCCTCCTTCTCAAACAAATAAATCCAAAATATTCAAATTATTTATTCCCAAATATCAAATTTAACACAAACTAAACTTGATTACGGTTTCACCAAGAGAAAACCAAAAATAGAGAAGAAGAAAAAAATATTTGGAGTGTCTTACCTTAGACCTGGACTCCAATCATAGAAAAAACCTAGAGGAATAAGTTATAGAAGGAGTAAATTAAAAAAAATAACCATAATGTTGAGGGATTCATAAGAAAGGATGAAAATGAACCAAAATCACATAATTATAACTAAAATGAATGTTTTGAGGGAACATTTAAGGAGTTAAATAAACCATCTGAATGTTCTTTAGTAATCATATAAAGGACACTACCCCAAACAACATTTTTATCTTGTACAATCCAAAAAAATGATCTTTGGTAACCATGCATTAATTATTAATTGGCCACTTTCCCCAAAATCCCAACCATGCACAACACAACCACATAGTCTCGAGTGATCTTGTATTAACCATGCATCCCCCTATTTCATCCCATTAATCCATTTCATTTTCAACCTTATAATTATTCATGTTCATTGATACCATTCATTTAACACTCATATCACAAAAAAAATTAAAAAAATATGTAATTTCACTAAAAAATATTTGAAACTCCAATATGAAAAAATAGATTTTATATAAATCAATCAATGCCATATATTAAGTCTGCACTAAGATGGGAGTGAATTTGTGGTTACCAAAAAAACTCTCAAATATATTTTCCCATCAATGATTAGTGTAAAATATTAAAAAACACATTGATGATGTAAGAAAAACTGAGAAAGAGCACACATGGAATATGAGATCTTTAAGGTTGACATAGTCAAGTTATTATGTGGTTAATCCTTGGATTCTAATTATTTCAATCTAATTTCACATGTTCAAATGTTATTATAATAATAACAAGAATTATAGTTGGATTTTTCTTCTAAAGACCAAGTAAAATAAATATCTGTATGAGCATCACTAAGCTAATGAATCACTGTATCCCACCTCAAGTTCCTCTAGAATTTGGATCGAGTGTTCACATGTGTTCTTATCCCCAATTATAACTAAATCCTCCTTGAAAATCTCTCTAGAATGTACGAATAGTTATCTCAAGATTTCATCATACATTTCTCTGATAAAGAAACCTTAAATTCAATGACTACACATGCACCACGACATGACACTATTGGTTTTAGTGTGATCCCAAAATCTATAATTATATACATATATCTATTATAATATACACAATATTTTATCCACCATTATACTGTGATAAGTGGAATTAGAAAATGATAATATATATTCCCATATATATGGAATATTAGTTCTGGTGCGGCCTCATGAACAGTGGCGTGAGGGATATATCCTCTCAAATAATCACAAATAAAAATTTCAGGGTATTAATCATTGGGATGTGAAATCTTAAGTTGATACATGATATTCACCTTGCATTTTTATTTTCTTCATCCCCCTATATATACCCACACAAATATTTTCATGGCTCGTCATTATGGAACAATCTCAAACTAATTCATTCCACAGAATCCCCTTCGAAGCAAAAAATGTGTAAGATATAACCTGAATCCTCATGTATGAGTATATTTCTCTTCTAAATCAATTAATCATGGTGTAATGGGATTCCCTTCACATCATTTATTCATTCCTCTCAAGAACTATTCATTCCTTCTAATTCCACTCTGCTCAAAATGGTTAGACATTAATCCATGAGAATTTTGTTGATAAGTATAATATGTAACATCCTTAAAATATAACTAATAAATTTTTTCAAGAAACAAGTCATAAAATCCACCTAGTTTGAATGTTTATAAAAAAATATTTTATCTAATGGAATATTTTTTTATACTTCTATAACCCTTGGTGTAAATATCATTACTACATTAACCATATCTTAATTGAGATCAACTTACAACTCCCTATTTTTCAATTCACTCCATGAGGGCTCTTTAATAATCAATTTTTTCCCAGGAATATTAAAAATTTTATCAAAGTTTTTATTATACAATAGAAAATCTAAACATAAATTTTTAAAAAGATAGAAAAATGCATTGATGAATACTTTACAATTTCATTTTTTTACATTTTTTCAATTATATTTCAGATCAATATATAATATTTCATTATAATAAAAAATTATTAATAATTTATTTTATGTTTGGTTTTCATGAAAAGAAAATATCATTATTTTAAATTAAATTTTTTATTTTTATTTTTAAAATAATTAATTGGATTTAATTTATAATTATTAGATTTTTTATAATTGAACATAATATAAAAAATTAACTTATATATAACACAAGGTGGTACCTCTAATTTAAACCAATGTATATTTTGAAATTTGAATTTTAAGCTAAACATATAAGGAATGTTATGTAGATTGTAGACAATGAGCATTTTTTTATGATGAAAACTAAAAACAAAATCAAATTAAAGATGAAAAGGAATAGAGTTACCAAGAAGGGATAGAAATAGAATCCAAAAGTCCTTATTTCCATTTCCATGTTGACATATATATAGGCTACATAATAATATTATCAATATCATACATTGATCCCTATTCTATATGAAATATTATATGGATAAAATTGAAAACATTAGATTAATCATGGGAGAATAATGTTTAGGGGAATTTTTACTCATGGAAATAGATCTCATAGGTACTAAAATACATGTCAATTATGATATCCCTAATAACCATATTGTTTTATAAAACTGTTATTTGTTTCCATAAATTTAAGGAGATCATTTTTAACCTTTTCCTAAAAAAATATATTATAAAAATAAATGAAAAAATAATAATTAAATTCTATATCAAATTGTAAGTTGGCTATTTAAAAACCTTTTTAGGAAAACCCAATGGGGAAACCTAATAAAAATTAAAATGGGTATGGTATTGAAAATTCCAAATGATTAAATCATGATAAGAAATGTGTTATTAATATACAAATATTATAAATAAATTTATGAAAACATTCATTTGGTAATACCTTTGTGAATTAATTTAAAATATTATTAGAATATCAGATATTTTTAATATTTATCTAACTATTTTTATTAATGTCATGGGTAGAAATGAATTTTAATGGGATATTTTTTCCTGTTATCTTTGGTATACCCACCCTATAATTATTTTATAAAATCCAGATAATCCTCATGAAATTTTGTTAGAATACAATTATTCAGTGTCAATCCATATCTATTTCCTATATCATGAAAATTTACATTAACTAACCACATTCTTTACTTGACTCATGAATTTAAATTAACTTGGAATTATTTGATAAATTTATAAAAATTATTTACTATATATGATTCCATATAATATAAAATATATCATAAGTGAATAAATATTTAGTTTTAGATTTATATTTATATAGATTAATCAAATAACTAATATCAACATAATTAGTGAATTTTAGTTATGAAATTTTAAAATAAAAGAATCATTGAATAGAAAATACTTGAAGGTATCTATATATTTACTAAAGTTGGAATTTTTCCTATACATGTGTCACCCTCTCCTAAATTCTCTTAAATATACCCTCTCTTCCCCGTAACATTCCCTCTGTATCAGCTATCTCCAGCCCGCGATTACCCTCTCCCTATCCTAGGGTTACTGCAGAAAATCAATTCCTCTCCCGACCTCTGATTGTTCCTTTATGTTCGATAGCTTATTCTCCTACATCTATCCCTACTCTCGTGTACCTTTCTCTAGATCTAGGGTTCCCACTTCTGTTGTTGGCTCCCTCTACCTCCTAAACTACCCTCGGTGACTCCAACTTCTCCACCTCTGCCTTTTCCTACTCCGCCTCCACCTGTTCCACATATTCCACCTATGGCTCCCCTGCCTACAACTCATCTGTCTCTGGCTCCTCTACCTTCTATGATTCTACAATGGTGACCACGAATGGTAGTGGATTTCAATATTCAAAGAAGTTGTTTTTGGTATCAACTCAGGGTTCCTTGAAAATCATGGGTGTCAGTTTCTCTCAATCGGAGGGAAAGGAGCTCTGCATCAGTTAACGACTCTTCTTAGTAATCCATTTATATATTGTGGATATTTTCTTTGGATTTCATCATCATTATAGGTTTTATTTGGGAAATCAACATCAAAACTCAAATGACGGTCTCCAGATCCCATCAATTGTGCCTGAGATTCAATTATTTGGGAATCGTCATCAATCTCGGTTGAAACTGACAACTTAAATAGTGTTGCATGATTCAAGATCTTACTCTTAAAATGAAGCTAGTTTTGTGTTCTCTATGTAGATAGAACCCTGAGAAAAATTCTATATAATGACTTTTTCAACACCACCTTCTTCATCATAAAAGGTAACTTCACTGATTCACAACTTTGGTTGCGGAAGAAATCAAATCATTCAGAGAAATTTGGCTTAGTCTATCATCATATTTCTTTATTATCTTACTAGATTAGTTTTAAGATCGATTTAATTTTCAAGAGAGACCACCACGATTCTTTTTCGAGATTCTCTCAGAAGATGCATATGGAATCTGCCTCACTTCATTCTAGTTTTATGATTAAATTCATACTTTCTATTTTGTTATTTCATTATAATACATCTTATCTTCCATTTCAGCATTTGAAACAACTATTTCATTCGGTAAGATGATATTTATTCACCTATTCATTTTTTACAGGTACACACTTTCTTCCACCACTTCAAAATGAGTTGAAATTTATGTATTCCAATCCTTCTTTTTTCATTGGGCAATATATTTATTTTTCTCTCCTGTAGATTGTATGTACTCTTTATTATTATTTTTATAGAGGTGTTACATTACATTCATTATATAATATTTGTCCTCCATTAAAAATTATATTATATATTGTATACTCGATAGTTTTTTTCTTCCATCAGGTTTTACAATCAATTAAATACCACCTTCTATTATTATACAATCTTAAATCATTTTTATCCTCAGTTTTTGTGATTTTAGGTGATGGGAGATAATATGAAGAGATCTCAACCAGAGACTGAAGGGTTGCACAGGGGATATAATAAGGTGTTCCATTCGATGACCGCTTGATTTTTATCATGGAAAAATCATCAAGTTATGTGGTTTGAATGTTTCATGATATTTTTCAACAAATAGAACTACTTTCTTTAAAATATGAAATTTCTTTATTGAATTAGAAGCAATAGAGATTATTTTTTGTTATGCATAGTTACATACATTCAAGTTTATCCATCTATTATTCCAATGGTTTTTGGCATAGTTTTTTAGTTTGAAATATCATATCCACTTCACCCATTCTAGTTTACCCAAGTTTTATTTCAATAGTTATTATGTACATTAAAAATAAAAATATTCTAAAATTTATAATTTTAGATACATGGTTCAATTTTTAGAACACGTATTAACCATATCAATGATTCCAAACCAGTCTCCTATATGTATTTTATTTAAAGATAGTTTAAATTAGGAACATATTTATGTATTCTACATAATAGTTAAGTACTTAGCGCTTGACCATGCATAAACTGATTCAATAAAATAATTTCACCGTGCACCAACCTTTCTTCTCATTGATCCTCTAATTTTCACTACATGTACTCATGATTCCTACATTTTATTATCCATTCATTTAAATATAATCCCTTTAATATCCATTCTGAATTTTATATTTTGTTCTAAAAATTCCTTTTATTCAAATGGGAAAAGTAAATTTTTAAAATTGTTGCTAGGTTCCCACCAAGGAATGATATTCAAATCCTAGTAGTAGAAAATTATAATTCATTTTAGAATATACTCCTACTTTTCATCTATATTTGATGTGTTCACCATACCTTTTACATTTTAACATATTCCAATGGATTCCATTTTCCCAGGTTGTTCTAACATACCTTTCAAGGACCCTATGTTTCATTACTAAACAAATGTTAATGAAACAGATGACGGTGCACATTACCAGGTATGTTATTGAGCAGTTTTACAAGCTACATAACTTGATTAATTGTCTAAAAATATATTCTTTAATTCATAGAATAATATTTATATATTGTTAATATAATATCTAGATTTTGGTATAGAAACACTGTTTACTATAAAATCATGAAACACGTGTGATTTGTGCATTATACATTACTGCTTTATGTATTTTTGAATTTAATAAATACTATATATTAATAGAAAAAACACCAATGTTATTTTTGAATTATACATATTTATTTATATTATAAATAACACACAAAAACTCAAATTGTTTATTTTGAAATATTTTGAATGATGTTTTGCAGCTTTGTGGTACCAGAATACAATACTGTAATTTTTTTATAATTTCCATATTTTAATCTCTATATTTAATAAAGATGGAATTTTTTCGGTTTATGTGTCACCTTCCCATGTTACCACATCACCCAAAACCTCTAATTATACCTCCAAACCCCAAAAAAACTTGATGTATGCCACCCCTGATCGGTATTGACGTCCGGTTTTGCTGGGGTTCTTACTCCCCTCCCTGACTCCCCTATCTTATTCCCGATCCTGATTCTCCTCTCCAGTCCCACCACTGCCTCTATGTGATCTGCCTCTATGTTCTCTGACTGTGACTCCTCCGCCTTCAGCTACTCCACCTTTGGCTCATCCGCAACTAGAAACACTACCTTCGGCTCTTCTATGTTCAGGTCTTCCACTCCACCTAGGGTTTCCGCACCCTCGAATGTGCAGTGAGTAACCTATTTCATGGATTTCAGATCCATTACAGACACTATTGTCTGGATAAATACTTAGTGGATTACTCATGGAGTGTTTTGCGCATCAAGTTGTGGTTTAATCGACAATGAGGTATCACCGTAATTTCTTTCTTGACTCAATAGGTTCAATCTATTTCCGCTGATCTCTTCTATGTGGTTCATCATTGATTTATCAAGAGTAGACCCTTTCTTTATTTTCTAAAAATAACCCTAAAATGTATGTAATTCACCTCAATTCTGTACATCATTTTTTATTTGTAGTTTCACTCTATTAACTCATAAAATCATACTATAAATTTCCTACTCTAATACTCCAACTACTTGTTGTCCTTATACTTGATCATTGTTTCTTAAACCATCCCCTTACTAGAGTTTATAAATATTTCTTCTATATCATTAATGTTAACAACACTCTAATTATATGGGTATTGTACATTTCAAGGTTCTTATGGATTGGTGCATTTTTTCTTTCCTTATTTAAATATTTTAAGATTAACAGGCTATGATATGTGGTCTCAAGAAGTGATTCTTATTATATTTTGAGAAATGTATGAAAAACTACTTCCCTTCATATTTTTTTTAACTTTTTTATTGGAAACACTAATTTCATTTCATTCCATTGATATTATCTGAGATCGTATCATATAATAAATTTTTCAGGTATTTTTTGTGTGATTTTATTTATTCTTTTAATTTAATATTTTTATATTTTCTTTTGAATATAGGTATCTAAATTTCATATTTGCATGCCAGTGTTTTATGACAAAAATGGAGGTCTTATAAATTCTTTTATTTTTTTGAAAGTATAATTTTTTTTATAATTTTTTTTAAACAACAACAAAATAAGAGATTTTGATCAGTGATTATTCTTCTATATGGTTTTAGGTATGAAAACCCAACTTCCCTTGATAATTATTTTTTCTAATTTTAATTATTTCTATTATACACATTAAATTAATTTGATTCCATTTATATTCTAGGAGATCACAACATATAATAATTTTCTTGGGAATTTTATGTGATTTTATTTGATCTTTTCATTTTATATTTTTATTTGTTTCTTTATAATGTAGGTGTCTGAATTCCATATTGTTATGCCAGTTTTTTTTTGACAAAAAATGGAGGTCAGCTAAAATATTCTTTTTTTTTGAAATTCTAATTTTTTACCATTTATTTTTTTGAACTACAACTAAATGAGCAAATTCATTCTATTTAATCCTTAAAATTATTTTCTATAAACATGTTTTCTTTTATATGGTGAGGTTTAACCATGATAAAACTACTCTAATGATCAGGGTTTTGTATAATTTTAGGTTCTTATGTATTAGTGCATTGGTTCATTCCCTCCATGTATCTCAATGTCTAATATTTTTAGAAATTTAAATATGTTAAGATATAAAATCTTTGATCTATGTTCTGATGATGTCAATATTCTTCTATTTTTTTCAAATATGAAAAAGAACTTCCCTTGAATGAAACAAGGTATGAGTGTAGTGAATGGTTCTCTTGCATCTCATTGATTCTTTCCAGCTACAAGCTGTGATCTCTTTGTAACATCTCTATTTTAATATTCCCTAACATCTCTATGATCCTTTCCCTTATTGATATTACATTATACGATTATGTAATGTTAAGAGAACCACTTGTTGTTATATTAAGTGGTTGACATAATGTGGAGTGTAAGTCACGTCTTAGGTTAACCAGTTAATGTAATGTGTGTCACTGTTGTGGGAAAATAGATTAATGTTTTAATTTAAAGATTCAAACATTTTTTAATTGATTTAATGAAAAATCAAATTAAACAATTACAAAGTTGTAAGGAATTTATTGGATTAGTACATATTTTACATATTATACTTTTTCTATTCAATTACATTCAAATCCAGTTAAAAAAAACTGACATATTTTAGTCAATAGTATGTGATTTTTCAATATCCAGTTTCATACATTATTTTCCTATAGTTTCAAGTAGTATCAAATAGTAGTACACTGGAACTATTATCTTTTTATACTCTCTCTATAACATGTTTTTATATATTATGCTGACCTAATTCTATAATTATTATATTGTTATCTATTGGTACAGGTGTATACCGCTTCATTCATTGTATAATTTAGTTTTTACCTAATATGTTTTGATCAGATTCTGTTTTGATTTATTTTATATTCTTTATATATTGTTTTTATACTCACTATAATAGGTTTTTATATATTCTTCTGATCGGATTCGGTTTTGATTGTTGTTTTTTATATTGTTTCTCCATAATTTATGGGATTAAAGTTTGGATTGAAATGATGCTCAAATTTATATCAATATAGATCATACCAAACATTTTTTATATTATAAGGTCATGAATCCTACACCAATGTTTAATATAGTCCATGCTCATAGGGTAAGAAATTTTCAATGTGAATTTAAACATAGCATAGAGCCAAAATTTCCCTATTTACCTTACACTGTTAATTGTAGTTTTCTATTTTTACATACATAACCTAAATCAGTATGTATGTGCCTCTTCTATTTTTTTCATTTATGAATAAGACTAATTTTATTAATTTCAATTGAGAGTGCTTTGGGGAATAAAAAAAGGATTTGATACTATACTATCTCTCAAGATTGATGAATTATATGAAACATATAGTCAACATTTTAACGTTACTTTATATTATACATACATGTGTTAGGGTAAAGGGTTTTATATTTTAGTTGATGAAAATGTAACGTGAAATAAGTTATTTTACATGGGAACCACTAGATAGTTTTGAGTGAGAATCTATATACACCTCTGGTATTGGTCAATATCTTGTGGATTTATACATATTTATAAGATTATTTCAACAAATTTGATGTGGCTGTATTGTTTCCCCCAACTGTTACTTTTAGAAAAAACATATGCACCTTGATTCTCTATTTTTAAGTGGATGTATAGTTTCCCTTAATTTTATTTTTATATTCTACATAAAATGAATCTATATGAACTAAATGAAGGGTTTTTTAATTACTTTTAAGTAAATTTTTTCCCATTACTTATGACTACTTTTCATAGAAGCAAGAGGTATGGATTAGGGGTCTTTAGTCAAATGTTAAACAACATAATACTTTTTCAATGTTGATAAAACTATGTTTCTTCATGTTCAATAATTATTTTTTAAGAATTATGTACAGATTCTACATAGATGAAGATGTGTTCCTTTGATTTATTGACTAGAGTGTCTCATTTGTTGTGTATTCACTATGGAAGATGTCATCAGATGGTAAAAATTACAACAAAATTGATTTCAAGTTTCTAGGAAACTCCAGTGAGGATCCCTGTCTGGTTTAGACAAATGTGTACCTTAACAGATAGGGTAACCATGAGAAAATGATGGGGGTGTGGTTTGACCCCCCCCCATAGATTTCCACTCTTTCTCTCTTCACTGGAACCTTTAGCACGTTTTGTAATGATTCTTTCTCTATTTATTCATCTATTAAGAAATATTATTCATTTATTTCATATATAATTATTTCATTATATTTATTCAATTGGCTTAAAATTACATGATTACATACTATAGTCGATGTACATTTGATTAATTGTTAGTAATAAATGAATCTACATATTATTGTATAGTTTTAGAAAAACTATAGATTATTTCATGTTGAATTTATACCCATTTTCCACATGTATTAAATATTCACGCTTTGATATAATATAAAATTAAAAAGGATAATATATGATGAATTCAAAAATCTTTATCATGTATAATTTCCAATGCCTCTAAAATTTCATACAATCAACTTATGTTCAATATGAAATATCTTTAACATTATTTTTTATAGGTTAATAACAGTATGATATATAGGTACAATCCAACTAATTTGATATATTATGAATTTAGTATCCTTTGTAATGTATAGTTTCAATATGTCTACATATAGCTATATGTTTCTACTATGCAGTATCACATGATTTGAAATTTGATGATAATTTAAATTAGTGGAAGGGTTAAAAATAATTTCATTAATTTTTAAAAATAGAATAGTGGTTACAAATACTTTCATTCCTTTTTAAAAATAGAATAGAGAGGAATATAAATATATCATATTATATAAATCAATTAAATATCACCATGTAGTACAAAATTTGATAATGAAAAGTGATGAGATCCAATTATCAAATGGATTATTCATTCCCTAAAATCATTGATTCTTTCCGTTGATTAATTAAAACCCAAAAATATTTACAACCATCATATTTCACAAAGGTAAAATTATTTTTTAAAATAAAAACACACACCAAACATGTTACATGCTAAATTTCATTCCCTATTATGAACTGATGAAGATTGAATACTTTTATTAAATGATTCCTTTTTAGTAACCTATATCTACCAAATAGATATAATCTTATTTCATAAAGATTTATTCATATTTTTATTATCATCATTTTATTTTAATCATTATATTATGTTTAGTGACATTACAATTTTTTGAATGATGCAGAACTATATGATTTTAAGGAAAATTGAATAGTTCTGTGCATTATCATGGGTGGAGTACTAGTTATAATATATTCTAGATACCATTCCAATATCTAAAAGGATAAAAAGAATTATTTATGTCTAATAAATATACAAATATATATATATATATATATATATATGGCCTTGTACAATTTTCTAGGTACATTAATGTCCCTATTTCTGTAAGATATAGTAATTTAGGACTACAATGTTAATTGTTATCCTTTTATAGTTAAAAAGGATCTCTATCAAAATCAACAAACCGTATAGCCATTGGTATAATCAATAGATGTGATTCATTCATATAAAACCTATATAAAACATTTACAGTATATCCTGATTGGTGAATAAAAAAATGTTTCTTCTAAATGACCATCTTTTAACCTAACGTGGAAATTTGTATTTCCATTTTATTTCATTTAAAATTATTTCATTAAATATTCATCTACATTGTAAAATTTTATTGAAGGTTCCAATAATTTTTAAATCATAAAAATATGATTAAATGATGAAAAACACATATACATTTGTCTTCTAAAATATACTTATAGAAATAGGATTATTTCCATATCCCACATTCATTAAATATTCACTTAGACAATTATACCACATACTCATTAAATTTTTTAAACCATATAATGATTTATTAAATTTAATTGAATGATGATATTGATTTCCAAAATAGACTATATAAATTTTGAATATTTTAGGATTTTTATATAAATATCATCATTATTTTCACTACATAGGTTTACAATAAAAAAAATCATTATATGTATTACAATATGTTCAGGTATAACAATTATAATGAGATATCAAAAAAATATAGCATTCAGTACAGGAGAATATGATTTTTAATAGTCACACTCAATTATTTATGAGGAACCGTAAGCTAATAAACATGGTTTATTGCTAAAAACTCTATTATTCTCATTTACCACTTCCATAAATAAGTATTTACTACCATTAGGTTTAATCCATTTTGAATTTTTAATGATTAAACCAAAAAACCAAATGATTACCAAGTGAATCTAATCCCAAATGGATTACAAATTTCCATTTATCTCAATACATTCTGTCATGGAATTCACATACTGATTTAGGTTTTAGATACTTATTAATAAAATTATGTTTCATACACTACAAAAGAACTAGATCATTTAGAGGGGGTTATAACCCCTCTAAACATATTAGTGGTTTTTATGAAAAACTCATGCTAAAGTGGTTATCAAATCCTATTAGTAATGATTTTACATAACCATCGGTAAAGTAAAAAAATTAGAGGAGTTTAATTTAAAAGGTATTTTGACCCCTTATAATTTTTTTTAAATAAATATATAGCACAACTTCTAAATATTATATGTTATTTATAAAATTTCATATTATTATGGGTGGTTAATAATTACCACTATTTTTAAAAAAAATAATAACTTTAGGTGGATTACAACAACCCAAAAAATTTTCTAAAAAAACAAAAAACAATATGCTAGCTCACTCCTCCCGCCACCAGTATAAGGATGATGGCTCCCAACCCAACCTCACAAATAACTTGTGAAAAAATAAAACATAATACACTAGCTCACTACCCATGCGCATGCTTCGATAGAAACTAAATCTGCCTCTAATGAGTTTCAATCTCTAGTTTTGTAGAATCAATGACAAAGGCGTTACCACTACAACATATTTGATTTATTTAAAGTAAATACCTATGTTAATATTTATATATATTAAATTATTTATAAAAATAAGTTTTATTAGTATATATTTTAATATATTCAAATATATAACCTATATATACATTTATATATTCCCTAATTTATTCATTTTATTTTATAAGTTCATTTATATTAAGTTATATATTAAATACATTTATTTTAATGTATACACAAATATATGTATGGAATATATTTATAAAACATAGAATATAATATACATTAATGTACTCATATTTATATTATATATTTATTTTATATATATATATATATATATTAAATACATTTCTTTAATATAATATAAAATATATACTAATATGTTTTTTAGATACAAATATACACTGTAAAAATATATAACTATCATATTAAAACACATACATATTATATTATACAGGTACAAAAACATAATATATATATATATGTATATATATATATATATATTATTTATATGAATACGAATATATATATTATATATTATATATTATATATTACAAAAATATACTATTCAACAATATATATATGCACATATACAAATATATATTATATTATACATAAATATAAAATTCAAATAAATATTATATTATATTGATCGATACAATATATATTTATATATGTATAGAGTTAAATATATTTATGTTATATTATATATAATATACATAAAATTAATATAATTTATGTTTAATTTAATTTTAATATATTTATATATAAAATATACCATAATATTTATATTTATAAATAGATAAAAAAATTGTATATTTATATATAAATATATTTTACATATAAAAATATACTTGTACATATATTTATAAAAATAATTATATTATGTATATAAATATATATAATATATTTATTGAAATACTTATATGTGTATTAATATATATATATATATATATATCTTTGTGTGTGTTTAATATAACATAATATAATATATATCTGTGTGTGTGTGTGTGACAATATACCTTAGAGAAGGGAATTCCCGAGAGTGGCCTTTTCGAACCCTCTACACTCGAGAACCCCCCTCTCCACGAAGAGGTCATCCGAAGAAGCCCCAGCCAGAGAGGAGCCATTGTCAGTCGAGATGACATTGCGTCCCGCGGGGTAACACCTCGATCAGCGATGGTTCGACACAGCAATCTGTCAACCAGGTGAAGTGCGCCCATCCTTGTGACAATATGTTTATAAATATTTATTTATTTCTTTGTGCACACTCCCTCTAAATTATATATTTTCATATATTTAAATAAATATATTTATACATATATTTATAAATACATTTAGATCAAACACACAAAATGCATATATAAATATACTTATATATATATATATTAATACATACATTTACGCACACATACACAAATATGTATTTATATGATTATTTATAAATATTTATTTATATACTTATTTACATATATTTATATATATTAATATGATATATATAATAATATATATCATAAAATATATATTTATATTTATATAATTATTGGTACATGCTTACATCCATGTTTATATATATATAAGAACTTATTTAATTCATTTTTAATGTCATTATATGATATGTATATAATGTACTTAGAAACATCTGTATAATTTGTTTATATAATACACACGCATATATATATATATATTATAAAATTATTTTTTTATGAAAAAAAGAAAAAAAATATTATCGGGGGGTAAAATCCCCTTCAATATAAATAGATTCATGGTGGTTGTTCCAGACCCGCTGCTAAAGTATGGACACACATTTAAAAAAATGTTGGGGTTAAAACCCCTTATGATATAAGATATTAGTATTAGTTCATAACCATCATAAATATCTTATATTAGATGGGGGTTTTTACCCCACTAGTTTATTTTAAAGAAATATATTATATTTTGGCGGTGGTTACGTCAATCCCACTGAAACATTTAGAATAAGATTTTACGTAACCCTTTCTAATTTATACAAAATTTAATTTAGAGGGGAATATGCACAACCCCATATAAATATATTGTTTTTCTAGAGATATTATATAAAAATGTGTCACAAAAAATGTTCTCCACTAAATTTAAACATCTTCTAATTTTACTAAAATTTATAAAATAATATTCCTAATTATGATCATGTGGTTTTGGGACATTGATTTCTTGAGTAATTTCATCATTAAATAACTTTATATTATTGTAAGGTTCATTCACATTCTTTACCAACATGGTATAATTTAATTTCGTGTAAAAATATTTTTTATCTTTTAAAACAAGTGTTCTACTAAACATTATGCATGCATTAGAGGTATTTTTTATTAATCTATTAGAGTATCCATATGAGATATTTATTTTAGCTAGTTCATTTCCTTTGGGTATATTGGATTTTTTTACCCATTATAAATCATTAAATTCATTTGTTAATTAATTTTATAAATATTAAAATTTATGATCTTCTAAAATTCTAGTTCACTAATAATTATAGGGGTTAAGATAAAATAATGATTTCATTTTCCAAGATATTTTTTTATAATGATTGATTTACCATTTTTAATGTTGGAAAAATCGCTAAAATCATAATTTTTAAATACATTTTTAAATTATTCTCCTTTAATTATTTCACGATACTTTATAATCAAGGGTTCTTAAAATCTAAAAAAATACCACCTCCTTCCTTTAGGTCCTATTTTTTCATTATGGTAGTGCTATCAGCACATATAAAGCACAACCAAAATATCCTTAAATGTTAAATATTTAGTTCATGACTATAAGATTTTTGAAAAGGAGGATATTTATGATAAATTGATGTTATTATTTGAATTAATACTTTTTCATAAAAAAATTCACGTCCCGAGGCTAAGTTGGAAAATTAAGTTATAATGAGAAGTGGTCTAGCGATAAGTTATAATTGTAACTACCTGGGGTTTTCCTCCATAGTTAAATATTTTGTTTGATGACTATACCCATATGAAAAAAGTAAACAAAGAAAATGTAGACTATCAAAAGGTTTATATAAAATTTTAAGGTATAAATAGTAGCAACATGATTATGGAATATATATAAATAAATATTTTTATAAAGACAAAATAAAACGAAATAAAATTCACATAAAATATTGACATAATTAGTATAACTATGAAACTAATAAAATATTTTATTATAATTAAAATCGAATTTATAAAATTTATATTTTTCAATTTTGATATATTAATGATTAACACTAATTTTAAAATAATAGTTAACATGGAGAAAAATGATTTTTTATGTAAACAAATTTTCATTATATTTTATGATTTAATTTTAATGTTATTTTTATATATTTGATGATTTTAATAATAAAAATACATATATCTTTTGGATTTATCATATTCATATTAACTTAATACGAATTCTTGATATTTTTCAAAAAAAATTAATTTTTAGGTGAATAGTGGCAATACTGATTTTATTAATGCCATCACTATTATGAAATTGTTTTATTATACGAATACGTTGAAAGTTTTTTGATAATTTTTAAAATTTATTTATTAATTATCAAGTATAATAAATCATTTTAAAAATAAATTTGGAATTTATAAACTCATGGTCAACATTTTGAAATTTTATGTAGCATTTTAAAAAAAAATCGAATTTTTTATTTAATTAATGATAACATGATTCCATACCATTTTGGATTTATTTTTATTTAAAATAGATATTATACTAATGATTATTGTTATTTTAAATTCATTAAAATTAATTACACTGATAATTCTACCATAATCGTAAATCATTTTTCTTAAAAATAAACTTTTTTAAAAAACATTTTTTGTGAGTTTGTATTAAAATAAATTTTCCAAAAACAATGTATTATTAATTTATAAATTGGATTTCATATTAAGAATCATTAAATAAATATTTTCTAATAAGGATTCTTTTATTTTTATAATTAAATTATAATTTACCTTCACAAAAACTAGTTACCATGGTGAAATCTAAAATGGTAAATGTGATTAACCATAGAGATAAATGGAATAACATGTTTAAAACACGTTACTTTTTGAATTATAGAGGGGTTTATCAACATTATATTCCCCTCACTCCATTATTTATCAATTTTTATGGCACTTTTCTTGAGTGACTTCCCAGTATTCAATATTTTTTAATATTTACAAAAATTCCACTCCTTTTGCATATAAAAGGGGAACTCCTCTCCTCACATACCCTCACTCTAAAACACCTAAATATAGGACAATACTTTGAGAAAAAATATTATAGACATTCTTATCTACCTTAATGAGTTGTGTTCTTCCCAAAAACCACCTCTAAAAGGATTAATCCCCTTCATAAAGGTGGTCATCCAAGAAGTGAGGTATGTTATTATAATGATGGTACAATCCTTAATTACACTCCCCTTTTTCATTAAGAAAAATGAAATTGCAAATTGTATGTTGTGCGGACTACCTTACCCACAAATAAACGTGTTTCATTTTTCATTCACTCCCAAATTTGATTGGTTTTGTTTTACATTTTATAATTATATATTATATGAATAATTAATATATATCATTATTATAGTTTTTTTTAATAACACAAAAACTAACAATCATTATAAGGTAATCTATTAATATCTATGAAAAACCTTAAACTAGTTCTTCACCATTTTGGTTTTCACTAAAAACGACTAAAACACCAATTCCAAAACCTTTAATGGTTTGTAAATGAAGATATTTGTGATAAAAATGATGATTTACATTGCTTTTAAAACCCCTATTTAAAATTATAGTGACTCGGGTTTTTGGCCCTTTCAGACTTTGGAATATTTCTATGAATAATTCCATAGCTAGGTGCGAAGATGGCGTGTGATTCTGAGGCCCGGTGTGCCCGGAATTAATTTTATAAAAATATTAATTATTTTTATACTATGCACATAGAGGGAGTATGATATCTCCTAAACGGTAGCTCAGAACAGGAATATGAGGGCACAATTGCGTCCGGAACGTGTCGTTTACCCTAAGTGAGGTGTAAACTTCATGGGCACGGGCCTACTGGGGAAAACCCCACTAGGGGTGTTTTCATAAATAAATAAAAAAGTTTATTCATAGGTGTCGGCTCGAATAACTTCTGAATGGAGTCTCAGATCCAAAATCTGAGTCTTCTGTTGAGTTCAGAACATCGTGTTTACCCTAAGGGCGACCTTATCCTTGTTCGTGTCGGGTGCGGAGTCGGGGCCGTGTCGGGCCGGGGAGTTAAGCATATATTTGTTGGAAACACATATCTTCCCCCTGTTGGACGTGTGATGCACAGAGGAGTTCCTCCTCCTTCCTCCTCCTTCTCCTCCCCTTCCGACGGCGAATTGGCGGCCGAATCGTGCGATCAAGGTACCGTCGAGCTCGAATTTTGACGGCGGGCGTTCCAAGATCGTGCAGTAGAAGCTTTGGAGCACGGATCGTCGGTGTTTCGCCTTCGAGGTAGGCGGTTTGAGTTTTGAAATCCCAGACCCCGTTTATCTTTTGGTTTTCTTCAAATCATTATAAGGGTTGTATAGTTCGGGTCCCGAGGTTTCTGAAACATGTTTCAAATCTGATTTTGAAGCACCGGGGGGCTCGCGGGGGTTTCCAGAAGATTTCTGGCGGAAATTCCGGATTCCGGCGGCGGATATGGCGGAATCCGGCGAGGCGCTGCGGCGGTGCGGCGGCGGTGCGGTGGATTCCGACGACGGTGGTGGCGGCGCGGTGGTTTTTGGCCAGGATTTTCCGGGGGTTCTTTAAACTCCCGTAACTCACAAACCGTAACTCCGATTTGCGAGCCATTTGTGGCGACGCGCTCCTTGCATCGAGACGGGCCTTTTGAACTCACTTTGAGAATTATATGGTTCAGGATCATGGCCCAGGAGTTAGAAACGTCGTATAAAATAATAATATTTTATTATTTTACGACTTCGGGCCGTCGTAACTTCTACCTGGAGCGTCTGATTGACGTGTCGTTAGTGGTGTTGAGACCCCGATGATACGACATAATTTTCATGATGGTTTCCGAGTGTTGGGACTGAGTTTGGGGTGCGGGCCCCATGAGGCAGGGTTTTGGAATTTGCGAAAAACGCATCATTCGCACCAGGAGTCTGATTTTAGTGGATGAATAGACAATCCTGTGTGTTTTTCCGAGAGGATCGCATTGGTGTGATCTGTTCGATGTGTTTCGGAATCGAGGCATGGGCCCCACCCAAGCTGGCTTTAGTGAATAATGCCTTTTTCACTGGGTGTCCGTTTCGGACGAATGAGTAGTTGATTCCATGTGTTTTTTCAAGGGGATCGCCAAGGTATGATCCACTTGAGGAGATTCAGGATCATTGTGTGGGCCCCGCACGGGCTAGCTATGGTGAATATTGAATTTTCCACTGGTTGTCTGTTTTTGGCGAGTAAAGATCCTATCCTATGTGTTTTTCCGTGTAGATCGTGATGGTGGCCTCGATATCGGCCTAAGGGGCGCAAAATGTGGCTTTGTGGCGGGTCGCTCGAGTTAGCGACGTTTGGACCAGTAGTGGTTGAGGGTACTCCCTTGGTTCGTTCCTACGAGGGTTTGTACATCATCACAACCTTAGTATATTCTTGTGATCTTCTTGATGGGATGTTTATTCTATTAGAATTTTGAGATCCCTCTGGTGGGCCCAGAGTGGGATCCTCTAGCATCGTTTCTCTAGATTGGGTTCTTGGTATCGTTGTGACCACTTATCCACGGGCGGTGATCCCCTATCTAGCAGGTTAACCCCGTAGGGTTTGTGGCATCATCGGAAATATGATCCCCTACACAGTGGTCCGTGCTCAGCAGGGTTGTGTCATCGTCAGGTATACGATCCCCTGCTCAGCATTAGGTTTATAGTAGGGTTGAGGTATCGTTGGTTATGAGATCCCCTACTCAGCGTGTGGTTTCTGTAGGGTTGTGCCATCGTCAGTTTGATCCCAAGCATCGCGAGTTATACCAGATAGGGTTCTGGTATCATCATGAACACCTTTATATGGGCGATGATCCTCTATCTGTGTGACATGCTTTATTTGAGTGCAATATTGGGTTGTGGTATCCCCCAGCGGATCCTGGGTGTGATCCCCTATCTGTGAGAACTACGTATGCCAGATCGGGTCGTGGAATCCCCCAACGGACCTTGGGAGTGATCCCCTATCTATGAGCTTCCTATACTGGAGTGGGTTCTGGTATCCCCTAGCAGACCCTAGGAGCAATCCCCTATCTGAGGAGTTTGGTGGTTTTGTTGTTTCAGTGAGGTTTCCTCAATGATGCTATCCGACGAGCGTGATCTCTCGGGTGAGTGTCTAAGAGGTTTGTGAGAAACCCGATGGAGTGTATCTCTCGGATGAGTGTCATCTGGGATGACAATGTTCATGTGGTGTACTCTCCTAGTTGTGGATAGTTGTTGGTGATGAGGTCTGTACCTCTTGTGGTTTTGTGGCGTGAGCTGAGTATATTTGGATTGTTCAAGTTGTATGTATGGGCATACACCTGGGCTGAGCTGACTAGTTGTGTTTAGCCGAAGATAGTCACGAGATGGATTTTCTCTCTCATCTGGGTTTCCTCTGGCTGGGATGAGCAGACTGTTTCCTTTCAGTTGCTCCCTTTTGTTTTGGGTTTTTGGGGTGCCTACAGAGTATGTTTATACTCACCCTGCACGGGCTTTGCCCGCACATGTTTGTGTCCTGTGCAGACCATAGTCCTTTCGATGGAGTCCCAGGAGGACCCAGAGTAGGCGGAGCTGAATGAGCAATATTGATCGGGGTGTTTACCGGTGCGGTGCTGAGGGAGATTTCCGGCAGGTGTTTTTGGTAGTGTTCCCCTTCTTCGGAGCATGTTGGACGCAATTTGCAGTTTTCTTTTGGTGGGCCCTATTTTTCCCTTTTGTACTTCTGCTATACTCTGGTTTTGGGATATTTGTATGCATGGATTTTCTTTTCAATTTTATATATCTCTGCACTGTTTCATGGAGGTGTATGTGGGTGAATGTGTACAGGTACCTTAGGCTAATGCCTCCCATGTGTGTGAGAGCCTACTCGGTGCTAGACGCCAGCACCTGGCCTATTGGAGGCGGGCTTGGGGAGTCGTGGTTAGAGCCCCGTTGGGTCGCAGGTCGTGACAGAGTGGTATTAGATCATCTTCCACCTTTGGGATCTCAGAGCGTAGCTGGTCTAGCTATAAGTTTGGTTTGGGTTGCATAAGGGCAGTGTTAGGATGTTTCGAGTTCGACTTTTAGGCCAGGGACTCCAGTGTTGGTGTGGTGGCCGATGTATCCATACAGCAGGACTCTGATAACCTGAGTTTCGACTCGGGACATTCGTACACTTTTCGTAGGGGAAACAAAACAGTACATGCATCATATAGGACTGGGTTTTGGGGTTTTTCCTTGTCCTTCTTGAGTTAGCTCTCCAGATATACTCTTTGACTGTGGTGCATCTTGAGCCTTCTGCATGGTTCTGTCGGGCGATGGTGGAGTTTGGTGACACAGTCTGATGATGAGGAGATGCTCACGTGGGCAGAGTTTGAGCGGATCTTCCGGGAGGATTTCTATCCAGTGACGCTGAGGTCAATGCAGATCTAAGAGCTTCTACAGCTTCGACAGTAGGGAATCACTGTGTCGGAGTACTCAACGAGGTTTATAGATCTGTCGTGCAACTCCCTCGATATGGTTCGAGACCCATTCTTTAGGGCTCGGACCTTCGAGCAGGGCTTAGGCATAGACATCCGAGAAAGTGTGGTTTCCTTGTTCCTGCCCACCTATGATGGAGTTCTGGAGCGAGCGTTGGTGGTGGAGAGCTTTATGGCTGAGCAGATTCCCCCTGTTAGTGCTGGGCATGTGAGAGCTAAGACGTCGACATCTGGAAGCTGATGACAGACTCAGGGGTCTGGACGTGGCCGATGTTTTAGGAGGCGACCCCAGGGTAGAGGATCTGAGTCTCAGGGCCCAAAGGGATCGCAGGCCAGTTTTGGTCAACCGCAGGAGAGGCGGTGTTATGCTTGCTACGGTCGAGGAAATCTTGCTAGAGATTTTCAGACTCGTCGTGCTGCTGAGAGGGAGTGTAACACCCTGAGCTTCCATGATATGCTTCTCATTCAATAATGCAATAGCTTGCATTGTACGCAACTTCGAGTTCTAAAACACCGCGACTAATCATAGTAGCCGTTATAAATAGTAATAATGTATTTTTAAAATTATAGAAATTTTATATTTCAAAATGGACTTCATTTTTGTATTCCTAATATTGAAATTGTCCTATGTTGAATTTTTTGTAATTTTCTGAGAACTTCCGAATTTTTATGAATAGTGAAAAATAATTAAAACAACTTTTTAAATAAAAATAATTTATAGTGATAAGTTATATTATTTAGTGGTTTTAAATTATAATTAGAATATATTTTTACCATTTTATCCAATGGTGTTCATTAGAATTAATTTCACTTTGAAATTGGACATAAACAATTGCCAATCTTTTGATATAAATTGTTTCTTAAAACACGCTATTTGTTGTGACAGCGGGAATTAATTATAAAATTAATTAATGCAACTTATATGTTTGGAATTTTGTAAAATAGACATCATTTTTGAAATATTACCACTTCTGTGATTTGATTTTCAAAAATCCGACATACATGGTTGTCATTAAGAAGTAAAATGTGGTTCAATGAGATTAAAATAATTTTTTGGTAAATAGTAACTTTTAAGTTCTTAATCGCGATTAGAGGTAATTAGTGTAGTTTAAGGTAAAAACAATGTTTTAATAATATGATATGAGCTTGACACTTTTCCTACTCCTATTGGATGAGTCATGGCCGACCAAGAAAACCCATGGGTCAACTTGGGGACCCCATGGAGCCACTTTGGTTGGAAAATGACATTAATATATATATATATATTTAATGTTAAAATTAAATTGACACAAACATGAGTTGTTTTACTAAAACAGTTTTTAAGTGGGGTTACACAAGTCCAAATTTTGATTATAAATATTCATTAGAAATCTAAAAAGATTTCCTACATCGTAGTATTTTTTTTATAATTTTTAGACATTAAATAAATTAAATTAATTATGACATCATGATGATGCAGTGATGACCTCATTATTTAACGATTTAAATAAAATGGGAAGATAATGCAAAATACAAGGCTTACACTTGTCCAAATCCAATTGGATGAGGAGATTTCGAACCCTTATCGCCTTAGCCTCGAATTATATAAGTGTGGGACCTTTATAATCCTAAAAGCATTGTGTAATAATGTAACATTTCAATCTTTCCAAAAGAGCCCCTCCTCACCACTTATAAAAGGCCCCCACCTCTCCCACCTTATTCACACCTTCAAGCCATTTGTCTCGGCCAACCTCTGCCCAAATACTCTCCCAACATCCCTCTATTACTCCAAGAAGCCTCACTTTGGGCAGAACTCTTCCCAAGGAAGCCTTTGGCTCAAATCAAAAAGAGTTACCCGATTTTAAGGTAATGTCTTCTCTAATGTTGTTTCGTTTTATTTTTCTTCTCCAACCCCCTAAACTCTTTTTATCCATTTCTATTGTAACAACACCAGTATCCTCAATATACTAGGATGTTGTTATAAGAATTATTCAAGCTACACTTACACACACCTACATCTAATGGTTAAAGAACATACGGTTTCTGTGGATGGAGAATATCTGCCTCACGAAACGATGATTGTTCAACACTCATATAACACCTTAAAAGGTGGCCATTAAGATTTCACTATATTTATATATGATATATAATATGTTTATGTTTTACTTATGCTTCTGTATTTCTCATTTATGGCATACATTATGATTTCCATTATGGCTAAACGCGATAATTTCATTTTAGGAAGTGCGGACTACCGCCCCCTCAAAGTGATTTGAATCGTTAATGCCATATGTGGGATGTATAAAGGATGGAGTAAATGGTATTATACACTATATTATACTGGAATTATATTATACATTTATATAATTATGATTTCATTCCATTAAATATGAAATATAAATGAAAGTAGCGTTCATGCGTACGTACGGCTTACCGTCTCCATGAACGGTGCATTTCATTTATTACCTCTAAATGTTACGTAATATTATAAATGAATGTATATACTGGTTATATATGATATATATGACATCTAAATCATGAATATAATTCTGGAGATAATGGATATTCTACCACATAAACAACTTGTAATTATAAGAAGTTTATTGTTGACTCAAGTACCAAAGATCGACAAAATGACCGTTATTAACTTAAATAATTACATAATGTTCATAAAAATGTAATAAGTGATATAAAAAGGATAATGAAATTAAAAATGGTTCTTAATAAGGTATATATTAACTCTAGTTTATTATTCAGGAGGTTAAAGAACGGTTGAGTCAAGTCAGACATGAGGTAAGGGAAATTCTTAACCCAATTTCTGTTCTTTGGGTTAATCTCCTACTTTCAAATTATGTCATGATATTATTATTTCATATCTTGTATTTGTACATTATTTATGTGTAATTATAGTGAATACACATAATATATCTATTTTATTTAAAAAAATGATCTTTGTAAGGGAACTTCTTAACCCAAATTCTATTTTTGGGTTAATCTCCCACTTTCAAATTATGTCATGATATTATTATGTCCTATATTGTATTTTTACCTTATTTATGTGTACTTATAGTGAATAAACATTATAGATGTACTTTATTTAAAAAAATGATCTTTTTAAGGACTTCGTCTCAATCCCCTTTCATTAAGGCATATTTGGTTTTATACACAACTTTCTTTTATACGGTGTATAAACCCCTTTGACTTTTACGTTTATTCAAAAGGAATCTTTTTATACGAAGCGTTTTTATAAACGAAAAAAGGGAATGTTTTTCATTCTGTACTTATGCGGCGACAACGACTTCTCCGCCGCCGTGACCATTATATGAGTTTCGGCTTCCTCTACAAGCCATCATTTTTTTAATGAAAAATAAATACAAAGTTTTAACTTTTCTTTTATTTTGGTATTGAAAATGGTTTTGAAAGTGTTTTTATTATATCAATGTGTTGTATTGATATCTTTTGATTGAAATGTGGAAATGTCATGTTTCCTTTATGCATTTTTTATGTGATACGATTATGTTATGGTTTATGATATGTTTAAACCTATTCATATGAGGAATGTATTGTACTTAATAAGTGACGGGTGGAGCCCGCTATAGCTCCTTGATGCATCGGTAGGTCTCATGAGACAACTAGACGTGGAATTTATCGTGGCCCTTTCCCAATTTGATTTATGGTTTTGGATGAGGCCTTAATCATTTTAGACGTCTTGGCCGAGGCCTTGAAAAAATGTTTCAGAATGTCCGGCATTATACATTCCCTCATTATGAAAGTGGTTATTGATATTGCATGTGATTATTTGTCCAGTAGAATATCCATGTGAAGAAGTTAATGGCATTATCTCATTTTACTTTTGCCATATTATGTTGAAGTACAAGTTTAAAAGGCTTTTGTTTTAGTTATACATTGCCTTAAATGTTAATGTTTATTTATGAAATCTTCCGCTATATTGTTAACCTTACTGAGCATCTGAGCTCACCCCTTTCAATGTTTTAATATTTTCCAGGATGTGAAGAAGTATTATGTGAATGACCTGCAGGGATAGTCCGAAGAGGATAGAAGTGTGGACTATGGAGACTATGTTATTATAGTTTTTCACTTTGTGATGTAATGTAACATTTATGAATGTATCTAGTGTTTTCAAGGCTACTAAACTAATCGGTCTTTCGATACTTGATCTTTTGTGATCATGCCAATGTTACGAAGTAATGCACTGACTCTGGGTAGCTGGGGTCGGGGCGTTACAGGGAGCCAGTCGATGGACCACCTTGGTAGAGGCAGCGTCTCGAGCAAAGAGGTCCGCAGGGTGGCGGACGTGGCGACAGAGCTGGTGCAGCAGGAGGAGGAGGTAGGAGGTATCAGTTAACACCACCCACACCCCCAGGAGGTCCACGTTGAGCTCAGGCAGCTGGGTGACGAGGGCGAGGCCAGCTGCATGCCCTAGAGGCTGTTGACCCGGAGGCTTCGTGGATGGATACAGGTACGCCTTGTGTCCTTTCTAATTTCTACAGTAGTTTGATAGACACTATTTAGCTGTACCCTTCCCTTCTGTTGCTTTCTCGAGTTTTGTATAGGGCGTTGGTAAGACCCTGGGTGGGTGTTGTTCGACGTACTTCGAATGCGTAAGGAAGAGGGATCATTCCCCCATCGAGACGCGTTTTTGTGACGTGATTAAAACTATTCCCGAGAGTCAGTGTCGCCCAAAGTGGATAGTGTTGAGGTGTGGCGGATGAGTCCCTCCGACTTATGTGTTCAGTCATGGGTGTTTGTTGGAAAACTCGCTGGTGTGGGGGACCCAGTTGCGAGCCCAGTCGCTTTCCTTATGCTTATGGCTTTTCGAGGATGAAAAGTTCTAAGGGGAGGAGGATGTAACGACTCAGGTTTTTGGCCCTGTCCGACTTTGGAATATTTCTATGAATAATTACAGAGCCATGCGCGAAGACGGCGTGCGATTCTGAGGCCCTGTGTGCCCGGAATTAATTTTATAAAAATATTAAGAATTTTTATACTATGCACGTCGCGGGGGTGCAATATCTCCTAAACGGTAGCTCAAAAGGGGAATCTGATGGCACGGTTGCTTCCGAAACGTGCAGTTTACCCTGGGCAAGGTGTAAACTTCGCGGGCGCGGGCCGGTTGTGAAAAACGCCACCAGGGGAGTTTTTGTAACGAAATAGAAAAGTATATTTACGAGCATCAGCTCAAATAACTTCTGAACGGAGTCTCAGATCAAAAATCTGAGTCTTCCTTTGAGTTCATAACGTCGTGTTTACCCAAAGGATAACCTTATCCTTGTTCGCGTCCGGTGCGGGGTCGGGGGCGTGTCGGGCCGGGGAGTTAAGCAGATATTTGTTGGAAACAAATATCTTCCCCCGCTGTTGGACGTGTGATGCACAGAGGAGGAGTTCCTCCTCCTTCTCCTCTCCTTCTGATGGCGAATCAGCGGCCGAATCGCACGATCAAGGTGCCTTCGAGCTCGGATTTCAACGACAGGCGTTCCAGGATCGTGCAGCGGAAGCTTTGGAGTGCGGATCGTTGGAGTTTTGCCCGCGAGGTAGGTGGTTTGGGTTTTGAAATCATGGACCCAATTTATTTTTTGTTTTTCCTCAAATCGTTATAAGGGTTGTATAGTTCGGGTCCCGAGGATTCCGAAACATGTTTCGGATCTGATTTTGGAGCACTGGGGTTCTCCCGGGGGTTCCCGGATGTTTTTCGGCGGAAATCCCGGATTCTGATGGCGGCCATGGCGGAATCGGGCGAGGCGCGGTGGCGACGCGGTGGATTCCGGCGACGGTGGCGGCGGCACGGTGGTTTCCGGCGAGGCTGGCGGTGGTCCGTCCAGGATTTTCCGGGGGTTCTTTAAACCCCCGTAACTCGCAAACCATAACTCCGATTTGCGAGCCGTTTGTGGTGACACGCTCCTAGCATCGAGACGGACCTTTTGAACTCACTTTCATAATTTTATGGTTCGGGATCGTGGCCTGAGAGTTAGAAACGTCGTATAAAATAAAAATATTTTATTATTTTCTGACTTCAGGCCGTCGTAACTTCTACCTGGAGCGTCTGATTGACGTGACGTCACTAGCGTTGAGACCCTGATGATACGATAAACTTTTCTGGAGGGTTTCCGGTTGTGGGGACCAAGTTCAGGGTGTGGGCCCCATGAGGCTGGGTTTTGGCGTTTGTAGAGAAACGCAGCTTTCGCACCAGGAGTCCAATTTTGGCAGATGAATAGTCTATTTTGTGTGTTTTTCCGAGAGGATCACAATTGTGCGATCCGTTCGATGAGTTTCGGAGTCGAGGCGTGGGCCCCACCCGAGCTGGCTTCGGTGAATAGTGCCTTTTTCACCGGGTGTCCGTTTCGGACGAACAAGTAGTTGATTCTGTGTGTTTTTACTAGGGGATCACCATGGTATGATCCACTTGATGAGATTTGGGATTGTTGTGTGGGCCCCGCACGGGCTAGCTACGGTGAATAGTGCATTTTCCACCGGTTGTCCATTTTGGGCAAGTAAACATCCTATCCTGCATGTTTTTCCGCGTAGATCGCGATGGTGGCCTCGGTATCGTCCTAGGGGGTATGCAAGGTGGCGTTATGGTGGGTCGCTCGAGTTAGCGACGTTTGGACCAACAATGGTTGAGAATACTCCCTTGGTTCGTTACTACGAGGGTTTGTGCGGCATCAAAACCTTAGTATTGGTTTGTGATCTTCTCGATGGGATGTTTATTATGTTAGAGTAGTGGCATCCCTCCAGTGGGCCCGGAACGGGATCCTCTAGAATCGTTTCTCTAGATCAGGTTCTTGGTATCGTTGTGACCGCTTATCCACGGGCGGCGATCTCCTATCTAGCCGGTTAACCCCGTAGGGTTTGTGCCATCATCGAAAATATGATCCCCTACGTAGTGGGTCATGCTCAGTAAGGTTGTGGCATCGTCGGGTATACGACCCCCTGCTTAGAATCAGGTTTATAGTAGGGTTGAGGTATCGTTGGTTATGTGATCCCCTACTCAGCGCATGGTTTCTGCAGGGTTGTGGCATCATCAGTTCAATATAATGCATCGCGAGTTATAACAGATAGGGTTACGGTATAGTCATGACCACCTTTATATGGGTGATGATCCTCTATCTATGTGACGTGCTTCTGTCGAGCGCTAGATCGGGTTGTGGTATCCCCCAGCAGATCCTGGGTGTGATCTCCTATCTGTGAGAACTACGTATGCCAGATCGGGTCGTGGTATCCCCTAGAGGACCTTGGGAGTGATCCCCTATCTGTGATCTTTGTATACCGGAGTGGGTTCTGGTATCCCCTAGCAGACCCTAGGAGCGATCCCCTATCTGAGGAGTTTGGGGGTTATGTTGTTTCAGTGAGGTTTCCTCAGTGATGTTATCCGAAGAGCATGATCTCTCGGGTGAGCATCTGATAGGTTTGTGAGAAACCTAATGGAGTGTATCTCCTGGACGAGTGTCATCTGGGAAGACAGTGTTCATGTGTTGTACTCTCCTGGTTGTGGACAGTTGCTGGTGATGAGGACGGTACCTCTTGTGGCTTTGTGGCATGAGCTGAGTATATTTGGATTGTTCAAGGTGTATGTATTGGCATACACCTGGGCTGAGCTGACTAGTTTTTTTTAGCTGAGGATGGTCACGAGATGGAGTTTCTCTCTCGTATGGGTTTCCTCTGGCTGGGATGAGTGGACTGTTGCCTTTCAGTTGCTCCCTTTTGTTTTGGGTTTTTGGGGTGCCTACTAAGTATATTTATACTCACCCCTGCATAGGCTTTGCTCGCACATGTTTGTGTCTTATGCAGACCACATGCCTTTCGACAGAGTCCTAGGAGGACCCGGAGCAGGCAGAGCTGAGTTAGTGAGATCGATCGGGGTGTTTATCGGTGCGGTGCCGAGGGAACTTTCCAGCAGGTGTTTGTGGTAGTGTTCCCCTTCTTCAGAGAAGGTTGGACGCACTTTTGTAGTTTTCTTTTGATGGGCCCCATTTTTCCCTTTTGTACTTCTGCTGTACTCTGGTTGTGGGATAGTGGTATGCATGCATTTTCTTTTCAGTTTTATATATCTCTACACTTTTACATAGAGGTGTATGTGGGTGTGTGTGTACATCTACCGTAGGCTAATGCCTCCCATGTGTGTGAGAGCCTACTCGGTGCTAGACGCCAGCCCCTGGCCTATTGGGGGCGGGCTTAGGGAGTCGCGGATCGAGCCCCATTGGGTCGGTTCATGACAAAAATGGTTCATATTATTAACACTCGACGTTAGAAATATTTTACAAAAACTTAATACATGAAAATAATTTTAATTAATGAAGAGTATAAACATAATTATATAATAATAAGGTTTTTAAATAATTAATTTTAATTTTTATCGTTATGATACAATAGATTAAATAATTATGTGAAAACCAAGGCTGATGGTAAGGGACTTGGTAACTCAAAATCCTTTCTTTGATTTAAAATATTTATTCTAGAGAATAATTACTAAAAGAAATTCCATTTTGATTTATTTTATTTCCTTATATCTATGTAAAAAGAGTTTTTGAACCAAAATAAATTTCATTTATGGTATTCTTTTCATTTCTATTATAATCAAAGGGGTATTTTTAATAATGAACTCATAACTATGACTTTTACAACAATGAATACAACATGTTTTCAAAAACCTCTTCTCATGATTTGGTTCTCATTGTAATTAAATGAACTATCTCTCTAGAAGTGATTTTTTTTATTTTTCTATGTTATGAACCCTTTTTGATAATGAAATTTTTTATCCTTTGATTTATTATGTTTATGATATGTGATATTTTTAGGAAACCCATTCTTTTTTCCATGGGTGATTTAACTTATGATGATGATTTTTTAAGTGGCGCACATATGTATAGATAATGATGGTTGGGATCCTATATCACCCTCTAATGAATTTTTATAATATTATATCTCATGATATTTCCAAGAGTGGATATAATTTTTTTTTATATATCCATTGGCATGATGCATTTGCTCACTTTCTAAGGCATATGCATAATGAGTTTGTTCACATATGCATGGGAAAAATTGGTTTTCTCCCACAAGTTTTCCTATGATTAAGCATATGTCCCATTTTCAACTTTATCAAGTTATGATAATTTTTCATGTTGTTACTAATTTTTTTACAAGTTTAAATATTCATTTAATTTCCAAAAAAATGCTTCATGATTATACCTCATTAAGTATCATGCATGTTATTTCATGTTCACATGTTATATGTTTAATATTTTATTTTTCTTTAAAAATTTATTTTTTATCATCTTACGTGGCACCATCTATTTTTTTGATTATCATACATGATCCTATGAACCCTTATTTAGATATTTATATTTTCCTCATATTCTCCTCATGGTTATAATCTAATGCTTTATAATATTTCTTTTCCCATGTTGAGTATTTGAGTTCACCCCATTCTTATGTTTTCATTCCCCAGGTTATAAAGATAATTTAATCATATGAAATGTATAGAAAAGGGTCTATAAGAGAATAATACTGATAAAATTATAGAAAGTGTTTTAAAATATGGTGTTTATGTTACTAATTTCCAAGACACTAAACATTTCACAACAATGAAAAATGGATTAAGTGGGGGTTTTTCATGAATGTTTTGAAAACCGTAGTTAAAGTTTTTTCATGAAAATGTTTAACATTGGTTTTGGAAAAAACCACTAAATCTTTTAGAGTATTTTTTTAATTTTTTTTAAATACATTTATTTCTAGCGGAGATTTAAAAAAAACTACCACTAAATTAAAGGAAATATTTTAAAAAATAGAATAATTAATTATGATTTATTATTTATTATTTACAATCATATATAGTTTATTATTTATTAGTTTAATTAATTATAATTTGTTAATTAATAAATTTTTATAGTTATTATTTAATAATAATTTGAAACTCACAATAAATCTTCAATAAGAAGAAAATCATATTTCGGCATCAAATGGCCATAACTTTTGATCTGGGAGTCTGTTTAAGAACCAAAACCAGTCAAATAGAAGATTTTTAAAGGTAATAAAATAATTTTAGATTTAAATTTTGTAATAATTAAAAGAATAAAATTTATTATTGTTTTCAGAAAAGTTCTAATCGAACTCGAACATCAAACGACCATAACTTTTGATTCAGGTATCTGTTTGGACTCTACCACATATAAAATTGAAGCCTACTCTAAGATATATGCCAGAACGAATATGGAAAAACTTAATCATGTTTTTTGAGACTAAAACAAGTCCCATAAGTCCTATAAAACCATGTTTTTAGTGGTGTTATCATATTTTTTTAACATTTGATGGAATTTTAGCTGCATTAAATGGGGTCTTATTGTCTTTTTTTGGTGGGGACTAAATTTATTCCTGGGTATGACATTCATATTGATAATATGGTTATGAAATTTTAAAAATTTTCACAATGTATATTTATTTATAATTAAATATGTTCATATTTTCTTATATTAACTTTTAATAAATCACCTGTATAAATACATATTTACATAGAAATTTATTTGTAAACATATAAACCATATGAAAATACCCATTTTTTTATTAATTTCATTTAAAATAAATAATTATTGATTTTATTTACCTTATAAAAATTCATTAATATGTATATATATACCTATATTAGTAATGTTTATATATAAACAATTGCGTGTCAATAAAAATATATATTAATATGTATATTCTAATATATGTAAATAAATACACAAATATATATATATATATATATATATCTGTGTGTGTGTGTGTGTAAATATTTTTGTTTGTATTTGATAAATACAAGTATGTACTTGTGTGTCAATAATATGGGGCGTATACATGATATACAAATGTATTTTTATATAAATACATCATTATCATTAAATATAGTATATAAATAAATTTATAGTAAAAATATATAAATATATATATATATATCATATATTAATCATGTTTATATATACATATACATGTATATTTATAAACATATATATATTTATAATCTAATATAAGTAAAAGATATTAATATATAGTATATTTAATTAAATTTAAGTATATATAAATACGTATGATACACAGTCGATAAGATTTCATCTTCATTTTAGTGTGTATTCATATGCTTTTTATGTCATTTATGATTTTATTCCACTGATTTATATTCATGTTGATTTGATGGGGTTGTAATTATTGTGCTTCCGCTCTTTTGGTAATTTATTACCAACTATATATATATGTTAATATGAATTTATGAATATATATATATATATATGTTACATATTTATGTTTATATAATTAAATATCATATATTTGTAAATATATGTATATAAAAGTATTTATTTTTACTTATGTTTATATATATATATATTAATATAAAATCATATATTTGAGTGTGTTTATATATATTTATATAACCTAAATGTGTGTTTATATATATTCATGTAAATTTTGTTATATTTATATATATAGATATTTATATCCATTTTTATTTTATTATTTTATTATTTATTATTTATTCAGTTATTATATATTATATATTATATATTATTTTAATATTTATTTAGTATTTATTTATTATTTATTGATTTATTTTTATTATTAAATTACTTTTAAATAACTATTTAATATTTATTTATTATGGATTGGAGGATGATATGGTCTGTGGAGATCTCCTCACCACGAGATGGCTTTTAAGGTTTTGAGTTGGTGGATTTTCTGGATTGTTCTACCATGCATGATTTCTTTCTCATCACGGGTCAATTTGATTTCTACAAAGAATTATCAACTGTAAAGGCTATGAATAATGTCTCTTGTAGTTTAGATGTTAGGGGAAAATGGATGGATGTGTTATCATCTCGGAAGGAGACATCTTCTTCGACCACAGATGAGATTCCAGTGGCCGATCTGACATCCTCGACTGGTGGAAATCATCCACAGGCTATTGTTGTGTTGAAGGATGATGTAGTGAGGAAGGGTATTCCTCGTGAAAGCAGATCGAACTTCTTAAAATAGTGTTCCCATGAGTGAATCCTTAAAAAGGATAATGCATCTCATATTGTGGTGAATAAAGGTGTGATTAGCAAGTGATTTTCAATATGTAAGTTCTAAGTTATTGTACATCTTTTTTTCCATCAAGTTCCAAGATGTGGAAAATGAATGATTTAGTCAATCGTATGTCTGAGATTTGGGTATTTCATAATTTTAGCTACATTCTGATGGATAGACGCTACTTTCATGTGATCTTAAGAGGAAATCATGGGGGATTAGTGCCATCTTGTTGAAGCCCAGAATTTTATGCATTCAATAATAGGATTCAAGATTTAATCCATTTGAAATCCCCAATAATAGGACCTAGGGTTGGTTTATTATTTTGGGATTATGTTGGATTCTCCAACACCCACCAAATTCTATTTGACATTTCTCCAGTAATCAGTGTCCCCAATAAGCTTGATAAGGCAATGGTTGAAGAAAAATTTGGGCACTATGTCGGGTTCCTGGTTGAAATTGGCTTGGGAACAACTATGATTGAAAATTTTCTTCTTTAAACTAATAAATATTATTTTAATCTCAACATTATTTATGATTATGTTCATTTTTTCTCAAAATTCCATTTTATAGGACACTCTATTGACAAATTTTATAGGGATTCTATTTTCTCTACATACTCTCAGAAGGGGAATCTATCAGATAAGTGAATGTGGAGGAAGCCTTTTCCCATGCATACTTTTGATAAGAAGGGCTCGGTACATGTACTCCCCCCAATGACTAAGGGATCTTCTCCCATCCATGTTTCTAATGCAAGAAATAAAATATTTTCTCCCCCATATAAAGCTACTAGGAAGAATGAATGTTATCTAACTCCCCTAGAGAAGAATGGGGGTGATATGAGAGAGAGGTTGTGTGCATGAAAAAATCATGTGATGATGTTACAATGGAAGAACCTAGGGAAATTTATGTTGAAAGGTTTCTTCCAAAAGATGTGGACGTGGAACTAGAACATTCCTTATCTAGAAAAGTAAAGAGATGGATGGGGACTGAATTCTCATTAATTTTACATAGGGAATATCCTCATTCAGATGATCCTATGTGGAAGCCTCCTATGGAGAATATTCCTCCTTCAAAGAGGGATTTTAAAGACCAACTTATTCTAATTGGCATGAGAGCGTGGTGAATCATTATGCGTCCTTAAAAAATATACCCAAAACACTAAAGTCTATCAATAAATGTCGAAGGGTTTCAATAAAATTGGGGGGAAGATTTACCCTTAAATAATAAAACTACAAACCATCAACCATAATAAAAAAACAACTATATGATCCATGATTAATTAAAATAAAACTCAACATCGTCCTTTATAGTAAAACCAACCAAAGTGTGCAACAATAGAGGAGAAAATAATCATCAAAGTAAATAGAATAAAAACAACTAAAGACTCCAAGATGACCACAAGACTCCATACTCCATAATTTCAATTCTCCAACATCACCAAAAATCTCAATTATCATGAGGTGATGATAAATATTCATGATACATTACCTTTTCCCCTATCCCAAAAGGTATCATCTCCAAAAGAAAAAACGTTCCAAAGTAGGGGTAAGTACAAAACTCAGTAGGTTTCCCCAATGAATTTCTTACTCATTCCACCTGGATAAAAAAGTTAGTAACATATATATAATACCATTTATATAAAACAATTCTACAAAATAGTTTATAACAAAATATAAAAAATATAAAAAAAATTATAACCAAGAGTAAACAAGTTCTATTTCAACCGATTTTCTATCAAGTCACATTTCCAAATAAACCACCATACAAGGCTTTAAAACCATTTATCAATATCATTTTGGTATAACCGTTACACTTAATCACACTTCCAACCATGCATGAAACCCGGACCTCCCTATAATCATGAGGGGTGAGCTATCCTTCCACTAAGATGTCACTTAGTGGACCACTTTGATGAGGGTACTTAACAATCATATCTTTCCCAACCTTTTAATGGAGGTCCTTCATGCACATATCTATCCTGATGCATATGAACACACACTACAACCCATTAAAAAACCAAGTGTGTTCAACCAATTCAATAAACTCAATATTTTATTGAAAAATCATTAACCAATCCAATTCGAACCAAAAATTCAATTTTAATAAAAAAATTATATTATTGAAAAAATATTAATTGAATCCATGTTACATGATTTCAAGAAATCAACATTTTAAAATTCTCATTTTAAAATCAAGAACCAAAGTCCCTTTTCAAGAACACCCAATCTTCCAGATTTCCACAAGTTACCAAATCGTTACTCAATAGGGTTTCCAAAAATTGTCAACAATCCAATTCAAAATCAATTTAACATAATTTAATAAATTTTAAAGAATTCCAATTAGTTATACTAATACGATTTGAGATTGAATCCACCTACCTCAACCTTTTTTATGAAAACATAAAATAGATGAAGAATGCTCACAAAACTGTGTAAAAATTCCGTAAATACATATTCAATGGATTTTCCTATCAACACACAAGAAAAATAAATTCATATATGGAATAAAAAATCTTATATCTACCCAAAACGGGTGTAGATATATGAAAACTAGAAGCGCGGTGAAGTATTTCTATGAAAAATCGACAATAATAGTGATGAACAAGAACTTACTGCCATAATCAACCTTCAAAATGCCAAGTAAAGGTTGAAAATTGATTGAAATATGCTTGGGATAGGTTATCTAGTATTTAATAGAGAATAATCCTATGTTAGGTTCACATAGGAGGAAAAAGTAGACACTTAGAGTAAAAAATGTGGGAGATCCACTTTTTTAGGATCTCACTTGGACCTCACGCAAGGTTTAGTCACACGGTTGTAAATATCGTGTGCTAACGGTGTGTTAGCTACTTCTTGGGAAGACCCTCACATTCACTTCTTGTGTGGTATCCCAAACCGTGCACACACCATGCTAAGGCTACTACCTAAAATTTCCCAAAACCACTTTTTAAAGTGCACTATTACTACTGGGATCCCACAAGGTTTGGACAACCTGTGTGTAGCCCATGTGGATCCTCTTTAACCACTAAAATCATTCCAAACATACTACAAAATCTCCCAACCTTCACCCTTAGTCATTATATACATGAAAATAATAAATAAAGGGTTACATACCAGAAATAGAGGGCGTCAAATTCTCTCTACCATTTCTCTTCCCATACCTTGAAAGTAGAAAACCATACTCACCCTTAAATAGTTCATGTCACTGATCTTTCATTTCCTTCTTGCATTTCAAAGTCTCTTCTTGAATTTGACCATGTTTCCATAAAACACACACTAGAGTAATGTTTTTCCATGAAATAATTTCTCTTGCCTATCCATAATCCACAATGGGATATGTACCAATGAAGCATATGACTCTAGGTCAACGTGATCTCATCTAATCACATGGTCATGATCTAGATGATACTTTTTCAACTGAGATACATGGAACACATAATGCACTAAACTAAACCATGGTAGAGATTCCAACCGATATTCCACCTCTCCATCCCATTCTATTATCTCTAAAGTTCCTATGTAATGATGATATAACTTTCCCTACTTCCCAAAATGATGATGTCCATGCCTTGGAGAGATCCTTAAAGACACATGATCACTCCCCACAAGTGAAAATGGTCTTTGAAGATGATACACATATGATTTATTATGACTCTTAGCCATCTCCATTGTCTTTTTGGTTAATTGAATCATCTATATCATTTCTTGGAAACAGATCAACCCAACTAATGAAGTCTCACCTATTTCTACCAAAAACAATGGATAATGACAAGGATACCCATACAACTCTTCAAAAAAATCCATATGTATTGAGGCCTAATTTCTATTATTATACAAGAACTCAACTAAGTGTATACGATCCTCCGATGAGCCACCAAAAACCATTACAAAAGCTTGAAACAAGTCTTCCAACATCTGTATCATTCTTTCAGACTAGTCGTCTATTTGAGGATGATACGATATCCTCATAGTCAACTGTGTCCACAGGGCTTTATATAAGGATTTCTAGAAACAAGATGTGAACCTCAGATCTATGTCTGACATGATAAAAATTGGTATGCCATATATCTTTACGACTTCATGCATATATATTTTGGAAAAATCCTCCAATGTATGAGTTTCACATATAGGGATGAAATGACCCGACTTTGTGAGATGATCCAATATCAACCACATGGCATCGTGTCTTCGAAACATTATTAGGACACTTGTAACAAAATTGATAGCTAACTACTCCTATTACCATTCAGTGATATGTAATGATTTAAATACACCTAATGATTTTTGACGTACTAAGTTAACTTATTGAATAATTACGCACCTTGAAACGAACTCAATAATTTTATGTTCTATACCAATCCACCAAAACTGCACCTTCAATGCACTATACATATTTTGTATTCCCAAATGTAAATCCCTTATTGAATGGTGGTAAGAATGAATAAGTTATTCCTGGAAATCCATAGGTAAAATCATCTGATCTTTAAACCACAAAACCAAACTCCCATCTTGTTTTAATCCCTCAATGGTCTCCCCACCATTGAGTTTTGAACTCATAACCTGGCATTCTGCATCAGATGTTTGTGCCTCTTTAACCATCTTTTGAAAATCAGGATTTACAAACACTGAAAAGAAAACTAAGACATCACCTCACTCATCACATTTGGCATCCATGTCAGCTAGGACTGACAACAACTTCTATTCATCTAAATCTTGTTTTTCCAACTGATTATATGACATTCTGCTTAATGTATCAGCCGCCGAAGTACCTTTTTTTGGTGTATACATCAAGTAAAAGTCAAACACTTAATGATACTCCATCGATCCACTTTTCTTCATATTCAAATCCCATTGTGAGAAAATATGTTTCAAGATCTAATGATCTATGAAAATAGTAAATTTCTACCCAAAGAGATAATGGCACCAAGTCTTCAAGGCATGGACGACCACAACTAACTTTGAATCGTGTGTTGGGTAATTCTTCTCATTCACTCTCAACTTCCTTGAATAATAATCAACCAAATGGTATCCTTGCGTGAGAACACATCCCAACCTAGGTCTCGATGAATCACAATACACCACATACCCTAGTCTTGATTCTATAAAAATCAAGATTGGTGCTGATGTCAAGTAAAATTTAGCTCATAAAAAGACTTCTGTCATTTCAAAATCTATTAGAATGGAACATTCTTCTTTGTCAAAGTTATAATTGGTGAATCTAGTCATGAAAATTCATGAAAAAAGAATCGGTAATAACCAATGAGACAAAGAAAGATTTTTATATTAAAGACATTTTCAGTAGTTTACAAGAGATAACATCTTTTATCATCTCTGGATCTATAGAACCACATTTTTCAAAAATTTCATAGATAAGAAAGCATACTCTTGTATCCAAAAATCAAACTTAGATAGTTTATCATACAACTGTTGATATATCAAGATTCAAAACTCTATCTCCATGTGTTTTTCATGCTCATACCTTGTCCTCGAATACTCTAATATGTCATCCACAAACACCACTACAATAGAATCCATGTATCTCTAAAATATCCTATTAATAAAGTACATGAAGACTATGGATGCATTTGTAAGACCAAAAGGCATGACTAAATATTCATAATGGCCATATCTTTTTCTAAAATATCTCTTCGTAATATCCTCCCTATGTACTAACAATTGGTGATATCCTGATTGCAAGTCAATTCTTGAGAGCCACTATGCTCCCCTAAATTGATTTAGCAAGTCATAAATGTGTGGAAGTGGATATCTATTCTTTACTGTAACTTGGTTAAGCATAGGATAATTCACACAAAAACTTAGAGTTCCATATGATTTCTTTACGAACAAGATGGGTGCTACCCATAGAGATGTTCTCAACCAAATGAAACTTTTTTTTTCTAGATCTTCCAACTTTACTTTCAATTCCCATAACTCTGTTGGGGTCATCCTATAAGATGGAAGTGAAATGGCATTGGTCCTCGAGAAAAGATCAATTGTAAACTCCACTTCCCTTATAGGTGGTAACCTTGAGAATTTATTGGAAAAGACATCTTGAAATTGATCCACAACTTCTAGAAAACTGATATCCTCAATCTCTTCTATTGATGACAAGGTCAACATCCCAAACTAGAAAGAAATCGTTCCAACTGACTATGCCAACAGGCCCATTGGACCTGTCTTTACAACCCTTTTTCCTCTAAAGAGATGCTAGACGTCGTACTCAATTGTAAAAATAACTACTTTGATATGAGAAATGATGTGAGCCTTGAATGTTTTCAAGCAATCTATACCTTGGATTACATCAAATACATCCATCTCTAACACCGATAAGTCCCACTTCAGCTCAACTCCATCAACGGTTATAGAACATGCTCTACACACAAAGGCTTGACATTATCATTGATCGAGAGGAGTTAGATGTTTTAACATGGAGGGAATCATTTCAAGTTTCAAACTTAAGAAAACAAAATAATGAGAAGAAATTAAGGAATGTGATGCACCAGTATCAAACAAAACTTGCATAAGGGTAGAATTTAATAGACACTACAGGAAAACAATGATTCAGCGAAAGTTTTTTCACAACTATTTCCAAAACCATCACTAAAAGTGTTTCAGAATAAAATTTAACGATGTATGTTTAGATGAGTTTTTAAAAACCATCTATAAATATTTTTAAATCATATTTTTTATACATTTTTTCAATTTGTTCCCAAAAAAATCATTTTTTAGTGGCGGTTTTTTTAAAACAACCCTGAAATAGAAGAAAAAAAATAATTATATATTATACACTCTCATATATATTTTATTATTTATAATAATAATTAATTATAATGTGTTAATTAAAAAATATTAATAATTTTTAGTAAATAATAACATGAAACTTAAAACAAATCTATAAAAAACTGAAAAGTAGACTTTGGTATCAAACGACCATAACATTCGATCCAGGGGTCTATTTCATCTCCACAACTAGTCAAAACAATGCTTATAAAATGAGCTAAAACCAAATTAGATTTAAATCATATGATAATAAATGGAATAAAATATATTATATTTTAAAAAATTGTCATAAATCAACCTCAAACTTCAAATGGACATAACATTTGATCCAGGTGTCCATTTGGGTTCTACCACATATCAAATTGATGCCTACGATGAGATATGCAACATAGACGGTGTTCAACTAAGGTCAAATAGCTCTGTATAGTTCATCATCCCCAATAAGGTCCATATGGCCTCTAATACTGAGTTTTCTGTCGCTGACCCCGATATCTTAAAATTCAAATGGCTATAACTTCTCATTCAGGTGTCCGTTCGACGTGTACCACATATCATATCAAATCTCATTTCAAGAGCTTTGATTTGACTAGTTGTAGAGCAAAAAAGGACTCTCTGTTCATCCTTTTTAACATTCTATGGATTTTCAGACTTTTTAAGGGGGTCTCATTTCCTTTTTCGATGAGGACTCAATTTATTCTCAAGGCTTACATTCATATTGATATTATGGTTTTAAAACTTTATCTTTTCTCACACAATATTTTTATTTATTATTTACTATTTATTATTTATTATTTATTAGTTATTATTTATCATTAGAAAATTATTCATTAATCATAAATCATTTATTTTCTATTTTTTATTGATTTATTATTTATTAATTGATTTGTTATTTATTTATCATTTATTTATTTTTATTTATTTATCATTAAAATTTTCTTATTATTATTTTATTTTCATAATTTTATTATTTAATTTTCATAATTTTATTATTTTATTATTTTATTAACGCAATTTTAGTATTTTATTATCTTATTATCTTAATTTTATTATTTATTTATTTATTTATTTATTAGCTATTCTTTATTACTTATTATTTATTATTTATTATTTATTATTTGTTATTTGTTATTTATTATATTATATATTATATATTATATATTATATGTTATATGTTATATTTTATATATTATATAATATATATTATATATTATCTTTTATATATTATTATGTTATTTTACTTTTGAAATTTTTTATATTATTATTTTATTATGGTTGTTTTATTATTTATTTATTTATTATTATTATTTATCTATTATTTATTTGTTATTATATATATATTATTTAATTTATTATTATTATTATTATTTATTATTTATATTTTATGTTTTATGTTTTATATTAATTTATTAGTTATTTATTGAGTTATTATTTATTTATTTATTATTATTTATTATGTATTATTATTTATTATGTATTATTTTTTATTATTAATTTTTCATTATTTTTTATATTTATTATTTGTCATTTACTATTTATTACTATATCATGTATTTATTTATTATTAATTAATATTGTATTTATTAATTTTTAATTTTTAATTTTTCATTTTTAATTTTTCATTTTTAATTAATAATTGGTGATTAGTAATTATTAAATATTTGTAATTAATAATTGATAATTAATAATTGATAATTGAGTATTGGGTATACATTATCAATTATTGATTAATCATTATTAATTAATCATTATTAATTATTAATTATTGAGTTTATATCTATTTGTTAGGTATTATTTGTTTTTCAATTAATATATATAAGTATATTAGATTCTGTTTATTCACCACTTGAAGAACCTGTTGGAGTGGTAAAGTCTTTGGAGAATATGAAAGTGGTAAGGGGTTCAAATCTCACACAACACAGAATTTTTATATATGGAATATGAATGTGTCTGGTAATAAAGAGTAAAAATTAAAAATTAAATAATTAAAAATTAAAAAAAATAAATGAAAAATAAATAAATAATAAAATTAATTAAATAAAATAATAAATTAATTAATAATAATAAATAAGTAATAAAATTATGAAATTATGAAAATTAAATTAAATAAATAATAAATTAATAAATTAATAAAGAAATAAATAAGTAAAAAGTAAATAATAAATAAATAAATAATAAATAAATAATAATAAATAAGTAATAATAAATAATAAATAATAAATAAATAATAAAATTACAAAAACCACAAAAATAAATAATAAATAAATAATAAAATTATGAAATAAAATAATAAAATAATAAACTAAATTAATAAAAAACAAAAAATAAAAAAAATAAAAAAAAACGTCGCTAAATCATTTAGTATTGGTTTAAATCCCCACAAAAAAACCCACCATTAAATTGCGCTATGATGGTTTTGAAAAACTACCACTAATTGATTGCTGACACATGATTTAGCAGTGGGTTTTCAAAACATCGCAAAATGATTTAGCGACAATTTAAACCGCCGTTAAACTCGAATTTTAGCATAGTGAGAATCATACCTCTCATGGTTGATGGTCTAACCTGATCATCTACAATCATCATCTCAGCTCCATACAGTTGCTTCATCACTATAGTTTTCTCCTAATTCCCTTATTGAGATTTCCCTTGCTGAAGAGTCATGGTGTTCCTAGAATCACCTTGTCTAGTTCTGTTATGTTGATGAGACTGATTCTGTTACCCTCATCCGGTCGAAGCATAAGATTCTTGCGACACCTGAGAAGTGTCTCGAGCACCTGATCTCGGAGCACTGTGACAATAACACTAAAGATACCCCATATTCTGGTAGTTTTGACATGCTCTATATTGGGTCATACACTCTCACTTTATGAGGTCAAGCGAACCACATTAGAAACAGCCTGCTTTTCTCTTGGGTTTGGATGAATGTTCACTGATCTATCCATCTAATTTTGAGTCTTGCTCCCACCTTGGAAATAGGTGTCCCTCTTTTTATTTCTCTCATTATTTCAGTTTCCACCATTTCCCATAGTTATCACCATACTTACTCCTTCCATAGTTCCTAAGATATCACATTCATCCATTATCTCTTTATTCAACATCTCTGTGTAATCCATAATATAGGGCACCCAAATCTTTGATCGAATCTCCTGTCATATCCTTGATTCGAAGATGCGTGACTTCTAGGATGCACTCACCACGACTTCTGGTGCAAAGCACACTAAATTCATGAATGTAGCTGCATATTCTGTAATAGAGAGATTTTCCTACTTTAGGCAAAAGAAGTCTGTCATTCTATGGATTCTGAACATGTGAGGATATAATTATTTATTTTTCAATTTCGTCAAAATTCTCCAAAATGAGGCCTTGGTTGAGTTTAGCATGGACCTCTAGGTCCCACCACTGATATACAAGATCCTCTAGCATATACTTTGCTAGTTTGACTTTCAACTCCGCTAGTGTTTTGATGAAATTAAAGATACGATTCATTCTATTCAACCACACCTCCACCTTTTCAGGTTAAGAATTAACCCATAAAATGGGTGTATTCTACATCATGAATTGGATGGAATGATCCACATGTCTTGTCTCATCCCTTCAGTTTCCTGTTTCCATTTCCTAAAATGCTTAAATGATACTCTATACTAGGTCTCAGTTCACCTGTTGCTCAAGTGAAACTACATTCTCTGCAGCTTCATCAGGTTGGTTTATACGATGCCTACCGTGTACCATTTTCTAAAAAAACAAAAAACTATATAAGGATCAATCTATAACAATTGAAGGATTAGAATTTCAAATTCTATCACACCAACTGTCATAAGATTCCTTTCCAAAATCAACCTTTTCAAAGTTTAACTTTTTTTGAAAAAATATTTCTTTTATTTGAAAATCAAACCATTTTCAAAATTTACCAACCATGCCCTTTCCAAAAAATTTCATTTGAAAACAATGCCAACATTTTTCAAAATTAAACACAATGCATCACATCATATATCATTTTTCCAAAATTAAATATGAAATTATAAGGGAAATTAATTCCTCTAATGCATGTTATGCTTGCCTCATTAGAAAAACCCATGACAATGAGATTCTAATATCCTATAAGTTTCTCAAAAACACTTATGTGCCCAACTCCATGGTAACTTGAAGTTCAACATAAAAAGGTTAGCTCTATATTTTTATGTTATAAATTTCAGGTCCCAAAAATCCTAATCTTTTCTAAGATTCCAACTTAAGAAATAGATAAGAAGGAAATCAAATCCAAGACCTAGAAACTGAAGACCACATTCTAGGAAAGGACCATACAATATGATACCATTTGTAATAACTCACTTATTCTCATTGTCTTGATAGAGTAGTGAATCATTACATGGCCTTCAGTGACATCCCCTATACGCTAAAGGCTGGGAATAAATGTCGAAGGGTTTCAATACAAGCGGGGGTATGATTTACCCTTTAAGAATAAAACCACAAACCACAAACCATAATTAAACAACCACCATACAATGCCAGATTCATTAAAACATGACTCAACCGCATCGTTTTATAATAAAACCAACCGAAGTGTGCAACAGTGGAAGAAAAAATAATCATCAAAGTAAATAGAGGAAAACAAATAAAGACTCCAAGATAACCATAAGACTCCATGATCCACAAGATCTATTCTCTAACATCACCAAATAGAACAATTATCATGAGGTAGTGTTAAATACATGTGATACTTTACCATTTCCCATGTCCTAGAAGGCATAATCTCCAAAAGCACCAAATTTTCAAAGTAGGGTGATTATAAAACTTAGTAGGTTTTCCCCTCAATGACTTCCCTAATCATGCCACTAGGATTGAAAAGTTATAAATATTTATATAAAACCATTTAAACACTATTGGAAACTTAATCTTTACCAACGGTTTAAAACCATTGGTAAAGGCTGGATAACCGCTGGTATGAACTATTCCAATGGTTTTCAAAACCATTGGCTATGGAGCCATGGGGATAAACATATCCCAATGGTTCTTTGAAAACCCATGGGATATGGCTTTAGAATGCAATATATACCAATGGTTACAAGAAACCATTGGTATAAATGTTTACAAACGAGTTGAAAACTTTAGAAAATATCAAAATTCATGTCTATACCAATGGATTCTAAACCGTTGGTATATACTTTTACCAATGATTTATATGAAACCATTTTTATATGTTTGGTTTTCACACATATGAAAATGGTTGTAAACCATTGGAATATGTTTTTTGTAATTTCAGAAGTAGGAATATCTCCCCTGAGCACCTGCAACAATTACCAGCAATATGCATTACAGAATTATGAATATACACATACAACAAGTACCTACAGTTCATATAATTAAAACATAATTCATACTAAATTTTGAATACCTATAGTTTTGAATATATGAAGTTCTAAATACACACACACACACATAGAATTATGAATACCTGCAGTTTTGTATTTAATTACTTTGTATACACATACAGAATACATGCAGTTCTGTATTTAATTACTTGGTACAGACATACAAAATCAGCATAATGTATATTAGTTCTGAGGGGACAATCTTACCAAAACTCATTTTTTATCTCATTCCTCTCATTGAAAACCACTTACATTTGGGGAGGATAGCATGAGGTTGAGTGTGAAATTGGATCATATATAAGGGTTTAGGTTAGGGTGTTATATAATTGTATTTTACAGAAGGGTTCACTGCATTTTATTCATCTTGTTGCCTTGATTTCTGACAGGGTGTGCTGGAGATAGGATTGGTTGGACTTGAGATGGGGAACAATTTCAGTTCTTAACTAGAATGTTGTTGTAGATATTAATGTCTCATAAATATGTGAATTTATGTTATTTATTTTTTATGATACATTTTGTTTATGTTCATATTTAATGATGCTCCTAATATTTATATATTTATTTGAAGGATTTGTTTTATGTTTATGCATCTTGTGAGGATTTTAGGATCAAAGTCCATATTCATGTAGAGTGGTGAGAGAAATAAAAATGGTTTCTCAATATTAGGCCATATCAGGAGGAAAATGGGTTAATTTCTACTCAAAGTACAACATTACATTGAATGTGTTCAATATAAAGTTGATTAAAATATTTTTAGGGTAAATTTGGTCCATCTATTCAGGTTATATATTACTCTTAGGATGTAATAATGCTCGATACATCATTAAGGATTCTAATAGAGTAGTGAGAGAAATAATCTTCTCATTTTTAAAGGCTTACTCTCATCCCTTCCACTTGTATGGTTTACATACTGATGTGGTAGAGAGACCAAGAACCAACAAAATGATATCTTATTGATCAAATAGGGAGGGGATATTGGAAATTCAAGTTCATAACTCAAATATGAAGAATCCCCTACCTTAATCCTAATCAACCAGATAAGGTTTATTGGTTTTTATTACTCTAGGATAAGCTTGATAATTTTTCCATGAATTTAATCCTTCAATATACTAACCAAGAAGAAGATTTACACTATAATGATTATAACCTATGTCTTCCTAGTGTATAGTAATGGGAAAATCATATACTATGGGGTCAATAACTTCTATAATGTTGAGAGATTTAGTTATACTATCGTATTTATCAAGGTATTGGTCAGTTTTTAAGAGAGGGATCTTGGTTAGGATTCTCTGACACATATCATTTCACTATTGTTGGGTATTGAAACAAATGTGAAGTTCTTTCTATCTTCATTGATTATATGGGGATGGAAATTTACTTGATTCATGAGAGATATCACACTTTTAATTTTCAAGGGGATCTACTATGATGACATCCAAAGTGGTGTTTGTTAGTGGTTTTGAATCAATTACATCATTTGTTGTGTGCACTTTGGTAATTTTCTATCATATTATAAGACGATAAGATTATAAGGTAACATTATATTCCAAATTTTTAATGCACACATTTACATAATCCTCCATGAAAATCTAGTAGAGTACTACATGGAATTTAGTATATACCTTCCATATATGATTTTTTATCCATTGAAATGAGAATGAGGATCTATAGGGAGAATCATAATGATTAACCATTTATCACATGGGATCAAGGTCCTCATGGTGGTATGAGTTTAAATGGTATACCAACAGGTGAGTATGATGGTATTTTAACATCACCCACATGTTATATCAGAGATATTACAAGATATTTTTAGTGTGAATCTCTAGAATAGAGAAGTAAATATTCGGAGATGTCCAGAACATGATGGGAAGTTGGTTAGTGGAAAAATATTCTAAAAAATTATTATATATGATTATTTCAATTCATCATAAGACATTCTATTCTTCCAATCACTGCATATTAAGTTTTCTTTTGGTTATTCCTTTACACTTCGTCTTTATATGAAATACCTTTTTCCAAATAAGACATATAAATCATCAAATTTCCAATTTTGGATGACATATCTCTAATTTTGAAATTACCTTATTAATATCCTCACTTTCATGTAGCCTTACATGCTTCTTTATATTACACCAATTGTTTAACGAATTTCGATTTATTTAGGCAATCTACTTGGAAGTATTTCATGACATTCTCATTCTTCTCATAATATTAATATGGCATACCATTGTTTTTATTTTGAAACCTCTTCCATTTAATTTTATAGATAACCTCTCATTCTAACCTTTTTATACATACCTTATCCTTATGACCTTCCAAACTTCTTTGACCCCAAACGTTTCCTAAAATATTTTTTTTACACAACTGTGGTGATGATCCATCCTTATATTGTTTTCTCTGAGATTTTTCCCTTATATTATTTTTGAAACACCCTATTATTTATTTCATATTTCCTAGTAATGAAATATTGAACAAATTTGAATAAGTTTTATGTACATTCATTCCACAACCCCAACAAAAATATTGAAACATAGTTCTTCTATATTTTTCCAAGATCTACCCATATTTTTGTGGTTTCTGTCCAATTTGATAATAAGCCTCACATTTTATAGGGGGTTGTGGCCTCCATGGAATACTATTCCATTCAATTGATATGGATGATCTCCCCTAAATTTTCATTGAGCAACCATGTACAAGTTTTTTTGACACAAACACTGTTAATTATAATTGATCTATCTTTATAATAAAATGTATAATATTATACATGATAGTTTAAACCCTTCACTGTACCAATCAAGAAGAATATTCATTATCCTAAACAAATTTATTGAAGTATTTATTGTATTTTTTAAACTTGTGTTGGATTATGAAAAATATGTCTTGTGTTTATGTTAGATCTTATTCTTTTGTAGTAAATTTATCTCCAAATCATATTTTATACCTCTTAAACACATGGTCTTCATTCCATATTCCCTGAAATATTTAAAAATCCATGATCACAGTAATTCATAAAATATTTCAACATTTTAATTGAAAAATGGTTCTTGAAATATCAAAAAAAAACACATAGATAATATCCCTTACATTGACCTTAAAATCATATTTAAATACAATACATGGATAAATTTGGAAATGTCACAACACTTACTTGTGAGAAAATTTCACCGTCACCCGATCAACTACATAGAATGTTCTCTTATGTGGGATGTTCAGATACATGGTTTTTTCAAACCACTTATGTAAATGATTCACCTACACAATGCATCTATATTCATTTTATCTTGGATATGTAGTAGATTTCCCTAAATTATTTGTCTCTAGGGATATAAACTTGGTGACATGATATATTCCACTTCCAAATACATTTATTTATGTATATTTTGAAAATTTCTCAAAATTATTACATGAATCTAGGATATTAAAATTTTAACTGAAACTAACTATGTACCTCTTTAGCCAACTTCCACCCCTTATTAAATAGAGAAAGTGACAATAATATTTAAATTCATTGAAGAATAAAATTTATTCCTGAATAGTTAAATAATTATACTGGGAGGATCCATGCCTATCATACCTACTTCTGGATCAACCCATATCTGAGATAAACCATGGGGACTAATTTTTAATATAGACCACATAAACAGGGGAGGGGTGAATCAGTCACACGTATATTCAATCACTAAAAATCATCAAGTCAAGTTTTATTATTATAGATAAAGAAATAAAGATAATGTAACCTACCTAATCACACATATATTCAGGCAAAAAAAATCATCAAACATCAAATGTTTTAATATCAGTCAAAAATGTAACAGATCAATCTGTCCCTCATCACCATCACTATCATCACCAACATCATCAGACTCATCCCCATCCTCACCATTGTCCTCATCATCATCCTTGACCTCCACCAATCCCTCCTCGTTGCCCTCGTATTCTACCTCATCCACCTTCTCTCCCTCCTCCTAACCCTCCTCCTCTTCCTTGGCCTCCTCCTCGCCCTCCTCCTCATCCTCCTCCTCTGCCTCGGCCTCCTCCCCACCCTCCTCCTCCACATTGGCCTCCTCCTCTCCATCGTAATCACTAGGAAATACATCTTCTATACCACCACTTGAACTAACAATTGGTGCACCATATATTGAATGCATCGATGACATATACTCATCTCAAGCTGTACTACCCTTTGTTGGAAGTGTTGGACGTAAAACTTCAATCAGTTTAAAAAATGTAGTGTCTTCCCTAGTATATTGTTCTTCCTTCCCTATGGCCCTTTTTTCAGCCTGTTTTTTCATGTGACATAACCTTCTAGAAATCAGTAGCACTACAACTCATACCAGAATAGGGCCAATACCTCAGCAGGACTATACTCTTCCCAGGTCGGCAGCATTCTCTGCTAGGGCGCTCATTTCCCAACACCTAATGTAAGTGATCATTTAGCTCAAAATTGCCTGTTTCCTAGGAATCAAGGGCCTCTAAATCAGAATATTACACGTATAAATAGATTATTATGTTACAAAACAAATATTATAATTTGAAATCAACAAAGAAAAAATTACAATATGATGCTGAGTCAGTTCTTTAACCGCACTTCCATCTTTTTCCATTCTACTCAAGCAAAATAGTTTTACTCGAGGCACATGTCCTTTAGTATTCAATGTTTTCCTCTACAATCACACTGAATGTTGGAAACCATAATTAAATATAGGTTACCAATACTTAATTTCATAACTAAAGTTATATAAAAACTTTATAAATCAAATAAATTATACAGGAAACAATAGAAAGTTCATGTCGTAAAAAAGGTATAAACAACTACCGTACATGCTTCCTCTCATGATATGACATCATAGTAGGCCAAAATATGTGGAGGTATTTTTTATCATCAATGTTTTTATATTTATTCTAGATTATTCCTAAATAAAATTAAATAATACATAATATAGTATTAATCAAAAAACATGAAAATTTTCATTTAAATATCTCTAATGTGATTAATACCTTAAACTGTAAAGTCTCCCAATGAGTAATCATCTATCGATACTATTATATCATTAAATCATCAATGAAAGGTACTGGATATAACTCTATTCTAACTCTATCACGACATAAAATATACAAATCATGCTTATAGGCTCTCAAAATCTCACTAAACTCCTTTAGACGTGCTGACCATGCACCCTCACCATCGGGGAAATTAAACTGAAGATGACACAAAAATATTAATTCATATAAATACAAAAAAAATATGTTTCATTAAATACAACATATTTTTTTACCCATAACTATGAAAAAGTATTATCCTTGACTTCATTTGGAAAATTTCTCCATGAAAGTTGGTTGATGAGAATGATGTTGGATTATTTGTCAAGCATCGCCAAAAAAACACCGACATTGCTGTCCTATTTTTTCAATCTTTTGATTGTCTTCATTGTAGTCCACCATCTATAGCATGTGGTGGTTACACACCACAAAAAAATGTGTATTACATTTCCCATACCTCTTATCAGTATATGTATCTATTATGAATGAAAAAAAATATTTTATAAATACATGTTATAATGAAAATAAATAATGGTATAAATTTTTTAGAGTTCTATAAATATAAATACGGCAGTCTGATCAATGGGAGCCACTGGATCTACAGAAACTGAAGGAACACCCTGTATAGGTGGAGTGAGTCCTAGTGTATGCTCTGTAGGGACAAAATGTAGTGGAGTAGGATTCTAAGAAGACGGAATATAGAAGCTCAGAGAGAAGAAAGTAGAAGTAAAAGAAGATGAAACTGATGGCTAGCAAAATGAAAGATATGGATGAAGAGTGGGAATCATCATCTGATATGGTAAAGATGGGTGGGGAGACTCAGATGTAAAGGGTGGTGAAAACATGGGAGGCCTAAATATCCCATGTGTCCCTAAAGACACATCAAGATCAGAATATGGGATTAATGGTATATTAGTGGGAGGGGCAGGGTCTAATCAGGTACGCCGACCAGATCACATAACTCTCGTACAACCCCCCCCCCCCCCCCTCGAACCACCGACATGAGTACTGGGACCACTACTAGGCTTCTCAACAAATAATTGTGGCCTAAGAGGTTTATCCTGCAAAAATGTTTACAAAAAAATTAATCACAAGACATTATATATTATTTAAATATATATTTGAAATAAAATACTCACTATAGGAACTAGTAGTGGAACACCCATCTCAGCCATGCAACGATTATTTTCCATCATCTTTTTTCATTGCCTCTATTCAATTGTTTTCATTTCCTACATTTGAAAACAAATATGGAAGTAATTAGAAAAGGAAAACTAATGCAAAACCCAAAAAACAAAATATATGATTGGTAATAGGGAGATTTATGGAGAATTTAACTATACATTATTTTAGGCGAGCTTGAATGGATATATAATGAATTTGATAAATAATACAAGATTTAATAATGAAATTTAATTTAGATTAGGATGGGTATTTCCTAAGTTTCACCATTCTATTAAAATCTTGGAACATTGATTCTAAGGCTTTATTTCACTCAACAGCCAATAAATAGATCATACTAAGTTACGTCTCCAAAAAATTCAGCAAGGTAAATATTATGAATGATTAAACCCTTAAGATAGTTGGAAATGATGATATAAACATATAAAAAAGTTTAAGATATCTACCTGATTTATAAGGGGTAAATAACTTGTCTAAATTAAGGAAAAATTTAATTTCTTTAGCCTAGGTAGATGATGCAGGTTTTTATACATCTTTTTCAGAAGAAGAAAAACCATCATGTTCATTATCTAGTGAAATGTTAAAGGGACGTATTATAGTTATACTAATTTTATAAATTTTCAATAAAGTATTGAAATGCTCACAAAGTTATAAATGAAGGTTTTTTAGGTTAGAGTAAAGTTCATTTCAAAATTAGAAAAAGTAATTCCAAAAAATTGTAACCAATAAACATTGAAAACTCACATTAAGGTCATGTCAGATACAACATATTTGTAATAAATATTAAATCAATTTTAATAGTACTAACCTTAACAACACAAGTAGATCTAAAAAAATTGAGAACATGGATAAAGGATTATATATATTTCCCACCACAACTTCTGGTTCACAGTCAACTCTAACAATTGAACGATTGAATTTATCAAAAGTAATAAATGGATTGGTTCCAATGGTAGTAGGAATGGTGTCAATTCCATCATCATAATCATCAAAAATATGTCTTTGAATTACTTTAATGATGACACCAAATTCAGGTCGAAGATGGTGTTTGACATAAAAAACTCATTTCTGCATTGATGTCAGTACATATGGTTCATCAGTATCAAGTGTGTGAGTCTTATCAATTACTCAAAATCCACAATTATCAATAAATTTTCCATTTCTCTTCATCAAATCAAACCGCTGTAATTTCTTCACTGTGACTCATCCAAGAGAGTAAAAATCCAATATTATTCTTTTTTCAATGACTCCATAATAACCTAAACATTCAAATGGTGGTCTATTATCTAATGCACTGGAATAACAATATGTTGTCATAGTAACCATAACACCATCATGTTGTGTTCTCATGTTATTTTTTCATTCAGTGATAATAAATATGTACCCATTTATATCAACTGATTAACAGTTCGGAACCACGGTATTTGGACCAAAATCCAAATCAATTATTTCCTTAGGTACAGAGTTAGAAAGAAAACTTAATACATGAAATATAAATTAATATTAAAATTAATTAAATATTGATTTAATTAATTTAAACACTAATTTTTTTAACTTCAGTTTTAAGAAAGCAGAAAATTCTTTTCTATGTAAAGTTTCTTTTCTTATCAAAGATAAAGAACGATGATTTCTATTTATCATTGATTTATATTCCCTATATATAAAAATAGGAATAGTATAATATATATATATAAGATATACATATTCAATTTACTTACCTGATGTATTCATTGAAGAAATAATAGTTGTACAAAACTGTGTGATGTGCCATCTCCCGCTTTTCAAGGATTAATGTTGTCACTGTATATGATCCATGAATTCCTCCTGTTTGAGGAAGTGATGGAAAACTGGGTTAAATTTTCTCATACTATTATTCTTCATTTCTCATTGGTATTTTCTTTCTAGTATTAACATCATAGAAATACATAGAGCAAAAATCCATACATTCTTAAGCCAAGTAACTATTCATGATAGAACCTTTGGGATGATTCCTATTTCAGACATAATACTTTAATGTGTACATGTTTATTTCAGTTGGATATATACAAAAAAAAGAAATAGATCCTCTTAGAAGTATTTTAGTTGGAATACAGATAGTCAGATGCATTATGCATGTGAAAAATTATGGAGGAAATATTTTCTCTAAATCACACAAAATTAATAGGGAATCTGCCGAACTTTTTTGAAAGAAAGACATAGACAACTTATTTTCAAAAATATCTCTAAATAATGGCACAACTAAATAAAACCCAAACATAAATTATTGGAAAAATGATGATAGATATCTATTGGAATCAGCTCATGTAAAAGGACAAGATAATCATGAGTCTTCGAATATTTTAGCTTGAACTCTATTTGGTTGACCCATTTAGATTTTTTGTCTGAATAAACATCAAGAACTTTAATATTCTCCAGTACTTCCAGAAATTTATTATTTCTATTGGTTTCATCAAATAAGAACCACATGGAACTTTCCATTTATTCTCACTAATATGCACAAGATACAATTCTGGTTTGATTCCCTAATCCATCAAGTCACGCTGAGATCATAAATAATCTTTTGTCTTTCCCTTAACATTTAGAAGAATATTACACCACATTTCACATATATTCATTTCAATTTTAATTACGTATAAGAAATTACATAAAAAATTGGTTGACCAATAAGAAAAATCGAATAAGATACACCTCTTCTTCTAATTGTAATATGTTTCAGTGGAACCATTATTTATCTTTCCATATTTTATTTGACCCTTCCTGAATGAAAAATTGAAATATTTCAATTCATTAAGGACATTAGTTCCAAACATATGTTGAGGTGGATCATCTACCTCCATGTTATTTTAAAATCAATGATGATTATATCTACATGGATGGTCCATTGGAAATAATCATCGATTTCTCATAAAACTAAAACTACATCGATATTTCAGTCATCTGGATCAGGTATTATTCAGAAAAATAAGACATGATAATATTCCCCTCATGATCCATCCATGTATAATTTCATAAGTATAATAATCATTGATCATCCACATAATCACATCATGCATCTAAAATATGTATTTCGAACATGCATTGTATGTGCGCACAACCACATCCAAAAGAAGTTTCAACTATTTTATTAAAGTTTTTATGTATACATCTATATCAGTGTAGGGATCATAAGGGCCCAATATGAGTATACTCATGAAAGTTAAAGGTTTGTTAATACACAACCATAGGGGAAGGTTATAAATTTATATAAAAATTGTCCATGTGTTCTGAGAAGTAAGCATCTACCCAAACTGATTAAAACCATTACAACAAAGTCCCATCCTCACATTACACATGTCAGTTGCAAAATCTAGATTTTTTGCATCAAATCTTACAAGAAAATCCATATACGTGGTGAAACAACTCATCATTAGTCCTTTTTCTCTTAGTATCATTCCATTTCATTTTTATTGGTATTTTATCAGACATAAAAAGATTATAGAGTAAAGGGATCAAAGGAAATGGCCACATTACTTTCTACGGATCATGGGATAGTGTTCTATCAACTTTTGGATTCCAATTGGATGTCCCACATTTTATATAATCATTTTGTTCAGCAGTTTCCTCCCAGAATAAACTGAAATATTTCAGGAAAGCATGATTTTTCTTATTGAAAATACAAGTTTCTCAATTAACTTCCATGCCATATATTGTTTTGAGGTAATATCTACATCATCTGGAAGTAAGTACTTTAATAAGGTAAGAATGTAATTGATTGAAGTATTATAAATCCCATACATATTTTTTCCATGAAACAATAAGATTAAAAATTATAGATTTTTTCATTTTACAACATTGTCGATATACTGATTCGTGGAAACATCATTAAAATTTTTCACCCTAAAAACATCATCATTTTCATTAGATGCATCATCTATGCTCATATCAAAGTCTTCTTGGGTCAGAATCCATTCTTTTTCATGATGAAGAAAAAATGAAAACTGGTCATATAAAAAATTCTCCAATCTAGTGCTCTCATTTTGATCATCATAATTTTGAGATTTCTTTTTCTCCCCATTGTGATACCAAATGTAGTAGTTCACTTGAAAGCCATATTTGTTTTGTGGAAGTTGACTTCTTCACGGCTCAACCAAGGTCTTCCAACCGAATTGTAACATGAGCAGTGTGTTTTAACACTATCTAAATCATTGTGAAATGAAAAATATATTAATCCCTCAAAATTGTTTTGAAAATCGCTTGAGATCTGATCGGTTTCATACATCCAACATCTATCCATTCTATAAAAACAATTATAAGTCATTTTGTCAAAATAAAATAAATTATATTGAAGTTTAATTAGAAATATATTTAAGTAAATGATAATTATTCACTTTATACGAAACCATAAATGAAAAACTTCCCTTTATGAATATCAAAATATAAAATACAAAAAAATTATATATTTATTAAAAAATACTATAAATTAATATAAATCGATGATATTTACTTCAATTATAAATGTAATACTATGAAAGTTTTGAATATTGAGAGAACATATATAATATATGGGATAATTTTGAGAGTCGTATACATCTTGTGTCCAAGAGAAGGAGAGATTTCGAATCCCTCAGTCTTTGAAGGAAAAGAATCCCATTATTCTAAAGTATTCAATTAACTATGTAATAACTTGATCAATTGAGATATAGAGAGTATTTTGAGACCAAAAAATTGTTCAAGGAAGGTTTTGAATGTCTCTGAAGAACTACAAATGAGTTTACAAGATCATGTACTCTTCTGGAGGAGAATTATTCTATATTTGAGTAAATTTTAGATTGAAGAAATTTTATATTTTAGTAGATTATTAAATTGATATTCATAATGTCTATTCTGAATAAATGGTAAATATAATCTGAAAATGATGGTAAAAAGTTATTCAGGGACTGAAACATCATTTTTATAAATGTGGATCATGATCCAAGGAATATTAAATGGAACTGAGAGGATTTTTATGTCATAAGATTAAGGTTCCATGGGGAAAAGAAGCATGATTCCATGTACATGGAGATTTCAAATGAGTTTAAAGAATTGTATTTTGAGGATTAAAATAAGGAAACACCTGACACATTGGGTGAATTTAATTAGAATACAAAACCATGATTCAAGGAAGAATAAATCAAGAATATTTTTTTAAGATTTAAAATAGAAAATATTAGCTCCTACTGAAGATCATAGAGAATCCATATTTTGAATATGGAATATTTTAATCAAATGATATTTTATGTCAATTTATTATATAAGTTTAAAAAGATGAAATTAGTGGATTTTGAAAGAACTTACATAAATTGTGTTGGAATTATGAGAGATCAATACATTATATATCAAAGAAAGAGAGATATTTTAAATTTGGCAGAGATTAAAGGATAAGAATCATGTTGTTCTCAAGTATTCATAGATTTGAGGAAGAACTATAACACTTGAGATATTTTATGTATAATGTATTTAATTCAAAATTAAATACATACAGAATTTAATTCTGTATAACACATACATAATTGAATTCAGAATTTTGAAGGTAATTAGATATGAAGATGGAATAATACTCTTCCTATTATTATGGGATCTATCTCTTCTATCCATACCCTTCATTTGATGTCTAGACATGGGAAGTGAAGTAATTACTATTTTTTATAAACCTAAACGATGTGGGATGTAACTGCATCGAGCTCAAACAATCAAGTATAACTAAGTTTTGTAATAATAGTCTAGTTTATTTCAAGTAAGTTCATCTTATTCAAGTTTCATTTGTTGGTAGTGAGTCATTGTTTCAACTCAAAACCAAGAATGAGGTTTGGGTATTGAGAACTAACCTTTCTTTCATTTATAATTTCTGATGGAACTAAATATCACTCGGAATTCCATTAAAGTTATATAAACTTGTCCCATATAATGATTCCTATTATGGGGAGCTCCATGATTCTTTAGGAGGAATAATTTTTGGACACTATGGTGTTTTAGTTGGACAATTTAGTAATTTTGGTATCGAATTTGGGAGACAGCGAGCTTTTTTCTCCTCTTATGGTGTTCATTCTTGGACTCATCTTATGGTGTTCCTTAGGTGCACCTCCACAGACCTCAAATACTACCAACTAGTAGAGACATACTAAATCATACATTGGGTATACCATGACTTCATTTTTATAACCACTAATAACAACTTATTAAACAACATAATTAGTTACAAATAATCAAGGAGCACTAATGAAGTGAATAACAAAAATAGAAAACAAATAAAAGTTCACATATTGGGTATACCATGCCACAGACCACATGACCCTCTCATTTAGGCCAAATCGAAATAAAAAACAAAAAATAGATGGATAACATTTAAACTAAGGTATCAGTTATAGATTTGAAGTATAGAACTAAAAAATTGCTTGATTAAAGATACATATATAAGGTGGAAGGAGTTTCACAGGCTAAATTAAAGAGAGTGCTTTGGGAGAGCTTCGGTTTAGGGCTGTAATGGCACAGATGGGGAACTAGATCTATTCTGTATTTATGGGAAAACATTCCCAACATTTTTAAAAACTTATTGGGAAATTTAGTCTTTACCAATGGTTTTTTAAACTTTTGTTATATATTAAAAAAAGGGAGGTTTTCCCAATGGATTATTCAAACTGTTGGGAAACGTTGTTTCTGAAAATAGTATACCATTGGTTTGAAAAAACCATTAGTGTAGTCCTCCTATACCAGTGATTTTATAGAACCATTGGTATAAAAGTGTTGGTATAGCCCTTATTTCCACTATTGATGTGAAAACATTCTGTAAAATAGTTTATAACTAAATATAAATAAGTTCCAAAGACTATTTACAACCAGGAGATAAAAAGTGCTATTTTAACCAATTTTCCATTAAGTCACATTTCTAGAAAACAACCAAATTAGGATTTAAAACCAATTCTCAATATTATTTTTTCATAACAATTCCACCAAACTACACTTCCAACCACGCATGAAACTTCGACCTCCCAATAATCCTGAGCGGTGATCTATCATTCCAATAAACTGTCACATAGTGGACCACATTTATCTAGTTACTCCACACCCATATCTGTCCCAACCTTTTGATGGGGGTCCTTCAAGCCCTTATCCATCCTAATGCATATGAACACACACCACAACACATCCCAAAATCTAGTGTGTTTAACCAATTCAGTAAACTTATTATTTTTTTGAAAAAATCATTAACTAAGTCAATTAAAAATAAAAATTTCATTTCAATAAAAAAATTCTTTTGTTGAAAACATATTAATAAAATACATGTGCCACGATTTCAAAAAATCCATATTTTAAAATCAAGAACCAAAGCACCATTTCAAGAACACCCAATTTTCCATATTTCCACAATTTACCAAACCGTCACTAAATATTGTTTCATACAATTATCAAACATCCAATTAAACATAAATTTAACATAAGATAATAAATTTTAAATCATTATAAATAGTTTTAATTAGAGGATTTGAGATTGAATCCACCTACCTTGACCGTTTTGATGAAAACTGAAAACGAATGAAGAACGCTCATAAAACTGGGGAAGAATTCCAGGAAGCTTACTTAGATATCTTCCCTTATCAACACCCAAGACAAATCCAATCATAAATGGAATTCAAAATTGTAGATTCACCCATAGTGGGTGTAGATCTAAGAAAATGATAAGAGGGGTAAAGTAGATATAAGAAAACATGATAATAACGGTGAAGAACAAGCACTATCCATAAGAATCAGGCTTCTAAACGCCATGGAAAGGCTCTGAATCGATTCCAATCTTCTTGGGAGAGGTTCTACAACCATAAAGATAGAAGAATCCTGAGTTAGGGCGGCATAGGAGGAAAACCTAGACACATATATTCCAAAACAAATGATATACAATTTTTTAGGATCTCACTTTGACCTTGTGCCTGGTTTTGTCGCATGGTTAGAAAAATCATGCGCTAACTGTGCATTATCTATTGCTTGGGAAAACCCTCGCATGACCTCCTCGCATAGTCTCCCTAATAGTGCACACACCATGATGAGGCTACTACTTTAAATTACCCAAAAACACTTTTTAAAGAACACTATTACTACTAGGCTCCCGCATGGTTTGGACAACTCGTGTGTTGCCCATGTATTCACCTTTAGCACCAAAAAACATTCCAAATGTTTTACAAACTCTACCAACCTTCACCCTTAAACATTATATACATGAAATTCATAAAAAGGGTTATATAACAGAAACTAAGGGTGCTACAAAGATGAAGTTGAAGGGGCTTGGCAACAAACTAAGACGTGGAAATAGGGTTGCCACCCAAAAAATCGTGGAAGAGGACATGGTAGACTGGATTGGGGCAGGTGTGGGCGGTCTAGAGGGATCACTTTGGAGCAGGTTAAACTCATTAAAAATTATTTTGTACACTTAAATCAGAATAATTCACAGTCAAAATGAAAATCTGCTGATGAAATCTTAGACCATGCTTCTGCAGATGATCCTAATTATCCTCATTTGTAGTTTTTTTATTTTTAGATGAGTGCTTTCCCCTTGTTTAACCCTGCCCATTCTCTTTTCCATGTATTGTCTTTTAATTTTGATTAAACATTGGTAGGATCGGGTTTGCCTACCTCCAAGACCTATTGTATTATTTATTATTTATTTATTTATTCATTATTCATTAGTTTTTTATATATTATTTATTTATTCATTATTTATTATTAATTTATTCGTTATTTATTATTTAATTATATAGTTATTTAATTATTTATTATTTATTTATATATTTATTATTTATCCATTTATCGATCTATTTATTATTTATTATTTATTTATTAATTAATTATTATTTACTTCTTAATAATGTATTATTTATTTATTATTTATTATTTGTCTATTATTTATTTATTTTACATTATTATTTTATTATTTATTTGTTTATTTTGAATCTAATTATTATTTATTATTTAATTATTATTTAATTATTGTGTATACCATAATAATTAATTTTTTTAAATTTATTATTATTTTATTATTAATTTACTCTTATTTAATTATTAGTATATTATTAACTACTAATTAATTATTTAGTTATTTTTCATTATTAATTTATTATTTAATTATTATTTATTTATTTATTATTTTTCTATTGATCATTCACTAATTATTATTATTTTAAAATTTTATAACTTTATTATAACTTTATTATTAATTCATTATTGACATATTATTAATTACTTATTTATTAAAATATTCACTATATTTTTATATTTTATTTTTTTCATAATTTATTACTTAATAATTACTATCTAATATTTATTAAATTTCTTATTTATTTATCTTATAGAAACTTATTTTTAATTAATTTATTATTGATACATTATTTATATATTATATATTATATTATATATTATATATTATATTATATATCATTATTAATTTTTTTGTATTTAATATTTATTATTTGTGATTCATTATTGATTATTGATTATTGATTCTTAATTCTTGATTATTTATTATTTACTATTTTTCCACTTAATACCATATTATATTTTTATTTTTTTATTATTAATTAATATTTAATTTATTAATTAGTAATTTTTAAATACTAATTTTTAACAATTACTTACTAATTATAAATTATTAATGTATAATTATTAATTATTATTTTTAAATTACTAATTACTAATTATTAATTATTAAATACTAAATATTAAATATTTAGTTTATATCTATTTGGTTTGTATTATTATTTTTTCCATAAATATATATATATATATATATATATATAAGTATATTATATTATATTTATTGATCACTTAATGATCCTACTGGAGTGGTAAAGTCTTCGGAGAATAAGTAAAAGGTAAGGGTTCAAATCTCACTGAATACAATATTTCTATATATGGAATATGCCTTCATGTGCATCTTCTTGGGCATAGTAATAAAAAATAAATAAAAAATAAATTAAATAAAAGAATTAAATAATTAAAAAAAATTAAATAATAGATACCAGAAACAATAAAATAATAAAATAATAATAAAATAAATATATAAATAAATGATTTAATTACAAGAAGAATAAATAATAAATAATAAATAATAAATAATAATAACAAATCAATTACAAGAATTAAATAATTAACAAAAAAATAATAATAAATATTATTGAAAAAAATAATAATAAAGTAATAAATAATTTATTATAAAAATAATAAATAAATAAATAGGTAATAAAATAAAAAAAATCTTCTGAAAAAAAATAAAATAAATAAAAAACCCACTTTGAAACGATTTAGCCATGGTTTAAAGCACCGTTAAATGGTTTCCCTGATTTTAAGAAAAACACTGCTAAATCTTTTTGGAGTGGTTAAGAAAAAATGCTGCTAAATGCTTCCTAACACACAATTTAGCGGCAGTTTTCCAAAATCATTGTGAAATAATTTAGTAGTGATTTAAACCACCCCTAAATGCTTATTTTAGGGTTGTGTTTTAGTCCTTGGATTATTTACCTGTTGTGTGATGTATTATTTAAATTGTAAGATTAATGTATTATTTGAGTTATGTTTAGCATGGGTCACTATAGTGAGCATCAAAGGGGGGTTTAGTTATTTTAGATTTTGTTTTATTTATTTATAGAAATTAGTTTAGAGAACTTTAGAAAAAATATATAATGAAAAGTAAGTTTTTTTCTATTTATTGGGTAAAATCTTGATGTTTTGTAAAATTATGGATTATGTTGTTTTCATAGAAATGAAAACCTGTATGCACACTAATGTTAGACATGGTTCTGGAATAAATTCATATAAGGGTAATAATGTCAAAAAGAGTAAGTCGAGTATATCACAATCATCATTTTGGTGCATATTGAATAGGCCCTTACTGTGCACCTAGGTTGACAATCCTAGGAGATATGCTTTGGTTAATCATATTTTCATCAGGAAACATTAAAAAGGGTTTGAATATATATATATATATATCTATAACTAGTGTTGTTAAAACCAATCATGGATAACATGTATTGAAACCTAGAGATTCATAGGACAATGTATGAATATAATTTATGAAATGATTCTTTTAATTTTGTAGTTTCTTTTATGTAAAATCATTAATTTATGTATACTCATTCTTAATTTTTCTTTAGAAAAAGTAATAATGAGAACCCAGAAGAACTGAGCTAACAATGGGTATGAAGGACAATGTGGGGATTTTTCCAATGGGAAACCTAATGGAATTGTAGTTGAACTAAAAAATATCATGACAATTCTTCCCCAACTATCTCAAGATGTGGGAAATAAATAAAACCATGTTGAGATCCCAAAAGCACTAATGTCAGGGAAATGTGATATCAAGTCATTTGTGAGGCAAAATCAAGACTCCTTTAAGGGGTCATCTAATCCACTGGTTATTGAGATGTGGTTTAATTCAGTGGAAAATATATTTTTCCATTCTCTAATGCTCAAACTATGAGAAGGTTTTTTTGTCATATATCATTTAGAAGGTGATACCTACCAAAAGTGGAGTCTCATTAATATAAATATGGAAAAGGAGGACATAGACTCAGTGGAAAAGGAAGTTATGGAGAATATATTTTTCCCTAAGTATTTTGCATGGACTCTTTTCAAAATGATAAAGAAGTAATTGATATAGTTAATGTGAAAATATTATTAGTCTATTGGGCCTTATGAAGAAAATTTCACAAGATTTTCATTGTATGCCTTTAGATTTTTCTATGATACCAAGAGTAAAATTGATCACTTCTTTACTAGATTAAATATGATTCTTCAAAGGTAATTACCATAAAAGAATTTTGAATCTATGAATAGAATGTTCAATGTGCTCTTAAGGTTGATAAGGAAACCTAAACCTCTAAATATTTTGAGAAAAAAATGAAAGTGGATTATCATATAAGACCCAATGATAAGACACAATAAGGGAAGAAATCCTAATTTCCTACGTGTAATAAATGTGGGAGGAAGCATTTAGGTGATTATATCGAGGGATCAGGTAAGTTTTTTTGTGGTAAAGTAAGAAACCATGCTCACAACTATCAAACCAAATATAAGAGGTCAATTAACACCATTAAATAGAAGAAATTCCCTATTAATGATATTATTTCACTAAAATTATTCAAGTGAAAGGATTTCAGATATTAATGAATCAATTCCCCAAAACACAGGATAATAAAGAAAATAGTACCCAATAAACTCCCAACCCAAGGAAATGATGAAAGGAATCACTACCACTGAGGAAGATCCTGATAATGAAGTGATGTGAAGTACACATAATCTCTTTTCAGGATCTACTAATACTATATTTGATTCTAGATCATTGCATTATTTTATATCACACAATTTTTTTAAGAATATGAAATCACCATACCAAGAAATATATATTGATCTTTTAGTGAAAACCCATGGTGGCACAATGATGGGGCCTAAGATTTATAAATATTCTATGATTGATATTTATGGAAGGATATTTCCTACGAGTCCAATTCTTCCTAATTTGGTTGAATTTGATATAATATTAGGCATAGATTGGATTTTTACTATATAAATAATATATCAACTATGAGGATAAGGAAGTATCATTACATATCCCAAATCATCCAATTATCGTGTATTAGTGAAAGGATTATTTTTAAATCCATATATATAAAAAACTATAATTTGGGTTATGGTACCCAACAATGAGGTAATCTTGGATAAAATGATCAATGAGTAACTCCACATTGATAACATGCCTATTATACAAGAATATACTAATATATTTTCATATGAACTATATTTTCTTCCCCTATAGTGTGAGGTTGAGTTTTCAATCAAACTCAGACATGGATCCTTTCCAATATCAAATATTCTATATAAAATTGATTACATTGAATTATAATTGTTAAAGAAGAAACTTCAATACAATTTAGAAATGGATTTCATATGCGAAAGTGATCCACCACTAGGTTCACCATTCTTCATTGTCAACAAATAGTATGGATCAATGTGTCTCTGTAATGAATATCACGGGTTAATAAAATCATGATCAGAAATAGGTATCCTCTATAATTTAGTTATTTATCTATTCAATCAAATATGAAGAGATCAATTCTTCTCTATATTGACCTCTAATATAGATACCATCAGTTAAGGGTAAAAATGGAGGATATATATAACACATCATTCCAAATAATACATGGACACTACAAGTTTATAATGATGTCATTTAGACAAACCAATTCCCCTACTCTCTTCATGGATCTAATGAATAGAGTATTTAAAGACTTCCACGATCAATTTATGGTTGTCATTATAGATAATATTCTTAAATACTAAAAGATAAAGGAATATTGTGAATATCATTTGTAAATTTTGTTTAAGACCTTGGGAAAGGGGAAGTCTTATGATAAATTCATTAAATGTGAATCCTAGATACAAAAGTTTTCATTATTATGTCATGTAATCATTATCAAGGGTATATAATTAGATCCATCAATGAAGGAAGTTATCAAGAAATGTCATAGACTAACCATTCTAACTATGATTCGTAGTTTTATTGGGTTAGAAGAATATTACTGAAGCATTATGGGAAATTTCTCATGACTATCAAATCCACTAACCAAATTAAAAATGAAAGGACTAAAGGTCCTTTGGATAGTGTAATTTAGAGAATGTTTAATGGAACTGATGAATATGTAGGTCACTACTCATGTACTTACATCAACCTATAGTGGGTAATGTGTTGAAATATATAATGATGATTAGAAAAAGTTTTTGGGTTCAATTATTATAACAAATGATAATTTAATCACTTATTTTTCACACCAATTAATGAGTCATGAGAAAAATTACCTAATTCATGACTTAAAGTTGGTATTAGTGACCTTTTCATTGATGATTCAGTGGCATTTTCTTTATGGATGAAATTGAGATATATATACTGATTATAAAATCTTGTCATATATATTCACTTGTATGGAATTTAATATGCATTAAATGATATGGTTATAGTGGATAAAATATAATTACTTCTCAATATATTACCACATAGTTAAGGAATATAGATACCCACGATAAATATAAATAAATAATACACTGGGCATGGTATAATCCTCTCTTGTACCCTTAGGCTTCAGTTAAAACGTCTCATGTACCCCTATGTATTGGGGAAAGATCCTCCCATGTAACCATTGAATTGTGATAAAACCTCACATTTACATCATTGGCTTGGGATAAATTCTCTTGTATACCAATTGAATTTGGATAAATCCAATCATGCACCTCATTGTCTTGGGATAAATCCTCCCATGTACCTTATTATCTTGGGATAAATCTTCCCGTGCACCTTTTTCATTGGGTTAAATCCTCATATGTACTCATCTTATCTCATGAGATATAAACAAAAATAAATGCATTGGAGGGTGATAAATTATCCCACACATCATCATCCATACAAACATGTTCCATAAAAAATCAATCATAATCATATCTTAATCAACCCATGAAAAATCAATGGTCTTATTAAACATCCAAAAGGAAATAATTAAATTTTCATAAAGAACCCATTGAATTAAAATGAATTTAATAAAACATACTAATGGTATAAAATTAAATCATAAATTTAATTGTTTGAAATCGAAAAAATGATCACCCAAAATAATCATATAACAGGAACTAAATAAATAATAAGATATCAAACTACTCATTTTACAAAATAAATCATATCATAATAATATATTGAGGGTGATCAATACATCACTTCACAAAAGTTAAATGTATTAGAGTAATTATATGTGAAAAAATCAAAAATATTCAAAAAAAAATAAAACAATGAAGTATAAATTAATTTCAAAAAAATGAAGTAAATTAGAAGACTCTTAAACATTATAATATAAATACTTAAAAATAAAATATCCTTAAAATTATAAAAACTATTAAAAATTTTAACTGAAAATAAATTGAAAAGTTTTTACTTTGAAAAAAATATTTAATAATGGAGACTTGAAAAGGAAACTAAATTTTCATGAAAAGGATGTGAAAATATTTTGACAACTTTACCTTTTAAAAATAATCTTTTATAATTGAAAATTGAAAAAAAAACAAGCAGTTTTAAATAAAAGAAGTGAAGATACTTTTAAAAAATTTATTTTTAAAAATAATATTAAACAATGGAACCAAGAAAAATAAATAAAAATTTTCAAAAGCAAATGTAGAGTCGATGATAAACTTTTTAATTTATAAATTATGGAAAACCTTATTCAACATTTTAAAATAACATTGTTGAAAATGATGATCATTAAAAATATGATGAAACGTTTTTTCTAAAATTATTAAAAGGAATAATAATAATTATTAGAGATAATAACAATATGAGTTACTAATAGGGAAAGGATAGGATTGGTAGGAAGTTAAAACATGGTTATGGATGAAAATTCAATTAAAAGGAATGTGATTTATTCTTAACAAAAATGAATTTTCATGAAATATTAGAGTCATCATGGAAGAATAAATTGGTTTGAAACATTATTTCACCTAAAAATAAGGGAAAAAATACAAAATAACATCATCAAATATTATAATAAATCAATCTTTAAAGTTAAAATTGTTATTATTTCATCATGAATAAAATTTAGTTAAGTATATAATACATAAAATATGTATTATTTTCACCACATAAGGGTAAATATGTTTATAAAATAAAATGTGTCCAAAATAAGGAAATGTTAAGACCAAAACCTTTCGGCCTTGGTAAAAATTCAGTCAAAACCCCATAATAGGGAGAGCATGGAATTGAGATTCAAATACCAAGAATAAAATATAAATCAATAAATTTTATATCAATTATGAATTATAATAACCAGTTAAATAATAATTAGTTCGTATATACGAACTATGTCTCAATGATGGAAAATTGGGATGAAATATCTTACTGTGTTCCAGATTCATTCCTTGCACACACTTATGTTCCAGAAGAACCAGATTAATTTTATTAGATAAAATAATTTAAATTTTATAATTATACTATTAATTTAATTTTTACCATTTATTATCATATTTTACTTATTTATTATATATTTCCACCTTGTTTTTGTGTGAAAATTAAATCAGTGTCGACTTATTTTGGTAATCTTAGCGAATGAAAATACTACATTAATAATAAGTTAAGTAATTAATATAAGATTCCTAGAACCATATAATAATAATTATTTTATTAAATTATTATAATAAAATTATTTTTCATGTTATCTTGGTCATACATAATTTGACTTTAATGAATTTTTCTTATTGGTGGTTAAATAACCCAAACGTGGAAACGCATTAACTCAATTTGAGAGTACGGTTAAGGAGAGGTTTGTTTTAACATAATATCATTAAAAAATAGGTATAATTACATTATTTTATGTATATATCATTCTGATTCATATTTTATTATCATCATATAATGTAAGAAAATCTATATGAAAAATGAAAAATGTTTCATCGTGGAGGCGGTAGTCCTCACATATGCGTGGTTAGTATTCTAGTTTCTTAATGCTTGAGAGGAGGTGAATGTAGATATTAAATTTAAATTTAATGATGGAAATTAAATTATATATATCATATTTATTTATCATTTCCACCATTTACACTATCCATGAATGGTGGTAATGAAAAAAACAAATGGCGTAACTTTTTGGAGGCAATAGTCCTCACAACACACTAAGGATGTAATTTTTTTCTAATTTGATGGAAACGAATAAATAAGGGTCATAACATCAATATGAAAACAAATGATATATAATAAGAATAATTGATCCATTATATTATTGTTTTTATAAGATATTTTGATGATTTAAATTAAGAACAAAAACTCAATAATGAAATGATACTTACTTTGGAAACATGGTCTTTCCTTGGAAGAACTATTGAAATTAAAGGTATGGGGCTGACTATTAGTGACCAAAGGTTTATTTTGGTGTAATAGGGTTATTGGGATATTAATATGGAATATTTTCAAGGATTAAATTAAAGTCTAGTTGCATCTTTCAAGGGTGGATGTGGTGCCCTTATATAAAGTATAAAAGGGTCACTTTTTGAAATACTCATCATTTTTCAATACTCTCATGACATTGTGCAATATAAAACCACTTAAAATTGTAAAAATAGGGGTGTGGGAAAATATATGATATAAAATACTCCAATACATTCATTTTTAGATAATCTAAGAGTGATTTCAGAATTTTTTACTTTTAACCTTTCATCCAAATAAACTTTTACCTTGGCAATTAATTCTTAACATAACTAATTAACATTAATGATATTTTATTAATATTGGATAATTCTAAAAAAATGAAAATTTTTATTTATAATTATAAAATATTTTTAAAACATAATATTTTAAAATGTATCAAATTTTAATTTTAAAATAACCACAGTTAATTCTATAAAAATTATTTTTAGAAAAATAACATTTTTAAGATTTAAATTTATATATAAGATATAATTATCTTAGATACTGATTTTATTGAAATAAATGAATATATTATAAAAAAATAAAATTTAGTAGTATTAAAATGAAATAGAAAACCTAATTTCACCATCTAAACACCCAGTTAGAGGAAAATATATGAAATAATTTTTTTTTAAAGTAACATTTAAATTTTATTTAAAAAAAATGGACATAGAATTACAAGTTAAAATAATATTTTAAAAAGAATAATTTTTTTTATTTAAATACATATTTTATTAATTAAAAAGTTTTTTATGTTTTATAAGATAATCTTATATAATGATAAAGTTATAAAAAATATAATTTTCATAAAAAAATTATTTTTCGATTGAAATTTAACCTTTTCAAAAAGTTGAAAAATGTGTAATTTTTAAATTTTTATGTGAGGAATTAAAAAAGGAAATTTGTATTATAAAATTTAAATTCTAAAATATTTAAATTTATATTTCAAAATAAAAAACACAATAAAATTAAAATGGATTTTATTTAAAATGGTCATTTTCAATATTAACTACTATTAATTATTTAGCTTCTGAATACTTAATGGTCCTCAATATTGGTCTTTATTATTTTTTATTAATAATTTAATCTTATTATTTTTTCATGTTTTTATGTTTGGTTTAGTGTGTAGAACAAGTTAGAAAGTAAATAATGTATTTTAATGGATCCAAAATCTCGTTTCATTATATTCCCTCCTTAAATAAATAGTATCCTTAGAATTTTAATTATCAATTACTAAAAATGATAGTTATGGGTATCCTTAATATTTATATGACTCAAGAGTTAATTTATAATGTGGTTTCAACCTTACTATTTTTTTGATTTTATGGAACTTTTTTATTCTTTTCTAATAGGTATATCATAATATTATATTTCTTTCTAAAAATTTGAGCATAATATCCTTCATGATTAGGTTTCATAACTCCTATAATGGGATCAATTTTCCAAATGGGATCATATTCATCCTCATAATGATTGATGATCCTAAGTTGATTGGAATAATGAATTATGAGTTATTTATTCTCTCCATTGATGTGAAATCTATATAAAGGGAGTTATTCAATTCCTAAAATAGAATTAAATTACTATAAAGGAAGAATAATTAATATTCACATGAATAATATTCCCATATACATCATACTAGGGATCCAATAATATCATAAATTCATAAAAAATCATTAGGTTGTTAATTTTATGCTCTGAGAAAATTTGATATGCATAATAGGAAGGCATGAAGTAGATTACAATTAGATATTCACAAAAATAAGTGGAGGGTGAGTTTACCTTTTACCCTTGTTTTTTATGATCTACTTTCAGCAGTATGGATATCATAATATTTCCCATGTTCCCTTGGTTTAGGAGGATACTAATGTTTTTTAACCTCATTAAATGTTGGTTCTGAGAATTTTTTTTCATAATGCCCAAACTCTGGACATTTTAGGCATTATACATTCTTCACCTTTGTTTCATTAATCATATTTTTCATCCCAGTTAGATAATCATGAGTATAATGGCCTTTCCTTCCAAACTTAAAATGATTTCGTATTCCATTGATAAATTCCATTGGGTGTGTAATGACCCGACTCTTTAGAAAAGGCAAGGATCATTAGTTTTTTTTCAAACCTTTACTTTAAGCTTGTTTAATGTGTGTAGAATCCTAAGAAAGGTCGAGGGAGTGTCTAGGGTTGGTTCGGAGCCGTAGAGTTTGAGAAATGGGCTTGTAGACAATGGCGCACGGCCTGCGCACGACCTGCGCATGGTTTCAGACAAACCGTGCGGCCTTTGGTCTGGAGGTAGGGAGGTGCTCATGGGTTGCACACGGTTTGGGTAAACCATGCGCCTAAACCATGCGGCTTTTGTTTAGGAGGCACAGAGGTGCACATGGTTTGTGCATGGTTTGGTAAACCGTGCCCATAAACCGTGTGACCCTGATATGGGTAAAAATTACCATTTTTCCCTTAATTCTATTTAAGGCTTAAGCCTTCTCTTTCTTCCTTCTCGCAGACAGAACTAGCTGGGAGCCCTCTTTTGAGCTCCAAACCCTCTCCTCTCTCAATCTCCTGCCTCTTCTTCGTCCGACATCTGATTCTTGATCCGTCAGAGGCATTGGAAAGGCCAAGGTAAGGCTTACCACACCTAAGCTTCTTTCCTGAGTGAATCTTGACTTTTTTCTTGTTATTTTGATGTAGGATCATATTTCCTCTTTTCAGGAAATTGGACTGTAACTCAGATATCTTCCAACCTACTACGAATCTGAGGTCGATATCAACCGAGCCTACATCTACATATCTAAGTTAGGTGGTCACGTGGTTTCCATTTTTGGTTTTCTCCTTTTTGATTTATTATCTTCGTGATGTGGTTTGTCTTTCTCCAAACCCCTTATTTGAAATGGCTGATTCATATCTAAATGGCACGTGTGGTATGATATTGATGAATCTAACCTTGTTAGGGTGTTTTGATGAGGTGTGGACTGAAAGTGGTCAGCCATAGGTGATATGCCTTGAGATTTGTCCCTTTTTCAACTTTGGATCTTAATGATATGTCTCAAAAGGCATTTTCAATGTTAGGCAAATGAGATGACTTGGTTAGAGGTTGGCTAGGATGAGATAACATGAACCCCTTAAATGAATTGAGATTTATGTTGCCTTGTGATGTGATTAAAGTGATATGATATAATATTGATTGCCTTATATATATAGTGATGTGAATTGTTATGCCTTACTATGTTGACATGATTGTGATAACCCATGTGTGGGTGGGACGCATTCTTACGCCATGCCAGATAAAAATCTATTTGTGGGCGGGAAGCATTCTTACCCCGTGCCAGATGAATCTTTGTGTGTGGGAAGGAGGCATTCTTACCCTATGCCAGATGAATTTCCGTGTGAGGGCGGGATGCATTCTTACCCTGTGGCTATATATCCTTTATGGGTAGGAGGCATTCTTCCCCACACCAGTTACAGTGCTTGTGGATGAGAGGCATTCATACCTCGTGCCGGTGATAATTATTACAGATGTGAGAATCATGGACGAGATTCATTCTTACCTCGTGCCAGTGATAACCTATATCTATGTACTTATACCACTGGTGATTGTTCAGAATACCAGCCATGAGTTGAAGCAGGTAGACCCGCAAGGTGTCCTTTCCGAACCTGAGCGAGAGGGTTGTTTATTTCTTTGCTTTACTTACTTGAAGTTTTCTACACAATGTTTATAATGAGAACACATATTTGGATTACACGTAGACATAGTTGTTGGTGGACTAGTGGGACTTGTCTCACACCCTACCCGGGCAGCCTCCTTGGCACCCGTGTAGCCTTTACTACTGCAGGTACTCGTAGGGGAAAAGGCCCAGCTTCAGGTTTTTGATACATGTATGTTCTAGCTGGAGATCTAGAGCAGAGGACCGAGCATGGATAGAGATGCTCGTGGACTAATTTTTTTCTCTTTGTTAATTACTTTATAGCATGCTTGACAACTATTTATACTGTATCAGCATTCCATGCATCTATTTTGTATCAGACACTGCCTATGTGGCTTTTGTATATTTATCAGGGTTTTCTTTACTTCTGTTGTTTGGTTTGTATGTTTCCATTTTTCTCCTATTTATCCATTAGTTGTTCTTACGCTATTTAACCACTTGTAATTATACTGCTATGTACTTTGACATGGGGGTACTGTCTCCCCACTGAATTACCATTACACCCCTCCTGCTAGTCGGCAACCCTTGGCTTATAGGGAAACGAGTCAAGGGTCATGTGGCAAACTGGGCTCGGGGCTCAAGTTGAGGGGCAGCCGGGTCCGGGATATCACAAATTGGTATCAGAGGGTTTCTTTCTTGATATACCATTTGGCGATGAAAGACTTGGAGTCTGGTAACGCTTAGGGACTTAGCCATGAGTCGTGCTTGGGAGTTGCGAACCCATGTACGAGGTATGGGATGAGTTTCCTATTTTATGTTTTATTGATTCTACTATTTACTGTTGATACCATTTCACCGTTGGGTGCTTCACATGTTTTTTGATGTTATTGAGGTTTGTAATGTTGTAATTTGGATTCAGGGTTCGACCCAAAGAAATGAGGTTTATGCATTAAAACATGCATCACGATAGGCTCAATATGATTAGGACATGCATCTTGCCATGCCACGTTTAAATTTTCAGTGAGTATTGCTTGCTGTTTATTTCCATGCATTGTTAGAATCTGTGCAACTATGCTAAACCTTCTTGCATGTTGTGAATTTTGGAATGATTTGGTTTTGGTGGGTGTCACTCTTAGGTTCATAAGGTGTATGGGCCCTTATAGATCAGAAAATGACATTCCAACTAAACCAATCATTTCATTTAAAGGAAATTCAAATACTTAATTAGCACAAGTAAATGAGAAGTGAAATCCAAGTGTGTTTCATATTTCAGTTCATGAGGAGTATGGGCCCTCATGGGTTGGGAAATGCCATGTCATTGGATTAAGTTAAATTGGAACAGTTATAGGTTTTACTAAGAATTCCTATTGGTGTGGATTGGTGTCTTAGAGGTAGGAAGGCGTAGTACCTAGCCTAGCTTCTAGAGTTCAACCTTTAATTTTTTGGTTTCTGTTTTTGAGAGGTTAGTTTGGAAGCACTATTCCTCTGAGACTTCCTCGAGTCACGTGCACTAAAGGCAGCGACGATCACGTTCCTGAGGTGGTGGGCCCTGAGCCGCCAGTTGATCTTCCTATCGAGCCACCTGTGGCTCCTCTTCCTATTCCTAAGATGGACGCTGATGCCCATTTCTGTGAGAGCTTCTTGCGTATGATGCAGAGTATGCCAGGTGGAGTGCGACCTTCCCCGAGTATGGCAGAGTTGACCTGTGAGTTTCAGTCGCAACATCCTCCTATATTTACAGGAGATGGCGGACCACTTGCTGCGGAGTCCTGGTTGGAAGCTATTCTGAACATCTTCGAGCACCTTAAGACACCTCCAGAGCGGAGGGTCAGGCTCATATCTTATATGCTATGTGGTTCATCTTGGAGGTGCTGGGATGTCATCACCCAGTCGAGATAGTAGAGAGATATGATCTAGACTGATTTCCAGACCGTCTTCTATGATTATTTCATTCCTCAGACTTTGAGGGCTGAAAGAGCTAGGGAGTTTATGAATCTGCAGCAAGGGACCATGACAGTCATTGAATATTCATCTCGTTTCACTGAGTTACAATGTTTTTCCCCTACACTAGATGCTGATGATCTCACGACCACTAGAAGTTTTGAGTATGGGTTGTGTTACGCCATCTGGTCGCAGGTTAACGTGTTCAGGCTGACGACCATTTCATAGATTGTCAATCAGGCTTTGGTAACAGAGAGGAATTTCAGAGAAGCGGACAGCGTGAACCAGGGCGGTTCGACACCTAATGGTTCAAGTGGATCTGCTTCTAGGAATAAGCGTCATTTTGAGGACTCTCGTGGTGTTAGTGGTGGTCATACCACTTTCTCAAGTGGTATTCCTATCTGTCACCAATGTGGGGTTCCAGGACATATGAGGAGGCAGTGTACGCGAACTCCAGTGGAGTGCAGAGGTTGTGGTAGGTTGGGCCATCTCCACCATTTTTTCAGGTCTTTTCCCTCAGGGCCTAATGATCAGGGATCTGTACCTACTCCATGATCAGGTGATGGATCGGTAGGATCACGTCAATCAGGTGGTTGGAATACCACTGGCCAATCAGACCATGGTGGCAGTTGAGGCAGAAGTAATCAGGTGTATGACTCTCAGCACCAGCAGGGTGGGTCTTCTCAAGGTAGCGAAACTGTGACGCAGGGTCGTGGTACCAGCTAGTTGTATGGAGTTGAGCCTACATCATAGGAGAAGTACACTGGACCATCTACTATATGAGGTACGATTCTAGTTGCTTCTACGTTAGTATCTGCTTTGTTTGACATAGGCGCTTCTCACTCTTTTATATCAGAGGCGATTATTGAAAGTTTGGGTCGTGACGTTAAGTCATATCATGGCATGATAACGTTAGATACCCCATTGGGTGTCCGTTTAGAGGGCATTCGTTGTTGTCAGAATTGTCCCCTCAAGGTGGGTGGTTAAATTTTTGGGTGGAACCTGTATGTTCTGGATATGACAGGTTTTGATGTAATAATTAGGATGGACTGGTTAGCTACCTATATGGACCAGATTGACTGCTATCGTCGGAGGGTGGCGTTTACATCACCATAGGGAGATACACATATGTATAAGGGAGAATGGGACCTTAGTGCGACAGGAGAAGGACCAAAACACCAGATCTTAGGTGGTGTTATGGCACAGGTTGCTAGTCTTTATCTCAATGACCAAGGGTTACAACCCTCGGTTTATCCTCCTATGGTGGAGAATTTTAGTGATGTCTTTCCTGATGATTTCTATGGTCTACCTCCAGTGTGATAGGTAGAGTTTAATATTGATCTTATACCAGGAGCAGCATCAGTGACCATTCCTCCTTATAGGATGGCACCTAAGGAACTTATGGAGCTCAAGAGTCAGCTGGAGGACCTGGAAGCAAACGGATCTATATGTCCCAGTACTTCTCCTTGGGGACCACCGGTTCTCTTTTCCAAGAAGGAAGATGGTACCATTTATCTATGCGTGGATTATCGTAAGTTAAATCATTTTACTATTAAGAATCAGTATCCTTTACCTCGAATTAACAACATCTTCGATCAGCTATGAGGAGCGAAGGTGTTTTCGAAGATAGATTTGAGGTCGGGCTATGACCAAGTGTGTGTTACGACATCGAACATACCTCGCACGATGTTCAGGAGTAGGTATGGTCTCTACGAGTACCTAGTCATGCCATTTGGGCTTACAAATGCACCTGCAGTGTTTATGGATCTTATGAATCAGATTTTTCACCCTTACCTTGATTCTTTTGTGGTTGTATTTGTGGATGATATCTTAGACTATTCACGCTCGAGACACGACCATGAAACCCATCTTGAGATCCTGATGAATACACTAAGAGAGCATCAGATTTATGCTAAGCTTAGTAAATGCCACTTTTGGATAAATAAGGTTCACTTCTTGGGTCACATTATTTCTGAGCCTAGAGTTTCAATTGGCCCTGAGAACGTGAGTGCTGTAATTTCTTGGGAGCAGCCCAAGAACATATTTGATATCATGTGTTTCTTAGGGCTTACTGGATATTATAGTTGGTTCATTTAGGACTTTTCGCACCTAGCAGCACAGCTTATAGCTTTGACCAAAAAGGGGGTGAGATTCGATTGGTCAGAACCTTGTGAAGTAGCTTTTCAGGAACTAAAGGGCAGACTAACTTCAGCACTGATACTGATATTTCCAGAGCCAGGAAGAGCTTATACGGTCTATTGTGACACGTCAGGTATCGGGCTTGGAGCTGTCTTGATGCAGGACGAGTGATTCATTGCATATGGTTCTTTCAAGTTAAAGCCTCATGAACGGAATTATCCGACGCATGACCTCGATCTCACAGTAGTTGTACATAACATACACTGTTGGATACACTATTTTTTGGGAGAGCATTTTGTGGTATTCACTGACCACAAAATCCTCAAATATATCTTCACTCAGCGGGATCTAAATCGTAGACAACATAGTTGGGTTGAGTACCTGTAATCCTTTGATTTCAAACTAGCCTACAATCCTGGCAAAGGAAATTCAGTAGCCGATGTGCTGAGTCGGAAAACTCAGTCACGAGTGGTTCGGGAATCTAATGAGAAGTGGAAGATGATATCCCTATTTTCGAAGATGCACGTTGAGGTTGAGGAGGGTCAGTGTCAAACTGTTCTCTCAGCCTTAGCGGTGACATCTAATCTTTTGGAATGGGTCAGAGCAAGACAGTTATCAGATCTGGAAGGCCTTTTGCTATGAGAAAGTGTCGCTGATGATTCATTTACATATTGGATCATGGATGAAGGTGATAATTTATTGTCTCGTGGGTGTGTATGGGTCCCAATAGACATTAAAGATGAGATGATGAGGTATTTCCACGCCTCATCATGGGCAGTTCACCCAGGCATCACCAAAATGTATTGTGATTTGCGACGACAGTACTGGTGGCCTAACATGAAGTGGGAGATAGCTGGTTTATCACACGTTGTTCCACTTGTCAGTAGGTAAAGGCGGAACATCAGCGTCTAGCAGGGCTTTTGCAGCCGTTGTCCATTTCAGAGTGGAAATGGGACGATGTTTCTATGGACTTTGTAACCAGTTTACCCAGGTCACCTTATGGCAATGATGCAGTATGGGTTATCATTGACCGTATGATGAAGATCGTGCATTTCTTACCCATGTGGGAGACCTTCACGGTTGATGACTTGGGAAGACTATATGTCACGTAAATAGTGCACCTTCATGGAGAACCTCGTTTTGTTTTCTCGAATAGAGATCCTTGTTTTACATTTCGGTTCTGGAAGGGTTTAGAGAAGGCCTTGGGTACGCAGATACTTTTGAGCATGGCCTATCACCTGTAGACTGATGGACAGACCGAGCAGACTATACAGGTACTAGAGGATTTTTTATGTGAATGTGTTCTCGATTTTGGAGGTTCATGGGAGAAACACATTCCTTTTTTCGAGTTCAGTTATAACAATAGCTTCCAGGCTACCATTGTGATGGCTCCCTATGAAGCCTTATATAGTAGGCCATGTCGCTCGCCTTTGTGTTGGCTTGAAGCAGTGGAGACAGCTGTTCTAGGACCACATCTTGTGTAGGAGACTACAAAGTAGATACAACTTATTAGGAAGAATATGCCGATAGCTCAGTCTAGACAACAGTCCTATGCTAACAAACATCGGAGACCTCTTGAGTTTCAGGTTGGGAACCGGGTTTTCTTGAAGGTCTCATCTAGGTTGAGGCAAAGATGTATGCGGAAGCAGGTTAAGCTTTTGCTGAGGTTAGTAGGACCCTTGGAGGTAATGAAGAGGATCAGACCAGTAGCTTACCAGCTTGCACATCTGTAGAGATATCAGGCCGTGCACGATGTTTTTCATGTATCTCAACTACATCAGTACTTTTCAGATCTGACTCTTGTTTTTTAGCCTGATGAGGTTGAACTGGATATGGATGCTTCCTTCGAGGAGTATCCGATGAAAATTGTTGACCGGAGTGTGAAGACACTCCATGGAAGGTCTGTTCCTCTTGTATGGGTGCTATGGCAGTACAGCTGGGTACAAGACGAGACCTGGGAGTGAGAGGCTGATATGCATTCTCAATGTCTAGATCTTTTCATTGATTACACCTCAGTACCCTATGAAGGAAAACTGAGGGATGAGTTTCTTTATGGAGGGGAGGTTGTAATGACATGACTCTTTAGAAAAGTTACGAATCATTAGTCTTTCTTTCAAACCTTTATTTTAATCTTGTTTAATGTGTGTAGCATCCTAAGGAAGGTCCAGAGAGTGTCTGGGGTTGGTTTGGAGCCCTAGAGTTTGAGAAATGGTCTTGCAGACAATGGAGCATGGCCTGCGCATGACCTGCGAATGGTTTCAGACAAACCATGCGGCCTTTGGTCTGGAGGTAGGGAGGTGTGCATGGGTTGTGCACGGTTTGGGTAAATCGTGCGCCTAAACCATGTGGCTTCTGATTAGGAGGAAAGTAAGTGCGCACGGTTTGTGCACGGTTTGGTAAACTATGCACCTAAACCATGCGACCCTGATTTGGGTAAAAATTACCATTTTGACGGTAATTCTATTTAAGGCTTAATCCTTTTCATTCTTCCTTCCCATTGATAGAACCAGATGGGAGCCCTCTTTTGAGCTCCAAACCCTCTCCTCTGTCAATCTCCTACCACTTATTCATCCAGAACCCGATTATTGATATGTCGGAGGCATTGGAAAGGCCAAGGTAAGGCTTACCACACCTAATATTCTTTCCTTGGTGAATCTTTCCTTCTGTCTTGTTATTTTGGTGTAGGCTCATATGCCCTATTTCCAGGGCATTAGACTGGAATTCAGATCTCTTCCAACCTACAGCGAATTTGAGGTGGATATCAAGTGAGCCTACATCTACAGCTCTAAGGTAGGTGGTCAGGTGGTTTACATTTTGGGTTTTTACCTTTTTGAGTTATTATCGTCGTGTCGTGGTTTGTATTTCGCTAAACCCCTTATTTGAAATGACTGCTTCATATCTAAATGACTCGTGTGGTATGAGATTGATGAATCTAACCTTGTTAGGGTGTTTATATGATGTGTGGAATGGGAGTGGTCAACCATAGGTGATATTCCTTGAGATTTGGCCCTTTTTCACCTTGGGACCCTAACGATATGTCTCCAAAGGAATTTTCTATATTTGGAAAATGAGATGACTTGGTTAGAGGTTGTCTAGGATGAGATATCCTGAACCCCTTAAATGAATTGATATGTATGTTTCCTTATGATATGATTAAAGTGATATGATAGAAGATGGATTGACTTATATATATTGTGATGTGAATGGTTATGCCTTACTGTGTTGACATGCTTGTGATAACCCGTGTGTGGGTTGGAGGAATTCTTACCCCGTGCCAGATGAATCTCTGTGTGTGGGCGGGAAGCATTCTTACCTCATGCTAGATGAATCTCCATGTGTGGGCGGGGGGCATTCTTACCCCGTTCCAGATGAATTTCCATGTGAGGGTAGGAATAATTCTTACCCCATTCCTATATATCCTTTATGGGTGGGAGACATTCTTCCCCACACTAGTTACAGTGCTTGTGGATGAGAGGCATTCATACCTCATGCCGGTGATAATTATTACAGATGTGAGAAGCATGGAAGAGATGCATGCTTACCTCATGACAGTGATAACCTATATCTATGTACTTATACCCCTGGTGATTGTTCATAATACCAGCCATGAGCTGAAGTAGGTAGCCCCGCCATGTGTCCTTCCGGAACCTGAGCAGGAGGGTTGTTTATTAGTTTTCTTTACTTACTTGTAGTTTTCTACAAACTGTTTCTAATTCTAACACCTATTTGGATTACACGTAGACATCGTTGGTGGTGGCCTACTGGGACTTGTCTCACACCCTACCCGGGCAGCCTCCTTGGCACCCATGTAGACTTTACTGCTGCAGGTACTAGTAGGGGAAAAGGCTCAGCTTCAGGTTGTTGATACATGTATGTTCTAGCTGGAGATCCAGAGCAGAGGACCGAGCTTGGATAGTGATTCCCATGGACTACTTTTGTTCATTTTTGTATTACTATATAGCATGCTTGCCAGCTATTTCTACTATATTAGCATGCCATGCATCCATTTTGTATCAAACACTGCCTATGTGGCTTTTGTATATTTATTAGGTTTTTCCTTACTTCTTTTGTTTTGATTCTATGCTTCCCTTTTTCTCCCGTTTATCCATTAGTCGTGATTCCACTATTTAGCCACTTCCTGCTATACCGTTGTGTACTCTGACATAGGGGTACAGTCTTCCCACTGACTTACCATTACACCCCTGCTACTAGTCGGCAGCCCCTGGCCTATGGGGAGATGAGCCAAGGGACATGTGGCCAACCGGGCTCGGGGCACGGGTGGAGGGGCAGCCAGGTCCGGGACGTCACAGGGTGCATCTTCCCACATTTTTAAATGTAAGTGTTTGAATCTTTTTTCATTCATAATCTTCTAAATCTTATTTTCTATGAAAATACATCATTATATTATTTAGTGAGTCTAGATTTTTGGAAAGACTAAAGACGCCAGTCCTAACTTGACTTATATTGGTGAGTATAACAAAAAGGTTTTCAATTCTAGATTTTATCTAACTTGGTCGATCATTACTATATTGTCCATCTTGTCTATTATTAATATGATTTTCACTTTGTCCAGGAATTCATAAAATCGAAAGAGTTAATCATTAATGATTAATATTTACATCATAAGATGTCATTAAAAATTAAACCTTAAAATGTGTTACTATTTTAAACCATCACATTATCATATAGTTAAACCAAATTTACTCTTGGTTCAGTCTATGTTTCCTTAGGCCAGATTCTCCCATACATTGTTTCCTAATTTTATAAAATAATAAATCATACTTAATAGATTGTAAGGAGAATGTGATTAACTAATATTATCCATCAGGACTATCAAACTAAGTGTGCAGTTAATCCTCTTCATCATGAATTATCTGAATATTGAGTTACTACCCAACATTCTCTCTTCAGGGTTATTACCCTTAGGTACACACTATTGGAAACCAAGGATTTCCCAACGGTTTTAAATCATTGGAAAATGCTGAAAAACCGTTGGTATATGTTATGCCAATTTTTTGGAAAATCATTGTTTGATAAGGCGAGGGGGAGCCTTATACAAATGGTTACCAGGAAACCGTTGGCTTAGAATAGTAAAAAAATTCAATTTCCCTATGATTTGGGCCAACCTCTGTAATATAGAAGTACCAACAGTTTTTAACCATTGGTAAATATAACTCTATAACCTATACCAACGGTTTACAAACCATTGTTATATATGTTTACCAAAGGTTTTTGTATAACATTTTTTATATATTATATGTAGATCCTATATAAAAAGGGTTTGTGATCCAATGGTATAGTTTTTTACCAACAGTTTTATATAAACCATTGGTATAGAAGATATATTTATCTTTATACCAACGGTTTATAAACCGTTGGTATATAGTACTTCAATATTACACAAAAGCCTTCCCTCTTTCCTACCATGTACAGAATCCTTCCCTATTTCCTACCCTATACATAATTACACATCAAGCCTACCCTCTACTGAATTACATAAAAACCTACATCCCCTCTTCCTCCCCTATGAAATATATTGAATTAAACACTTGAAGATACTACCAAGAAAATATAAAATAATTATCTAACACCTAAAATTACAGAATTCAAAAAAACACTCATACCCACGATACAATGTTTAGAATTAAAAAAAACACTCATGGAGAAAATATATTGAATGACACTAAAACCAAAACAAAAACACCTAAAAATACCCAACACCCTTGGAACTATATTCCTATGATTACATGGTCTATCTCCTCGAACCATATCCTCTATATGATGGTTAAGGATCTTATTTAATGTGATGAGATATTTATCTATCATTATATAATTATATATTTTATGTTGTGTTTATGTGATATTTATTTATCATTCTATATTTTTATATTTCATGTTGAGGTTGTGTGGGGGGCTGTCCAAGGGGGTGGAGGTGTCGAGGGGGTGGGGGTGTCGAGGGGGGTGGGGGATATCCAAGGGTGTGGGGTGTCCATGGGTGGGGGTGTCTAGGAGGTTGGGGCTACCCAGGGTGTTGGGGTTGTCTAAGGGGGGAGGGGATATCCAGGGGGTGGGGGTGTCCAGGGGTGGGGGTGTCCAGTGGGTGGGGGAGTCCAGGGGTTCTGGGTCCAGAGGGATGGGGGTTATCCAGGGGGATTGGGGGGTTGTCCAAGGGGTAGGGGTGTCAAGGGGGGATGTCCAGGGGGTGGGGGTGTCTAGGGGGTGGGGGGAGTCCAAGGGGGTGAGGGTGTCTTGGGGGTGGGGGGAATTTCCAAGGGGGTGGGGCCGTCTAGGGGTGTGGGGTTGTCCAGGGGGTTGGGGGATGTTTAAGGAGGTGGGGTGTCCAGGGTTGTGTGGGGGATGTCCAAGGAGGTGGGGGTGTTCATGGGCGGTGGGGGTGTCCATAGGGGGTGGTGTTGTCCATGGGGGGTTGTCCATGGGGGTCGAGGTGTCCAGTGGGTGGGGGATGTCAAGGGGGCAGGGGTTGTCCAAGGGTTAGTGGCGTTCAAGGTTGGGGGTGTCTCAGGGGTGTGGTGGGGGGCTGTCTAGGTGGTGGGGGGATGTCCATTGGGGTAGGGGTGTCCATGGGGTCAGTGTCTAGGGGTGGGGTGGTGTCCAGGGGGTGGGGGCGTCCAAGGGGGTGGGGGTGTCTAGTGGGTGGGGGTAGTCCAAGGGGTTGGGGTGTCTAGGGGGTGTCCAAGGGTGTGGGGGTTGTCCAAGGGGGTGGGGGATGTCCATGGGGGTGGGGGTGTCTAAGGGGGTGGGGGCTGTACAAGGGGTGGGGGTGTCCCGGGGTGGGGGGTTATCCATGGGTGTGTGGGTGTCCAGGTGGTGGAGAGGTGTCCAAGGGGTGGGGTGGTGTCCAGGGGGAATTCAAGGGGGAGGGGTGTCCAGGGGGTGTGGGGGCTGTCTAAGGGGGTGGGGGTGTCTAAGGGGTGTGGTTGCTGTTCAGGGGGTGGGGGTGTCCAGTGGGTCTGGGCTTTTTGAGGGGGGGGGGGGTTGTCTACGGGTGGGGTGTCTAGGGTGTGAGGGATTCACAAAGGGGAGGGGGTGTCCGGGGGTGTGGGGGCTGTCAAGGGGGTGGGGTGTCCGGTGGGTGTCCATGGGGGTGGAGGTGTCCAGGGTATGGGGGTTGTTCAGGGGGGTGGGGGTCTCCAGGGGGATGGGGGTGTCCATAGGGGGTTGGGGCCTGTCCATGTGAGGGGAAAGAGCTGTCCAGGGGTTTGGGGTTTTCAGAGGTTTGGGTGTCCATGGGGGTGGGGGGAAGTCCATTAGGGTGGGGGCTATCCAAGGGGGTAGGGGTGTCCAGGGTGTGGGGGTTGTATAGGGGGTGGGGGTTGTCCAAGGGGGAATATCCATGGGGGTGGGGGTGTCCAGGGGGTGGGGGATGTCCAAGGGGGTGGGGTGTGTATAGGGGTGTATGGGATGTCTAGGTGTGGGGGTTTCTAGGGGGGATGGGGACTATCCAGGGGGTGGGGGTTGTCCATGTGGGTGGAGGTGTCCAGGGGGGTTGTCCATGAGAGTGGTGGATGTCCAAGGGGTAGGGTTGTCTATGGCATGGGGGGTGTCTGGGGGGGGGCTATTTGGGGGGGGGGGGTTCCCATGAAGTTGGGGGTGTATAGGGGGCTTGTTCAATGGGGTGGGGGTTTTCAGGGGGTGTGGGGGTAGTCTAGGGGGTGGGGTGGGGGGATTTCTATGGGGGTTGAAGTTTCCAAGGGGTGGGGGCAGTTCGGGGGGTGGGGGTGCCTAGAGGGTGGGGGTTTCTAGGGGTGTGGGGGCATATAGTTGTGACAACTCCCGCAGTAGGTAGTACCACCCTCCTCCCCTTGTGAAATTATCTATAATAATAACAAACCTATGCAGAATTTAGAATTAATTACCTCCAATTACATAAAAAATTACTTACAATTTCAATACTCTATACGTAATTCAAAATAGCACCAAGGATGAAAAATATGATCCAAATATTATTACATCAAGATAACACCAATACTATTATAGTACACTATATATAATTTATAATAAAACCAATACTCCAAAAAAAATACACCACTGGAAACCAAAACACCCCAAAACAAACATCTCCATAAACACAACACTTGAAAATTTGACCCAAGGGGGTGGGGGTTGTCCAAGGGGGTGGGGTGGGGGTGTTTCTAGGGGGTGGGGTATCCAGGGGGTGGGGGATGTCCAAGGGGGTGGGGGTGTCCAAGGGGGTGTGGTTTCTTGGGTGGGGAGATATCTAAGGGGGTGGGGGTGTTCAGGGGGTGTCCATAGGTGCGGTGGTTGTCCATGGGGGTGGGGGTGTCCAGGGGGTGGGGGCATTCCAAGGGGGTAGGGGGTGTCTAAGGGTGGGGGGGCTCTCTAGGGGGGCTATCCAAGGGGGTGGGTAGGTGTTTGGGAGAATCCATGGGGTGGGGGTTGTCCAAGTGGGTGGGGGTGTCCAAGGGGTGGGGGTTTAGGGGTGGGGGTGTCTAGGGGAGGGGTGAATCAGTCACACATATATTCAATCAAATGAACCATCAAGTCAAGTTTTAATATTTATAGATAAATAAATAAAGATAATTTTACCTACATAATCACACATATATTCAGTCACAAAATATCATCAAACATCAAATGTCAGTAATATCAGTCAAAAATATAATGGATCAATCTATCCCTCATAACAATCACGATCATCACCATCATTCACAGCCTCACCCCCATCACCATCGTCATCCCCATCATTGTCCATGTCCTCCTCAGGGCCCTCCTCCCTACCCTTGTACTCTTCCTCGACCTCCTCCTAGCCCTCTTCCTCTACCTCGGCCTCCTCCTCACCCTCCTCCTCCACCTTTGCCTCCTCCTAAACCTCCTCCTCCTCCTCCTCATCTACTTCCTCCCCATCATCTTGACCTTCACTAGAACTGCCTCCTGGTGCACTGTATATTGAATTCACTTATGACATTTATTCATCACAGGCTTTTCTGGCCTCTAGTGGAATGTGTTGGACGTAAAACATACATTACTTTAATAAATGCAGTGTTTTCCGTAGCAGGATGTTCTGCCATCTTTGTGGCCCTTTTATCATCCTTTTCTATCTATGCCTTAACCTGCTAGAATTTGGTGGAACTACAACTTTTACATGAGGAGGTACAATACCTCTTCAGGACTATGCTTTTCCCAGGTCGGCGGCATACTCTTTCAGGGTTCTCATCTCCCAACACCTGATGTAAAAGATCATTTGGCCCTAAATTTTCAGGTTCCTGGGCATCAAGGTCCTCTAAATCATCCTTTTAAAAATATAAATATAGTATTATGTTAAAAAATATATTTTAAATTTTGAAATCAATAATATAAAACTTAAATACATGTTTTAAATATTTAATTTTATTTAATTTTCTTTGACATTATAACAAAATTTTAAAATCAGAAAAAAGTATAATTTTTTGCAGAAATTTTATTCTTCGACTAAAAATCAGCCTTTAAAGGAAAAAACTAAAAAATTTCACACTAATCAATTTTTTTGTGAACAATTAAAAAATGATTTTTTTTATAAAATTTATATTATGAAATTTTTAAATTTATCTTTTAAAATAAAATACATCATACAAATAAAATTGATTTTATTAAAAATAACATTTTTCAATATTAACCCAAATTAATTATTTACCATATAAATATTTATTGGTATATCGTATTAGTCTTTAATAAAGATGTATTATTTATTTTATCCTATTATGTTGTTTTTTTTGTTGGGTGTAGCATGTGACACATGTTAAAGAACATATTATTTATTTTTAAGGATCCCAAATCTTAGGTCTTTACAAGGAAAAAAATGTGGCCAATGATTTGAGAAGGAAAGATCAGGGTACTCTATCCGTGTTGAGGATTGAAAAAACATATTACTCATGGATTCTCTATGGATGAAACATGAGGTCATAATGGGAAAAGGTAAATCCTATCTTTCCAAATGGACATCTCAACATTCCTTTCAAATAAATATCAAAGAGGCATAGTAACATTATGTACAACTATGGAATACAGTAGAAAATTTTCTAGAGTTAAATATTGATAAATTTAGATTTGTAAGGTTTGGAACCTAGTTTTTTGTCCCATAAAAGTTGAAATTGAAGAAGGAACTTTTGGATGATGTTCAAAGATCAACATTCTCTATCCACGCTAAATGAAAATATATATATGTGGATATGAATAAAAAATTGTGATGGTAAAGTATAAAGAGAGATATTTCAGAAAAATTATTGTGATTCTTGGAACGTCATTAAGTTATTTCTAAATGAAAAAGGAATAAGGGTGTATTTCACTTATTACCTATACGAGCATGGAAATTGATAAAATCATCATGGAATTCGGTGTTGGGGTCCCCCAAACCTCTAAAGGCCATAATTATTTTTGGGTTATAGTAAATTTACAAATAAATTTCATTTTATTTACATAAAATAAGATTTATCACTTGACCAAATGACCAATATATACATAAGTGAAGTAGTAATACTTTATTGAGTACCACTTTCCATTATATATAATCATGATCAATGGTTTATTTTTAGACTTTTGATTAGTATTCAGAAGGTTTTAGAGATAGAGTTGATATTTATCACAATACATCATCCTTGGACATATGGTCAGTTTGAGGGTAAAATTGAAACTCTAGTGGATATACTGGAATCTTGTTCGATGGATTTTTTATGATATTGGGGTCAACACCTTCCCCAGTTATAGATCTTATATAACAATTTGTTTCATTCTATCATTCTTAGGGAACCATATTATGATATTTATGTGAATATATGAATGAATCCAATATGATGGGATTAATATTGATAGAGGAAGTTTATAGTCCATGACCTTGTCTAGGAAATGATGAAGAAGGTTTAAACAAAATAGTGGAATATGAAAGTAGAAAAAAGATAATATAATATATATATATATATATATATAATCATGAATGTGATCTATAGTTTGAAGTTGGTGATAAGGTGTTCCTTTAAGTGTCACCATGAAATTAAATTATGATATTTTAAAGAAAGGGTATTTTAACCCAAGATATATCATGCCCTTAAAAATCCTTGACCATTTTGTGGTTGTAACACATTTCTTACAACTCCCTCAATACATATACCAAGTATATGAGGTGCTCTATATATAGTTTTTGACAAATTTCATACCAAAACCTTCAAATGTGAAAATCACAAAATATTTGAAATTGGAACATGATTTCTCATATAAGGAAAAAAGAGTGGAAATTATAGAATGACGAGATATGGTGTTGTTGAACAAGACCACTCATCCAGTTATAGTTATATAGATAAGTTATACATTTTAAGAGGTGACCTAGAAACCTGAGTATGTGATGATAGAAAAGTTACCCTACTTTTTTCATTCTATAAAATAAAAGTTCGTGGATATAATTATTTTAAGGGGTGTAGAATGTAGCGACCCAAGTTTTTCCTCCTTAAGTAAATTTGGTTTTCAATTATTTTACCTACACACAATAATAAAAGAAAAAAATATATACAATTATAAGGTTTTTATAACATTATATGTTATAAATAGTAGTAATAAAATTTGGAAAAATATATAAATAAAAATATTTATAAAAAAAGAACAAAAAAATAAAATTCACATTAAATATCGACATAATTATTAAATATAGAAAAATAATTAAATATTTTATTACGCTTAAAATTTATTTTATAAAATAAATATTTTTCAACTTTTATATATTTATGATTAGCACTAATTTTAAAAGAATAGTTAATATGAAAAAAAAATTCTTATAAAAATTTATCTTTCATGATATTTTATGATTTATTTTAATCTTAAGATTATAAATTTAAGGATGTGATTTTGAAAAGAAATAAAATATTTTTTGTAATTTTCATAGTTATATTATCTTAAGATTATGTTTTTATATTTTTTAGAAATAATTTATTTTTAGGTGAATAGTAAAACTACCGATTTTATTAATGACATCACTTTTATGAGATTATTTTTTATGTGAATAAAATTAGTGTTTTTAAGTAGTTTCATGCTAAATTATACATTATAAAGTATAAAAAATCATTTTAAAATAATATTTTGAATTTATAAACTCATGCTCATCATTTTAAAAATGTATGTAATGTTTTAATGAAAATTATTTTTCCAACCATATTGTATAATTAATTATATGAGGATTAAATGAAGTATTGAATTTATTTATTTTTAAATATACACTATTTAAATAATAATTATTATTTGAAATTAATTTAAATCAATGGAATTTATAATTCTATCTTAATCCTAAATCTTTTTCCTTAAAAATGAACTTTTTAAGAAATGGGTTTTTTGCAAGTTTGTGTAAAAATTAATTTTCCATGTACATACAAATTTTTTTTATAAATTGGATTACATATTTAGAATAAATTTCTAAAAAATATCCAATTAGGTTTTCTTTATTTTAATTATTGAAGGATAAATTATCATGGTTATAACTAGTTTCAATGGTGAAAACTAAAATGGTAATTGTGAGTAACCTTAAAGGTAAAGGGAATAACATGTTTAAAACAAGTTTCATTTAAAATGATAGGGGTTTTTACCAACCTTATATTCCTGACACTCCATTATTTACCAATTTAATAGTAACTTTGATTTAATGGGACTTCTTATTATTGAATAGTTTTGAGTATTTACAAAATTACCCCTCATTTTCACTTATAAAAGGGGTATTCTTTTCCTCACTTACCAGCACTCCAAAAACCAAATATTTTGGCCCATACATTGGCCAAACCAATTTTTTAAACTCTTATACCCCTTAATAAGGTCTTTATATTCTCAAAATACTTCCCCTAAATTTTTTAATTCCCTTTTCAAAGGTGATAATCCAAGAAGTGAGGTATACATTCATAAAAATCTCTTCCCTTTTCTATTTTTTATAATCACTTTTTATTCCTCAAATTCAATTTCACTATATTAAAATGATAACATTAGTATAATTATTAAACGTTTATGTTACCATAATTATGTTACAAGCATTAATTTCCCTCTCATTTTCCATTAAAAAAATAAAAATGTGAATCATGTGTTTTGCGGACTACCACCTCAACGAATAAACATGTTTCATTTTCTTTATTCATTTACAAACGTGGTTGTTTTTAGTTTATATTTTATAAGTATATATGATATTTATAATTAATATATAACATTAATGTAATTATTTTTTAAAACACATAATGTAAAGATTGTTATAAGTCAATCCATCGATATCATTAAAAAACTAAAAGCTAGTTCTCCCTTATTTTCCTTTTTTCATAAAACATAACTAAAAATTACATGTATTTTAATTATAAAATTACAATTAATTATAAAATATAAATTAAATAACCTTTAATTGTTTTTTAATGTGATATTTTTTAGAATAATTAAGATCAATGCTGATTTTAAGAACCTAGTTCAATACAATTAAGATTATTTACACCGGATGTTGAAAAGAGATTACAAAAATCTAATAAATAAATAAAATTATTGTTAATGAAGAGTATAAATATAACTATATAAGAATAAGTTTTTAGAATAATTAATTATGTTTGTTATCTTTATGATACAATGGTTTAATGTATTCTAGGGAAATTAATGTCAAAGTAAAGGGAATTGGTTACTCAAAATCCTTTCTTTGTGTTACACAATTTATTATCGAACATCATTTTCCCAAAACACTCCATTTTGATAAATTTTATTTCTTTATATCAGGGTAAAATAGTTTTCGAATCAAAATAAATTTCATTTACGTCATTTTTTATTTCTATTATAAAAATGGGAATTTTTGAAAAGGGAGTCATAACAATGTCTTTTACAATGACGAATAAAAAATGTTTTCAAAAAAATAATTTCAAAACTTGGTTCTCACTGTCTTAAAATAAACTATATCTCATGAAGTGTTGTTTTTTTATTTTATTAGGTTATTAACCCTTTTGGATAATTATATTTTTATGTCAAGTTATTACTTAATTTCATCTTATGTGAGATGTTTAGGAAACTCATTCTTTCTCCTTGGGTTATTTAGGTTATGATGATGATGGTTTTTTAGTGGAACACATATGTAGGGATAATAATTCATGGGAACCTATATCACCCTCCAATTAATTGTTATAAGTTTATATCTCATTAGATAGTCAGGCGTGGACATAATGGATATGTTCACATGTGTGTGTCCATGATGTGTTTGCTTACATTTTCTGGTGTAGACATAATGAGATTGTTCATATAGGCATGGGCATATTGGGTTTTCTCACACAGGTGTTGTTATGCTTATGGATGTTCCAAATTTTCATGTTTATCAAGTTATAACACATTTTCATTTTTTTCAAGTTATTCCATGTTTCAAGAAGGATTTCAATTCAAGTAATTTCCATGTTTTCATGATTATTCTTTTTTATGTGTCCTTTTCCTTATATAATGTTTACATGTTATATGTTTTATATTTAATGTTTCTTTAAAAATATATTTATTATATTATATGTATAAATCAGGTTTTATGATTATCATACATTGTATTATGATCCATTATTTAGATATTTATGTTTTCATCATATTCTCCCAATGTTTATAATCTATTACTTTATAGTATGTGTTTTATCTTACTAAGTGTTTGAGACTACCCCTTTATTATGTTTACATTCCCCAAGTTGTGATGATGAATACATTATTCAAGGTGTATAGTAAAGGCTCTAGAGGGGTACAATTATAGAAAAATGTTTTCAAGTGTTGTAAAATGAGATGTTTATATTATTAATTTCCAAGACACTAAAATATTCAGTCCTTGGATTGTGTGATTTTTGTGTGATGTATAATTTAAATCCTGATATTTTAATATTATTTATGTTATGTAAAACTTTGGTCACTATAGTAATAATGTTCTAAATGATTCAGTTATATTTTTTTGAGATTGAACATGTGAAATACGATATTCTAAAATTATTCAAATCAACATATACTAATTATCTAATGTATTTAAGGTATAATTGGTGTAATTATCATGTCAAATATACTTAATTGAATAACTTGGAAACTATTCCCTTAAACTTGTTATCAGGGAAGTAGATATTTCAAAAGTCAAGTTATGAGTTGATAGTAAGAACGTGTGGGATCCTTTAGTAGATATATCAATTAAAACCATAAAATATCTAAATGGACCACATAGGGAATGAATTGGAATATATTTCACCATGAATTATTTTCAATAACATAAAATATTGAGACCTAAATTTCAATAGATATGGCATCATAATTAATTTTACATGAGAACAAGCATCACATGAGAAATTATTATGAATAAGAACACTTCAATAAATGATTACATGGTCATGTATGCATTTAATAAATATTCTCCTCATAATTGAACATGGATAATTTAAAATATCATGATATTCAATAATTTAAAATGTTCGATAATTTTTTTTCCATATTTATTTTGGGTGTACATATATTCATATAGTTTAAACTAGAATGATACCATAAAATCATTATTCAAATAATTTCATTCCTTATTAATACTTGTAATATAAAGGTATTTGGTGAATCCTTTATCCATAAATTCCAAATGATATTAATTATAAAAATTAAATATATATTTTAATATATTTCACTAATACTTATGAAAAAAATACTTTTTTATTAAAACTTGTGTTCTATCAGGTATGAATATATTTTCTCTTTTGCAACCCTTGATTAATTTAGCACAACCTATTACGGTACACACATGAGAATATCAAATTTTCAGGCTAATAAAATTTTAATTAGGATAATGTATTATATATGATGTGGAATTATCACCTTTTTAATGCCTTGACATTTATTATACATTGACCCGAACTAGACTTCACATACCCCAAGCGCATTTCTAGATCACTCGTATTTAATGATTACTATTGAAGGTATATGTTAATCATTGGGGAATGATTTTATATCTTTTGAAGAAATTTTTTTCACTAATAGAATCAATAAAAAATACTTCATAAATAGTATATATATTAGACATTCCCAAAAAAATAATTTTATACAATAGGGAACCTATTATACCCATATAACAAGAAAAAACAAACCATATATATGTATATAATTATGAAAGCAAAAAAATAAAATATAAATAAGATAATAGTAAAACAGTACTAAAATAATAATAATAAATTAGTGATATTTCACAGACTCGTCCTATATATGGTGGCCTCCCAATAAATCTATTTCTAGATGGAGTACTCACCTACTTTCCTATAGACCATCCCAATAGTTTTCCATCTACCTGCTAGTACATGAAGTTCCAAATGTAAAATTGTATATAAGCTAATATAAAATTTTGGGAATGAGTATGAAGAATAAGTTGGACCAAAAAAGATATTATAACTCCCATGAAATATATTAATAAATTATAGAAATTTTTTTAATTAAACTTAAATACTTTATGCCTCCGATAAATCAACTTGAACTTTTCACCTCGATCTGTTAGTTCTGAATAAGAAAATCTAAAACATCAAATATCCCTCTCACTATGTGTACCTAAACTATGTATACCTAACACTATAATAACCATGAAAAGTAATCATTGATCACATGAACAAGAAAAATCAAAAATATTCAAGTCACTAGAAAATACATTCAATGAAAATACAAAAACTAGGAAATGAACACAAGTAATATTTTCATATCTCGGCTCTCAAATCATAGTGCCCCACCCATGACCTAGGCGGCCATGGCCAGCACCTCCGCCCCTCCCTCATCATCTAGGGAGGTTGGTTGATCTTCCCCTCCAATGGAGAATCATTCTTCCTATTCCCTTCCCCTTTTCTGTTTCTTTTCCTCCTTTCCATGAAATATCCATTTTCCTTAAGGTCCCAGACCTCCACGACGGTTACCCCTGGCTCACTATTTTGACCTCAGAATTTATGGATGCTTATTCTCTTTTCTCCTAGACATTGGTGGCTCGGTTCCATTCACGGTGTACTTTAGTTGATTTCTTTGAGAGATTAATTTTTCAAAATTTTGGGCTTCTAGAATATTCTTCTGTCAAGATCTTAGACAATCAGCATATTATGATTTCGTTTTCATCCTCGAAAGATCTCAACACTGCGTAGTCTGGGGCGCCTCGATCCTACACCAGCTATCACTTTAATCTTATGAAGTGGTCCTTCTATCTTCATATGATGTGGGAAGCTCCAAAAATGGATTTTTGGGTACACTTTCCTAAGAACCACCTCCCCTTTTAGAACCCTTCTATCATCTGAATGCTCCGAAACCTGGTTGGCATCTTTCTCTGTTCGGATTCGAGAACCAGGTCATTTTTTCACCCGATCTCACGTCGTATCTGTGTTGAATTTAATGTGTCAAGACCCCCGGTCAAATGGATTTAGATTTTGGAAGGAGAGGAATTTCACTGGTAACAGCCAGTTGTGTCTTGGACACACTTTTGTTCATTGTGTCTCCACCTCAGGCACTTGTCCCATTCCTAACCGTGTGAATGAAAGAAATAAGGGGGTCCTAGTGCCTTTCACCCTCCCTTGGGAAAGGATGGGATTGTGGTTAGTTCTTGAAGTAGATCCTCTTTCTGGGCTCAGTTGTGAGGCTACTAATGATCAACAGAAATTGTCTCAGTTGTCCCAGGACTACCCAAGAGTCACTGATATTCTTCCTCGGCTGAAACATGATCTGGTTGTAGCATGCTCGTTTGAGGATGGTGTTGTTCGGTTATGTGATACTGGGTTTTGTGCAGGACTTTATCAATAAAGGGTCGTGAGGGATGAAAGGGAGGTCCTCTTGGATGCTTTTCAGGAATTGGAGTTGGCTCCTCTAATTTTATTCAATGTTGATGCAGTGGATTAGGCTGTCTATGGGGATGAGTACACTGGTGTGGATTCCCCGTTTCCAATTCAGGATGAATTATCATCACATTTCCAATTCAAGGGTTGTGGAGTTTCCTAGACAAGAGCTACATATAAGTTGCAGCAGGTCTCGCAAACTAGAATTTCTTATGCTGTGAAGCTAAATTTCAGAGGACCTATTTCGAACTCCATGAACCGTTTTGTAGTGTTGGGAGAAGAGTATGGCCATGCGTGTGAGGATCCTAAAGAGGTGGAGGTCACTCATGGAGAGTATCCTTTGGGGGTAGATGGTTCTTCTCAAGAGGACATGGATAATGCTTTGGATCCCACTACATCCAAGGCACTGAACATTGCAGAGGAATTTCATAGATCCTCATCACAGAAGGGAAAAACATCATTGTGGATTCTGATAGCTTCATTATGAAAAACCAGAGGGCGTGGACTAGGAGGGACTAATCCAAACTTCCTATTACTCCAGTAACTAGATCTTCAAGTAAGGGTATGCTTCCCCCAAAGGATCCTAAAAATGCAGGCATCATTTCCTCAAGTAAGTTCAATGGTGACAAACTCGATGTGGTTGACTCCTCCATCAACCTCGTGCCCTCAGGTGATAAGGTAATGGTGGATTCAATACTATATCATCAAACAAGCCTCAATGGTGAAATGGATGATGAATCTCTAGTCATTATGGCATCAAAAAAGATGGAGGTCGCCCCACACAAAGATACATGGGAAGTTATCATCTATTCCGAGGAAGAGATATTGGAGAAATTGTTTCCTTTCAATGCCTCTAAGGAGGATCAGACTAAGATTTATAAGAGATCTCTTGAAGGGGAAACTAGAAGGATAGAGGTAGAGTGGATTGAAAAACAAGATCATATTTTGGCAAGAGGGTTTAATGTAGGGAAGTTAAGCATGGAAGAGTTCATAGAGATGTGGGACAAGTCTGTTATTTGGTTCAAGGACCTCATCATAGATGATCCAGAGTTATAGGTAAGTGTAATTCTCTAGAAACTACTTAGGAATAATGCGTCTAATAGGATTAAACATTATATCAATGGTTCATATGTTTTTCACTATTTGATGCTTTGGGTTTCTATTCAAACTTGGGTTCTCAATTTCCATTAAAAGTGTTAGAAATAAAAAAAAGTATTTTATGATGATGATGAACACAAGTGATTAACATGATTTATAAAATTAATTTTATATGCCTAGGGAAAACACACTTCTATTTGATATTATCATAATTAGAAGATATAGTTATTAAAAATATATTAAATAAGATAATTAATCCACACCAACTCAATGTTTTTCAATAAATACACTATTTCCACAGTTTTAGATTGGTGGTCCCACAAAATTATATACCTGGTAATAACCAATAAACTTGTAATACTTTCTCCCCAAAATCATATATTCTTATGGATGGACACACGTGTTTATTACCAATGAAGTTACACTTCATCCTTATTAAAATTATGAATCTATTTAGTTGTTGGTCATAAAAACATAAATATATGATTACTTTCAATGATCTATTTATCCTTAGAGAAGTCTTGTTTCTTATATCCGTACCTCACATATAACTCATCATCTGGAAAATTAAATTACGGTGAGTGTAATTCTAATGGAAAAACTAGTGGTGAACTAAAATAGACTTAAAATACCAATAATATCCCACTTAAATTATTTTATATGGAACCTCGAAACCCTCCAGACTTAGTATGAAAAAGAGTTATCTATTTTCCCCTTCCATTAATATGATCCCCACTGAGGCATCATGTTGCCTAAAAATTTCATGATTTATCACCTTAGTCAACATAGTTTATAGATTTCATATTGCCATTATATTCTATAAATCTAACTCATTATCCACTTAAAAAATTCCGGTGAAATGATACTTCAAATTGATTTGATTCTTTTGAGCATGGAAAACTAGATTTTTAGAGAAATGGATTTTACTTTGGCTATCACAGAAAACCACTACCCCTTTCAAAATCCTTCCAAGACCCATTATAAATTACATCAGGCATATCATTTATTTACTAGATTTCATTGTAGCCATATACCATGATTCCATTGAACATAGAGTAAAAATATGATTTAACATTGATAATCAGTCAATAGTCATTTCTCCAAATGAAAGCACAAAATTGGTTGTACTTTTACTATATTTGCATCTCTAGAAAAAAAAAATGAGTCCAAAAATATATATAATGGATCATATATTTTAAATAACAAGATTATATCTTCAATTCTATTCAAGTACTGAATTACCCACATCATGTCCCATCAATGTAATTTTCTTAAATTATCTATGTGCCAACTCACAACACCCACTATATGGGAAATGACTGGACATGTGAAAACCATTTCATAAATCAAAATTATGAATACAGATGCATATCATACTTCCCCCTTTTATTGATTCTCATCTTCTATTGTTCGATCCTATGAAATTGGAAATTATAATTGAGTAGTAAGATGGTTAGAGACTAGATTACAATCATTCATCCAATATATTTCAATGTTTTTTCATATATAGCCTCTCTAAGATAGCACTAATGTCCTAAATTTCCTATATCTATCGATATTTTTCCAGAAAACCATTCTTGTATATATAATATCATCCATCCTAAATCTTCTAGAAAAGATACACTTCAACTTCTGGATCTTACCAGCATCGTGTTTGTCTATCAAGTTTTCATATATATATATATAAGAAATATAATAAATTTCCCATATTACCATCATTTTTATTGAAAAAATGATAGGATTTTTAACTTCTGAAACCATTGTCTAATATTAAATAATTAAATTTATGATTCCATTGTTGAGGTGATTGATTTAGCCCATAAATACTTTTCTTCATCTTATAAACCATATATTTGTTCCCTTCTATTGGTAAACCAATCAGTTGTCACATGTATATCTCCTCCCCAAAAATCAATATAATGGAATGTTGTTTTTAAATCAATCTATATAGGAAAAAGATCATTTGATGATATAATTCTTAGCACAGTCTAGATAGTTTAATGCTTTACTACCAGAGAAAATATTTCTATAAAGTCAAAACCTTCCATTTATTGAAATCCCATCACCACCAACTTTTCATTATAGAATTTCTTTCTATCATCAGCTTTAATTATTTGATAACCCATTTATTCTTGAGTACTATCTTTAATTCTAATAAATCAATTAACTCCTAAGTTATACTGGACATCAATGACGCTATTTCTTTATCAATTGCTGACTTTTATTCATTTAAGTCACCCTGGGATGCCACTTTTTTCATGAATTTGGGTTCTCCTACACCTGTTAATAGTAAAATGTCCATATAATCTCAAAAACACTAAATTAGGTTTTGGAATCTGGTTGACCCACTCAACTCAGTTGGATGTTCTAAACAACTCATTTCTTCTCTTTCTTCTAGTATATAAACTTTTGGCACTCTAACATCTAGAGAACTATCTTCAGGTTCTCCCACTTTATCTTCAATAGTATTTAAACTTCCTATATGATCTTCCTTTATTCTCCAATTGGAAATTTAATGTTTACATATTAGTTATTTGTTTTTTATAATCCTCTTGTTTAATTAATAAAGTAAACATTTACTTTGATAGATAATTTGTTCACAACTTCCTTCTATCCAAAGAATTAGTCCATAAATAGATCCAATTCAATGATGTTAACATCAAGTCTTCTGGTTACTTGTCTATTTTACTTGACCCATAAATGGAAACCAAAAATTTCCTCACAAACCCAACATAAAAACCAACATTATACTTTACATCATCCTGATTCATGTACTTCTCACCAATATGAATATATAAAAATCTTTCAAAGAATCTTATGTGGTTGAATTTCAATCACATTTTGTTCCACAACTACTCTTATATTTCCTTTCCAACCATTGATTCTAGAATTATGTGGAATAAATATTTCACTATGTTATGATATTCTACCCAAATTCTATTGTAAATTCCATAGTGAAATCTCATGATTATATCTATCTCTATCAACATATTATTCATTATTTCATCTAATCCATTTTTCTATGAAGATCCAATAATAGAAATCTCATTCCTTATCCCCTTCATTTTATATAAGTTCCTAATGTTGTATACGATGTAATAACCACAATTATCTGATCATAGTCATTTCAACTTATAATTTTTCTCCCTTTATATATTTTATTTTATTTAAAAAAATTCTATAAAAACATTATACATATGACTAAAAAGTTAGTATGCCTTTTTTCATTAGAATCTTCATACCCTTGGATATTTCTATCATTGTTCATCTTTAATACTCCCTTATTCTTCAGCTAAATTTCTAAATCACATTTTAATGTAATATCTAAAGCTACATCATCTAAAAAATATAATGTTTCAAAAATTCTGGATGAATAATTTTCAATGCATATAAGCTCTCTCATTTAATGGAATGATGTGCCTAATTTAACTACCAATGAATACATCATAATTTTTCCAATGAGAAATAATTGTTTCCCTCCTTCCAATTTTCCAATGGAATTTGAGATTTTTGGAGTTGAGGGTCTTCATGAGATTAATTATAGATCCTTTAGTCATTCTAATATGTCCTTTATTACAAGGCTTCTAGTATCTTAAACATGGACCAGTTAAAATACCTCATCTCTACTCATATGTGTTATTTTCTAATAACATATTTGAATAGACTTTTTATATTGAGGTGATCATCCTCCTCCATCAAAATTTACAGCATTATCATATAGTTCTTGAACTTCCCTCTAATGAAGTTCATTATTGTGTATGAAATTCCTAATATCTTCAAACACTAACCCTATTTTTTAGAATAGTTACTCATTAAAATAACCATCACATCCCAACTCTCTGGTAATAATGAAAATGTTGGACATACCATACATCATTGATGAACTTACGCTTCAATAATTCAAGATACCCTTAAAAATTATTAAGATCACTCATGTGATCTACCATTAGAATTCATTCTGATAACCTCAGACTGAATTGCGTCCAGAGTGTGAACACATTTTTTAAAGTTGTAGGTTATCCATATAAATTCAATGGAACCATCATCACTTATATCAATGTATTTATTTCCAGATTTTTAAATGAAGTATTCCTTTATAAATACTTCCCAACTAGTTCCAAATCATTATAATCCATTCCTATTCATCCTTCTCAATATTATATGGAAAAAAATTTATAAGTGGAGCATCAAGGTCATTCTGAATTAGTTGATCTTCAATAATCATCCTCATAAAGCAAAAAAATTTCCATCAAACCTATCCAACTTAACCTTGATATCATCTGAAATCAATACACTAGTTCATTTAATATCACTGAATACAATAATCCTTGATAAATATAGAACATTATCTTCTTGAATCCTATGCTCTAATACAACTTCTTGGGAAATGAAACTATAATCCTCCAAGATTCCAGTAAAACCAACGAATATATACACAATAATCCACCAAAATACAAGACATGTTAGTTTATTATAGAATTAAAACCTATGAATGTTTCCTAGGAATATGTGTATTGAAAGTAGGTAGACTTAGTACCCTACTCACAACATGAACTCATCCTTGATCACATATATAGAAAGACTCACAAATATTCAATACACTAAAAAATAAATTCAATAAAAATAAATAAATTAGGAAATGGACACAATGGATAAATGTGCTTTAGAAAACTATTCCTATGTGCATGGGGGAAACACACTACTATATGGTTTTATTATAACTGAAAGATACATGTGATTTCAAACATATTATAAAAGATAAGTAATCTTCACAAACTGAAGAACTCCATAATTAATTCACATTTTCCAAAATTTTAGCATAGAGGTCCAATGAACTTATATACAAATTTTTAAATAGTCAATATATAATATCTACTCCCTAAAAAATAGTGGTCACTAATTATGATTTCTTGATCTTCATTACCTTCCAGGTTACCCTTCAGTCTTGCTGAACTTCTAGACATCCTGTTATCCATCATAAAACCATTAGTTGATGATAACTTCTCATGATCCTACTGCCAATGGATCATTCGTATTTGCAAAATATATACCACACATCTAGTCCATCATTTAATGCATGAAATCTCAATGAATGTAATTTTAAAGGATGAACTTCAGATAAATAGAAACAAACTTCATCTCTAGACAAGCATGTGTGTGTGACTACATAATTTGTGGTCTCCCATAGGTTACATACCCTAAGAGGGGGATAAACCAAGGTATATCGATTTTAAAGTAACCCTTGAAAATAATCATGTTCCTCCATTAATAGGAACCCTCTTCTCTCATACATAATGAACTATAATGTATAAAGTTAAAATATGAGACATAAAAATTTTACAAGGTTCAATCGAACAAGTTTATGTCCAAGGAGAATACAATAAAAACATGTTGATTTTAAAAATTCAGTATTAGTATTTCTTATCTTTAAAATTTGGGGTTTTTGAACTAATCGTCCAGGTTTAAAACCCACCCAAATTTAGAAACCACACTACTATCCTTGAAATAAATAACTCACTACTCTCCTCGTGAAAAACTTTTCATTATAAAAACCAAAAAGAATATTCTCAATAAGAATAGTGTATCAATAAACTACTATTTTCATCAAGGTTATGAAATCCTCACACACATTTAGTAATACGAGCCTCTGAAACATTATTATCTTTATATTAAAACGTGGAATTTCTCTTGCAGCTATCCTTATGTGCATGCACACACTTCTCATTCTATTTCTATATAATGTTTTTGTTTATCAATGTAATTTCTCAAATTTTTTAATTCAAGTAATGATTCTATAAAAAATATTTGATTATGTATTATAATTTTATCCCTTAAAAAATTTCAATGATATAGAAAAAATTATCTCTATAAAACCACACTCAATTTATATTCGACTATCTCTATAAAAATCCATATTTTTCATTCTAAAATGGAAAGGATGTTATTTCAAGTAATACCCCATTGAATCATGGGTCAACCATTTTTTAGATTCCCTATTATTTTATTTATTTAAAATACATGAATATCTCTTTGAAATAAATAATTAAAATCCTTCCAGGTTCTCTTTTATATGACCCAACACTTATGTATCTCTTTTTAAATCGTTCAAAGAAAACTATTGGGTATCACATACTGGCATAGTCTTCAAAAATAATTCTTACATATTAGTTTCATGATATAAATGTATATTATTTTTTCCATACATTTCCAAAAATACAATTAATACTATAAATGATTCTTCCAAATCATAAAACTAAATATTATGTATCACTTGGTCATCCAAGTTATTATTATGTATCACTGTAGATTATTCTTATATATTCCATAATTTTTGAAATTTATTTTAGTATTCCTTGAATTATTTTTATACATAATCCAAATAAATCTAATGAATAATATTTTTTAATTGTTTCCTTAAACTTCCTCCAATTTAATATTGTGTATCAACATATTGAATCTTATATTTTCTTAATTTAAACAAACATATACAATAATATTATTTTATTTTCCATTTTCATGAACTCTGTGATATAAAGAAAATTAATCCATACCCATTTCCATTAGTGATTTTTATTTTCTTTTAGTTTTTAATTTATTCTTACATAACATCAAACAAACCAATACATAAACTACATATATATTTCTCCCACCATCACAAAATCCATTAACATTGATTACCTGAGGGGTTTTTAGAAAATTTTAACCTAAAATTTTCAAAAAACATAGAACTAAATTGTATCAAATAATTTCCACAAAAAATATACCCATTTGGATTTTTTATGACACTTTTTCATCACCAAATCCAGAAACCCCATCTTTCAAACACCACCTTTCATTAATCAACTACCTTTAAAAGATAGTTTTTTAATTGATTACTTATCCATCCAATCTAATTTAAATATAATCCTAATCATCATGAGAAATAATAGTTACATGAAAATTTCATTATAAAAAACTTCATTGATCCTTATACTTTGATCTGAACACCACTTAGTAGAAGAAAAAAAATTGAAACTTTTTCTAGTAATTAAAAACACATATGTATAGTTTCTCAAATATCTATGTGATAATGGTATAAGAAATTTCATTTATTGGACATAATAAACCTTCTTCCATAAATTCCCCCCGATTAAACATTCACATGATGTCCCCCTTTATCAACATGGGAAGAAAACCTCCCCTTCAACTGAAAACATTCTCCCCAATAGAAAAATAAAACCATATATCTCCCACTTTTAAAAGGAATATAAAGGGTATTTACTTCAAGGTTTAAAAAAGATTAATATCAGTGAAAAAATCATTTACTAAGGGAAATTTTACCTTTATATAAACTACTTATCAATGATATTTTTTATTGAACATATGAGTGGAATTTAAATGACTTCAGGTAAGTTGTGGTCTTTATTTAAACAATCTAAGTGAATATAGATAGTTGGACCCTAAGATCCAAAATATGATTCTCAAACATCACTTTTTTTCTATTTTCAATATGTTTGTAACATGATGTTTTTTTGAAACTTACTTCAACAAACCTTCCTCAATATTATTCTTTATAAGGTGATACATGATATCAATGTGTTTTTTCTGAGAGGGATGAGTAATATTTTTATAATATTAATAGCACTAAAGTTATCACAAAAGACAGTAATAGGGGACTTCACTTCAACTCCAATATCCTTAATTTGTTTCTTCATAAATAATACATGTGTATATTATTGAGTTTTTGTCATGTATTCAACTTTAGTACTGCACAATGAAATAAATTATTTCATATTTATTATCCAATAAATACATGAGATTCCATGATTAAATGAACCACCTGATGTATACTTTATATCAATAAAAGAACTTGTATAATTTATATATGTATAACCAAATTACACCTAATATGGTGTTTCATGATAAAGAACATTCAAGTCCATTATGACTTTGAAATATATAAGTATTATTTACACTATATACATGTGGATCAATTTGGTAAAGAATTGGTAGCTTATGTATCAATACGTGGAAAACATAATTTCTTGTCTTGTTAGTATTAAATATAGTAAGAACCTAATGATATATCTATATTCCATAATATTTCCCACTTTTTCATCATTAACGCATGTCAGTTTTATCTAGGTATCAATTAGTGTTGTGATATCCTTGTAATACTTAATTAAAAATCTATTCAGTATCTTCATGACATATTTGGATTGAGAAATAAATGTTCACTTCATTCCTTGTATCATCTAAAACACAAAGGAAAATGTTAATTCCCCAATCCTATACATTTCAAATTCATACCACATGAATGTTTTAAATATATTTCATTGTTCTTCGTATGATCCCCTAAAAATTATGTCTTTGAAATAAATAATAATCATAATTCATTGATCATTTTTTTTAATATAGTTATTATGATCAAATCCTCCTCATTGAAGATTGATTTTTATATATGTTTTTCATGTCTATATTTTCATTATATTTATTATTTATTTAAAAAATATAATGATTTTTTCAACTATTAAGCCTGTGTTTCATGATTATGTATAATAAAAGAATACAACTACATAATATACATCTTTTTCTTAAGTATTCTATAAAGGGATACTAATTTTACATTCATCTATAAAACCTTGAACCTACTTTACACTACTAATGAAAAGGTAACTAAATAATTTCTAGACTATCCATAGGATAAAATGTTTCATCTATATCAATTCCATTAATTAGTGAATATCCCTTGTACACAAGGCATTATTTTCTCTAAATCACTTTTCCTTATTCATTTAATTTTTTAAGGAAAACCCATTTGGTCTAGATAAAATTTTTATTCTCAGTACATGAAATTTCTTTTCCATGTTTTTATTATTATCTATTTGATCAAGAACTTCTTGTATATCCTTGATCCAATTCACATCCTTAACACACTCTTCAAAAAACTTAGGTTATACCTATTATATAAGTGAATTGTGGGTTAGAGTCTTCATTCTTGTATTTCATCACTAGAGTGTTCCAAACACTAATGATATTTTTTTATCAATTTAATCCATAATTATTATCCTAATCATAAATTCCTTCTTCTAAATCATTATATACCCCTTATATCCTCTATATCTTATTAAATATTTATCACATAACTCTAAAATTTTCTAAAGGTTTCTTTTAAAAATATACTCATGTTTTATAAGAATGAAATATTTTATTTCAAAAAATTCATAATAATTTTATTGAATCACTTTTATGCCTCACTCTATGAATAATTTTTATGAAATATACTGTAATTTCTAAAATATTAAAATATTCAGTTTCTTTTTTCCTTATTTAGAATAAAATATTAACTTTTAGAAATTTTAAAATATTTCAATAATGGTTTATTCCTATAAAAAAAATAAGCAGTATTTTCTTCTTCCATATAGAATAAATCCATATCCACTACAAGAAAAAACATGATTTGTGATGGTTTATTAATAGTGGTTTCAAAAACCTTCTTCTAATTAAAAAACCCAGGACCCCTACCAATTATGTCGACTATGTTTGAAATGGTTAAAGATAATCCATATGTAATAAAATGTTTTGTGTGGTTATTTGTGAAACCAACACTAGTATTCTTATTAGTGGTGGTTATTTAAAAACAACCACTATTTAAAAATTATTTTTATAGTGGATTTCCCTTTCCACTTCTTTCCGTCATTGCATGAACCCCTCCACTTCACTTTCACCCTTCATCGCACAATACACATATCCTCCTTCCTCCCTCACATTAATATCCCTCCCTTTTTCCTTCTTCCTAAATCACATAAACCTTCTATTATAATTTTTGATCTCTCCTAAGCTTTATTTATAGTGTAATATCCTTCCACACAATGACTTCTTCTTATTTTTCATATATCGAGTGAACTTATCCTCCTTCATTTTCTATTTATTCCAGGTACAAGGCCAGTTCCTAAAATATATACTCTTATCTTCTTATAACAATTCACTGATTACAATGAAATTTATGTGATTTTCATAGGAATTTGAAATTTGAAATTTAAGGATTCTTCTTTCCAATATATAAAAGTTATGTTTTATTAAGTTACATGATCATTAGGTAAAATTGACTTATTGAGAATTTTTTAGGGACTTAAAGTCTAATGACCACCCTATCACCCCCCCTGTAGTCAAACTCCAAAAATATAGTAATATGTTTATATTTTTAATTTATTATTAATTTTATTGATTATATAATATATATTTAGTGTTTATTTTATTATTAGGGAACATTTTATGGGTTACATATTTTTTTTTATTTTTTTTATTTTCCTACACTCTTGAATTATGTTTTAATTTTTATTTTCATAATTTAATTTTTAATATGATTTAGAGTCATCATTATTTTATTATTTCATATGTATTTTTCAATATGTTATATGATATATTTAATTCATAAAATATGAAATCATAAAATAAATTTATTATAATCGTATTATATTTAATTATTTATTCTCAGAAATTTATTTCTAAGGATTATATGTTATTCAGAGTAATGTTTTATTTTTAAAAGGATTTTATTAAATAAATGTTTGACATATATTTTCTACATATGTTTATTAATGGGTTAAAAATTGGTTAATGTTGGATTATTTTACCTTATAATACCTAACAATTTTAAGGTGAGTGAGGCATTTTTACATTTTTCCCGCTTCATATAAATCAATAGGTAAAAGAATAAAATGTTCATGTTTTGATTAAAATATAAGATAATATTTGAAATAACTATAATTTTATTGGAATATGATATTGAAACAATTTCAAGTTTGATAGGTGAGATAGATTTGGATTGAGAATTCAACATTATATAATTTTTGAAAAGTGTCCCTCAGGAAAATGAAAAACCTACTGCCTTAATTCCAGAGAATGAAATTTAGAACTTCATTAATGATTTTTTTTGGAACTAAAACACAACCTAATAAATATGGTAACATATCAGTGGGGTTTATTCCATATTTTCTAAAGATTAATACAATAGAGAATCTACAATAGAAATTAAATGAGTTTTATGACTTAGTTGATGATGGAAGTCATGATTTATATGAAGGGTGTAGCACATATAAAAATAATCATTTATACTAAAGTTATATTATATCAAGTGATTGTATGGAATTAAAAACAAATAAATGTCGATGATATTGGAATTTTTTCGTGATGAAATTATTGAAATTAATATTCATGAATCAATTTATGAGATGAATATAGTTATTAACAAGCTAATCCTCAATTAAAAAAATATAAAAGCATGTATTAATGATTACATTATGTATCAGGAAGAATATTTAGAGATAGAAGTGTGTAAATGATAATATGATTCATGATAGAAAATGGTGAGTCATGACATAAGTTTGAATAAACATAATATATAAAAGATTATAAACAAAATTATTGTGAAGGTTTTACGTTACCATCCATAAAAACCATGATTTTAGTGATATATAATTTCTCTTAAAATGGTAGAGTAAATGAATAGACATTGAATAAGAAACAATGATGGTTAGTTTATACTACATCCTAGATATTTGGAAGCATGAAACTAATGTGGTTATTAATATCTAAATTTCTTTTTAGATCCTAGTAATGTGAATTTGGGATTGATTAATAATGGATTTAATCCATTATTGACTCTAATTGAAAAATATATCATATGTACAGTTATTTTAATCCCTATTATATACCACTTGGGATTTTTATATGAAAAACTTTTTTCATTATTTTTATAATCATTACAAAAAATAAAATTATTAAATATGAAATATATGTATAAAATATTCCTCTTATAAAATAATTTGAAGAGCTATGTGACAAAGGTGTAGATATATATAATGCATTGAAAACTAAAATATTAAAAAATTGTTCTACTCTAATATGGAAAATTTGTGATTTCCCTAGATTATCAAACATTTCAAGTTAAAACAATGACACTATCCGGGAAATTCTGTTACATAACTGTGACTTTAATCCTAGAAGACTGACATATAGAAGAAAATGGCGTTTCATGTTTCATTATAAATTATTAGATGTGCCTCTTGGATATTATTTTAAAAAATCATGATTTTATAGATTAAATGATTTGAGTCCACCACCAAAATCTTTATCAGGTTTAGAAATCATGTCACAATTATCAACTATTGATATTTTTTTTGAAATTTTATTAGTTGAATGTTTCAATAATAATAGTTTAAAGGTCATTATATATAGTTTGTATACAATAATAGAAGATTTTGGGTATTTTTCTAAAATTTATCCATTAGTAATTCCAATTTTTACATCATAATATTAACATTATGAACATTGAAATCAATGAATGTGAAATTTTTATTTTTACAATATTAAATGAGAAGGAAAACTCAAATGATCATTATAATGATTTTAAGGACCTATAATAAATGAATATAAAGTGTCATTTATGGGAAAATGATAATGGAACTCATTATATACCAGTTTTATCATTGAATAATAAAAAAATGATTTTTCCTATAATGATTGAAAAATTTGAAAGTACTTGATGTATATTCATGTAATATATAAATACGTGTTGACTTAAAACATCAGAGGTTACACGGGGTTAAAATTTATGAGTTACATATTTTTATGGTGTAATTTCTATATTTTTAATTACATAAAGTGTTACTAGATAAAATAACATTATCTTTAATTAGGTTTTTCATATACATTAGGCTTATTTGTGAGAAAAAATTAATCTCCATTAAGCTTGAAAATTTCAAGAAATAATTGAAATGGAAAATTTTAATTTTTAGATGATATTTACTCCATTGTTTTTCAATGTGATGGTTAATCTGACTTTTCATTTGATCGAGGAAGTTAAAGTAAGAAGACATATACACTATTAGTGAATATATCCCATAGGGAGGTATTTTAATCTTACTTATTTATCATTAATATATTAAAACCTTTAGAATCATTACATATATGTTTCATTCAGCTATGTTCCATTTTAAAATTTGGTGTATATGTCATTTTATGTCTCTTAAAATAAAAAAATCATAGTTATAAGGCTGTATTATTAACGGTTATGTGGTTGAAGTGTTTATCGCTTTTTATTTAAGGTACTTGGATAATATGCAGACGTGGTTCAACTAATTTGGGAAAGTTAATGTTAATGAAAATGAATTGTATTCCTATAGTAAATCATCAAACTTTTCATTGTGAGGTCATCATGTTGAGAAAATATCATTTTTTTCATTAACAAAAATAGAGTTCAAATGAGCCTATAAATATATGAAACTCTATAGTGATATTGAAGATCATATCATTGAATAATTGAAGAAAAAAATAAAGAGATGACTTAATATTTTTACATGAAATGAGAAATGTATAACAAAAAAAATTAAAAAGGAAATTATTTAATACCTATATGACCTTTGAAAACTTATAGTTGACATGATTTTTATAATATAAATGGATTATAGATTTGTATAATTTTACATGAGAAAGGTTTGAAAACAAAAAATAGTGGTGTCTTAACAAAATGGTTTCCCTTTTTTCTCTTAAGCTATAACTATTTCTACTTTTTGGGGTGTTTTTCTAGACCTATGGGTCATTGGGTCCTTTGGGATGATGTTTTTTTCTATAGGCCTTTATTTTTAAAGGCATATGCGCCTCTCCATCTACAGGACTTATCATGGGTTCTCCCCTCAACTTGGTTTAAAAGATTCTTTTTTTATTTTTTAAATAAAATATGGAATTCCCCTCCAAAAAATATCTCAGTTGATCAATTTTTATGAGCATGAAGAATTAAATCCATGTATTTTGGATTCACAAGATAAATATGTCTACTATGTGGATGATGGAGTTTATGAGGAATGGATTGTTGTAATCCATGTCAAAAAAAGATAATTTTATGGTATTAGTGATTAAATCAAACATTTATTTTATTACAATGAACCCCATCAATAGTAGGAGATTGATCTATCTATGTATGATGAAATTGAAACAGTTTTCCATGCAAGGGAGGTTGAAGATGGTGAAATCATGTTAATGGTGAATGGTGAAAAAAAATATAGTTAATTATAAATTAATTTATTACAAGCTCAGTCCACATTTAAATTAAATATTATTTGTTTTTTATAATACATGAATTAAATTAATATATATACATCATTTTCAAAAAAATAAATGGTTTTTTTATATCATATATCATATGTTAAATAGTTTTATATTATTTTTAGATATTGAAATACGGAAAAATAAATTATTTAAAGGTTCAAGCTAGTATTCCACCACTCATATTTCATTAGTACCATCTAATATGATCCCACTATCGTCAAGTATGCTCATTACATTCAGTATTACCATTTCCTTCCATTTTATTCCATCTGATAGGCTCTCATATTCAATAAGTATGATATTAACTTCCAATTAACCAAAATCTTATTTATACATGTCTAGGGGATCAGATTGACCATTTGAGGAGTGTTCATTGATTGAGAATATGGTTTCATATTTACCATCATGAGGGTATGAAAGGGTGGCCTCTATTTTTATATAATTGTTAATTTGTAAAAATAATTTACTAAAAAAATTATAATTTTTGAACATATTTATTAAACACATTTAAAAAATAATAGGAAAGAAATGAACCTGAATACATCATATGTTTAGAGGATGAAACATTTTAAATTATATATTATATTTGATAGTAATGGGGTGTTAACAGATGATGTTATAGGCTTATATGGGCATATACTAGGTTAATATGTGTGTTAGATGACATCCCTACCAATCATGTATCAATATTGGAGTTTCATCCACATCACTTAAAAGAATTATATAAATGATAAATAAGTTTAATTATAAAAACAAAATATTTATTATTTATTTTATTTGATATTCCAATCAACTTTATGTCTTATTATTTTTACATATTTATTTCAGGGAAAGATTGGAAAAATTCCTCCTGGAATTTCATCCTTGATTGGAGTGGTACTGAATCAATGAAATTTATTTTGATATTTTATATTATTATAATAATTTTTAAAAAAATATTTTAACTACACAATATGTAATTTAAACTAATTTTTATTGAAAATTCAATTTAAGAAATTCATGGAATGCATTGGAGGTTGTTATTCAATCGAAACATATGGGGCATAGATCATCTTGGGGTTTCCAAGCTGAATTAAGGATTTAGATTTGATATTGGATCCCCCTATTCTTGTGTTGTGATTATATAATAAAACATATATATGATTCTTTTGCAACATGTGATTAAAACTACCAAATTTTTGTATTTAAAATATTTTGAAATATATGGTTTATAATTGTTTTATCTTTTTTATTCTATTTCACTATTGAAGGTACCAAATTCTTTATATTGTGGATATATCTTTATTATAAATTATTGGTAGTATAAAATTAAAATTCTCCCATTTACTATTAAATTTCCCAAGTTTTTAGTGATGATTTAAAGTATTTTAAAATAAAAAAAAGTGTTTATAAGTGTTTTACAACAGTTAAAACTGCTTTTACCTACTGCTAAATCATCGTAAACTAGTGGTATGCACTATAAAACCTTGTATAATTGATTCTTAATGGTTTTAAGTTATTCTAATTTTGAAAACAAATATAATTGAACTAATATTTTTTCAATATTTTTGTGGGGGTTATAATTCCTCTTAAATATTACAATAATACCATATATTAAACTAATGTGATTATTATAGTGTAAATATAAAAATTGTCTCTAAATAAGAATTCAAAGAGGTTCTATAAAACAATTTCTAATGAAAAATATAGCTAATTGTGATTAAACTCAGTTAACCAAAATGTTTTTATAATTTTTTTGAATCAATTAGTAGTTTTTAATCCACCTCATAATCCAAAAGAACCATTTCTAGAAACTATTATTATTTTATTAATTTGTGATAATGTCACCTCCATGATTTTTTTTTAGGTATTCTTATGTTTTTATTTGTTTTGGTATTTATCCTTGCCTTTTACCTTGAGTTTTTGGTGAAATATGAATATTTTGGTCTTGGTAAAAAGTGGCTCCGGGTTGGTGCATGGTTAGAGGGAACCGTGCACCTTTTCCCAAGAAGCAATGTAATAAATGGTCATTTTGGACAGTAGCGACTGCATGGTTCACGCATGATTTTTCAAACAGTGCGGTCTATAAATGCATCTTATTCCTCTTGGATAGTGACGAATTCATGGTTTCAACATGGTTTGGTTAATTGTGCAGGCAGACCATGTGACTTGTCTAGGTAATTAAAAAGTAGAAATTTACCATTATGACCTCATTGATTTTAACCCTAATTCTCCCCCATTTTCCCCATGTGGTATTTTTAACCCTAGGATCTTCCTCCAAGACTTCTTGGTGCCATTTAGCATCAAAATGTTGGTGGTTTTTTTTGGTAACATTAAGGAAACAATAATATAGCCATTTCTCCCTTGATTTATACCTCTTTCTGGGGTTCTTCTTCCCTCCCTCTTATGTTATTATTTTCTAACGGGTTATTTTACCAAATGATGGTCCTATCTTGAAATTTTACATGTTGTTTTCATGGGGTGACACAAAAACATGTATTTACTGAGATAAAATGTAGTAAAGTGGTTGACTTATGATATCTCTAGAGAGGAGTGCACAATAATCACATTTGTCACTTAAATTTGAGAAAGAAGTAGAGGTTGTTTTGAAATTGTTTGATTTTAAAAAAAATAATACAGTTAAAAATGAAGTTTAACATAAGTATATAATGATAAATACTCCTCGATCTAGTTATCAATCACTCTATTTTGAAGTAAGAAATGGAAACCACTCCTATGGGAATTAAAATTCATTAAAAAATTCCAAATAACTAATGTAAGTCCCAATCAGTCATTGTTACTACTTATACATCTAGAATAATTTAAATTATTCCACACACATTCCAATGATTTCTAAACACTCACCACCTAACAAAATCTATTTGATCATGACAAACATCACAAGGTGGAGGGAGTTCAAAGTTCTTCAACCAAAGCTATAAACAATGAATGAAACCAAAACCTAATATATAATTTTATTAATAAAATTGGACACCATTTAAAATATAAATCATTAAATAAAAATATAGAGCTTCAAATTAAATCACAAGACTCAAATGTTATAAAAGTGAAACTCCCCCATCCCAGATCACTCGTAGGTTTTACCCCTCCATGTGAACGGTAAGAGAGTTGAAAGGGTAAGTAGACAGAATAATGAAACTAAGAAAAACAAAAAGAGAAAATAAAAATATCATCATGTTTCCAATCCTCCAGAACATACTCTCCTTCACATACTTCAACACATTTAAATGGAAGTGAACAGTCATATATACAGGTTTGAGGGGTGGAAAATTATCCCTATAGATTCACTCCTCATAAAATGTGAGTTTAGTTATCATAATAAATAGCCTAATATATTGTATTTTTCTTCATAAGAGTTGTTATTCTATCTCTTTTCCATCATCCCACAAAATCTAAGATTATTTGGAAAAGTGGTAAGACATTTTTGCTTGACTAATGTAGGTTATTATTATGGATGAAAATAAATCTCAACTCCCTTCACTTGTCTTCATTAATTGGATGCCTTATTGAGCACATTTCTTCCTGAAATTTATTGTGGACATGAAGTGGGTAGTCCTATTTCTACTCTATATAAAATTAGATTATTTTGTATGTCTTTATGAATAGATATGACTTAATTACTAAGGTGAAGTCCATTTTATCGACTAGATTTTTTTTTAAAAATTGATTGATTTTTATGGGCCTGTGTGATTCAAATTGGATCTAGCTCTAGAATAAAAATAAAAATGCTATGAGAAAGTAAGTCCTAAAAAATGAATCACATAATTTGGATCAAAATTGTAAATCTTTTCTTGAAAAAAATTGAAGCAATAGAAAACTGCTAAATTTTAAGAAATAATAAATTGCTACATTTGAGCCCAAAATTCACCAAAAACACTAACATGATGCATATCAGATCACATTAACTAATAGGAAGATATTAAATAATTGAAATAAATACGAAGAATAATGAAAATATTTTCTCTATCAATTATTCCATGATAATCACTTGGACTCCTTAACAAGAATAAATCAAATCAAAGCCAATTAAAAATACATACCTGTGAGATCCACCAATTTCTCATTAGGAAACAAAAGATATCATACCTCATGAAAACCCATTATTTAAAGTCCTCAATTCAGATCATTTAATATATTTCCTCTTTATTTCTACTCCCATGCACACAAAACACCTTCATCCCATAACTTTTCTTTTCTCTCATAAATGTAAATTTTCTACAAGGATTTTCTCATCCAAACCAATGCAAGTGTCACTATAGGCTTGATAAAATATTACTTCTCCACTCGATGTGAGTCAAGGAAATGTTTTTATCATGAGTAATTTTCAATGTTTTTATATGGATTTCAGTTGGTTGGATTAATATGTTAAAAAATAATGAGGCCGAATGATGAGGGCTTGAATCATTTTAAAGAAAAATTGCATGATTCTAATTTTCACTCAAGTATGATATCTTCCACATGCCACATAGTAGAAAATAATCACCATCATCATGAAAACTCAAGGAATATGTACACTATTAATCATTTCAGTAAAAAAAAATTCAATATTCACAGACATTATTTTTATTGAAATTTCTAGATAGGGATAACTTTATTTCTATTTGGAAGCTCTAAAAAGGAACAAATTCTCTTATCATGAAATATACAGAAAATCCACAGCTTTCAAAAAAATGGTTTTTTTCATCAAAATACAAATCTCTTAAGAATTTTATTTTCAACCCAATGTTGTACCAAATGAGGTAGCACAGTATTAGATAGCCCCTCCCACACTTAAGTTCAACAAGATCGTGCAATCTTACTTCAAAAGAAGGTTGAATAGGGAAAATTGGATTGTAATATGGATAACCTAATAGGAAGTTTATGGATTTTAATTGATATAAGAATTAAATGTATAATTAATTCTATAATTAAATTTATTCTTTTGATAAGGGTACTTTAAAACAAAATAAAGTCCTAAAACATTTAAAACACAAGTACCTCAACCCCCCATGTTTTGATAAGAATAAATCAAATTCTAGTTAAATCAATAACGGTTTGGTTCTCTTGAGAAGTGAGTTAAATGTGAAGAATATGGACAAAATGTTTTAGAAGCCTCACAAAAAGGCGATTTCTAAGATAAATATAGTGAGATGTGTCATGAGATTCAAAAATCAGTGTACTTTTCATGAAATTACTAAATAATTGAACTTGAAACAAAGTCATTTTCAACATTTATTTAAGCTAAGTTTCATGGAATAAAATGCTTCACTCATTGAAATTGGTTTCAAATATAACAGTGATAATAATTTGAGCTCAAAAGTTTAAAAACACGCAAAAAATGGAAAAGAAACACACAAAAATATGAAAAACACACAATTTTTTTTTCAAATAGAAAAACAAAAAATAAAAATCCTAAACTGGAAAGGTACCATCCCTCAAAATTAAATAATGTTGTGTAATTAATATATTAAAATGAATTTAACATATAATAATATTTTAAAATAAATAACATAAAGCAATAAAGTGTAAAGGATAGGTATAGACTGTTGGATTTTACTAATAAACAGGTTAGACGAGTGCGATATCCTTTATTAGATTTGATGTAATGGTCCAATGGAATTTCTTCAGCCCGTGTCCATTAACATTAAACGGATCTTTCTCCCTATCCTTCACAATATTCATAGCACCGAAAGGATATAAATTAGAAAATAAAAATGGACCTTCCCATCTAGAATGAAGTTTACCAGGAATCATCTTGAATCTTGAGTTAAATAAAAAAACTTTCTCTCCAGGATAAAAGTATTTTTGTTGGATCATCTTATCATGATCCACTCTAGTTCACACTTTGTAAATCCTATAATTTTCAAAAGCATCCTTTATAATTTCCTCTAATTCCTACAACTTCAATATTCTCTCTTTCCCAAGGATTTCAAGATCCAAATTCATCTTCCTCATAGCCCAATACACCTTATTCCCCAATTACACTAGAAAATGAAATATTTTTTCATAAATTGTAATATATGTAATAATTCCTATCATGGTTTTTTAGGTTGTACTATAATACCACAATGTGTATTCCAACCATTGGCACCAATCATTCATGTTTGGTTTAACAGTCTTCTCCAAAATTCCTTCAATTTCCCTACTGAACACTTCTGCTTGACAATTTTTTTGTGGATGATAGGGACTCGATTTTTTATGATAAACCCCATATTTCTTTATCAAAACCTAAATTCTAAAATTGTAAAAATGAGTCTCATGATCAATAATGATGGATCCAGTCTCTCCACATCTACAAAATATGTTAGACATGAAAAATAACAAATAACTTTGACAGTTTTCTATCTTGGGGTGTGGAAAAACAAATATTTCATAAGTTAAAATTTATTATATTTGTTTACCTAGGTTATATTTAGATATTATATCACAATAATCATGTTTATTATGTAACTTTGAGAAATAAGTTGAGGTTTTTTTTGAAATTGATTGAGTTTAAAAATAAATAAGATAATTAAAAAAATGTTTGAACACAAGTAGATAAAGATAGTGATGGGGTCAAGTTAGGATTTCCCTTTTCAATATTATCATAGTAGTAAATATTATTCCCCTTATATAACTATTTAATTATAATTGAAATACTCCTTAATCAAGTTATCAATCACACTTGTTTGAATGATGCAATGGAAACCAATCCTATGTGAAATAAAATTTATAAACTAATCCCAAATAACTACTAAAATTCCTGATTGGAAGTTTTTTTCTCTTTATAAATATAGAAAAATTTCACTTATTCCACACATGTTCCAATTATCACAAGATACTCATCACCTCACAAAATCTGCTCGATCAATAAAAACTAAACTAGGTAGGGGGAGTTAAAAGTTCTTAAATTAACGCTATAAAAAATGAATGAAACTAAAAATCCAAAATAAAATCACATTAAGATAATTTTAAACCACTAAAAATAGAAATAATTCCATAGAAAAAGATTGTTTAAAATTTCAGTGCAATACCCAGACATTACAAAAGTGAAACTCCCCCTTCCCTGGCCACTAAAAGATTTTACCCCTCCAGGTGAAGAGTAAGAGAGTTGAAATAGGAATAAGAGAGCATAAGGTAACTAAGTAAAAAATAAAATATAAAATAAAATCTCTTCAAGTTCCCAATCCTCTTGAACATACCCTCCTTCACCTCCTTCAATAGCGTTGAATGTAAGTGAATAATCTTATTTATATGGTTGAGGGGTGGAAAATTATCCCTCCAAATTCACTCCTCTAAAATTTTATATTATTGATCATAGTAAATGGTAGAATATCTGGTAGGTTTCTTCATAAAATTTTTTCTTTTATATTTTATTCATATTTCTAAAAAATATCAGGTTATTTGAATAAGTAGAAATAAAGTTATGCTCGTGTTACTAAAAATGACTTTTTGTGGATGAGTTGAATTCTCAACTCCCTCTAATTATATGAATTAAATATATTCCTTCATGAAATAATTTATTAATGAAATTTAATTAGAGCATGATTAGGTGATTCCAACATATACTACATCTATAATAACTTCATTTGGATGTATATTGGTCAATATATCCCTTAATTACTGAGGTGGGGTCTATTCATTAGCCAAAAAACATTGTCCACTTGACTGATTATTTTGGACCTATGTTGTACATATTGGATCTGGGTCTAGAGGAAAAATTTGAAGCTGAAGAGTAGGGAAAGACTAATAAAATTAATCACTCAATTTGGATAAAAATTGAAAAACATATTCCCAAAAAAACGAAGTAATCGAAAACTTCTAAATTTCCTAAATTAACCAATTTCCACATTTAAGCCCAAAATTCACCAAAAATACTAAAATGATGAAAATAAGATCATATTGATTAATCGGAAGGGATTAAATAATTAAAAAACATATAAAAAATAATTAAAATATTATCTCTATCGATATTTTTGGAAAAATCATGATGATTGTTGGTCTATATTTCCATTATAGTGTCTTACGGTGATGTGTTTGTGGTTTCCAGTAGTTTTTAGAAGTTTCCAAATGTGATGTAGGTGGTTCCATGATTTTACATTATTAAATGATTTAATATTTCTTTCTTTGTTTCAAAAATTTGTTATATGTGTTATTAATGTGGTGTGAAATATGTTATTAAAAGGATTTGATATGCATATGTGATGGAAGTTCATTTTTGAAATTAAATTGGTCATATTTATGGAGTCCTCCATTGTGGTACTTCTTGAATAAGGGTGATACCTTGTGTTGAAGGTGAAAAAAAAATCAAAGGAAATTTAGGTGCTAGTGTGTCTAAAGTAGGTTTTCCAAAAGAAATGGTTTTTTGAATGTTGGTTTCTTTTTTGTGCACCTTAAATGTGTTAGTGAATTGTGAAAGTGATGTCAATCATGTTTTAAAGTGGATTTAGAATAATTTTGGATTTTAAAGGGTATTTTCCATGGAAGTGGATAGATATCACATGTAATTTTCTTATTATGTTTCAAAATGGGCCACATGAATTGTAAAAGTTGTGAAAAATATATTTCCAAATGGTTTTGGTGTGCGTGTAAAATGAAAGTGGATTTATTTAGGGAAAAGGGTTATTTCCTTGTGTGATTATGATGCATGGAACATATATATGAAAGTGATGATTTATGTGATATGTGACGGGGGATTTCAGCAAAAAATAACTATCATGTGTATTGGTGGGATAACTAGAACTAGTATGCTAGTTGACTCAGTAGTGGTGAGACCTCGATTCATCAAGCAGGATTGATGCTACAACACTAACTAAACATGTGATATGATCAAAGACCACTACAACTATTAATATAATCCTCTCTAGTGGCTCGTGTATGGGGATTCTATGGAAGTTTAGTTTACGATATTTATACCACTAGAATTTTGGATTGACTCTTATATAGTGGCTCATGCACGGAGACATTGTTGGTAGTTGAGTTATAGGATTTTGATCATTGTGGTATAAGGTTTTTATAGTCTCACTTGTGATAGTTGCCTATAGATATTTCCCATGGTTCTCTCTTCTGATATGATGATTATGTGAAGTGGTTCTAGCCACAGATATATAGTATACCTTTTGTACCTTTTAATTTTAAGGAATTGTAACGACCCAATGTATTTCAATAAAAAAAATTCCCTTCTTATATCTATGTCATAAAAACACAAAATAATGAACTACTAAGTGATAAGTGACCATTAAGCATAATTTTGTCAACCCTATGTTTGTAATTTTAAAAATCCGACATACACGGTTGTGCTCAAGATAGTTTTTGGTGTCTAATGAAACAAAAATAATTTTTGGTGAATAGTAACCTACCCTTATGAATAGTAACCTAACCTTATGAATAGTAATATGACCCCTATGAATAGTAAATAAGATTAACATTACCTATGAATAATAAAATAAAATTTAGACAACATAGAAAGTGACAATTTGACCTTAGTAAACGTTTTTGGTATTTTATAAGTCATAAATAATTAATTATAATTAATTAATTTAAAAGAATATTTATTTTCCTGTAATGTATTCATAAATTATTTAATCAATGTCTAATAGTTTTTAGATAATTTTATAAGTCCCTACATAATTTTTGAAAGAACTATAAAATCAGTTTTAATCTTAAAACTGTTTTTTAAAGTAAATTATGATTTTATTTAAATATTAAATTAATAATATTTAGAAAATTATTTTTGAAAAATGGAATTTATTTTTGGATTCTACACATCGAAAAATGGTTGGGGTAAAGTTTTGGGATTTTTCTGAGATACTTGAATTTTTTGTGAATAGTAGAATACATTAATTTACCCTATAAATACATTTTAATTAAAATACACTATTCCTGACATCACAAGTGATGTAAGCACCCAAATCCCGAACTCAAATGCCTTTTTTACTATTATTGGTCATCCAAGACTCACTATTCCTTGTCTTAGGTGAAATTAATAAACTAATCAATTTTATATTAAGGAAACCCCTCTCCCCTCCACTATAAAATCCACCCTTCACTCCCTCTTTTCCTCACACCTCTCAAGCTCCAAGCCTTCTCTAAACTCTGCCCAAACACCTTCCCTAGCTCATCCCCCACATCCAAAAGCTACTGGTATCATCAAAAGACCAATCCTAGCTTCCTTAAAGAGGATCTCAAGAGGAGGATTCTAAAGGTAATTTCTCTCCCTCTCCTCCTTTAATTTCCTTTCAAGTTCAAGTTCTTTTCTTGATCTCTCCCTACCAATCTTCATATAAATTGTTCTGTAAATCCAGTATTAAATATATACTGTAATATTATTATTCTAATGTTATATTATATCACCCCACACCCTTTCCCTCTTCCTTTTATTTATTAAAGAGAACGTTGTTCCTGAGGTGTTAAATTTATCACCTTCAAAAAAGACATGTTCTCTTCTTCCATTTCTACCTTCAATCTGGTCATGAAACCATTTTATTGTTGAACCAGAATATTTTATATGTATTATTTTCTATTTTAAGTTCTGTAAAGAACCTGTGGCCTTATTACTAAGTTAAATGTTAAAACAAGATCGTTGTGATCCAAAAACCGCCCAAATTAACCCAAATAACCATCATTAAATTTTTATCTAATGATTCGTCCACTTGGATCTAATATAATTCACAATAACATTATTAAATATACTGTAATATCATTAATAACATGTGGTATCAGTTCTGGATGTTTACCCATGATCTACCCAAACATCAATTTAAGAATACAAGTGGACCGCTCAAGAAAACCATAAAAACGAACATCCCCGAACAATGTTTTTAAACTCTATAAGTCATCCAAAGGAACATAATATGAAATAATGAAACCATAATGAACCCTATTAATGTATAAAAGGTTCTGGAATTTCTAATTAATGAATATAATTTCATTATACATGACATTAAAGAGAATGAGGCATTCGAGTACAAGGTAAGGGGAAATCTCGAACCCAATTTTCTTCCTTCGGGTTCTCCCTCTTTCACTCCATTGTTGATATGGTTACTCCTCAAAGATCATTTTTTCATCATTTTCTTTACTTTTCTGGGATATACATGTTTTTCACTGGTTTTTATGTCCATCAAAATGTTTTCCAAAAGAACTCTTCTTTCAAGATCTCACCTTTTACCTCTCATTCAAGGTTGATAGTTATTGTATCAAGTATGTTGTTCCCTCTTTCTTTTGGGAACCCAAAGATTATGAATGTGTTATTAAGAGATTAAACCCATTCCTTTACATGGGTTATTTATGTACATATTTGATATGTGTTCTATGTGGCAATCATGATAATGATAATGTTATGATGTGACGGGTGCGCCCAGAATTATATAGCGCAATATGAATGTTTAAATGTGACGGGTGCGCCCAGAATTATACAGTGCTCCAATGCAATGGGTAAAGTGATGAATCTCGTAAGTAAATGTGAAATGATGTGTGAACATGATGCTAGCTTTGTTCACAAGTATGTGTGGTATTTAACCACTAAGACATGATATTTCATTTTTATGCATTACCACATTTCAAGTCTTTTACTTATTCTCCTCTCATGTTCATGATCTTTTTCCTATGTTATGATTATGCTCACCCCATGATGTATTGTTCTTATCTATCCTCTTACTGGGATTTTATCTCACCCCTTTTGATGTATATCCTTAGGTGGCTACATTTACTAAGGAGGGGACAAGTGCTACCAAGAAGCTATAGAAGAAGAAATTAAATAAATGTTTATGGTTGATGTTGTATTTGTTATGTATGGTCCTAGTTTGCCCAAGACACTAAACCTCTAGATCCTCCATGTATAATACTATTGCATTGTTTATCTTTAAAATGATGTTATAGTAATGTAAGAAAAGTCCGGGTCACTATAGTTGGTATCAGAGGAAAGGTTTAGTTAATTTGGGAATTAGGATTAGTAAACCCTAGAGAAAACCTCTAGCATGAGAATAAGTACAAATATGTACACAAGAATATTTACCTAGGGATACCATATGTTATGTTTTCGGTATAATTGTTTAAATGAATAAGTTATTCATGACGTGTTTACTTATGTTGTGTTCTAACCTTTTCTATTTTAGAAAATGGTGGGAACCGGGAGAAATCAGGCCAACAACTCTTGCGAGGGCCAATGCAACGATTTCCCGAATGACATCCCCAATGGTTTTGGAGGTGGAGTTCAAAACTTCATGGAGATGCTTACCCAAATATCTCGGGATATGAATAATAACCATAATAATGGGGAACTTCCTCCTTCACCAAAGAGGGAGCAACTAGCTATCGAATGTTTTATGCGACAACGACCACCGACGTTTTGTCGATCTTTCGATCCACTAGTTGCAGAACAGTGGGTCAACTCCATGGAGAAGATCTTTTCTGGTCTTCACTGTTCCGAGATGGAGAAGGTGACTCTAGCTATTTATCATCTAGATGGAGAAGTTGATCAATGGTGGGATTTGATTAAGAACACCAAGCCAAGGGAGGAAATTGAAGAGATGGAATGTGAAGACTTTAAGATAATGTTTCTTAATAAGTACTTCCCATGAACTCTTCACACGAAGAAGGAGAGATAATTCATAGAGCTCAAGCAAAAAGAAGGAGAATCTATCACAACCTATGAAGCAAATTTCACAAGGCTATCAAGGTATGCTTCGGGTTTTCTTATCAACAATGATAGCAAAATTGATAGATTCTTTAGTGGATTAAAACCACATCTTCGAAAGGCTCTTGCAATTAGATACATTGGGAGTTATGAGGAAGTTGTTCGGTGTGCTCTCAAAGTGGAGATGGAGTTTGGAGAATGGTCCCATGGCTATTGTGATAAGAAAAGAAAGATGGAGTTTCAAGCTGGTGGATCTAGTGACAAATATGGGAAGAAAACACAACGACCCACATGCCAAAAATGTGGGAAGTTGCACCATGGGAACTGACTCAAAGGTACGGCGAAATGCTTTAAGTGTGGGAAGGAAGGTCACCAAGATCACGAGATTCGAAAAGACATGAAAAGGAAGGATAATGTAGCTGATGAAAGGAGAGAACCACTCATGGTTCAATGCTACAACTATAGGGAGCTAGGTCACTATTCAAACCAGTGCACTAATCCTCGAGTTCTCGAGGGTAATCAGTGCCAAAAACCACCAAAGCCAAAGGAACAAGGGAAGGCTTATGCCATCACTACTGCGGAGGTGTAACATGATAATGAAGTCGTACAAGGTACACTTCCTATTCACTCAAGAATGGAAAAAGTATTATTTGATTCTTGTTCTACTCATTCCTTTATATCTTGCAAGTTTGCTAGAACTATAGAATCGAAGCCCCGAAACTTTGAAGTAGAGATATCTGTAAAAACACGAAGTGGTGCAATCATTGCAACCCAAGTGTTCGAATCTTCTCCTGTTGACGTATTTGGGAAGATTCTTCTGGAAAATCTCATAATACATCCCTTGGTGGAATTTGACCCTATAATGGGAGTGGATTGTCTCTCGTTATATAGAGCACATATCAACTGTCAGGAAAAGGAAATATATTTTCATATTCCGAACCATCCCATGCTCCTCTACAAATTCAAGGAAGATCATGAATCTCCTTTGAGAAATCCTTCAATTGTTTGGGTGTTTATTCCCTATGAAGAAGCATACCTCGACCAAATGATTGAGTCGAAGGAAAGTTCCAACCTTGAGGAAATGCCCATCGTAAGGGAATACGGTGATGTATTTCTTGAAGAGTTACCCGGAATTCCCCCGGATCGTGAGGTAGAGTTCTCAATTGAACTCATACCTGGATCTAATCCTATCTCGAAGTGCCCCTATAGGATGGCTCCTATCGAACTAGAGGAGTTAAAGAAGCAGCTGCAAGAGCATCTGGACAAAGGGTTCATACGCCCTAGTGCATCACCTTGGGGTGCGCCAGTGCTCTTTGTAAAGAAGAAGGATGGAACCATGCGACTGTGTATCAATTATCGGGAACTCAACAAGATCACCATAAAGAACAAGTATCCTCTCCCAAGGATTGATGACTTGTTCGACCAGTTAATAGGAGCTCAATACTTCTCAAAGGTGGATCTTCATTCTGGATATCATCAAGTAAAGGTGAAGAAGGAAGATATTCAGAAGACTGCCTTCCATAAAAGGTATGGGCACTATGAGTTTTTGGTGATGCCCTTAGGACTTACTAATGCCCCTGAAATCTTCATGGATTTGATGAATAGATTCTTTAGACATTACCTCAAAAAAAATTTAGTAGTGTTTATCGATGATATTCTCATCTACTCCAAGAGCAAGGAGGAACATGAAGAACATCTATGACTTGTGTTGGTGACATTGAGAAAGGAGAAGTTGTACGCCAAGTTCAGACAGTGTGACTTTTGGATGAATCAAGTCACGTTCTTGGGACATGTGATCACAAGAGAGGGAATTTATGTGGACCCTTCAAAGACAAATGCGATTGAAGAATGGCCCAAGCCTTCTAGTGTCATAGAAATCCGTAGTTTTCTTGGATTAGCTGGGTACTATCGACGTTTTGTGAGAAACTTCTCATGATTGTCAAGCCCGCTAACTAAGTTAACAAGGAAAGGGGTAAAGTATGTATGGACGGAAGAATGTGAGGGAAGCTTCAAGGAGCTAAAGAGAAGGCTGATCACTGCACCTGTACTCACACTACCGCAAAGTGGAGAAAGTTATGTGATATATAGCGATGCTTCAAAGAAAGGCTTGGGATGATGTGGAGATACAAAAGAGGGTGAATGCAGTAATGGAAGGGAAGCTGCAAGAGTTCCATATCGATGATGATGGTGTGATTCGGTTTGGAACGCAACTTTGTGTGCCTTCATCACCCAGGATAAATAAGGAGCTATTGGATAATGCACATAGCTCAACTTTATCTATCCATCCTGGAATTACCAAGATGTATCATGATCTCCGAGAACACTTCTGGTGGGATAACATGAAGAAGGAGATTACGGAATATATATCAAGGTGCTTGGTATGTCATCAAGTTAAAGCTGAGTGGAAAAAGTTCAAAGGAATGATTCATCCATTTCCTATACCCATGTGGAAATGGGAAAATGTTACTATGGACTTTGTCACGGGTCTCCCGAAGATGTCAAAGGGAAATAATGCGATATGGGTTGTGGTTGATCGACTCACCAAGACTGCCCATTTTATTGCTATTCGGGAAGACCTCTCACTTGAACAGCTTGAAAGGATATATGTGAAGGAAGTAGTGAGATTTCATGGTGTTCCACTCTTGATTGTCTCTGACCGTGATCCAAGGTCCACAACTAAACTCTGGAGGAGCCTTCAACATGCTTTGAGTACTGAATTAAATTTCAGCACAGCCTATCACCCCCAAACTGATGGACAGTCTGAAAGGACTATTCAGACACTTGAAGATATGCTAAGAGACTGCTCTCTTGAATTCAAAGGTGGTTGGGATCAGCATCTCCCATTGGTTGAGTTCTCATACAACAATAGCTTCCACTCGAGTATTCAGATGGCTCCGTATGAAGCTCTTTATGGGAAGCGATGTAGAACTCCAACCTGTTGGGATAAAGTTGGAGAACGAAATCTACTTGGTCCCGATCCTGTTCAAGAGATGAAAAAGAAGGTTCAAGTCATCCAGAAACACATCAAAGCTGCTCAAAGTCAGCAAAAGATCTATGTTGACAACCTTCGAAGGGACTTGGAGTTTGACGTTGGAGAGAAAGTCTTTCTTTGAATATCTCCATGGAAGAGATTCATGAGATTTGGGAAGAAAGTGAAGCTAAGCCCAAGGTACATTGGCCCCTTTGAGATCCTTGACCATATAGGAGCTGTGGCCAATCGCCTGGCACTTCCACCGAATATGGCACAAGTTCATGATGTGTTTCACGTATCACTACTAAGGAAGTACATACCAGACCCCTCACATGTACTAAACTCAGAGGTGGTACAACTGGAAGATGATCTCTCCTATGAGGAGCAGCCGGTAAAAATTTTGGACCAAAGTGATAAGGTTCTACGGAACAAGACAACCCTCCTTTTCAAAGTATTGTGGAGGAACCATACATTTGAGGAAGCAACTTGGGAACCAGAAGAGGCAATGAAGGAGAAGTACCCTCACCTATTTGTGTAAAGTGGAATTTCGGGGGTGAAATTTTTTTAAGGGGGGATGAATGTAACGACCCAATGTATTTCAATAAAAAAATTCCCTTCTTATATCTATGTCATAAATACACAAAATAATGAACTAGTAAGTTATAAGTGACCTTTAAACATAATTTTTTCACCCCTATGTTTGGAATTTTAAAAATCCGACATACACGGTTGTGCTCAAGATAGTTTTTGGTGTCTAATGAAACAAAAATAATTTTTGGTGAATATTAACCTAACCTTATGAATAGTAACCTACCCTTATGAATAGTAATATTACCCTTATGAATAGTAAATAAGATTAACATTACCTATGAATAATAAAATAAAATTTAGACATCATAGAAAGTGACAATTTGACCTTAGTAAATGTTTTTGGTATTTTATAAGTCATAAATAATTAATTATAATTAATTAATTTAAAAGAATATTTATTTTCTTGTAATGTATTCATAAATTATTGAATCAATGTCTAATAGTTTTTAGATAATTTTATAAGACCCTACATAATTTTTGAAAGAACTATAAAATCAGTTTTAATCTTAAAAACTGTTTTTTTAAGTAAATTATGATTTTATTTAAATATTAAATTAATAATATTTAGAAAATTATTTTTGAAAAAAGGAATTCATTTTTGGATTCTACGCATAGAAAAATGGTTGGGGTAAATTTTGGGATTTTTCTGAGATACTTGAATTTTTTGTGAATAGTAGAATACATTAATTTACCCTATAAATACATTTTAATTAGAACCCACTATTCCTGACATCACAAGTGATGTAAGCACCCAAATCCTGAACTCACATGCCTTTTTTACTATTATTGGTCATCCAACACTCACTGTTTTTTGTCTTAGGTGAAATTAATAAACTAATCAATTTTATATTAAGGAAACCCCTCTCCCCTCCACTATAAAAGTCACCCTTCACTCCCACTTTTCATCACACCTCTCAAGATCCAAGCCTTCTATAAACTCTGCCCAAACACCTTCCCTAGCTCATCCCCCATGTCCAAAATCTTCTGGTCTCATCAAAAGACCAATCCAAGCTTCCTTAAATAGGATCTCAAGAGGAGTATTCTAAAGGTAATTTCTCTCCCTCTTCTCCTTTAATTTCCTTCCAAGTTCAAGTTCCTTTCTTGATCTCTCCCTACCTATATTCGTCTAAATTGTTCTTTAAATATAGTATTATATATATAATATAATATTATGATTCTAATGTTATATTATATCACCCCACACCCTTTCCCTCTTCCTTTTATTTTATTAAAGAGAACGTTGTTCATGAGGTGTTAAGTTTATCACCTTCAAAAACGACATGTTCTCTTCTTCCATTTCTACCTTCAATCTGGTCATCAAACCATTTTATGGTTGAACCAGAATATTTTATATGTATTATTTTCTATTTTAAGTTATGGAAATAACATATGGCCTTATTACTATGTTAAATGTTAAAACAAGATCGTTGTGATCAAAAAACCACCCAAATTAACCCAAATAACCATCATTAAATTTTTATCTAATGATTCGTCCACTTGGATCTAATATAATTCACTATAAAATTATTAAAGATACTGTAATATCATTAATAACATGTAGTATCAGTTCTGGATGTTTACCCATGATCTACCCAAACATCAATTTAAGAATACAAGTGGACCGCTCAAGAAAACCATAAAAATGAACATCCCCGAACAATGTTTTTAAACTCTATAAGTCATCCAAAGGAACATAATATGAAATAATGAAACCAAAATTAACCCTATTAATATATAAAAGGTTCTGGAATTTATAATTAATGAATATAATGTCATTATATAGGACATTAAAGAGAAGGAGGCATTCGAATACAAGGTAAGGGGAAATCTCGAACCCAATTTTCTTCCTTCGGGTTCTCCCTCTTTCACTCCATTTTTGATATGGTTACTCAAATATCATTTGTTCATAATTTCCTTTACTTTTCTAGGATATACATGTTTTCACTGGTTTTTATGTCTATCAAAATTTTTTCCAAAATAACTCTTCTTTCAAGATCTCACCTTTTACCTCTCATTCAAGGTTGATATTTCTTGTATCAAGTATGTTGTTCCCTCTTTCTTTTGGGAACCCAAAGCTTATGAATGTGTTATTAAGAGATGAAACCCATTACTTTCCATGGGTTATTTATGTACATGTTTGATATGTGTTCTATGTGGAAATCATGATAATGATAATTTTATGATGTGACCGGTGCGCCCGGAATTATATAGCGCAATATAAATGTTTAAATGTGACGGGTGCACCCGGAATTATACAGCACTCCAATGCATTGGGTAAAGTGATGAATCTCATGAGTAAATGTGAAATGATGTGTTAACATAATGCTAGATTTGTTCACAAGTATGTGTGGTAGTTAACCACTAAGACATGATGTTTCATTTTTATGCATTTCCACATTTAAAGTCTTTTACTTATGCTCCTCTCATGTTCATGATATTTTACCTATGTTATGATTATTCTCACCCCATGATGTATTGTTCTTATCTATCATCTTATTGGGATTTTAGCTCACCCCTTTTGATGTATATCCTCAGGTGGTTACATGTACTAAGGAGGGGACAAGTGCTACTAAGAAGCTATAGAAGAAGAAATTAAATAAATGTTTATGGTTGATGTTGTATTTGTTATGTACGGTCCTAGTTTTCCCAAGACACTAAACCTCTAGATCCTCCATGTATAATACTATTATGTTGTTTATCTTTAAAATGATGTAATATTAATATAAGAAAAGGCCGGGTCACTATAGGAATCTTATTGGAGAAAAATATTTTCTTTAAAAAGAGTTTCTTGAGAAAGTTTTCTATAAGATATTTTCTTAAAGATATTTCAAATATTCTTATGGAAATGTGCATGTGGATTTTTATTATAATGTTATAGCATAGAATCTTTATTTTTTGTGGTATCCTTCTGGGATTTGGATCACACTCAATATACACCTTTGGGTCTTTGTAGACATCGTTTTGTATGAACTTGGTAAAGGAAAGATGTCTTGTGGTGGTGATGATGGATCTGGTTGCTAGTTTTCCACTTCCTACTAGTGTTAGTGGTGGTGCCTTGAGGGTGATTTCCCTCTTGTTACATGGATGTTTTTGGAATGTATTTTTAGTCCCATTCCATTGTTTTACTTTTGGTTTTAGTTATAGTTATAAAACATTGAATATAAAAAAAAATTTTACCTTTTTTGGTTATGATTATTAGTCATGTGATGTTTATTATTGTTAGTTTTTTATTGATATATACATGGGTGAAATCGTTCAAAATGTGTATTGTTGATACCTAGGAACTATTTTCTAGCCCGTGGGGATCGATAATTCCATTCAGGCAATTCCACATATTGGGTTTCATGTTAGGTAGGATGGTATCCTAGTGTGGTTTGTGAGAAAATGGTATTAGATCAAGTCATGTTCTTTTTGGGTCAATTTATTTGGGAATGGAATATAAATATTGGGGCTAGAATTTTTAGGGCTTGAATTTTTATTTGTGAGTGGGGTGTCTTCCCGACACACCACATGACAACACTTGAGTCACCATGGGATGTTGGTATTCGGATTGACTTCTCCTTTAGGTGAGATTTACAGGCTACAAACTGTATATGGAAACTTAGTGGTGGTGGAGTAATTTTTTTGGTATTGTTGTTATGATGGATTTCGTCAAGTTTGGATCTATTAAAATATTGGTATTTTTTTGTTGCTATAAATTTTTAGAATTTTTATATTTATGGTTTTACTTATTGTTATTGATTGTTGGGGCAAGATGCCTCCATGGTGACCTCAAGTGTGACTGTGGGAAGAGGTCGGAGAAATTTCTCCCTCACTAATTCATTATAGATTCATATATTAGTGGTTTGAGATATCGAATATTTGGTTTAATGGGTAGGCTCTCGTCGTTCTCAGGTTGGAGAATCCAAACTAGGTCCTATAAATTAAAAAGCATAAGAGTTTCTCAAGAACAACACTCCTATTTTCTAAGGCAGCACAAAACCTCATGAAGCAGCAGAGTGTATTTTGAAGTTGGTTTGAGGGTTATATTTTCATGATACTCCTGAGGCGGTTAGAGTGAAATGTGATTCATTCATGTCGGAAGGTCCTGCTCGAAAGTGGTGGGACTCGGTGGTGTAAGTTGAAAATCATGATTAGATGATTTGGAAGGATTTTAAAGATATCTTTAATGAGTAGTATTGTCCTGAGATTTTGGGCTTCACCAAGTATTATGAGTTTTTGGATCCTGTCCATGTAGAATGGACCATGGTGGATTATGCCAAACACTTTTTAGAGTTAGTTCAGTATGAACCCAAGATCCTTTCCAATGAGCAGCTAAAGGATCAGAAGTTAGACATGGGGTTGTGACCAGAAATTTGATGTTAGGTCTTCATATTTAAGAAGAAGACCTATGATAAGGTGGTTGATCATGTTATTATGGTTTAAATTTATTGTATTAGCAAGTCTAGTCCATCTAGATAAGAGTCAGTAGTGGGTAGTGGCAGTTCATCTGAGAAGAATTGGAAGCGGTATTAGAAGTAGAAGAAGGGAGGTGGTAGTTCAGTCCATCCTTCCTCAATTTCTTCATATGTGGCTTCTGACACTAGGTCAGTTGTGTGCCATTAGTGTGGAATGTTAGGGAACAAGTGATTATTTTTTCATCACCTCCCAATCCTTTACATCAATGTGGAACTATGGGGTACTTATAGTGATTCTGAAGGATGGTGCACCCATATTAGAGTGGTATATTATATGTGGCTTCTAGATGGATATAAACTCATCTAGAATAGTATAAGATAGTGGGATCTTGGTTTGGATGTTGTGGAAGTTGGAATGGATCATTATATGGGTAGTGCCAATTCAAGGAAGAGCTGTAGAGTAGTGGACATTTTTGGACATAGGAAAAAGTGAGGAAACTACATGTGGTGGATTGGGAACCAGTAGAATCAGATGCATGACTTATGTTAGTTTGAGGTACTGTTATTATTTCATCATCTTTTTCTGTTTTTTTTTATATTGGTTCCTCAATTTCATTTATTTATTCCATTCTTACAGATGTGTTAAAGTTACCAAATGAGATTATGTCGTATGCAATGGATTTGGTAATTCCATTTGGTAAGAAGGGAGATCCATGTTTTAGGTGTTTTTTTGTGAACTCACCATGTCCAAGGTCAAGTTGGTGTCTGATTTTCTTGTTTGGGAAATGTACCTATTTGATATGATTCATAGTTTGGATTTTATTGTGCATTTCTCGGTGCACATTGATTGTTATAGGTGGTGAGTGAGTTTTTTTATCACCTGATCAAAGTACCCAAGTCCTTCAAGGTGAATGAGATCCTCGGTCAAGACATGCTAGACCTTTACTTCCAAAGTTGGGAAATCTTGTTTATCTCATCTCTTCACTTGAATCGATGGAAAACAACGGGGATTCTGAGGGTGGTTTAACTTCTATTGTTGTTGGGTTTCCAAAGTATTTCCATAGGATTTCTTTAGTTTTCCTCCAGTGTGGTATGTGGATTTTTCATTCATTTATCATTGGGAACACAACCAATATCTCTTCCCTCAAACCATATGGCCCCCACCAAACTATGGGAATTAATGTCCCAACTGAATGATTTGGAATCTAAAGGAATCATTCTTTAGAGAATCTCACCTTGGGCCACCACAGTTCTGTTATAAAAAATGTTCAATGGAGATATCCGGTTATGAATTTATTACCATATGTTGAATACGGTAATGATCAATAGAAAATACTATGTTCCCCATATTTATGAACTTTTAGATCATTTTAAGGGGGGAATGGAGGTTTTCCAAGATTTATTTTCATTCTAGGTATAATCAGGTCAGATTTAATGAGGCATATGTTTTGAAAAAAAACCTTCCAAAGCTGGTACAAACATTTTGAGAATTTTTTCATCCCTTTCGAACAAAAAAAATGCTCCAGTGGTCCTTATGGTGCTCATGAATAGGGTGTTTCATCAGAATATTGACTAATTTATCATGGTATTTTTTTATGATATCCTGGTATATTCTAGGACCAAGGTGGATAATGAGAGGAATTTAAGGATTATGTTGGGAACTCTTTCGTTTCATCGCCTCTATGTGATATTTTCTACGAGCACCTTCTGGATCAAAAAGGTGAAGTTTCAAGGTAATGTGATCTCATAGCAAGGGGTTTTTGTGGACCTTGATTAAATCATTATAATTATTTCATGGGAACTCCTAAATAATGTTTTTGAAATTTGAATATTTTTAGACCTAGAAGGATGTTACAAGTGGTTTGTTTGGGATTTCTCTCATCCTTCTTCTTACATGATAGTGCTTATCCAAAAATGCGTAAATTTTGAATGGATCCTTGAGTTCCAAGCATCCTTTGAGGAGATTAAGCAGCAGTAGAAAATGGATCTTGTTTTAATCTTTCTAAAATCTAGAATGGGATATGTCATTTATTGTGATTCTTTTGTTATGGGTCTTGGATCTGTGATGATGCAAGATGACCAGGTGGTGGATTATGGTTCTTTCCAACTCTAAAAACATGAAAATAATCACCAAACTTGTGACCTAGAGTTATAATTAATGATGCAAGGATTGGAGACATGGTTCCATTATCTTTTTGTGGTGAATTTTTTGGTTTATTTGAATCATAAGAGTTTAGCCTACATTTTCTCCCAAAAATATTTGAATTTAAGGCAGTGAAATTGGGTTGAATATATTTAGGGTTTCAATTTTGATATAGTATATACCCCAAGAAAAGTAAATGAGGTTGCAGATTCCTTGAGAAGGAAATTTTCAGTGAAAGCTTTTAATGATTCCAGTGATGAGTGTATATTTATGGAACATTTCTATCAAATACATCTCAAGACCCAAGAACATAGTCGAGGTGTGTTCTTGGACAGTGTGCAACTGACACCTTCTCTACTAGAGTTTATTTAGAAGGAGAAATTAAGTTGTGAGTTGTTTTAGTATTCTATATAGTATTTAAATGTTAGGGAGGTTTTTTTTGGGTAGTCATTATCTCTCTATGGATATTTTTTCTTTAGATGTCGCTTTGCGGTACCAATTTCATTGAGGAAGGTGGTGATGTAGGATAGCCACGAGTCTCAGTGGTTCATTAATTCTGGTTCCACCAAGTTGTTTTATGATATATGTTGGTAGTTTTTGATGGCTAGATAGGTGGATGGATATATATGACATTGTTTTGCTATGTTAAAATTTTCATAATGTTAAATTAGAGCACCAAATGCCCCCCGATTTGTATCAACTACTACCTATTCCTACTTATAAGTGGGATGATATTTCCATGTATTTTATCATTGGCCTACCTCGTACACCTCATGGGAGGAAGTTTATTTTGTTAATGATTGATCCTCTTACCAAAACAACCCATTTCATTCTTATAAAGGATTCACCAAAGGTTGACTAGCTCGGTTGGTTATATATTTAGGAGGTTGTGAGGATTCATGGTGTGTCATCGATAGTTGTTTCTTACTAGGAACCTCATTTTACCTCACAGTTTTGGGAAGGAATTCAGAAGTAAATTGGGTCATAGTTCATGTTGAGCACGACATACTGCCCTCAATGAGATGGTCAGAAGGAGTGGGAAAATCAAATCTTGTAAGACATCCTTCGAGAATGCATGTTTGATTGTGGAGGTTTGTGGGATACCCATATGGGATTTTTTGAGTATTCATATAACTATAGTTTCTAATCATCAATTGAAATGGATCCCTTTGATGTGCTTTATAATCAGATGTGTTGGTCACCTTTTTGTTGGGATGAGGTGGGCGAGGCCTCACTGTTGGGACTAAGCCTTGTGTAAGAAACTTACGATAAATTAAAGCTAATCAAGCAGCGCTTGTTGATGTAACAGAGTCATAAAAAGATTAATTCTGACCATGGGTTCCATTTTTTAGAGTTTACTATGGGTGATTGTGTGTTTCTGAAAGTGGCACCTAACTTGGCTCATCTTCTTCTGAGTAAACAAAGGATGATAACTATGAGTTATGTCATAACTTTTGAGACTACTAAGATGATTGGTAATGTGGAATACAAGTTAAATTTTCCTTCTTAGTTAACATCAATTCACGAGATGTTCTATGTCTCTGAATTAAAAAATTATAATTCAGATCCATAACATGTGCTAAATTATGAGAAGTTCAAGTTGGAGAATTATTTTTTCATCTTTGAACAACCATCACTGATAGCAGATTCTCAAAAAAAGTGATTACTGGGAATTATATTATGCTTGTTTGAGTTATTTTGAGGCATGGTAGTGATGATCATGAGACATGGTAGTATAATTATTGGTTTGAGGAAGAGTATTTGTTCTTGTTTTATGATCAAGATTTTGAGTGAATTTTTTAGGGCTAATATTTTCCATGGTGGAGATAATTTTCACATCTGTTATTTTGATTTGATTAATTATTTGGTTTGTATTTGTTCTGGTATTTATCCTTGTGTTTTCAATTTATTTCTTGGAGAAAAATTTAGATTTTGGGATTGATAGCATGTGGTGAAGTGTTAATGCATGGTTAGAGGGAATGGTGTGCCCTTTCCCTAGAAACAATGCGACAAATGGTCAATTGGGATAGGGGTGACCACACGATTTGAGCATAGTTTTTCAAACTATGTGGGATAACTGTGTGGCTTTTTCCTCATAGACAGTGAAGGATGTAATGTTTCCTCACATTTTGGAAAACCATGTGACCTTTTTTAGTTCCTAAAAAAGTAGAAATTTACCCTTATTCCCTCTCTGATTTTAAACCTAAATCACCCCATCCACCCCATATGGTATTTTCAGGCATTGGATCTTCCTCCAAGACTTATTAGAGCCTTTATCATCAAACTTTGGCTAGTTTTGGTGTGATAACTTCAATGAAACAACCAGCCAATTATCTCATGATTTTTCCCACATTATGTGATTCTTCTTCCCTCCCTCTTTAGTTCATATTTTGTATTGGGTTATTTGACCTAATGATGATATGATATTGACATATGGGATGAAATATTGATGACTATTTTTGAATATTTCATTATAGGTTCTTTTGGTGGTGAGTTTGAGTTTTTCCATTGGTTTCCAAAATATTCCTTGTGTGAGGTAAGCGGTTATGTGATTTTAAATTATTAGATCAATTTAGTTCAGTTCTTTGGTTTCTTATATGTGTTCTATAGATTATTTTTGTGGTGATAAATATATTTTTAAAGGGATTTGAGATGAACATGTGATGGAAATTTGTTTTTTAAAATAAATTGGATGTATATATTGTGTGCTTCATTTCGGTACTTTTTTAATATGTTTTATGTGTTGCGTGGAAGGTATGAAATGTGTTTTCAAAGTCACTTGAGGTGTGGGTGTGCTAAAAGTAGAGTTTCCAAAATAAATGGATTTTTTTATGTTTATTTCATTTTTGTGCATCTTAAATATGTTAGTGAATTGTGAAATTGATGTGAAGCATGTTTTAAAGCTGATTTTGTGTGAGTTTGGATTCGAAAATGTCTTTTCTAATTGAAATGGTTGGATTTAACATGAGATTTTAATATGTTGTCTCCAAACGGGGATTATGAATGGTCAAAGTGGTGAAATATGTGTTTCTAAATGGTTTTGGTGTGAAAGTGAAATGAAAGTGGTTTTTTATAGAAAATAGTGATTTCATTATGTTGTTATTATTATTAGAACTTATATCTAAAAGTTTTGATTTATGTGATATGTGAAGTGGGATTGGAGGCCAATGGTATTCCCATGTATCGAGGTGTCCTAACTAGAACTAATACTTTAGTTGACTTGGTAGTGGAGAGTCCCAAACTCATCTAGTAGTATTGAAGCTACAACACTAACAAAACATATGATATGACCGTAGAACACTAATACTTTGGATTGACTATTATCTAGTGGCTCATGAATGGGTGTTTTGTTACCAGATTATTTTATGATATGGAGACCACTAGAAATTTTTATTGACTCTTATCTAGTGGCTCATTCATGAAGATATTATTGGTAGGTGAGTGGGATGATTTTTATCACCAAGTTATGAGGTTTATAGAGTCTCACTTGTGAAAGTTACCTATAGGTATTTACTATGGTTCTCTCTTATGACATGATTCTTATGTGATGTGGTTTCATCTGCTAGTATATAATATACCTTGTGTACCTTTTCATTTCAAGAAATATTATTGGTCAAAAAGGTTTTCCATAAAAATTGTTTCACAAGAATGTTTTACTTAAAAAAATATGATAAATATTTCAAATATTATTATGGAAATTTTCATGCTAATTTATCTTATAATATTATAGCATAGAATATTTCTTTTCGGTGACATCATACTAGATTTGGCTCACACCCTACATACACCATTTGATGTAAGTATACTTTGTTATGTATGAACCAAGTAATGGAAATATGTATCGTGGTGGTGAAGGTGGATCATGTTTCTATTGTTCCACTTACTATAGGGGTTGGTGGTGGTGGCTTGATCGCAATGACCCTCTTATTTCATGGTGTTTTCTGGGATGGTTTTTTTGTTCCCATTCATTGTTGTACTTTTGGTTTTGGTTAAAATTTTAAAACAATGAATCTGAAAATTATTAAACCTTTTTTGGTTATAATTATCAATTACTCAATGTTTATTCTTGTTAGTTGTTTATTGATATATACATGGCTGAAATAATTCCCAAATTGTATTATTAATACTCAAACACAAGTTTCCATATCGTGGGGATTGGGAACACCCTTCAAGAGAGGCTATGAACCATGTTATGTGTCAGGTTAGATGGCATCCCAGCTTGGTTTGTGATAGATGTAATCCATTTTCAAGACTGATTCATTACAATACTTCCCTAGTATTTCTTTCTCAATAATAATTTTTCAGTCAATTTTTTTTATCATTTGGTTCATTCTCTCAATTGTAAATTTTTTTTAGGATCCCTTACTACTGAAACTTGTTTCTTTATCCCGTGCTTCTCAAGATAACCCTATACTTATATATTGGTAAACTCCATTTCATCATCAGTCCAAAACATTAAAATATTTTTTCCAATCATAGCCCCCACCACTCTCCAATAACATCTAATGCATTTGAAAACTCCTAACTTGTGGGTAATCACCATAAACCATGTTTTCCTACTATAATCATCGATGAATAATACATAATACTTCACACTATCAATTATTCTTGGTGATATTATCCCATAAACATAAACATTAACCCATTCAAGGTACCATATTGAATTATTGTCTTTTATATTGTATGTCATTCACAATGATATTTCCCTTTTGGAAAATATCATATATGTGAGTATGATCATGATTGAGTCAAGATATCATGATCTCCATCATTATTTACTAAATATTCCAAATATTTTTAACATAAGTTTCCAAGCCTTTTATTTCATATAATATTTTCATTATCCATTGATAAAAAACACATTTCATCTTATCTACTAATGAGGTAGAGATTCCTCTTTGTATACTTCCCATAAATCATAACTTCTCTATATCATCCTTTAAAAATGAAAGTATTCTTGGTGAAATTAATTGCATACATTGAGTTACATAATTGAATTACACTTAGAAGGTTTTTACCAAGTTCATATAATACCAATACATCCATGTGTTTCATTCATTTTCCTCCAATTCTTCCATTCTTAAAGCCAATGTTCTTTAATCCTCAATCATTTCCAAATCTCTTGAAACCTTCCTTTTTATACTTTATTCCCATGAAAAGATTCTTTTTTAATATCACATGTGATGTGAAACAACTATCAAGGATTCATACACTAGAATGATCCATTTATTTAAAATAAATTTTTACAATTTTCACATTCGCATATCTTCTTTTATTGAATAATATTCATTGATTCGCCTATTAAGGTGGAAAATAAATTTATTCCTCCTTTAGCTTTTATGGAACTACTTTCTCTTACAAGCCAAAAAATTTATTTTTCATCCTTACCTCACTTGATTATACATGAAACTATTGTCTTCTTCCATATTAAGAAACATTTTTCATATTCCATCAAATACGTGATGAGAAACACATGGTTTTTCTTCCATAACCTTCATACCAGAAATAGTATCCATCAAAAGAATTCTATGTGTATGAATTTATACACTTATTTATTTATTTAAATTATATTATAAAGTTCATCTCAACTATAAAACACACATATTAAGTGTACCCCATATTTCCAAAATAATAAAATATGATTTTTGGTAGATTTTTGTGTTTCTCAATTGATGGTATAATAGTGTTTTGTTACTTTTTAGATTCATCTAAATCCATCAACCTCTATGAAGCGACTGATTGTGGGTTCATATCAACCACAACCAATATTTTTATTACGATCAAGTCCCACACTATCACTTATTTAATTATCTAATAATTACTTTTATTGGTAATTCACCAACTCTTCAATTGAATATTTGTGTTTCTATTTCAACTTTTTTGTATCTTAAATAATCTAACTTCTTAATTTTATTTTGTGAGTTAAAAGTATCTATTGATATTCAACTTTTGAAATTAAAAAAAATGATTTATGCATTGAACTTCATGATCCATTTAAATAATCATTTTACAATGGTATCCAAAACTATAGATAATTCATGATTGTGCCTCACTTTTGAGATATTATTCTACAACCTTCTCTATACTCTCAAATTTTTAAGATTTTATCTTTTTTCTATTAGACATTAACCCAAATTGTTCCTATTATTTATACTAAATATATAGTTTTAAATCATTAAATATTTCATTATCTTTATTCATTTTCCACTCCAAACATCTATTTCAGGGAGTAAAGACTCCAACTCAAATTTTAATTTAAATCTGCCAATAAATTTACTGTACTCACCATCTCCATCCTCCATTTTTTGTTTTTCTATGATTGACATAAGGTATTCTTAATTGTGTTCTTTGAAATCCCCAATCGCTCAAATCCCTATATCCTTTGAGTTAATGTATTATTTTGAAAAAATTATTCCTTTTAAATAATTTATATAGTTAAATCCTATTGTATTTCACTTATTTTAATGGTATCATCATTGGTGAAGCATCGTGTTCGTCTTATCAAAACATCTCGGGACAATTTTTTATAAATTTTCTCAACATTTACACATGGAAAATATATGATGAATATTATCCTGGTGAAAATTCCTTTCCCCATTACAGTTTTGATAATGGAATAACATGACTTCCTTAACTTCAATTTTCTTAAGACAATATTTCACTAAGAGATTATTTATTTCCTTGAACACCACTTCATGATATTTATACATTTTTAATGGATCAATATCATTGTTCTGAATATCATATGTAATAAGAGTTCTGTGTAAACTATCTATTGTAACCTCCTTTGGGACATTGTTCATGAGAATGAGAAAATTCTTACTAAGAAGAGGTGGGAATATTCTAAAAATTTTCATCAATATTTTAACATCAAAAAAGTTTTTTCCATGTCTCCACATGTCCTTCATTATAACATTCACCTAATCAAAGAATACATTAATGGAATCATTTGATTGAATCCTTATGTCCTCGTTCTTCTTGTGTATAACCTAAATTTTAGATTTTAATTATTTTGAGTCCACTTTATAGATGTAAAACAACTTATTTCACTTGGAGGAGAAGGAATTATGCTCTCTTAATGGACAAAAACATTAAAAAAGGCTCTCCCTAGCCTCTCGTTGTTATTTTTGTTGTCATCCCCAAAAGGAATCTTCATGGCACATATTCTTTCAATGAAATTGTGTGAAGGTGATTTGGGATAACATGTAGTAGTTCATGAACTTCGATAGTGGAGGGAACTATAAAAGAGTTTACCCATATTTATTTATAGGTAGAAGATTAACAAGGAATTTAATGAAAGGTTTGTAGTTTTAATTTGATCACAAGCTATTGGATTTTTTGGGAGGCAAGAAAAAAGTCTTTACAGGGCATTTCCATATCCTATATTTATCTCCAAGTGTGTGTTAGAGATTTTATCATGGATTTGGGGATTCTTCTTTAAGGATGAATTAATTATACCATTCTTTGCAGACTCCTACCTAGGCATTTTACGGATATGAGATCATGTGAATAGATGGAGGGCAGGTGGATCAAATGGAAATCTCCAGTGAGTGACTTAAAGTTAAATACTTATGTTTCAGGAATTGCTAAAATTATGAGGGGGGAGTTTTGGTAAGAGATAAAAGTGGATAAGTGATTATGGGGTTCAGTTCTTTCTATAGACCAGGCAATTCCATGGGTGCGGAGGAAAGAGTAATGCATACTGTTCTCATGCCTTGTAGTCCTTAAAATATCTAGATTACATATGTTGAATCTAACTCAGTGGTGTTTGTCCGGATTATCAAAGGGGATTTTACTTACCTCATTAGAATATGAATAATGAAAATCTGTTTAGGCAGTCTTTTCGGTCACTATTCGAGGGAAATAATTTTTTGTGGTGGATTCTGTCACCAGGGGTGGAAGACCTAATGAGAAGCTTTTTATCTACACCATCATAGGGTCTTCTCATGATTACTTCATGGACATAATTAAGGGATATGCCCTTAACCTTCATGATTTTTAACCCCCATGATCATGTTCTCTTCCTTGTCTAGTGCTGTTTTGTTTTGTATGTTGTTTTACTTTCATTGCTCGTAAGAATTTAATTTTTAGTTAGTTACATGGTGTGTGAGGATCTACGTGACATTAAAATTATATAGATTGGTCTAGAAAAACATACCTCAAACACATTCATTCCATTGGTTTCAACATCCAATTCTATATGATCTCTTTATTAAAAATATCCAATCTCTATATTGATTATAATTTAATTCATAATGGCTATAAATAAATCCATTCCCAAATATCAAAATTAGTGTCATGTCTGATTCTTCCATTATATAAATTTGTTTCAATCAAATACTATAATCCATTTGTGATCAATTCTTACTATTTTGGATTCCATGATATATTACCTGAACAAGTTTTAAACCTTTGAATCTTATACCACTTGTTTATCCTAGACAAGGTATATACCCTAAGAGGTGGTAAATTAGTGAATGAAAATTTTAAAATTAATATTAAAAATAATATTGTTCCACAATTAGTTAGAGTACTTTTATCTCTCAACTAATAAATAATAAGTGTTAATATAGTAAAGAGAGACATAAGACAATTTAATTTATTCACACATATTAGGATATATCCATGAAACATACAATGGTGATGTGATTATGTAGCAGATTCACTAAGAGTGCTAGTTATCTTTTTAATTTTAGTGGGATGTATTGAACCTGGAGGTTTATAACCAACACAAATTTGGAGAACTCACTTCTATGTTAATAGAAAAGAACTCATTTTTTCCCTATGAACATGCTTTTTATAAAAAAACTATAAAAAATAATTATTCCAAAAATAGTATTTCAATCAACTCATATTTTAATCAATGAGATAAAATCTATAAACCCTTATAAAAAGTTGTGGCTCTTATATTTTCTTCTTCACTTTTGAATAGAAAATGAAATTTATCTTCCTATGTACATGAACACACTTATCCTTATAACGATATATAATTTTCTTGTTCACCTGTATAATTTCATTATATTATTCTTTCCAAAAGTGATTCTAGAAAAAATAACTCTATTATACTTCTCTTTTCCCCCTTAAAAACCATCCAATATATGGAAAATACTATTTCCTTAAAACCATCCTCATTTTTCATTTAACTATATACCTCAAAATATGTATTTTAAAATTTTAAAATGGAAAAAATGATTTTAAATAACCCACCTTGAATAATGAGTGAATTTTCCTTGAGATCCAACATGATTTTCTTTATTGAAAACCCATTAATGTTGACCTAAAATAAATAACTAAATTCTCACCAAATTCTCTTTCACGTGACTCAACACCTGAAGTTATCTCTTTCTATGATTCATAGAAACCCATTAAAAGATAAGTTCCATCAAATTCTTCATATTTATTCTTATATATCAATTGCATGCTCAAACTTAATATATATATATCTATATCCATATTTTTTAAAAAAATATAGAAAATACTATAATTGATTCATGTATCAATCAATTAAATATTTTGTGTCACATGATCCTTTAAATTAATATTACGTATCACCTAATATTATTCTTATATATCCCATACATTATGAATTTATTTCAATATTATATAAATTAATATTATGTATCAAATATATGAATATTATATATCACATGATTTGCTAATTTTCCTCTGATATCCTCAAATTTAATAATATTTATCTGAAAAATGCATCTTATTTATTCCTAATTTAACCCTATATATATAGTGATCTTTATGCTTTTTTACATTTTTATGACCTCTAGGGTATAATTAAATGATATTATTATATATTATGTATCAACTAGATTAATATTACATACCATATGATTTAGAGATTTTCCTTTTATGTACAAAAATTTAATGTTATGTATTTGTAAAATTCATCATATGTATTACCAATTTAACCTTATATATAAATATATATACCAATATTCATGTATTCAACATTTTCTAAGGCCTCAAATATATAAGGAAAATTTATTCTTATATATTTCCTTTTTAAATTGTTATTAACCTTGATTTTATAATTTGTTCTTACATACCAACAAGAAATACATACATTAAACATCCCCCATCCATTATAACATCTCTTAAAAATTCATACCCAATTATTTTTAGAAACTTTTAATCCTAGATTTGTTAATTAAAAAACCCAAAAATGCATCCAAGGATTTTTTTGTGATAATTTTTTCCAATATATATACCTATTCCAATTAACCGAGTCAGCTAATTCATATTACAAAAAACACATATCAAAAATCATAAAATAAAGATTAATAACACTCCTAACACTAGGTGGATTAAAAAATTCATTGAGACTAATATCATATTCTAATAATACATGTTTATGCCCTCATTATGTGAACCAAGAGAAAAAATGTGTATATATACTACATCCTCTATAGGTTGGTAGAATATTTTATATATAATACCCTCTGTGGTAGGGGAAAATATCTCATATACCAAGGTATATTTTTGTATGAAATAAACCTCTATAGAATTTTGTGACTTTTTTTATGTTAATGAAATTCTTATTATAATCTAGAAAACTACATAAGCCTCTAGTTTCCTGAATTATCCCCTTTTGAACACCTTATAGGTGTAATACACTGATATTTTAAAAGAAGAAATTCCGGTTTAATGTCACATATGAAATGAAACAAAAAGAATAGATGAGTTTGTAACACCATAATACTTTATAATATATTTATTTTAAAATAAATTTGACCTCTTCAGTAGCTTTAAAAACACATAGCCTCGAGTCAAAATAAACTTTAATATAGTATACCATTATAACATGGCCATTAAATTGGTGGGTATGAATAGTACTAACTAAATTATAAAAAATATATGGATTAACATATATAAAAAATAATTGGTTATCTATTTATTATAAATAAACTAATAATCATTAGAAATAAAAAGAAATGTTTTCTGAAAAACTATATTTTTATAAAAGACGGTTTGGTTGTGCTTTGCGCACATAATATAAAATAAATTTTTACCACTTTTAGAAAATAAATTTAGTAAAATTAACTTCATTTTTGAAATCAAAAAATCCAAATTGTCTTAATATATACCTTTTAGGATTTTACTAAAATGTTTCATTTTTTTATGAAAAGTAGAAAATACTGATTTTTATTGAAAATCACATTTTATTTTAAATAATTTACAACGTGAAATTATATTTTAAATAGGTTTCAATGTAAGTATAGTTAAATTATATTAAAAAATTACTAATTTAGTTCATTATAATCAAATTCATATTGAATTTTGATATTAAAACATTCTATAATTATGAGAATTTTCTCTTTGGAAACCCACTTTTCATCACATCTACAGGTATAATTTTAAATTGAAATCTAAAAATTCAGTGAATTTCATTTATAAAAATGGATTACATATTCCAATAAAAGTAATTTATATTATCTTATAATATTAACTTAATTTTTTACCCTTATTAAAATTAAATAAGTAAAAATTAATTATTGTGGTTAAGGTAAAAAATGATTTATAGGGGGTTAAACTATAATAATAAGGGTTAAAATGACCTGAAAACATGTAAAAACTTAATTTATGGACATATTTCAACATTTTAATATCTTATTACAGATAATAAACAATTTTTTATTATTTTTAAAACATACAAATGTGGGTATAATTGAATATTTTCAAAACTTCCATGTATGTCCTCTCCCCCACTTATAAAAGGACACCCACTCTCCTCCCCAATTCACACTTAAATATCATTTTGGTTCATCCAATACCTACCCAAATAAATTCGCAACTCATATAAAAACATCATAGAGAAATTGTTTTATCAAAAATCTATCTTGTGAAGTATTTTATTGAAAACCTAAAGAAGTTATCTGAAGATTAGGTAACATTCTTAAATGGTCATTTTTATTTTGTTTCTTATTCCACATTTTTTAAATATTATTATAACATGATTATATAAAAAAACACTATATTATATATATTAATATATTTTTATAATAATTTAATTACCTATATCTATCTCCTCTAATATCAAATGGGAAACGACATCGTCGAGCATTTGTACGACGGACTACAACCTCCAAAACAAGTGAATTTTTTTTTTCCAAAACCACCTTTCATGGTTTGATATGATGATAGATTTAACATATTAATATGATATCTATGAATTTATTATAATTATTTAAATATAATATAAAAAATAACTTATTACTTTACATTTCATTTAAAATATGATAACATCACTCGTGTTTACGGTGGACTACCGCCTTGCAAAGCGATACGATCCATTTTTCACTTATGATTTTTATGGAAAGTAATAAGGATAAATTCAATGAACATGTATAATAAATATTACATTATATTTATCCTATAAATATAAAATAGCACCCTATTTTTAACCCTTTCACCTGTTAAGGAAAGGATTGTCACGACCTGTCCTCGGGGCCCATGTCGTGACTACCCCAAGCCCGCCTTCCATAGGCCAGGGGCTGGTGACTAGCACGAAAGGCGAATCCCTCGTAAAAAGGGAAGGCATTTCATTTAAACCTGTAACTCACACAGTCTAAACACAATCAATATATGTAACAAGTACTAATATAGAAAATAAAAGTGTGCTGAAAGTAAGTGGGCCAGTATACAAACCCAGCTTAACAACAAGTACAAGTACAAGTAAAAAGGGAAAAACATCTCCTGGATCATCCACTGGGGAATCCTACCAGAAGGGTAGGTACAGAACTAAAACATCTCATCTCTGAGGTACATCCCATCTAGTCCAGCTCTGATTCTCCTCCTTTCCATATCCCTCAGTCTCGATCACTACTGACCCTCATCTGAACAGAACACAAAAAGGTGCGGGCGAAGCCCGTGCAGGGGTGAGTATAACAATACTCAGTAGGGGACCCCGAGACCCATGAAGGTCTCCCAGAATCCACTAAGGATAAATCACAGTATTAAGATACAATCACTAAGTATCAACTATCCCTAATTAGATATATGCCCATAATATACCTAAGTTACCAACCACAGTCCGACTCCAACACTTGAGCCCAAGTACAACCCATTCCACAACGGAAGTAAAGTCATTCATATCGATGATAATGACTGAAAGACAAGACTCAGTTCACATAGGTATAAAACTCATGTAGAGGGGTAGAGATGATTATTTGTAGCCACTGAATCATCTCCTCTGTCGAACCCACATAGGATCCTGGAACAGTATCAGTGCTGTTGAACCCACGGAGGATCCGGGTACAGAATTCATCACTGTCGAACCCACGAAAGATCCTGGTCCCGTATCATTGTTGTCAAACCCACTGAGAATCTTGGTACAGTATATTCACTATCGAACCCATGGAGGATCTTGGTACAGTATCTCGTAGTTCTGTCTCATCATAAAGAACCCAACGCGACAGAAGGCGCGTCAATCGGACACACGGTCTGTGATTTTTTGGCTTTTCCATTCTAGGGGCCCAGTTAGTTTTTAGGCTCAAACCAACTTGGATGTACCCCCAACTACATCCAAACCTCACGTGGAGTATTCCAAAATAACCTTCCCGCTCTAAGCCTTCTGTCTCCGCAGACGGTTCATCGTTCGGACACCCGTAACCTAAAATATGGGCGGAAAGGTGAAAACTGGCCATAGCAGGTCCGGGTCCGGTCTAACCCAGCCGGAGTGACCCGGCCCGACCCGTTCCAGACCGAGGTCCGACCCAGTCTGAGGGTCCGACCCGGTCCAAGGAAACAGACCATCTGGAGGGGACGGCCCCGCCCGAAGGCGGCCCGGCCAAGGGGGGCCCATTCGTGGGCGGCCCGGCCGAGGGCGGCCCAACCATGGGCGGCCCGGCCATGGGTGGAACGATTGTGGGCAGCATGGCAGAGGGGGGCCCGGCCATGGGGGGCCCATCCATGGGCGGCCCGGCCGAGGGCGGCCCAACCATGGGCGGCCCGGCCGAGGGTGAACGGTTGTGGGCAGCCCGGCAGAGGGGGGCCCGACCGATTGCGGCCCAGAGGCCTCCCCTGGCCGCGCTCAGGGGGGTCGTGTGCGCCACTGGCACCTGAATGGTATAACTGTTTGGGTGGACCGAAGCGGCGCCAGGTGGCGCCGTTCTAGCTCACGCGGGACCCTAAGGGGTCCCGCTCCTCCCGGCTGGCTGAGCGGCTAGCCGCTCTGGCTCCATGGTGGCCGGACCCGCGGGCCGCCCCTGCACGTTCACTACGGTACAACGGCACCATCATCCTGCTGCTCTCCGCGTGACGCGAGGGAACCGTGCCACCACCATCATGGCCCCGCCTGGCCGCGGCCTCCTGGTTCACTGCACGGCGCGACGACGCCTCTCCTCCTTCTCCATGGCCCGGTTTGGCCACGGCCCTCGACTCCTCCGCACGGCGGGACGACGCCGCATACCTCCGCCGCGGCCTGTCGTTGCCGCGACACTCCTTTCGCGTGACATGAAGATGTCGAGCCCTCTTTGCTACCTGGCGGCCTTGTGCCGTCAGTTTTCATCGCGGTCCACCCCCATCGTCAACAAACTAGAACACACATAGGGGGAGGGTTGGGCCGTGTTCGTATGGTCTGAATCCTCCTCATCATGGCGATAACATTTGGCATAAATAATGTAAGGTTTGAACGATGAAGAACAAGAATGGGAATTCTACTCAAACCCCTACCTCGTTTCGATGAACATTGACGAAGTCGCGGAAAAAGATGCATCGATTCTTTGACATCGAGAAGCATCCGAGGAAAAAGAATCGCCGGCATTCTTCGTGGGTGTCTCCTTCTCTTTTGGCTTGGTCGAAGATCGAAGATGGTGTTCGTCATTCTTCAGTGGAAAGTGGGCATTCCTCATTGGAAAAAGTTGTTCTCCAAGAACTCCAAAGATCTCCCAAAATAAAGTGTCCAACCCAAAAATAATAAATGAATTGTCTATTATTTGTTGGCAAAAACATTCAAATTCTTCTATTTTGATTAAATGAAACAACTCATCTAATTAATGGGTGGAATGGTTCAAATTCAAAAAGAGTAGGGGAGGTGAGGAGTTCCATTAAATGAATAGAGGTGTCAAATTAAATAATGGGGTGTTAATGGGGGTAAGAATCTCGGGTGGGCCCACTAAATAATATCCTCCCAAGGGAGGTTATTCGCGGGTGGGCCCCACCTACAACCTCCCCTTGGAGGATTAAACCCCCATAAATAAAAGTAAAGTAACACTTTTATTTTTATTTAAATTAATTAAGAACCCCATAAACTAACTTCCAAACACGTTAAAACACAATAGTGGTGAAGGTCTTACTAAGAAATCACCGACGCTAAGAGTTTAATGGTGCCCTCGGAATTCGATTTCAAGCAACGGTCCAAAATATTTAAAATCTCGCTCGTATGTTTACTGAAAATACCTGAACAAAACTTCAGAAATTGATTCCAGACACACCGGGCCTCGGAATCAGGCACCGTCAAAAAATACGGACTCGTAAAATTCCCATGAATTTAAGAAAAAAAATACCACAGAATTTTCGGGTCTTTACATTCTCCCCACCTCTGGGATTTACATCCCCCTAAGCTATAATTAACACTAAGGAAAAAAATGGGGGTACTGAGCACACATTTGAGCCTCCCGCTCCCATGTGCTCTCCTAGAGGTTCTCATGCTGCCAGCGAACTCGTACCAGAGGTATCGAACATCCACGCCGGACCTGCTCCTATCGATCCTCAATCTCCACTGGAACCTCCATGAAATTCGCCCAGTCATTGATGTACAGCTCCCCATGGTTGATGATGTTGGATGGGTCATGCACATATCTTCTCTGCTAAGATACATGGAAGACGCCTTGCACCCGGTTCAACTGAGGTGGTAGAGACAAGAGGTAATCCACCTCACCTAATCAGTTGAGGACCTCGAAAGGTCTGATGACTCTTGGAGATAACTTTCCACCTTGGCCAAATCTCTGTATACCTCATCGAGTTGGGACCCATAGAAAGACGTGGTCACCATCCTCAAACTCTAGTGGTCTCTGTCTCCTATCATCATAGGACTTATGCCTACTCTGTGCAGTCTTCATCTACTCTTGGATGATATGAACCTTCTCCGTCATAGCCTACACCATCTCGGGTCCCATAAGTGCTGACTCCCCTGGGTCATTCCATCACAGAGGCGATCTGCATGGTCGGCCGTAAAGTGACTTGAAAGGCGCCATCCCGATGGTGGAGTGGTAGCTGTTGTTATACGTAAACTCTACCATGGGTAAGTGATCCTCCTAGCTACGAACGAAGTCAAGGATGCATGCACGGAGAATGTCCTTGAGAGTCTGAATGGTCCTCTCAGTCTGACCATCCCTCTGAGGATGGAAGGTGGTGCTCAAGCGAATCTGCATCCTGAAAGCCTCCTGTATCCCCTTTTATAGACGAGAAGTGAATCGAGCATCTCGATCAGAAGCAATCTTCGAGGGCACACCATGAAGTCATATGATCTCCCATATGTAGAGGTGTCCTAGGCTCTCTACTGAACCCTTATCTCTGATCGGTATGAAGTGGGCTGACTTGGTGAGTAGGTCGACAATCACCCAGATAGAGTCATGTACTTTGGATGTACATGGAAGTCCCGTCACGAAATCCATGGATATCTCATACCACTTCCACTATGGGACCTCTAAGGGCTGAACCAATCTTACTGGAACTTAGTGCTCCCCCTTCACTTGCTAATAAGTAAGGCATCGTGAGACAAACTCTGCTACTGCCTTCTTCATACCTGGCCACCAGTGTTGTCGTCAAAGGTCCTGGTACATCTTTGTCACACCTAGATGTACCGCTAAAGGATATGTGTGAAACTCCCTAAAAAATTCCTCCTGAGGTGCAACTGGTACCATGGTACATCCTCTGATGAGAATGACGTGATCCCCACCTTCCGAAAATCCATCAGGTGCCTGCCCTGTGGATATCTGAGCATCTCACGTCTCACAGTCAATGTCCCCATGCTTTGCCTCCCTGACTCACTGAAGAAGTAGAGGAGGGACTGTGAAATACTGTAGAAATAATTATCCATCCCGATCCACAAAAGATATCTGCAAAATGGCCAGCTACTTCATCACCTCTCCTAGAAGCTGAATGCCTGATCTCTTTCTGAGAGCATCTTCTACAACGTTTTCCTTCATAGGAGTATAGACTATCTCGAAGTCATATACATGGAGAAACTCAAGCCATTGTCGTTGTCTCAGGTTCAGGTCCTTCTACGAGAAGATGTACCTGAGACTCTGGTGGTCATAGTAGACTGTAAAACGCTCGCCCATCAGATAGTGTCGCCACATATTCAAGGAGAAGACCACTGCTGCTAACTCCAGGTCATGGGTAGAGTAGTTCTGCTCATGATGTCTCAACTACCAAGAACCATATGCGATCACTGCTTTCTCCTACATCAGGACACACCCAAATTCGGTCCCTGATTCATCGTAGTAAACTACATACCCTAACCCTCCTCTGGAAGGCTCAAGATAGGGGCACTAGTTAACCTCTTCCTTAGATCCAGAAAGCTCTGTTGGAATCTCTATGACCACACGAAGGGTTGCCCCTTCTTTGACAATGCAGAAAGTGGTGCTGAAACTCTGAAGAAGTTTGGCACAAATCTCCGATAGTACCCAGCCAGTCCCAGAAAACTTCGTACCTCCGTCACACTTCTGGGTGGCTCCCAAGAAAGCAGTGCCTAGATCTTCACTGGATCCACTACAACTCCAGCCTCTGAGATGACGTGTCCCAAGAAGTGAACCTCTGGAATCCAAAACTGGCACTTAGAGAGATTACCATAAAGATGGTGCTCTTGGAGTGTGTCCAGTACTACCTACAAATGGTAGGCGTGCTCCTCCTCAGTAGCTAAGTAGATCAGAATGTCATCGATGAATACTACCACAAAGTGATCAAGTTATTGCTGAAAGATCATGTTCATGAGTCCCATGAAAACTGTTGGTGCGTTGGTTATGCCAAATGGAATAACCAAGAACTCATAGTGTTCATTCCGGAATCTGATGGTCATCTTCTGCACATCCTCGTCCCATACCCTGAGTTGGTGATAGCCTGACCGAAGATCAATCTTCGAGAACCAGCACGCTCCCTTCAGTTGATCAAAGAGGTCGTCAATCATCGAGAGTGGGTACTTATTCTTCACGGTCACCTGGTTCAGGTGACGATAGTCGACATAGAGCTGCAAGCTCCCATCCGCCTTCCTGGTGAAAAAAATTGGGGATGCCTAGGGTGAAACACTGGGTCGGATAAATCCCTTCACCGTCAAGTCCTCCAGCTATACTCGCAGTTCACAAATCTTGGCGGGATCCATCCAATATGCTGGAGTAGATATCGGTGTCGTCCTGGGCTATAGGTCAATGTATAAGTCCACCTCTCTATGAGGAGGTAGTCCTGGAACATCGTTTGGGAAAACATCCGCGTACTGATCCACCACAATAGGAAAACTCGGACTCCGCACATCAACCACTCCAAGAATGATACTAGACAAATGATGTGTGATCAGATTCCCCCTCCTCTGGGTAAGTCCATCCTTCATTGCAAAGGCTCCCTTCTTGCTGATTAAGGTAAAACTCATCCCATCCTCACGGACACACCGCACTTTCCACCTAATATAATAAATCTGAGCATGAATTGTGGATAACCCGTCCATACCCAAGATGAAATCATAAGGCCTAGATGTCGCTACGAGGAGATCCCAGTTGAAGCTCTCACCTCCTAGATTAAGCTCACACTGCCAGCTCTAGTGCGTAATCATCGAGTCTGCTCCCGTAGGAGTCTCTAGTCATAAGGGTCGAGCCAACAGCTCCGTCGGAAACTCCGAGCTCTGAATGAGGGCAGTGGCAATAAAATAATGACTCGCACCTGTGTCTATAAGTACTGTAGTAAGGGGGAGTAGACACATATAGTACCTCGAATCATCTCAAGTGCATTGTGATCATAGGCCTCAACTGCCTGGAGCTGAGCCCGCCCCTGTCTGCCAGCTCCCTGTGGTCGGGGTGGACCTCCTTGTGGTGGTGGTGGTAGGGCCTCGAAACATCATCCACCACCTGATCCTTGACTAGCTCCTCTTCCACGTCCACCTGCTCCCGAGGGACAACCACGGTCGAACCTATGACTCTGCCTAGGAGGTCCCTCTACTGTATACTGCTCATATGTATGGCGGGTCATGTAGTCACGAGCCATGTGACCCTGCCCGCCGCATGCATAGCACTGCCTGCTCCTCATATGGTTGACTCTGTCTCATGTGCCCCGCACAACTGAAACTGTATCCTAGGGTCTCCCACCTGATGGCCTAGTCCGCTTGGACCTCTGCGACATTTGTCTACTTCTGGTAGCAGAAGACTCTGCTACGTGTCATCCTATGGTGGGTCTCGCTACTAGTGATTGCTCAGCAAGAAAAATATCCACTAAAAGGGCTTTCTCCAGCACCCCCGCCTGTGTCAGTATACTGAGGGAGATCATCGAAGCCCTGATCTCATGCCTGAGTCCCTGCTCGAAGGTTCGAGCCCTGAAAAACAGGTCTCGTACCATATCTATGGAGTAACGCGAGAGGTCAGTGAACCTCGCTGAGTACTGAGCAACTATCATGCTGCCCTACTGCAGATTATGTAACTCCTAAATCTGCACCACACGAAGGGTGGCTGGAACAAACTCTGACCGGAAGAGAATCTCGATGTCTGCCCAGAGTAATGATGCCTCGTCAGGCACCTGAAGCTTCAGGCTCCACCATCTGTCTAATTCTGCATGAAGGATACTCGCGGCAAGGATCACCATGAGGTCGGCTGGTGTCCCTACCAATATGAAAACTCTCACAATAGCCTTCAGCCAATCCTCAACTACCTGTGGGTCCATCTCTCACCTAAACCTGGGTAGCCTCTGGCGCTGGAACTCATGCAACGCACTTAGACGGCATGCACTCTCTACTGCTAGAGCCGGTGGTATCAGTGGCCCAGTGGGTAGTGGTACCACTGGTACCTCCACTGCGATGGGGCCCTGTACCAAGGCCTCATCGCTCGGTGGGCTACCATCTCATACAAAACTCGGAACCCTAGCTGGCTGTCTACGTGGGGCCATCCTGAAAAGAAACAGGTGCTCCACGGTCAAAATAATATACCTGGTGAGCTGACACAAAGTAATCATGAAGAAAAAATTTCAAAATAAACACCCACACAATCAGTGTTTTCGTGCACTCAGTTGGAAATCAAAAGTAAGAGTCCTAGAGTATGGATACGTCAGTCGCCGCACCAACACTGATTTCCCTAAACTTATAACCACACTCAAAACACTTAACACTATTTCCATTTAAAAGAATCAGAGTCCAAGTTCTATGGTAGAACCGACTCCTCTGATACCAATTTTTCATGACCCGTCCTCAGGGCCCGTGCCATGACTACCACAATCCCGCCTTTCATAGGCCAGGGGCTGGCGACTAGCACCAAAAATAGAATCCCTAATAAAAAGGGAAGGAATTTCCTTTAAACCTATTACTCACACAGTATGAACACAAGAAGTAGATGTAACAAGTACTAATATAGAAAAGAAAATCGTGCTGAAAGTAAGTGGGCCAGTATACAAACCCAACTGAACAACAAGTACAAGTAAAAGTAAAAAGGGAAAAAGAGATCATGGACCATCCACTGGGGAATCCTACCTGAAGGGTAGGTACAGAACCTGAAAAAATCTCCTCTGAGGTACGTCCGGTCTAGTCCGGCTCTGAGCAGCCTCCCATTCATCTCCCTCAGCCTTGATCATTGTTGACGGTCGTATGCACAGAACACAACAAGGTGTGGGCGAAGCCCGTGCAGGGGTGAGTATAACAATACTCAGAAGGGGACCCCGAGACCCCTGAAGGTCTCCCAGAATCCACTAAGGATAAATCATAGTAGTAAGATACAATCACGAAGTATCAACCATCCATACTTAGGTATATGACCATACATATACCTAAGTTACCAACCACAGTCCAGCTCCAACACTCGAGCCCAAGCACAACCCATTCCACAAAGGAAGTAAAGTCATTCATCTCGATGATAACGACTGAAAGACAAGACTCAGCTCATACAGGTATACAACTCATGTATAGGGGTATAGATGATTAGTTGTAGCCACAAATCATATCCTCTGTCGAACCCACGTAGGATCCTGGAACAGTATCAGCGTTGTCGAACCCATGGAGGATCCGGGTATAGAAGTCATCACTGTCGAACCCATGGAGGATCCTGGTCCAGTATCGTCGTTGTCAAAACCGCAGAGGATCCTGGTATAGTATTGTCTCTATCGAACCAATGGTGGATCATGGTACAGTATCATCACTGCCGAAACCACGGACGATCCCGGTATTGTATCGTCACTGTCAAAATCACGGAGGATCCTATCATCTCAGTCGTAGCCAGCCATAGGGTTCCCACACACAGAATGCTTGATTACGGGAGGGTCCACTCCTTGATCCAAGTGTAGATACATAAACTACCATGAAGTCTTGAGTTGATCTATCACATAGTTCCGTCTCATAAAAAGGAAACCAGCGCGATAGACGACGCGTCAATCGGACGCCCGGTCTGTGAGTTATTGGCTTTTCCGTTCCAGGGGCCCGGTTGGTTTTTAGGCTCAAACCAACCCAGCCGTACCCCAACTATGTCCAAACCTCATGTGAATTATGCCAAAAGAACCGTCCTACTCTAAGACTTCTGTCGCTGCAGACGGTTCGTCATTCGGACACCCGTAACCCAAAATATGGGCAGAAAGGTGAAAACTGGCCATAGCGGGTCCGGGTCCAGTCTGACCCAATCAGAGCGACATGGCCCGACCCGGTCCAGACCGGGGTCCGACTCGGTCCAAGGGTCCGACCTGGTCCGAGGAAACGGCCCGGCCCGAGGGCGGCCCGGCGGCCTTCCCTAGCCGCGCCCAGGGGGTGGCGCACGCCCCCTGGAACCCAAACTGTATAGCCATTCGGTTCGACCGAACCGACACTAGGTGGCACCAGTCCCAGCCACGTAGGACTTGTCAGGTCCCACTCCTCTCGGTTGGCTGAGCGACCAGAATCTCTAGCTCCAAGGTGGCTGGCCCGTCCGGCCGCCACTGCACCTCCACCGCGACGCGATGGTGTCGCGGTCCTGCTGCCCTCCACGCGGCGCGACGACGCCGCGCCCCCACTATCGCGGCCTGGCCTGGTCACGGTCTCCTGGTTCACCGCGTGGTGCGCCGGCGCCGTGCCTCCTCCACCGCAGTTTGGTTTGGCTGCGACCCTCGGCTCCTCCGCACGGTGCAACGACGCCGCGCGCCTCCGCCACGGCCCGTAGTGGTCACGACTTTCCTTCTGCACGGCACGATAGTGTCGCGCCCTCTTTGCTACCCGGCGGCCTTGCGCTGCCAGTTTTCTTCACGGTCTGCCTCCATCGTCAACAAAAAAAAACACCCATAGGGGGAGGTTCGGTCCATGTTCATGCAGTCCGAACCCTCCTCATCCTGGTGATAACATTTGGCATAAATAATCTGATGTTTGAACGACAAAGAACAAGAATGAGAATTATACTCAAACCCCTACCTCGTTTCAATGAAAGTTGACAAAGTCATGGAAAAAGGTGGAGACAATTTGTTGACGTCGAGAAGCATTTGAGGAAGAAGCATCATCGGCGTTCTTCATGTCCGACTCCTTCTCTTTTGTCTTGGTGGAAGATCGAAGACGATGTTCGTCGTTCTTCAGTGGAAAGTGGGCGTTCTTGGTTGGAAAAATTTATTCTCTAAGAACTCCTAAGCTCTTCCAGAAGAAAGTTCCCAACCCAAAAATAATAGATTAATTGTCTATTATTATTTGGCACAAACACTCGTATTCTTCTATTTTAAATAAATGAATCAACTAATCTAATTAATGGGTGGCATGGTTCAAATTCAAAAAGAGTAGGGGAGGTGAGGAGTTCTATTAAATGAAGAGATTTTTGAAATTAAATAATGGGGAGTTAATGGGGGTAAGAAGCTCGAGTGGGCCCCACTAAAAAATATCCTCCCAAGGGAGGTTATTCACGGGTGGGCCCCACCTCCAACCTCCCCTTGGAGGATTAAACCCACACAAATAAATATAAAGTAATACTTTTATTTTTATTTAAATTAATTAAAAACCCCATAAACTAACTTCCTAACATGTTAAAACACAACTACGGTGAAGGTATTACTAAGCAATCACCAACGCAGCGAGTTCAACGGTGCCCTCAGAATTAGATTCCGAGCACCGGTTCAAGAGATTTAAAATCTTGCTCGTACATTTACTAAATGTACCCGAACAAAACTTCAGAAATTGATTCCGAGCACACCGTGTCTCGGAATCAGGCACCGTCAGAAACTGCGGACTCGTAAAATTCCCATGAATTTGAGGAAGAAATTTCCAAATAATTTTTGAGACTTTACAATGATAATGTCGATCATGTGCACGTACATCCTACCATCTCCACAAAGTGATGTGATCCATTCTCCATGCTAAATTTCAATAATGATTTAAAAGATGTATCTAATGAAAAATGGTATTTATAACATTAATATAGTTATCTAAATTATGTAAATATATAATATTCATAATAATATTAACACTCATGACAAAACTTTCATGAAAAAACATGGAAATTGACATTTGAAACAATAAAAATAATAAAAAATTATTAACAATTGACTGTTAAAATGTTATAATAGGATCATATATGATTTAAATATTGTTAATAAATATTTTTATTGTATAAATTTGGTTCTTTAACAAATTAATAACATTATAAAACTATTATACAGGAGTTTAAATCGCGTTCAACCGAAAGGATGTGTGATGTAAGGGACTTCGTCTCAATGTCCCTTCATTAAGGTGAATTTTATTATTGTGAACCTAATTTATTTTATATAGTGTGCATACTAACAATTTTATATTTAATATCATGAATCCTTCATACTTCAGGGTATTTTAAATATCAATTTGAATTATTTCATCCTAGTGGATATTACTTGAATTTTACCAAGTGGTAAGGGATTTTGTCTCAGTTTCCATTTCATTGAGACATATTTGTTAATATGAACCTTTTCACTTATATGGGGTGAATTTACTTCCAATTTTATTTATTTAAGATTAATACCTACTTACTCATGATTTTTTTGAAGAAACCCATATTCTCGATGAATCGATGGTCACCTCTCATTTACTGTTTAATTTTTCTGATTTTTAACTTTCTCTTGAGACAAACACTTTATTGAGATCATTTTTCATTGGAAATTATATTTATATTAAATATACATATTATTTATATTGAATATATTATTTTTTATTAATTTTTATACCATTTGTACATATGGTGTTTACTTTGAAATTTATTTCAAAATCTAGGGAAATATTGATAAATCTGTATTCATTACTCGATATGGATATTTGATTATAAGGAACAATATTCATTAATTAAATTGATAATTAAATATATAAGGAATGTTTTTTATATGCTGTGGTTGGTGGGACCTAGTTATACATAGCCCCTCGATGCATTGGTAGTCTCACGAGATGAATTAGTTGGATAGCCTTAGTTAAAAGGGGTTCAAGTGTATACCTACCCATCAGTTATAAAGTGTCTTATGAAATTTCTTGAAAGTAGAGGTTTCATGATTCCTTAGAACATGACATCCAATAATTAAGTATTAAATTCATTAATAATACATTTATTATTATCCATTATATTTTTTCAATGATACTATCTCTAGATTAATTTCTTTCTCAGTTAATTAATTTAATGGAATGTGTTTTTAGTTGTTAACCTTACCATATTGATTATTTATTGTCTATTCAGAATAGTAGGTTTTTCATTAAATGTAATGAGTGTTTAGATATTTAAATTTCTATATTTATTATACTTTATAGATTATTCTTCATTTCCTTATTATATATTCAATTTTATGTTTCTCTTACTAAGAATTTGATCTCACCCTTATTTTATTTTTTTCCCTAGGAATCAAGGAAGTGTAATATGAATGATATGGATGGATATGCTAGAGAAAATAATGGTATTATCAGAAAAATGTTGTAATTTTTTATTCAAATGTAATATAAGGATCTTGTATGTATCAATTTTACCAAGACTACTAAATTATTTGTTCCTTCAAGATATGATATCTTATATATTATGCAAATGTAATAAACGAGACATCAGATCTTAGTTACTGAGGTTAAGTTCATTACAATATTCATGTATTAATACTAATTGTTTCCACTAATTCCAACCTAAAATGGGCCGTATATTGGAAACTAGCACTGAGGTATAAAAAATATAATGGGACACATTAACCTATATTTCCCAAGAAAAAAAAACAACCACAGGTTAAATGTAGCTGACTAAAATAAACAAACCCATAACACATCGTTAATATAAATTCAAGAATGTCATATAGAAAAAAGATTCCAAAATAAAAAAAAAATATTAGGAACAAACTCATATGACATGGATTCTAACTCATCTAATGCTACAACACAAAATAGAAATGACTAATAGGATCACCAAATCTTTAATATGGATTTTTAAAAATATAAAATATATATATATAGTAAGGGGAGAATACAATTTTACTCACTATATTACACCTCTTAAACTTATATTTAAAATTATTATAAGCATATAAAATCCTATGTGAGTAAGAAGTGAAACGTACTAATTGCCTAAAGAAGTCCACTACCACCCATCCTCACCAAGTATATCACACATCAATGTTCAATTTACCTATTATATTATTTATTTATTGATTTTTAGTCTTATACTTGAGTTATAATTTTAAAATCATTTAATATTTATAATTTATAGGTCATAGTTCTAGACACATGGTTGGAAAATGACTATAACTAATCATGTGTCCAATCTTGCAAAACACAAAATTCCGTATCAGTGTGATTTCTAGGGTTAGAGCACTATTTTTTGGACTATATGACCAAAACATGAGACTCCTATAGTGTGTATAATTAGGAGTGTGTGTATGGATCATGGTTTTTAAACCATGAAACTTACCTATATTTTTAAATTTTTGAAAGGCATATTCTACCCCTCCTTGTTTAAGACCATATTGGGCCTCCCTCTTTCTTTAGTCTTGATACCCAAATGAGAAGGATCCCTATGTGACACGAACGCACACAAACTCATATATATATATATATATCACTCTCTCTATCTTCCACTATAGGTTTCCTAGGTTATTATTTGATTCCTGGTGGATTTCTTAATGTTACATACTCTTTTCTCCTCTCATTCTCTTCTCCTTTCTCTCCATTATTCAGTTTATTTTTCTTCCTCTCCCATGAGGACATAGAGGTTGAACCTTATATTAAATGGGTGTCTATAAATTTTTATTTTTTGTATATAGGGATTTTGGATATTGTATTGGGGAATATTTTTATGTTTTTCATCAAAGGTGATGCACTTTCTTCGGTTTGAGGTAGTTTTTTGGGATGGATAACTCAATAATATCATAACCATGATTTCTTGGGATTTTTCATAAATTTTTTCAATGTTTTGGGACCATTATAAAAAATGAAAAGTTATTTTAGTTTTTATTTAAGGTTCAAATATATTTTTAATGGTTATCACATGTCTAGTGTTCGATTAAATGGCCAACTGGGTCTTCAAATTTATCTCTTAACCCATAATGCATGTAATGATTTATAAACTAGTAAAAAAGGTTCATCTAAAAAATAATGGTTCAATTTTATTATTTAAGGATATTTTTATACATCTTATGTTAATTGAGATACTGCATTAGTATTTATCTGATTTTGATTTAAAATCATATTTCTATCACAGGTTATAAATAATGTTTAGTTTTTTTATGAAGTGTGTTAAATGTGTTCATAAAGGGATTAATATCCATTTTAACTTAAAAGTATCATTTCAAATATTTTAAACTGTATTCAATTTACAAAATGAAATTCTCGATTTGGTTCTTCCAAATAGGTATCAAGGACTAATTGGAACTTTGTGAATTGTATTTTCTAAAAAATGAGGTGAAAAGGTGTTTATATGTTTTAGAATTTCAAATGAGTGCTAGTATGAATTATTTACCTAACTTCACTTGGTTTTTCAGAGGGAACTAGGATCTTTCTTTGGAAAACCAAAAATGAATGAGCTCTTTCCCACTATTTTAGGGTGTCTCCTTGACTAGTGAAGTAATACATATAGAATCACCACTGGCCTTTTTATGTCATTGTATCTATCCCACTCATTGAGGGTATTTCCCAAACATGTGAAGAAATTTCACTAGGTATTCATAGTTTTAGTTTTCTTAGGGCCTCTCCTAGGAAATTATCTAGTTTTAGTTATTTATTTTATATTTTTTGTTAATTGTTCTTTTGATTTAACTAGCATTCTCTTAGATAATATTATTATTTAAAATTATATCTTTTTTCTAGGTTTCTTGTATAATTTTTGTTGGTTATTTACTTTTTATATCCTTAGTACACTAATTTTAATTATGTTTGAGAATTAAGGTATAAAGGGATTTTAAAATAAATACAAGATGTATCAAAATAAAGCTATATATATCCCATGGTTTTCGAAGGATTTTTGGTGTTTTCTATTAAAAAATAGGTAACCATGTATGTTTTTCATTAAAATATTCTTATTTATTAAAAAAAGTGGTTTGTTTTCATAGGGGAGGAAAATATGGGTTTTACATTCATTAATTTCCTTAATTAAATTCCAAATGAGTCATACCTTAATAAAAATTTATATCAAACTATATTTAAATATTTTTATTTGTAATGAGTATTCACAAGGTTTAAAGAGGATTCTTTTTACTTAGATTAAGCATTTTTTGTTTGTAATTTCTTTGTTTTTTAGTTGGATTCATGTATGAATCGTATCTTCAATCCTTCTTGTACATTAATATTTTCTTCAATATTTTTATTTCTATTTTAAGTTATAAAAATTATTTATATGCTTATATATAGTTGTCTTATTTTTATTTTTCTTCATATTTTTTAATTGTTCTTTTTGTTGGAATAGATATATGGATTATTGACGAACCATTATAGATACTCAACAAGTTACTATTTTATATATTATTATGTTTATTTGGAGAAGCTGTTCTCATGTTCCTATATTTGATTCCATGATTATTTTTGACAAACTTGGGTTATCATAAATGTAATATGGCTAATGTCACGGGCCAGTTCGGGTATCCAGATTTGGGGTGATCTAGGTTGTTCCAGATAAAATGTTATAATAGACCCCACATTTATTTTATTGAGTATGGTATATTGAAGGTAGGAACACCATGACTCCAAAGGTAGGTGTGGTAAGAGTCTAGGTATCTCTTACTCACAAGGATACCAAAGTTAACAGGGGTTATTGGATTCTAATTCAAGCATCTCGATCTAGTTGTTCATTTTTTGGATGTATTTTGATTTATATCGCTGGTATTTTGAATGATATTGTGATTATGTGAGTTTATTTAAGGTTCTTCATGTTTTGGGAAAAATGAGAGAATAATTAGAGGCTCATGGTTAAATCTTGTAGCCTAGAAAACTATGTTATTCCTATCTATGTGGTTGTATATTAGGATCCCAAATGCAGTTACATATTGGAACATGGTGTACCAAACCATGCATCCAAACCATGAAAAGTCAGTAACCCCTTGTTAATATTTTGTTTGGATCTCTTATTCTTATTTATTTCTTCTAGTTAATATTTTTTACTCTTTAGGATGAATAAAGAATAATAATTTCAAGGTTATTAGATGTAGTTTAATTGGATTTTGATAGTAAACTATATTGAAAAAATTAATTTATTAGAATAAGGACATGTTTTAAACGTAATAGTTGGGTTTTTTCAAATTAATTTGAAATGAGTTATACGTTTTGGATTTTAAATATAGATTTAATTAATGATTAATGAAATTGTAAAGGGATTATAAAAGTAGTTTGAAAATAATAAATAAGTCTTCATAGATAAATTGAAATGAACATAATATTAGGGTTCTCAAAATGACTTTAATGTTGTAAATATGAAATTACATGATGATTTTCATATTGACTGTTGTTCTTTTGAAACAAGTATGGGTTACTTGAACTCCAATTTTTAGAATGTTTTTTAATACAATGTGGGGAGATTTTTTACTTCTAAATAAAACATAGTTTTAAAAGATGAAATTTTATGCTTGATTTTATAAAGAACTATATTAAAGTTAGTTGAAAGAAATTTTATATGGTGGGATGTCTAAATTATTTTAAGGATGAATTTAAGGATTTAAAAAATTATTTTGGGGAAAACATCATGGTTTTGGAATAATATTAAAATGGCGCTTTGATTTTGTTTGAAATTTTTATTCACTGTGTAATGGTTATTATGATTTGTTTATTTCGGTTTTTCTTTTACCTATGGTTTTCTAGAATTAAGGATAAGTTGTATTTTGCGTGCATTATTTTTTTGAACATCATATAACATTAATAATTTTTACAACTATAAATTTAGATTTTTGTGGTGGATTATAGTCACTAAAAGACATTTGATATGGGGGTTCGTCATAAAAACCATCATAGAAAATGAAATCATAAATATGAGTATGTGAAATGGTTCTTTGAAAAAAAAGTCACAATGTCAAGTTATTTTCAATAAAAATATGTTTTTAAAATTTTTACAAATTAGTTGAGGCTTAAAAACCCTTTAAAATATTTAATGTTTTTAAAATATAAAAAAAGTTAAAAAATTTAAGAACATTACAAAAAAAATTAAAAAAGAAACAAATAGAAAAACAATTCATTGACTAATTAAACCATTTCATAGGGAATAAGTTTTTAAAACTTAAATACATGAAAGTTATGATAAGAAATTTTAATCTTCTAGTATCAAGGTTAAAGGGTCACCAAAAGGGTCAGGGGGAGGATACTCCATGCTGACACCACACGCAAGTCGCCCCATGTCCTCCAATATCTATTCATCTCTCAAAGAATGATTCTCATACTCCAACACCCACTCTTTTTGCATGATTTTTATAATATTATCCTCATCTTGAAACGTCTCTTCATGTTGTGTAGTGGGTTATAATGGCCCAACATGATTTCCCTTCGATCTAACCGATGAAGTCACAAAAGTACTATAATAACTAGTATGTGTGTATTGTGAACCATTTTTATCGCTCAACCTTTCTCGACATAATGCATTCTTTACTATATCCATGATGATACATTGAAACTAGATTCACATGTGTTGTCTCCTTAGGTCACATCTTGACTCTCTCGTGAGTGAAAATTCACAGTCTTATATGGTTTATTCAACTATAATTAGAAATCAAAATAACAATAAAATTAATTTATGTAAAATTTTAATGTGTGACCTTTTTTATCACTTTATTGTGTAAAAAATATGATAAAATCATCTTCAAAGGATCTCATATTTATTAGTAGAACACTCTAACCCATACATGGGCTTTGATATAGTCAAGTCAATTAGAGAAGCAGGACTAGTTGAAAATTTTAACTGAACCTCTTTCCATGGATCTCTTTCTTAGGTTGACTAAAAACTAATGAAAATATTCATATATATAAATATATCAGGACTCTAGGATATGATATCTCATTCTATCATTGATCTAATAAAAAAAATTATGCAGGACAATTAAAAAAAATATATTACTAATTAAATAAATTTAAAATAAAATATTTATTAATTTATGATGCAGTGGTTGAATATATGATGTTGAACATCAATTAGAACTTGATCCCATAACCCCGATGGAATAAAAAAAATAATTTCATAGAATTGTATCGGTCTCTCAATAACTAAATTCAAAAAATATTGCAAATAAAAACAAATAATTCAAATATTAATACAAAAACTAAATATAAAATAAATAAATTACAAAATTTAACATACTTCCATAAAGGATGATCAAAATAAATAGATCGGTGTATTTAGGGAATAGATTTTGGAATCATCAATCTTCTAAGGTTTCACTCCCTCCTAATTGATAGACTTATTTAAGAATCCTCTAGGTCATATGAATTGTCATCGAGCCCAACATCTGGAAGCTTAACATTAGTAAGGGAATATAATATTTCATTAGACCATCTACATCCATCTAAAATAAATAATCCTACCTATAAAAAATTAATTCAAAAATTTAATATGTAATTATTTATATTTATCCACTTGTTCATTGATGATTTTGTTTTATATTTCTCTCTAAAATCATTAACTTATAGATTGCTTTAAATTTTAACATCCCTTATTACTTTATAAATATTAAAAATATCATCAACCCTTGACTAAGGGGTTTGATAATTTAAATTTATATATCATCGAGTCAGAGATTTATTTGGTGATTATTCTTGAACATTTTCAATATTTTGTACTTCCTCATAACTATTTTCATTTTCAAGAAATTCATTTCCCTGATATTTCATTTTCATTACACTTCACAAGTAATTTAATCTCCAATATTAGGATAGTAATTTTCATAATAAACTTGATGTGCTTGATGTACCAATATAAATGGATCATTTTTAGAAAGAATATTTTTGTATTTAATGTCCATAAATACATATAGTGGATGAACTCACAACCCTCGAATAGTATCAAACCAATAAAATTTAAACATTAATACATAATTTGGTCTCAGATAACAAAACTCAGTTATTTCATCAAGCTTTAAATAAAGTTAAAATTCACTTTCTTTATGATGATATTCATTCAAACAAACACCACTATTCATGGATTTCTTTGATCCACTATATGCGTGTGTTTGGGATATAAATATATTGACAACAAACCAATTACAATATTTTACCAATTTAGATAGAGTATTTTTTAGAAGAAAAAATCAACCAATAAATTTACATTCATATCATAGTACCTAAAAAAATAAAAAATGTTAATAAAGGATAATATTAAAAATTTTATTTCCTTTCCACAAAAAACAACTGAACTTACCGGTGATTAAAACAAAAAACAAAAATTATGTTGTATTCATTATTCAATAATAGCACGAGTAATCTATATAAATGGTTTTTTTATATTTCCATCATATAGTCTAAAAAAGAAATAATATTAATTAAATAATCTCTTAAAAATAACAAAATAATTAAAAAGTATTACTTACTACACAAATCATTTTATTTCTTTAAAATTGAGAAGAATATATATAATTTTTGTGGAGTTATTCATATGAAAGACATAATTCATGATAACCACAAAAACTAAGCTTGGGATGATTAAAAACTAGCAATTGAAGGTCTATGAAGTCATCGACAATTAATTATGTTTTGAAGGATATTCATATTTAAAATAATAATGGAAGATATTTGAAAGTTCCGCCAACAAGTTTTCTTTTACAATTAACCCTTCAACCAGTGATTTTTTACATACTTTATTTTTTTTATTTTTTCATAAATCTCTAAAATGGGTATATCCAATGGAATTATAATAACCCTACAAATTTATCTCTATATATAAAATACAATATTAAATTTTTCATTCAGTCAAAGAAGGCTGATGTGAATATTTTCTCATATTTGCATAAAATTAAAATAACATCCATTTTAACCATACTCAAAAAATCATAATATTGTAATTTCCCAAAAATATCTCAAATGAAATATGATATTTTAGATGACACACCCCAGATTGAAGAATTCAACAACTCTCTAAGACTATTATGTAGTTGTCTTTCCATTATAACAAAAAATTCTTGAATTTTTTACCCTATGATATGTTCATTTCTAATGCAATAAGAAAAATTAAAAGAATAATCATATGGTAACATCAAATATCTATACCATTGAAAAAAATTAATTTCTTTAGAATGTGCATAAGCAACTTTTCGATTCATTAAAATGGGTGTTATTTCTTGTTCAAATAACTCAACTTCAGGACTGTTTCAAATTTTTATAAGATCAAATGGTGCCTTTACATTGTCTTTTGTCTTATTGAGTGTGTCTAACATAGCATGAAATATTTTATCAAAAAAATTATTCTCAATATGCATTAAAAATGACATGTGAAATACCAGAAAACATAAAAATATATAAGGTCTCAAAAAATAATTCGCTTAGTCTAATCATGATATCTCCCAAAACCATATAATTTTTTTATAGTTTGTCTAAATGTAATAGGAGATAATGAGGAGATGATGGATTTTACCCAAACACCATAGAGCACTTATTTAAGTTAATCTCGTTCAATTTTACCTTTTGTAAAATTATTTCTATTCCTACTAAAATGATGATGCAAAGGAAGTAATCTCTAATGGATCTCAAAATATTAGCCTTTCTTCCATTAAAAAGAATAAAAAATATTTTATCAACCGTAGAGTATGAATTCGATTTTAGGCCACGTGTACCCCACCTAGAAAAGATACCATATGATAAAAATCCATTGATTATCCACATTAATGTAGCTTTTAGTGTATTGTTTTGTTCTATAACTATATCATATATAGTTACACTATCGCTCCGTAATGAAATTAGTTTCTCAATTAGTTTATTCAAATAAAAAGTTATAAAAATACTAAAATAAGAATATTGATTGTCATAAGCTCCAAATGGGAAGAAAATATCAGCAGAAAGAATCAACTCTATGTTTTTAGTTTTTGAAGAAAAATATGGATTATCCATGTTAATTATTATCTATATTTTGAGTCATAAATAGAAGTTTTATTTGGAGAATAATTATAAAATACCTGAAAATTTTCATAAGAAAAATGGACTTTCCTTGGTATACCTCTTTATACCTCAATTATCCTATTGATTTAAAATTACCCAATTATTCAAAATCATTATAACATAAGATTTATTCATTTTAACATGCATGGATATTTGAATAACTAAGACTGAAAATATTGAAAAACTATATTATTTCATATAAACATATAACTAAAATATTTCTATTAAGAAACAATGATGTCACCAACTAAAATATTTTATTAAAAATTTTATTTGAAATTCTAAAATATGATTTAATATCCCTAAATTCTTTTAACAACTTCAAGTTTTCTTAACTTTCACCCTGGATATATGGTCTCATCAACAAATTTCTACAAATTGTAAAATTGAAATTGGTCTAATTCAGGATTTGGAAAATCCTTCTGAGATGTTTTTTATGAATAGATGGTCCAGTAGACTCATGTACTAAATTATGAAATACTAGATCTAGAAAAAAATTTAAAATTTTACTAAATTCCATTCACCATCCAGATAACAAAAAATATAATCTTTTTAAAACCCAAAATTCAGTTGATTAGGTCCAAAATTATCTAAGGTCTAAAATATCCTAAGATAAAATATATTAAATATCATTTTACTATTCTTTCAGAAAACAAAAATTTAACCTGAAAATCAAATGACATAAATATTTTAACGCCCTCAATGTTGAAATAAATAATAGTAGATCTTGTAGTATTTTTTATTATTCATCTAATCACAATTTCATAATAGAAACCGGTCTCCACTTCTTGAGTCCATGGTTTTTTAAAGAAACAACATAAATAAGAATAATTATCACTCATTATGACTAATCATTACAAATTTTTTCTAAATTTTAATTAATGCTAATTATGAAAACTTTTCATGAATTCTTACTAATTTTCACTAATTATTAATAATATTTACTAATTATTACAAATTATTAAACATATTATTAAAGTAATACAATTTTTAATAAATTATAAATATATTTTTCATAAACATTACTAATGTCTAATATTTATTAGTATTTTATATTTTTATAGAGGTTATTAAAACATATCATAATAATTATAATTATTTACAAATTATTAATAAAATTTACCAATTATTACTAACATTTACCAATTATTACTAATATTTACTAATTATATGCTAATTATTAGAATTTATTTAATAATTACTGAAAATATTTTGATGAATTTCAAAAAAATAACTACTTAATACGATTTTTTAATAATGATTAGTATTTTTTATATTTTTTTACAATTTATAACAAATTATAATAATTTACTAATATTTAAAAGTGATTACTAATATATACTAAGTATTACTAACATTTATGAGTTATTACATAAAATTAATAATTATTTATTAATTATTATTGATTATTTAATAATTCTTACTAATATATTTATTTTTACTAAATTTTTTTAATTATTGTCATTTTCAATAATTTTAATATTTTTTATTTTTTTAAAAGTTATTACAAAATTTTTACCCTTTATTACTAGTATTTATTATTTTGAAAAAATTATTACAATTATTTGTTTATAAATTCTAATAATTTTCTAACTATAATAAAAAAATTAATAAATATTAGTATTTTTTAATAATTTTTTATATTTCATATTTTTTATAATATATTACAATTTATCTTAATTTACTAATATTTAAAAATTATTAATAATATTTACTAATTATTACTAGTATTTACAAATTATTATTAATATTGCTTAATTATTTAGTCATTATTAAAAATTATTTATTACTTATCAATATTTTTTAATTTTTACTACATTTTTAATAATTATTGAAAATTTTTAATAGTTGTAATTATTTTTGTATTTTTTTTACAAGTAATTAATTTTTTTTAATGATTATAAATGATATTTTTAATTTTTACAAATTCAGAAAGTCAAATTATTTATTAATCCTAAGTAAATTTTTGAAAAATATTACTATTTTTTCATAATTTTTTTATTATATATATATATTTAAAGTTTCTTAAAAATTATTAGAATTTTGTAATACGTTCTAATTATTATTAAGATATACAAAATATTATTAATATTCACTAATTATTTGTTAATTGTTAAAAATAATTTAATTATTATTTATTTTTAAATTATGACTAAATTCTTACTAATTATTCTGAATTATTAATAATTGATTGTATTTTTATAGTTTTTTGAAAGTTATTACAAATTTATTAGTAATTACTACAAATATTTATTCAGTAATACTAATTATTTATTAATTATAACTAAAATTTTAAAAAATACTACTAATACATGATAATTGATCTCAGACATGGTAAATGATCAAATACCATAAGAATAATGATCGAATATCACTGATTAATTATATGTAACACTAAAATAATTAATAAAATCAAGAAGTATGAACACGTATAATAAATTCAGATATTATATATCACGCTTTGAAATAGTTCAATAAAAAAATAAACCATATAAGTAAACCTAAAAAATCAATCATTATGGTGAATGGCACAAGGCTTCTAAGGTCTGAGGTGCCAGAGGTTACTCATTCAATATCAACACTTCATTTGACCTCCCCACAAACATTAATAAGTAACAAAATTTGAATTATATGATCATAAATCTATAATCATTCACACCTCAAGTTAAACCCATGATCAAATATACTAAAATAATATTATCTCATAAAAATGTGTAGCTTATGCAAACAAATCATTTAAGAATAATTTTCAAACAAGAATTTAATTTTTATGCTATCTTAGAAAACATGGAAACAATCATTCAAAAAAACATTAAAACCATATATTTATTGAAAATATTTATTAAACTCAAAGGAAAAAATACAATGAATTAACACAATTATGCTCTTAAATATAAAGGTTATACATTGGGCATCAAACCTCAAATCAAGTGGAATCAATCCATGGAGATTCATAACATGTTATCTTCAATGGAAAACATCCAAATAGATAAGAATAAACCCATAGGAACCCTAAATACCAAATAAACCACAAAACAAATAGATAAATATTTTTAACTAAGGTTTAGTTGAACCAATTATATCAAGATAGAAGGGTAAATTTCAAAAATAAGGAAGGAGGAGGAAAGAGGAGGATGATCATAGGGGACGCAAACCGTAATCACCCAAAATGGGGGGAAATTTAGTAGGATTGTGGAGATTGAGGGAATGTGTGATGGTGGGGAAGAAGGGGAGAAAATGGAGCGACATAATATTTTTTTATGGAGTAATCATGAAAAATATTTTGAGGAAAAACTTATTATAACAAACTAGATTATATTTCACTAATAACATTATCCCGCCTTTGTGCGGGTGATCCCACCCTGACCAATAGAAATATAATATATATTAAGCACTATTAACCATTGAATTAATTTTTTTTGTGACTAATGGTATTATTCATAAACAAAAATAAAATATGATCAATTATTGGTGATGTATGGAAGTCTTTCACAATTTATAAATTTTTTAGCAGAATTTTTACACTGACAAAAGTTCAACAGAGTTATATGTGTGGGATCCATTAGGTTGATTGCCTTTTCCATAATCCAAGTAGAGTTGTAAAGTTAACCCATCCTTGGTAGTTTAACCTCTCCAAAGTGTTCTTGAGTAGTTTATGTTCATTTTCATTAAGTGGATTCTTTCTTCTTGAGTTAATGGTTAAGGACCCAATTAGAGTGTGATTCACAAAAGGGGATTTGGTCTAAGACATCATTTATAAGTGTTTCCTCCTATATTTAGTGTTTTTTTGAGATTTATTTCATAGAATCATGATGGTTACTTTGACTTTGACTTGGTTTCTTATGATCAGTGGTACCTTTTCCTCTACCTATAAAATATTCTCTCAATCCTTCAATCATTCCTTTTAAAAAAATTGTATCTTTGGGTGCTTTAGTGTTGTTAGTTTAGTAATTATAACCCCCTCCTTTTTATTCAAATTCCTTATCATTATTAAAGTCTAGTTTTTAATCTTTATGGACTGGTGTACCATGGTTTTAGTTGGATATTATACTAGTTCATGTGTTTAAGTTTTTCTATTCAATCCATTTTTCCTCTCTCTCCCTCATTTTTACCTGGTTTAGGATTTTATTATATAGTTCCAATGATTTTTCTTAAGAATATTCATTGTTTGCGCCCCATTTATGAGAAAGGAATGGTTTCTTCTATAAGGATTCAGGTCTGTTTTTTATTTTTCTACTTCATCTTGGTCTTCCAGAATGAGGGTATCTGATCACCTTGGGGTATATACTTTAGATTTATCATGTTGGTTTCTCTATTAAATGTTGGGGAGTCTAGTTACCGGACTGAGTTCTCCTTTATACTATCACTTATAACTTTCATGTTTATATCATGGTATTAACTTATGATTCTTGACTTTTGGATGTTATTATATTTGGAGATGTGTCTTGATTGGGTTGGTTTCATTTTTAGTTTGGGATCTAAGCTTTCCCCTTCTTATGTTCACCTAGTTGACCTTGTTTTTTCTATAACTCGGTGCATTTCTATGGGGAAAAGTTAAATAGTTGGGAGTCTTTTCACACCTCAACCTTCTCATTCCATAATATTTAATTTATTTGATTTTTAGTAGCCTTATCCATGAGTTTTATGTTGAAACTCCATGAAAAATAGAAATTTTGAGGTTACAATACTCGGTGTACGTTTAGTGCATGGTTACTACTAGCTGTGAAGATAACCATACAATACATGAACTTCCCTGTCAATGGTTATTTTTATAGTTAGTTCATGGTTTACCAAACATGCGATAAAACCATGAAACACCCTTATTATATCAAATGATGGTTGAATGATTGGAATATGTCTTGGTATGTTGTGTGGCTAAACCATGTGACTACATAGATTTTAACTTTTTTGAAATACTTATTCTACTCCTCTCTATTTATGAATCCCTTAGTCCTCCCTCTTTCACCATTCACATGAGTTAGATGACAAGGATCCATAAGATAATTCACCTCTCTATCTTTATGGATTTCATAGGTTATTATTTGATTCAGAGTGTATTTCTCATGGTTAAAGGCACTTTTCTCCTCTCCTTGTCTTCTACTCCCTCTCCCTTCTCTTTATTATTTTTATGCATATTTTGTGATGTGATATTGGTTGAACCTTATATAAAAAGTTAATTTCGTAATTGTTATTTTTGGTATCCATGTCTTGTGAAGCTCATATTGAGGCTCATTCTATTATTGTTCATAGATGTCGATGTGTTTTCTTTGGTTTGATGTAGGTTTTCTATATACATTGTTCTTTATACTTACAACCATGGTTTCTAGGGAACTATAACTTATGTATCAATGTTTCATGACCCTCAGTAAGTATGTTTGGATGGTTTTGATAAAATAAGTATGTTTTCTTTGGATTTTATGGAATGTGAAGGGGTTTAATTTTTTATTTTAGGTTCAAATATGTTTTTAATGGTTCTTTCACATCTTGTGTTTGATTGAATGCATGATAAGACCTTTGAATTTATCTCTTAAACCGTGATGGTTTTTTTCCATCTAAACTAGTTTAAAAGGAATGAATTTAAAACAATGGGTGTGTTTGGATTAATTACTGATTGTTTTTATGATTCTTTTTTTACTTTTGATACTATGTGACTGTTTATGAAAATTTCTTTCAAAAGTGTAGTCCTAACTTGGGGTTTTAGTACTGATTTGTTTTTGCATAAAGTGTGTTAATTTTTTTCATTATGGTTTTTAGAGCCATTTAAATTGAATAAAATATCATTTCAATGATTTTATACCATATTCAGTTTTGAAAATTAACATCTTGATTTAGTCCTTTCAAAGAGGTATCAAGGCCAAGTTGGCGCTTTATGAAAGTGATTTTATTAAAAATAAGGAGAACAAGGTTTTTATATGTTTTTTAATTTGATGAAATTACTCATATGAGTTATTTACTCACCTACATTTGGTTGTCCAGGGGGACCTGGTAACTCGGGTAAGAAAACCAAGAAAAGATGGGTTCATTTCCACTAATTGAGTATTTCCCCTGGACTAGTGAAGTAATACATGTAGTACCACCACTAGCACAGTTAAGGTATTATATCCATCCCATAAATTGAGGTTATACCCCTAACATGTTAAGTAATTTCACTAAGTAATCCTATATTTAGTTTCCCTTGGGTTTCTCCCATGACATTATCTACTTTCAATTATCATTTCTATATTATATGTTATTGTTCTTTATTTTAAGTACTTTTCCCTTATTTTCTGATATGTTTTTATATTATATATTTCTAATTTTTTTTCTATTATTATTGGTCATTCTCTTTTCATGTATTTATCCCACAAATTTTAATAATGTTTTGGAATATATGAATAAATTGATTTGAATATAATTAAATAAAAGTTGTTTCAAATTCTAGTCTTTTATCTCCTTTTCTTTAAGATGAAATTTTTATATTTTGTTTTAAAAAAGGTAACTAAGTGAATTTTTCTATTAAAATAATGGTATTTATAAAATAAATTTGTTTATTTTTATGTGATAGGAAAATATAGATTTTATATACATGACTTGGTTTACTTGAATGCTAAAATGGTCCTACTTTCATAAAAAAAGTATTTCAAACTAGCATTAAATGGTTTTTTTAATGAATATACAGGGGGTATGGGGTGGATACCTATAGGGAATTTTATTCTCATTACTATATATGAAATTTTAGGTTATTTTTAGATTCTAGAGGACTTTATATTGGTGTAATATTTTCTAATTCATGTTCAAGTTTTTTGTGAGGCATGATAGTAACCATGGGTCACATATAGATTTGTAGTTTATCATTTGGGTTATTTTTACCTATAGTAAGTATCATGTATGTATTATCAATTCTATATATATTTTACCTTGATATATTCTTATAAAATAGTATTTATTTTTTATTTTATGGCCTTCAATTAGATGTTTATGTTTAGTTCTACTATTTTTGTTTTCTTTCATATTTTTTTACTATTATTTCAATTTGTATAAATGTATGAATTATAGACGAGTCCTTCCAGATACTTGGAAGTTTTTAATTGTGTATATTATTTTTTCATTGGGATAATCTATTCCCACTTTAATATATTTGATTCCATGGTTATTTACACTATACTGGGGTGATTAGGAATGTGGCATGAGTAATATCGTGGGATGAATTGGCTGCTCGGATTAGGGGTGATCTGGCTTGGTAAGTGAAAAAGGATCACTATAGAGACCCAAACTTTTATTACATTACCATTACATCATTTTAAAGAAAAAAAACATAATAATATTACACATAGAGGATCCAACAGTTCATTGTCTTGGGAAAACTAGGACCATACAGAACAATTACAACATCAAGCATAAACATTTTTTCAATTTCTTCTTCTCTAGCATCGTACTGGAACATGACCTATCCTTAGTACATGTAGTCAGCAAAGGGTATACATAAAAAGGGGCGAGCTAGAATCCCAGTAAGGGGAAAAATAAAAACAATATATCATGGGTGAGCATACTCATAATAGAGTCAAATGATCATGAACATAAGGGGAAGCATAAATATAAGACTTGAAATATGGCAATGCATAAAAATGAAACATCATGCCTTAGTGGTTAACTACCACACATACCTGTGAAAAATGATAGAATCTTGTTCACACATAATTTCACATTTATTCATGAGATTCATCACTTTACCTAATGAATTCTAGCTCTGTATAATTACGGGCGCACTTGTCACATTTAAACATTCATATTTCACTATATAATTCTGGGCGCACCCGTCACATCATAACATTATCATTATCATGTATGCCACATAGAACATATATCAATAATGAACATAACTAACCCATGTAAAGGAATTGTTTTCATCTCATAAGAACACATTCATAAACATTGGTTTCCCAATAGAAAGAGGGAATAAAATACTTGATACAAGAACCATAAACCTTGAATGAGTGGTAAAAGGTGAGTTCTTAAAAGAAGAGTTATTTCGAAAAAAAATTGTTTAACATAAAATTAAATAGAAAAAATTTATATCATAGAAAATTTAATATAATTATGAAAAAATTATTTTCAAGGAGTTACCATACCAAATTTGGAGTGAAAGAGGGACAACCCGAAGAAAGAAAATTAGGTTCTAGTTTTTCCCCTTACCTTATATATGAACGCTTCCTTTGATTTAATTTCCTGTATAATGAAATTATTTTCATTAATTTGAAATTAAATAAACTTTTATATAGGAATAAGGGTAATTTTTTTATCATTATGTTATTTTATGGGCCTTTTGATAAGTTATAGAGTTCAAAAACATTGCTCAGGAATGTTCGTTTTTATGGTTTTCATGAGCGTTTCACTTGTATTAATGAATTGAAGTTTGTGTAGAACATGGATAAAAATCCAGAACATATATTCCATGTTATTAATTATATTAAAGAATTTGAAATTATCTTATAATGACTGACATGGTATTCCATGTGGATGAATCATTAGATAAAATCTAAGTGATGATTGTTTCAATTAATTTGGGCATTTTTTCGACCATAATGAACTTGTTTTGATTAATCATTTAGTAATATGTACATAAGTTAGTTCCATAACTTTAAATAGAACTTAATACATAAAAAATATTATTTTTAAACCATAAAAATGGTTTCATGACCATATCTGAAGGTATAAATGAAAAAAAAAACATGTCATTCTTGAAGGTGATAGATTAACACCTCACAAACAACGTTTTCTTTTATAAAATAAAAGGAATATTGGAAGGGGGTTGGATGATATATTATCCCATTAGTATAATAAAATTTTATCATGTGTATAATACTTGATTTACCTAACAATTTTTATAAATATGGTTTGGGATAGAATAAGAAAACAACTTGAAATTGAAAGGAATTTAAAGGAAAAGGATGAGAGAAATTACCTCTTGAATCCTCCTCTTGAGATCCTCCTTAAGCGGATTAAGCTTGGTATTTTGATGAGACCAGAAGATCTTGGACGTGGGTAATGGGCTAGGGAAGATTCTTGGGCCATGTTTAGAGAAGTCTTGAAGCTTGAGAGGTGTTGGGGGATGAGGGAGTGAAGGGTGGTATTTATAGTGGAGGGGAGAGGAGATTTCTTAATATAAAATCCATTAATTTATTATTTCCCCACAAGACAAGGAATAGTGAGTATTCCATGACCAATAATAGTAATTTTATAATTTAATCCTGAAAAAATTGGGCTTAATTCATATGAACATCACAAATGACTCTATAATTATCTTATTTAGCTTATTTTTTGTAAATTACTGTATTTTACTATTCATCAAAAATTCATGTATTTCAGAAAAATCCCAAAATTTCACCCCAACTATTTTTAAATATGTAGAATCCAAAAAAGATTTCCATTTTTTAAAAATAATTTTCAAAATATGATTAATTTAATATATAATTAAAATCATAATTTACTAGAAAAATACAGTTTTTAAAATTAAAACTGATTTTAGAATGCTTTCAAAAATTATGTAGGGTATTATAAAAATATATAAAAACTAGAATACATAGATTTCTTAATTTATGAAAAAAATTTAAGAAAATACATTTTCTTTTAAATTAATTAATTAATTATAATTATTTATTTATCCCTTACAATAATACCAAAATGTTTACTATAGCCAAATTGTCACTTTCTAAGATGCCTAAATTTTATTTCATTATTCATGGGTAAGGTTATTATTATTTTGGACAATTTACTATTCATAAGTTTCATACTACTATTCTTAAAGGTAGATACTATTCAAACGGGTAAGTTACTATTCACCAAAAAATATTTTTGTTTAATTAGACTCCAAAAATCATCTTAAACACAAACGTGTTTGTCATATTTTCAAAATTCAAAACATAGAAGTGGAAAAATTATGTTTATTGGTCACATAATATTTATTATATTTATATGTCATTGTGATTCTGAATGTGATTATACTATAAGGAATAATTATAGGAAGGGAATTCCATTGATAAAACTTTGGGATGGTACATTCTTCGCCCCTTATGAAATTTCTCCCTCGAAATTTCATTTTACCAAAACAGGTGAGGGTACTTGTTCTTCATCACCTCCTTCGGTTCCCATGTAGCTTCTTCAAACTTAAGGTTCCTCCACAACACATTGACAATGTGGGTTTTCTTGTTGTGTACAACCTTATCTCTCTGGTCCAAAATCTCTACTAGCTTCTCCTTATAGGAGAGATCATCTTCCAATTGTACCACCTCTGAGTTGAGTACATGTGAGGGATCAGGTATGTAATTTCTCAGGAGTGATATGTGAAACACATAATGAACTTGATCTATATTCGGTGGAAGTGAAATTCGATAGTTCACGAATCCTATGCGGTCAAGGATCTCAAAGGGGCCAATGTACCTTGGGCTTAACTTCCCTTTCTTTCCAAACCACATGACCCTCTTCCATGGTGATATTTGAAGGAATACTTTATCTCCAAAGTCAAAGTCCAAGTCCCTTCGATCATTGTCAGTGTATCTCTTTTGCCGACTCTGAGCAGCTTTGATGTATTTTTGGATGACCTAAACCTTCTCTATCATCTCTTCTATAAGATCAGGTCCAAGTATATTTCTTTCTCCAACTTCATCCCAACAGGATGGAGTTCTAGATCGCTTTCCATATAGAGCTTCATATGGATCCATATGAATGCTCGAGTGGAAGCTATTGTAGTATGAGAACTCAACCAATGGGAGATGCTGAGCCCATCCAACTTTGAATTCTAGAGAGCATGCTCTTTTCATATCTTCAAGCGTCTGAATATTCCTTTCATATTGGCCATCGGTTTGGGGGTAACGGGTCGTACTGAAATTTAATTCAATACTCAAAGCATGTTGAAGGCTCCTCCAAAATTTTGATGTGAACCTTGGATCACGGTCAGAGACAATTGATAGTGGAACACCATGCAGTCTCCCCACTTCCTTCACGTATATCTTTGCAAGTTGTTCAAGGGAAAGATCTTCCCAAATAGAGATAAAATGGAAAGACTTGGGGAGTCGATAAACCACAACCCATATCACATTATTTCCCTTTGATGTCTTCAGGAGACCCGTGACAAAGTCCATAGTAACATTTTCCCATTTCCACATGGGTATAGGCAATGGCTGCATCATCCCTTTGGACTTTTTTCACTCTGCTTTAACTTGCTGACATACCAAGAATCTTGATATATATTCTGCAATATCCTTCTTCAAGTTATCCCAATAGATGTGTTCTTGGAGATCATGGTACATCTTGGTCCACAGGATGGATAGAGAATGTTAATCTATATGAATTTTCCTATAGCCCCTTATTTATCCAAGGTGATGAAGGCACACATAGCTTCCTTCCAAACCAAATCACACCATCATCATTGATATGGAACTCATATAGATTCCCTTCCTTTACTGTATTCACCCTCTTTTGTATCTCCACGTCATCCCTTTGTGCTTCCTTAATCTTCCCTTGGATGGATGGTTACGCAATCACTTGGGAAAGCTAGGATGAATCCCCTACCCTTATGATTTATAAATTCATCATTTATATATCCAAGAAGATATGGTATTTCTCAATCCATAAGGTGGATAGAGTATCAGGTTCTTTTCTTCTTACAACATTAGCTACCTTTTTCACCTTTACATGATGGTAGTGAATAGAGCAATCTCAATCCTTGATTATCACTAACCATCTCCTTTGACGCATGCTGAGCTACTTTTGTGTGAATATATACTTTAGACTCTTTTGGTCGGTGTATATGTCACACTTCTCTCCATAAAGGTAGTGCTGTAAGATTTTCAAAGAAAAAATCATGGTTTCCAGCTCTAGATCATATGTTGGGTAGTTCTGCTCAAGGATCTTCAACTGTCGTGAGATGTAGACTATCACATTATCATTTTGCATGAGTATACAACCCAAGACTTTCTTTAAAGCATCACTTTATATCACAAAACATTCTCCACTTTTTGGTAGTGTGAGTACATGTGCAATGATCAACCTTCTCTTTATCTCCTTGAAGCTTCCATCACATTCTTCCGTCCAGAAAAACAATACCCCTTTCCTTGTTAACTTAGTTACTGGTCTTGACAATCATGAGAAGTTTCTCAGAAAACTTCGGTAGTACCCAACTAATGCAAAAAAAAACTACGGATTTCTATGACACTAGAGGGCCTGGGACATTCCCCAATTGCCTTTGTTTTTGAAGGATCTATATAAATTTCCACACTTGTGATCACATGTTCCAAGAACGTGACTTCCTTCATCCAAAATTCATACTTTCTGAACTTGGCACACAAATTATCCTTTTTCAATGTCTCTAACAAAAGCCTTAGATCTTCTCCATGTTCCTCCTTTCTCTTGGATTAGATGAGAATATCATCAATAAACACTACAAAAAATTTGTTGAGGTAATGTCTAAAGATTCTATTCATCAAATCCATAAATATAGCAGGGGAATTGGTAAGTCCGAAGGGCATCACCAGAAACTCATAGTGCCTATACCTTGTACCGAAGGCAGTCATTTGAATATCTTCCTTCTTCACCTTTAGCTGATTATATCTAGAATGAAGATACAACTTTGAGAAGTATTGTGATCCTCTTAACTAGTCTAACAAGTCATCAATCCATGGAAGAGGATACTTGTTTTTATGGTGATCTGGATGAGTTCTTGATAATCGATACACAGATGCATTATTTCATCCTTATTCTTCACAAAGAGCACTAGCGCACCCCAAGATGATGTACTAGGGTGTATGAACCCTTTGTCCAGATTCTCTTGTAGCTGCTTCTTTAACTCCTCCAATTAGATAGGAGCCATCCTATAAAGACACTTTGAGATATGAGTAGCTCCGGGTATGAGTTATATTGATAACTCTACCTCACGATCCAGGGAAATTCTGGGTAACTCTTTAGGATATGCATCACTGTATTCCCTCACAATGGGAATTTCCTCAAGTCTGGAAGTTTCCATTGACTCATCCATTTGGGTGAGGTATACTTCTTCATAGGGAATCAAAACCCAAACCATTGAAGGATTTTTCAAAGGAGATTCATGATCCTCCTTGTATTTTTAGAGGAGCATGGGATGGTTCGGAATATGAAAATATATTTCCTTTTCCAGACTGTTGATATGTACTCTATATAATGAGATCCAATCCATTCCCATTATAATGTCGAATTCCACCAATGGAATTATTACAAGATTCACTGGAATAATCTTCCCACATACTCCAACAGGATAAGAGTAAAAAACTTGGGTTGCAATGATTTCACCACTTGGTGTTTTTATAGATATCTCTACTTCAAGGTTTAAAAGATTCAATTCTATAGTTCTAGAAAACATTCAAGATATAATGGAATGCATAAAACTAGAATCAAATAATACTTTTTCCATTCTTGAGTGAAAAGGAAGTGTACCTCATATGACTTCATTATCTTTCTCCACTTACGCAGTAGTGATGGCATAAGGTTTTCCTTGTTCCTTTTTCTTTGGTGGTTGCTGACACTGATTACCCTCGAGAACTCAATGTTTAGTGCATTGGCTTGCATAGTGCCCTAGCTCCCTACAGATGTAGCATTGAACCATGAGTGGTTATCTCGTTTCATCCACCACATTCTCCTTGACTTTTATGTCTTTTCAACACTCTTGAGCATGGTGATCGGCTTTTCCACACATGAAGCATCTCTCTATCCCTTTAAAGTAGTTCCCATGGTACAACTTCCCACATTTTTGGCATGTGGGTCGTTGAGTTTTCCTCCCACCTTTGTCATTAGATCCACTCGCTTGAAACTCCAACTTTCATTTTTTATCACCATAGCCATGGGACCATTCTCCAAAATCCATCTCCACTTTGAGAGAACACCAAACAACATCTCCATAACTCTCAAAGTCTCAAATTTCAAGAGAATTTCGAAGGTGCGGTTTTAAAACACTAAATAATCTATCAATTTTTCTATCATTGTTGATAAAAAAACCCAAACCGTACCTTGACATCCTTGTGAAATTAGCTTCATAGGTTGTGACAGATTATCCATCTTTTTTCTTGAGCTCTATGAATTCTCTCTCCATATTCGTGCGAAGATTTCTTGGGAAATACTTGTTAAGAAACATTATCTTAATGTCTTCCCATTCCATCTCTTTAATTTTCTCCCTTGCCTTGGTGTTCTTAGTCAAATCCCACTATTGATCAGCCTCTCCATCTAGACGATAAATGGCTAGATTCAACTTCACCATCTCAGAATAGTGAAGCACTACAAATATCTTCTCGATGGAGTTGACCCACTATTCCGCAACTAGTGGATTAGAAGATCCACTAAACGTCAGTGGTCGTTGCTGCATAAAACATTTGATAGCCAGTTGCTCCCTCTTTGGTGAAGGAGGGTGTTCCCCATTATTATGGTTATTGTGCATAACCTGAGATAATTGGGTAATCATCACCATGAAGTTTTTAACTCCACCTCCCAAATCATTAGAGATGTCGTTTGGGCAATCGTTGCATTGGCCCTCGCACGAGTTGTTGGCCTGGTTTCTCTTGGTTGCCACCATTTTCTAAAATAGAAAAGTTAGAACAAAAAATAAGTCAATAATTCATGAATAACATATTCATTTAATAACTTTATACTAAAATCATAACATATGGGAACCCTATGTAAAAATTCTTGTGTGAATATTTGTACTTAGTCTCATGTTAGAGGTTTTCTCTAGGGTTTACTAATCCTAATTCCCGACTTAACTAAACATTTCCTCTAATACCAACTATAAAGACCCAACCTTTTCTTACATTACCATTAAATAATTTTAAATATAAAAAAATAATAGTATTACATATATAGGATCAAATGGTTTAGTGTCTTGGGAAAACATGGACCATACATAACAATTACAACATCGAGCAGAAACATTTATTCAATTTCTTCTTCTCTAGCTTCTTACAGGCACTTGACCTCTCCTTAGTACATGTAGTCACCAAAGAATATACATCAAAAGGGGTGATCTAGAAGCCTAGTAAGGTTACATATAGAACCATAAATCAGGGGTGATCATAATCATAACATAGGAAAAGGATCATGAATATAAGGGGAAGCATAAATATAAGAATTAAAATGTGGCAATGCATAGAAATGAAACATCACGTCTTAGTGGTTAACTACCACACATACTTGTGAACAAAGATAATATTTTTTCACACATAATTTCACATTTACTCATGATATTAATCACTTTACCCAATGAATTGGATCACTGTATAATTTCGAGCACACTTGTCACATTCAAACATTCATAGTGCGCTATATAATTCCAGGCGCACCAGTCACATCATAACATTATCATTATCATGCATGCCACATAGAAGATATATCAATAATGAACATAACTAACCCATGGAAAGTAATGGGTTTCATATCATAAGAACACATTTATAAATTTTGGGTTCCCAAAATAAAGAGGGAATAACAAACTTGATACAAGAACCATAAACCTTGAATGAGAGGTAAAAGGTGAGTTCTTAAAAGAAGTGTTATTTTGGAAAAAATTTTGTTTAACATAAACTTAAATATAAAACATTTATATCCTATAAAAGTTAATATAATGATGAAAAAATGATTTAAAATGA